>CM029474.1:34902699-36102699 GCA_017140325.1 Eucalyptus leucophloia subsp. euroa | reverse complement strand
GCCTATCATTTGCTAGAAGTATATCCCCAAGAAAAAGCGCATTATTTTTAATTGTCTGAGTTTTCTTTCTCATCTCATTAATTAGAAAAGTTTATGACATTTCTACGAGCTTTGAGCAACTGAATCAACAATACAAAGATGATGAAAATTTTAACCACCTAGTGGAAACAGGCTCCTTCGTAATTTATTAAAAGCTACATCTGTCCAAAGATTACCTCTACCTTACAGAAAAGTGAAAGTAAAAATAGAATCATGCCCAGAAGAAAAACCTAGTAAAAAGCCAAATATTGGAGAAAAATGCAAGAAAATCTCTAGTACATAAAGTACCTGATGCTGATATTCGTGTAGAATTTGGCCGCCTTTGTTGTGCCAATGCAAGCACAATGGCCTCCTCAACCTTGAAGAAGCAAGCAAAAGTTTGAGAAAAATATTAGCAACTAAGACAGAGAATGACTAAAAGAGAATAAAGAAAAACATATGGCAATTAATGATAATGATGCCAAGTAGAACTGGGCAAAAAGGAGCATAAGAAAATATTAGTGCGTTAGACAAGAAAACCTTCAAGGATGCTAGCTCCTTCAATCCCATTTCAACCGAGAGCATACTTTCAATATTGCCCTCACCCGTTAGATCACTCAAGTCATGAGCAATTTTGCTTCTCTCGGGATTGTCATCACCTGCTCAACATTGCAATTAACAGCTTGAGCATGAATTAAATGCAAACTGATGTTACATGGAGAGTCGATCACTGACATACATCAACGGAAAAAAGAAAGAGGAAAGTTAACAGTCTAAAGTTCCGTATGTTTGGGGTAGGCTTATCCAATATCTAGTTGGACCGATTTTATATAGGATTGCCACGACAAACATGTGCTAGATGCTCAGATAAAAAGGTCAACATCTATCACTAAAGTAAAAATATTTCTGGTGATAAGTATAGAGAGGTAAACCATAGTATGAAGAATGGTAGTATCCAGTTACGGATTGCCATGAAAATATAAACCGTCTGTATAATTCAATTATTAGGAACTCCACATCAATGACAAAACTTTGTTATCATAATGAGTTTGTTATGAATATCTTTATGATTAAGGTAATCGGTAGGTTCATAAGCTACCACCCATCAGAATTTTCACAGGAAATAGGAAATGCTTAGGATACAGTTATACAGAGTTTTACTACAATTTGAAAGTTAGAAAGATGATATATCCTATGTAACATGCCAAGGCACACGAACTTTTAGCCATGTTTTAACTTCGTATAATAATTAGATATAAGAAAACTTCAACAGTTCAATTACATTAAGGGTGCATTTGTTTCTGATAAAATAAAAATAATTTTCGTGAAAATCATTTTCAAGGAAAATAGTTAGTTTTCATTTGTTTGGTGGTTTAGGGAGCATAATTTCCTTCTTGTTAGAAAAAGGAAACCGTTTCCCCAACCTTTTGTTTTCAGTCCATGGAAAACATTTTTCGTAGATCAATAAATCTTCTATCATCCACACATCGGAAAGTCAAAAAACAATTTCCCAGAAACTGTTTTCCTTCAAAAAAGAAAGAAACCTTCAATTCATTTAAATTACATTGAGTTATTGATAGGAAAAGATAATGAATTTGACAAGCAGAAAAAAGAGAAAATGAAAGGAACCTTCAATTCTCCTGTAAAGATAGAGCTTAGGTTAGAAATAAATAAATAAAGTTATAATTCGTCGACCAAAAAGACCAAAATAAACTAAGGTAGAAGGCTAGAATGTAAAGAAAGAATGTATAAAAATAATTTTACATAGAATGAGGACTTTTATTCCCTTTAAAAAAAGAATCAGACAAAAAGGTTTTAAAATAATAATAAAAATTCTAACAGGTCGTAGGTTAGTTCAAACCATAAAAAAGACACCTTTGAGAAAAGAAATGGTACATGGGAAGCTAGGCTGCTTGTTATTTGTACGAAATGTGTGTCGTGGGAAATGCTTGTAGACCAAGTGCAACCTGAGATGTGGCATGTCCAAGTTACTTGCAGCAGATCTAAAGTTTTAACGTAGTAAGGTATCGTGGAAAGTACAACTATGTATCTATGCTGGAACATGGGCACTGTTGGTTATAGCATTCCCAATTGCAGCTGTATCATAAAATGCAAGCAAGTCCAAGATCGCCAAATGCTTGGAGACTAGTGTATTTTAGTAGCAAACCGGTAGTTCCTTCTAGATATTTTTCAAGTTCCCCAAAGGAAAACTGATTTGAATGCATGTACTGAAAGAATATTACTAGCCTTTTTCTGAAAACTCCTCTTTAGCCTTCTGTCCAGCAGAAAGGACCACCTCAAATGGTAAAGGTGCTAAGGATGACCAGTGTTCATGCTTTGACACTGCTACATCTGCACAAATACCTAAGTACGAAGAGGAAAGGCAACGTCATGAACAAAGGTAAATACATGCCTTTTACGACAAATATAGAGCATAAACTCCTCTTATTTACAATCTACATTAGCTTCAACCTTCAAACAATAGAAAGAAAGATTGTGCAAGACTTCGTTGAAAGACCACCAAGTTTATGGAATGTTTAGCAGGCACGTTAGACACCAATGGTGTGGAAAGAAACTAAAGTGATGCAACTTCAGTAAATTACCATATTTCACAGCCAAACCCCAGTAGCGAGCAAGCCAACATCTTTTAAGAACGACTTCTTCCTGGAAAATGTGTCTCATATATTAATGATAACAACTGCTTAATATAAGCTTCTGTAACTGTAACTACATAAATACCTACCAACTCTTTCTGAGTCAATATCATTCTCTGGGTCATTGATTTAAGTGCTTTTACTTCAGATTCAGCTCCATCAAGCTGTCTGGCAGCAGCTGCAGCCTCATCCTTGGCATTCTACTTAAGCCAAGAAATTGGATGGTAAGAGCCAAAGATTAGAGATGTACAAGCCACAAGCATTTATGCAAGCAAATTTTAGCCAGTTTAACAAGCATGATGCCAGAGCCAACCTCCAATTCAGACCTAAGAGCGGCTGCTTCTTTGTCTACCCCATTTGATTGCTTTGCATCTTTCAATGCAGCCTGCAGAAAAATGAATTTCAAAACATGTAATTCAAGGTCGAACAAAATTACAGAATGAAAGAAACCCGTTTTTGATCAATATGATAGTATCTTGCATTTTATTGAAAATAACATAATGGAAACTTAAAATTCCTGTTCTCATTCTGCATCCTGATGAATAACTATTTCAGGAATCGAAGTGAAGTTACTGCAAAAGATGCTACCGAGATGAAGTTTTCAAGCAACAACAATAGAAGCAGCACATTATGAACCACATAAAACTAGAAGAGCTTTGTTTTCAAGTAAAACAAATAGACCATGATCTATCTGCACAGCATCCGTTACAGAAGAAATTCCAATTTCCATAATTACCTCTCTTTGACGCAATGCAGCTTCCTTTCTGCAAAGAGAACACAAAATGCAGTCCCAAAGTTAAGCAGGAAAAGAGAAAACAAAATGACAAAATTGTGGGAGCACATATAGATAGCGGATTTCATGTACCTGCTCAACAGTTTTGCTTCCAAGGACACTCCTTCTCCAAGTGCAGCAACCTAAAACTCAGCCAACCAGAGAGTGTCATTTGCTGCATTTACAATGAAATCCATGGCATAATATCATCAAAAAACTATATATGCTGTTTGCTCATCCTCAGCAATTAGAAGATGAACCACTTTAGTCTTTTCAGTTGACATGGCAATCCAACTCACTTTATGAAATCCACATCTGTTGATGTTGCTGTACAGCTACCTCAGCAAAATTGATTTAAAAGAAAAAAAATAGAAAAGAAAGAAAACGGCAAAGTACGGTGAGAGAGAGAGAGCTGGGGTGCCACCACACTTGCACCGTTGAGGGGTCGGTAAACCTCGTTGATGGCCACCTGAGGGCTGGCTGACCTCGCCAGTGCAAGTAGGGCGGCAGTGCGGCCCCTAACACTCTCTCCCCCTCCTCCTACTCCCCTTCCCAGTGCTACTATTCTTTTTTTTCTTCTTCTTCTTCTTTTTCCCAGTGAGTTACTGTTGTGACTGTATGCATGTATAGCCACGTCAACTAATGAGTGTTCCAAGAGATGGGTTGGATGACCATGTCAACTAAAATGATGCATTGGTTCAAATCAAAGAGTACAAAGGACCAATTTGACCAAAATTAAAGTTCAAGGACCAGAACAAACATTGCGTAAGAGTTCAAGGACCAATTATGTCATTGTCCCATGATGTAGCATTAAGCTGAGAGCACGAAGTGCATTCAGGTACACCACTATGTTCACTATAGAGGATTTTTATACAAATTGCAAAAACATATTGAGAGAGAAAGGGAAAAGCAAGAACCTGCTTTTCTAGCTCCTTAACTCTGGCCTCTGCTTCCTTACACCTCTCATCCTCAAGTCTGAGCTGTTCCATAATGCACACAATCGTCACATCCATAACTAAAATGATAGAATATGAATTTTTTCAATTTCATACAATCATGGAAATGCACCTTGTCCATTATATTCTCATTTTCTTCTTGTAGCATATCAAGCTGCACAATGTAATTTTGTCAGTAACTCAAAATTATGAAAACAGGAAATCAATCATGAAGACAAAATCTATTTTGCATACTTCATCCTGAAGTGCAGAAGCATCATGCTGGTCTCCTTTAGATTTGGAGTTTACATTTATATCCGATGAGATTCTGCAATTGGATCCCAACAGAACTGAATTACCTTAGGGGGGAGAAAGAAAAGAAAAAGGATATGGCAATTTTCTAGCATTAAAGGAAAAAACAAACACTAAGAAAGTACTTATAGGAAAAAGCATCAACAACACAAGATAAAGGCATGCATAATGTATCCCATGCACTCTTAATCCTCCAGCAGGCCTGAAGTCTCCCAATTCGTGAGGGCAGGGGCTCTGGAACTAATCATTGACACAAGTAGAGATATGACTTGTCACATCAATTGGGTAGGAAGAGCTAAAAAGATTCACACCACTTCAAACTAAGTAATAATTAACAGGTCTGACTGTTAAGCATAAATGAGTCTATGAAAGATGAGATTGGTCGAATAAGACTTTCAACAGTCTATGAATAAGCATGACAAACTAAATAGAGAATAATCTGTTCGATTGAGAATCAAAGGGAAGACCCGCTCAAATTGCGAAACTGGGGCAATGTGGGCCTTTACCATATAGCAAGAGTGACATATGAGAACACCCCATTAATTTACTATATGTTTTTACCTTTTCTCTCTCAGACGATCAGACGGAGGCTCAATCGGCGGCAAAGAAACGGCAGTTCTAAGGGGCGGTGCTTTGCTGGGTGGCACTAATGGTGATGGCCGAGGAGACATTGCAGGCCTTCCAGCCGATGCCGAGCGCATTGACGGGATCTCCTCCACAAAGTTCCTCGCTAGCTACTCAAAAGCACGAAAGATTCGCTCAGTCTTCACATTTCAAACCTCTCAACTTGCCATCAAGCGTGCGGTCCCACCCAGATGAAGATCTATACAGATTCGCGTCTGTCCAGGTCATATAGATCGTGTTCGGAAGCAAAAGAGAGCCTAACCATCTCATCAAGGCGTGAACAACATGGAGGATCAGTCACAAAACAAGATCGGCATTGTTTTCAAATTCCGATCTTTATGTCGATTTAAGCAAAATAACAAAGCATAGCGAGTATCTAACAGTCAGGACCAAATCCAAACTCCAAAGCGCTAGCTGAGCTCGAAACGTTATCAACTCCAAACGAACTCGGCGAGCTACACTGTGAACTCACCGCAGGCGAAGGAGATCTAGCCGCTCTCCCAGCCGCGCCGCCGCCGCCGGGCCTGCCGGCATTCGCGTTGGCCCGCGAGAGCGACAGCGGCGGGGGCGCGCTGTACCGGAAGCCGAGATCGTCGCCGTCCTCGTCGTCGTCGTCGTCGGCGGTCTGGGAGGCCATGACCTGGGCGAGCCGCTGGGCGGCGGCCTTGGCCGCGAAGTTCTGGGTCCGCTTGACGCTCGAGAGGCCGGCCCCGGCCCCAGCCCCGGCACCGGACCCGGAGGAGGAGCGCGCGTGGTGGTACCGCGCCGGCGAGGAGGAGCCGGCGGCGGCGGCGGCGGAGGCGGAGACGGCGGACTCGCTGCTCCACTGGCGGCCGTAGACGGGGCTGTCGGTCCTCTTGCGGTCCATTTCCGGCGGCGGAGGAGCGACGGTTACGGCGGCGGTGGCATGTACGCGTGGATTTGCGTGCAGGCGAAGGGGACAGACAGAGATACGGTGCCGGCGAGAGATTGGCGGAGATGTGTTTCTTCTTCTAGAGAGAGAGAGAGAGAAAGAGGGGATTAATGCTTATGTTATGTTGTTGTCAACTGCTGGTGAGTGGTGCGCTCGGTCTCACTCGCCGAGTCGTTCGCTCGTCGTTTCCGAGTCCACTCGGATTCTGTTTTCCCTCTTTCGGGTTAATGCCGCGGATAATCTTTAGTTGTTTATCTCGTGATAAATTTATTATAAAATTAATTTTTTCGATCATTTAAAACTTTAGACCAGTATGCTTATGATAAATTCATTCAAAACTAATTTTAAAATGATATATTTATGACAAATTTACTTTCCGTTATTTTTTAAAGTATTAATATTCTGAAAAATCTCAAACTAATATACCCGTGATAAATTTATCTCAAACTAATTTCTTGACCACCAAAAATTCCAAATTTGTACTTGACAAATTTACCCCAAACTGATATATTTATGACAAATTTACCATTTGTTAGTTGTCATTAAATTTTACTATCAAATTACTAACTTGAATGACATGTGACAGTTGAATAGTGTACTAATTTTAAATTTTATTCTTCGTTTGTTATAACTTTTTTGTGGTATTAATATAATTTAACGAAGAATATATTTGTCACAAATATATCCATTTGTGGTCTTTAGCTGTTGAATAAATTATTTTGGAGTAAATTTATCACAAATATACTAATTTATGATTTTTTATAATCTGTCGAGATAAATTTGTCATAGTGTACTTGTTTAGGGTTTTTTATGGAAAAAAAATTAATTTTAAGTAAATTTATCATAAGTGTATCCGTTTGAGATTTTTCAAGGTATTAACTCTTTATTAAATTTGATTAATACCATAAAACATCAAAAGTTGTACATTTGCAATAAATGGAGGATGAAACTCCAAATTTGTAACCACTTGCCGTGGTAGCTCAGCTAGGTAGGTGCTAGACTTCCATTGAGGAGGTCTAGTGTTTGAAGTTCTTGCAACGTAAGTTGCAGGAAGGCTAACTTGAGACTCTTGGTGACTTACCCAGTGGCACGTGTGTGTGGTGGCTAGCACGTGTCGCCCCCAATGGTTTGCTTCCGGCTGCCGGCCGTGCGGGATTCCTGGGTCACAAAAAAAAAAAAAAACTCCGAATTTGTATACTTGTCAATTGTCATTTAATAAAAATTATCGAGAGTAGATTTGTTATAAATATATAAATTTGGAGATTTTAGTGATAAAAAATTAGTTTATGATAAATTTATTACAAGTGTAGCCATTTGGGATTCCTATTAATGTTTTTTTTTTTAGTTTAGTATTATGAAAAACCCAAAATTAATACACTGATGACAAATTTATAATTGTTTGACCATTAAAAATCTTAAATCGGTATACCTTACGTTAGTTTCCATTCAGATTTTAGGCATTGATGTATCGATTTTGGGTTTTACTTTCCATTTATTACATGTACCAATTTATAGTTTTTCATGGTTAGATAATAAATTTATCACAAATATATTGATCTGAAGTTTTTAGTAGTCAAAAAATTAATTTTGCTAAATTTTTTATAAGTTTATCAGTTTAGAGTTTTCATGGTATCAATCATTTTATCTGTTGGTTTATCTTTTTCTTAAGGAAAAAAAGCCACGAAAAATCCTGAATTTTGCCTAAAGTGACACATTTACCCTAAACTTTTTTTGTGATGTGAAAAACCCCAAACTTTTCAAACCGTGACACATTTACCCCACCAAGGGCTTTTTTGTCTTTTATTTTGTTTTTTCCTTTTTCTTTTTTTCTTTTTGTGTTTTTCTTCCCTCCATCGGCCATAGCGGAGCCGGCGGAGCGAAGCCGGCGCTCGGCCAGGGTCACCCTCGCCGGCGTCAAGCGAGGGCGGCCCTTGTTGGCTTCGAGCGACGGCCTCCCTCGCCCGATCTGATGAGGGCACCCCTCGCCAGATTTGGCGAGGGCAAGGACACCCTCGCCCAACGCAGGCAAGGGCCGCCCTCACCAGTGATGGGCAAGGATGGTCCTCGCCAAATCTGGCGAAGGCAGGGACACCCTCGCCTGACGCTGGCGGAAAGAAGAGAGAAGGAAAAAAAAAAGAAAAAAATTTTATAAAATGAAAAGAGCAAAATGCCCTATAATTTCGGGATAAATGTGTCACATAAAAAAAATTCAGGGTTTTTTGTGTCACAAAAAAAATTGAGATAAATGTGTCACTTTTGGCAAAATTCAAGGTTTTTCGTGGCTTTTTTTCCTTTTCTTAATGAATAGCCCTTTTTTCCTAGGATGAGAACTAATGTAAGCAACAAAATTACCCAAAAAAAAAAAAAAAAAAAAAAGGAAGAAAGAATATAAACGAAACGGCACGAAAATCGCAACCATGCCAAGCGTCGTCGCCTCGCTCGTCGAGCAAAACTTGCGTAATAAGCTCATTATATTATTCTTCGTGGTGTCTTATCGATCCTTTTAAAATACTCCGGTACTATTTTTCGTCATTACTTTAGAATTGATTTCAAAAAGAGGGAGAGGGTAGAGCCGGATAATGATACGAGAAGCAAAAGACTACTACGTTACCACGCACGAAAAATTAGGACAAAATCCCGCAAAAATATCCATCAGCATCCATGGCATAAATTTTGAACCGACTTCAGACTATATTCGGAACCTCATCCGGTGTTTTCCAAGACCTGAGTTACCAAGAGAACCAGCACAGGTGTTTGAACTGACTTCAGACTATATTCATGGCATAATCTTTGAACCGACTTCAGACTATATTCTGAACCTCATCTGGTGTTTTCCAAGACCTGATTTACTAAGAGAACCAGCACATCCTTAGAATATTCTTGACGATGAATCCTCTCAATTTCCAAAGCCAAGACCCCTCCTCCGGCCCTCGCCCTCGCCGCCTGCCGGCCTCGCCGTGGGCCGCTAAACTGTTCTTCAGCTCGGCATTCTCGTTCTTGAGCTCCTTGATCCGGGAAGCGAGCTTCTTGTTTTTCTTTTTCTCCTCCTCGTGCATCCTCATAAGCTTGACCTCCCTCGACCCCAGCATCTGCACGAGTGCCTCGATTTCTTCTATCTTCTCCTCGTTCCTCCTTATAAGGGCTTCCTGCACCAACGAGCACATCTTCAAGAGTTCCTCGCCCGTTAGCACCAAAAACTCGCCTTTCCAGGCCTCGAGGCGGTCCTTGACGCTTCCTGGGCGCCGGCTGAGTCGGTTGGAGGAACTTGAGGAGGCGCTAGCTGATCCTGATGAGGTAATGGCTTCAGCGTAAAGGGACCTGAGCTCGGCGTAGCTTCGTACCAAAGAGCAGTAACATCTGTGCCAGGCTTTCAGCATCTCCGCGAGCTCCGGCCTCCAGTGGTAATAAACCTCGGCTCTCTCCGCCACGAACTCCTCCCCGTCGTCTTCTACGAGTCTCAGCATCTGTAGCATCGCCGCGTCGGCGTCTGCACGTGATATCACAGACCGATATTGACTAACTTCTCTTGAAATCAAGGGACTGGATTAAAGAAGCTTCGAGTTCGTTTGCAAAAATAAATCGTGGATGCATGACCAAAAAGGACGTGAATGCAAGCACACAAAATTTGATTAGCTTTGACAAAAGCCCAAGATTTCGCCGTCACATAGGAACATAGAAATTAGGGCAAAACCCTCGTTCTGGCAGAATATATAACATTACAATTCACGACCCCTTTCTCCATCGGTAAAGCCTGACCCAATACACTAGACAAGCCAGCGTCTGTTAAACATGTGCAAAGTTAATAACGTTCGAAAGCAAGGAACAACGATGGAGAGATGACAGAGAAACCTGAAAGAGTAGTGTCTAGCCACTGCGACGTCTGAGAATGAAGAAGAGGAAGAAGGCTGCAGCCATCATCGACATGAGAAGAGCCAGAAGCCTGACCCCTTTCTTTCTCCATCTCCATGGACGACGATTTCACTCAGAATACGAGCCAAAGCAAGAGAAGAGGATACGCATTATATACGTATGATAAGAATGATGAAACTTATTTATATTATGTGTTAAAGATAAGTATGATAATTCTTTAAGATAGTTTCCTATATTAGAGATAACTAGAATATCTCTATTAGATTTTTGTATATCTAAAGATCGTACATATATCTCTTTTGATTGTGTACCGATGGTCATCTCCTAAAGCCTATAAAGAGGTCAATGTACTCTTTATTATGATATATCGAAATACATTGAAATTCTCCAACTCTATTTTCTACTTTACATTTAACTTTATATATGATGACAATATCGAATACTATTATTGAATAATCTCATAGGTAGACTTCATTCATAATAAATTAAATAACACATAACATGTAATTATTTATTGTACTCAAAATCTTTCATATTATTAAACCACTAGAAAAATGTTTGTGATTAAACCATATTAGTCATAATACAATGAATATCTTGATTGTCAATAGTATTAATTAATGCTCGAATTGACATACAATCATAAAATTAAATATGTAATAATAAATTTTAATTTCATTATAATCACATGGTATATGATTAATTTTAAGCGCAACTTTAACTATAATGATATTTTAAATTATTAAAAATAGTAGATAAAAATTATCCATGAACTTGAAGTTTCTTGATAAAACATATGAAGTAGCTAAACTTGGGGTTAGCTATAAAAGCGATACTCCTTTTAATGATGTGCTTAGATTTTGGCCTAATACCATTAGAAACCTCAAACTAATATACTCACGCCACATTTACCTTAAATTAATTTTTGTATCACAAGAACTCCCAAATTGGTACACTCATGCCACACAGTTCGGGATATACGTGTGTATGTATATTGAGCATTCAATTCACAAATTATGATTGACTATTAAAGTGATAATCAATATATTTCCTAAAATTCTAATGTCGGGGGTATCTTGGAATCTTCACTTATTACAAATGTCATTCAAGAAACCAAATAGTGTAATATGTATTACGTTACTTAAATTGATCGACATTATAATTATAACTTGCGGGGCAAATACCACAAAAAATTTCAAACTATATTTATTCCAATTTTTTTTGTCACAAAAAATCCAAAATTTACATTTAGTGATACATATAGTCTAATTTTTGTGTGCTACAGAAAATCTTAAATGTACTTTATGACACAAATATCCTCAATTTTATTTTTTCAGGAAAAAAATTCAAACTTATACATGTAAGATATATAAACCCTCTATTTCAGTTTCATCTAGGTTATGTATTTTCACACATGTATAAAAGTTTCGGTTTTTTATGACAAAAAAAAATTAGGGTATGGCAAGTTTATAAAAAAAAAAGTTCGAAGGTATTTTTGCTACAATTGAAATAATTTGGAGGTTTTTTTTTTTTTGTGATATTAACCTTAACTTGACTACATTACAACGTAATAATAGCTCTTGTATAGCCTTATTCCATCAGCACAACCAAAAAGGTTGTTACTTTAATTAAGCTTCCTCCATGGCAGTCCTAGCTTTCGATGGCACTTCTGACAATGGAATTTGTCTCCTACAATAATATAAACAATATACCACAGGCTGCGGTGGCCCAGTTGGATAAGGATCCTATGATCCTTTGCGAGGAGAAGAAGAGTTCGAATCCCGCTGGCTGTATGGGATCTTAAGTGCGACGTTAGCATGGTGGGTCCTCCGCTAGCGTCGCCCCAGGATTTGCCCACCGGCTATCGGCTTACAAGTTCCCTGGGTCATAAAAAAAAAAAAAAAAACAACAACAATATTTCTTAAAGACGTGAACAGCAAGAATATGAATGAAATTTTATCTTTAAGTTTCAGTTACTATGGATTTTGCTTTGATTCTAGACAATTTCTTGACCTTTTTATTTTTTCAATGATTAATTATATAGAATGTGCATTAAAGAAGATTATTCACAATGATGCTAGTCCACCATTTTAATGTTAATTTATTATTTTAGGTCAATACCACGAAAATTTCCAAACTAGTACACTTATGACAAATTCACTCTATACTAACTTTTTGACTATTAAGGGCGCGCATGACAAAATTTCTATTTCTCGATTTCTCTATTTTTATGTTCCCCAGAACAGGTTTGGAACAGAAATCCGTTTGGTAATGCAATTTGATTTCTCTATTTCTAAAACAGATTTCTATTCCAGAAATAGAGAAAGCGAAGAAATCGAAGCTGAAATTTTTAACTTCTCGTTTACGAAATAGAAATCGAAGCGAAATCAAACCATATAAAAGAACATTGCACTTTTTTGCTAACTTAATTCACTCATAACCACAACTTCACAAATTATTGCTAATTTTCTTATTCTTATTTTGCTCGTGTTTTTTTTTTTTCATTTTTTTTGATAACTTCCTCTTTAGGATGAAAGGCAATCGAATGGGTCCCCAACTTTAAAAAACGACCAAAGTTCTTAAATGCTTACTTAAAAACAATGGGGCTCTTTCCTCCTAGAAAGGGCGCGCGCATAGCCAGTTGAAGAAAAAGTTCTTACGTAATAGATGAATAAAAAACATGCCTAGAAATTTAACCTTGTTTCTTTACAGATTCAAAATTCTTGCAAAATCAAAATAATTAGATTGTTACACAATCTTGAATTTTAATTCGAAGGCAAGAGATTCAAGAGAATCTCTCTCTTTGCTATGCAAGGGCCATTAAAGGTTCATTGAGCAATAATAAAGAAATTAGGGATGAGCAACTGGATTGATTCAATTCGAGAATCAAAATAAACCGACCTTCCCCCGATTAGTTCCTAACCATAAACGTTACTTCAAGGTAGAATTCTCATATATTCATTTACACCATCAATCTTATTTTGTTGATAATCTTGTATAATACTAGTCTTTGATAAAATGACAAGACTGTATAGGCGTCATTGATGGCACATAAATTCATGCTTCCGCAATACTTGTCTGAACCTACGCAAGATAAACTTGCAAACGATATATTGACCGAGGAGGGAAACCAAATAAATATGCTTAGGAAAACCATTGCCAATAAAATGGCAAGGGATAATAATATGGCGGAAATTCCATGAAATTGTATTTTCAACTTTTGTAATGTATTAGTATTATTTTGACTATTATTTTGTATTTGAGGATTTCTTATGTTGTTTTAGTATTATTTCGACTATTATTTTGTATTTGAGGATTTATATGTTGACATCTAATCAATTTCTATTCCTAGAAATAGAAATTTTATTCTGTTATCAAACGGATTTCTGTTTCAGAAATAGAAATTTTGAGTCGTTATCAAATGGGTTTCTTTGCTCAGAAACTTGTCCGGGTAATAGAAATTGAAAAATTGATTTCTAGCCAGAAATCAATTTTTGTTTAAAAAAATTTGTCATGCGCAGCCTAAATATCTCAAACCGGTATGTCTATGATAAATTTACCTTAAATTAATTTTTGACATTCAAAAACTCCAAACCAATACATTTTTGACAAAATTACCCTTAATTAATCATGTTAAATTGGATTAATATTACAAAAAAAAAATCACAAATTGATACACTTATGACAAACGAAGGATAAAACTTCAAACTAGTATGGATGTGTTTGGTCCAACTTTGCAAATGAGTTTTGGATATAATGCAAATGTTGAAAGCCAAGTTCTTTAAGGAAATGCAAATTGTATTTGTTAAAAATTCTTTACAAAGGGACTTTGAGTTCAAGTGGTGTTTGGCTAAAAAACTTTTATAATGGGCTTTAGTTGTAATTATTATATTTGTTTAACTAAAAAAGTGCCCAAACCCTGTGCCAGCTTCAATGAGCCAAATCTAGCACCAACAGTCATCGGCTAAGGTCGCACAACCTAGGTGATCGCTGCCTTAGTCGCAAGACCTAGGTGGCAGTCGCAAGACTTAGGTGGCGGTCGCCTGAGGTCATGTAACCTCTTGCGGAGGTCACTTGGGTCACGTGACCCTCACCAGCCCTTCGTTGGACCCTTGCCAACCTTTCGCTAGCCACTCTTATGTGAAGAATATGAACAATTACAATAAGGGGCGAAATCGAAAACTAAAGAATTAGTAAGGGTAGTTTTGAAAGGAAAAAACAAATGTTTTAATCTCAGCATTCCATAAATGCTATTTCACAAGGCTAGGTGGGAGTAGTATTGGACTTTCAGCATTTCTAATGTTTGCATTTGGCCGAAAACTATTTCAAAATACTTGCCCAACGCTCTAGAATTTCCCCAGAGGACTTTAGAGGTTGAAAGCTCCTTGAAATCTGAACCAAATGCACTACACTTGTCGATTGCCACATATCATCTAACTCATCAATTCAAAGGTAAAATTAATGGAAACTAACGGATAAATTTATTATAAGTGCATTAGATCGAGGTTTTAATTTATGGTAAATTTATCATAAGTATACAAATTTAAAATTTTACATGTTATTGACTCAATTATTATCTCGTTTGTTTACAGTTTATTAGTTACTCAATAACTTTCTACATGTTTGAGATCATGATGAACAATTGTCATGTCTAAAGTCAATCATACCTATCGGGAACAAACACCTACCAAATTGATTTCTCTTTAGGGTGATGATTTTACAAATCTCTTAGCTAACAAAGTCATTAACTATTCATTGTATTCATATATAAATTTTATTAGTTATTATTTTGGGCGTCTCCGTACCTCTTCAGGAACAAAAATACCCGAATCGGCCCAAATTAAACCGATCGGTTCAGGTGACAAGTAAAGGAATTTATGTATTTTGACGGTTCAATTCGGGTCATATACCGCCAGCACCTTCGCCTCCTTAGTCTCAGTCGAGCCCTATTGTCTTTCTCATTTGCTGCCACTGCACCAAGAATGCATGAAGACTCAGATATTACAGTTTCTTATATGTTCAAGTTATCGTGAATAAACAATGAGTATAATCTATTTATTTGATTAGTAAGCATAACATAATGTTTTAACTAAACTATACTTGATCGTTAGGTCATTTATTACTATACTACAAGTTCTATTACAAATTTAAAAAACAATAATAATTTCTATTATTCAAAGTAGTTGAATTAACTATAATTGTTATATTTGCAATCACAAGTGATTTTATTAAATAGATGAACAATAATTATAACGTAATTATACCATTGACAGTTAAAAATTACAAAATAATCATCCAATTATGATAATTATTAGATCTTTAATCACTTCGATTATCTAACATTAAAGGATAGTACGAAATATCTTTCCTATACCTGTATAATGGTAAACAAGAGTACGATCTCGGACTTATTAGCAGCCCATTTCATATTGCCTGTAAATGGCAAGTTTTATAAATTCTACAAATCTATCTGAAAAAGAATGATTCCATTCTTATTCTTACTCTATTCAATTCTCATGGAATGACCATTCCATTTCTACCTTATTCCTTTCCACGAAGCAAACACATCGTGAACGTCACTTGCCGCTTCACGATCTCCAAATTAATCTCATCCGCTCTAGATGTGATCTTGTTTACCAAATCAAATATATAAATATGAAAAGCTTTGTGTCATACACTACCACGTTTGTCTTGATTTGGTGACCCATGGCCCCACTTTGGAAGAGTTGTTCACTTTTCACTAGTTTCACTTTTCATTTTGGTACCTGTATCGCGTTTCTTTGTTGTTTTGGGTAACTTTAATTTTCCAAAAAATTCACAAAACTCGTATTTTAACTTTCATTTAACTCGAGATATTTCAAACATTCCGAAATACTCACAATCAAGTTCGATATTTTTTCGTATTCTTTTACCCTACTCTTTAGACGGAGAGCTATAGGATGAAGTCATTCAGAAAATGACAATGTTCCACGAAAACAGACATCTTGTGGGTTGACTTTTATTTTACTCGGAATACCTGAAATTTTCCAGAATTTTCAAGTATTGACACGGGTAGCGCAGCCTTTCGCTGGTACTTAAAAAAAAGGCCAATTCAGCTCTCGAAAAAGAAATTCAGGGTTTATTCCGGAAAACAGAATAATTTAAGACAGTGGTCCGGCTGCAAATTGCTATTCCAAGAAGAATCTAACTTAGGCTAATCCCAATGCAATAAATTATCCTATAACAAGCAAGACATTCATCGAAATCCTCAGATTGATCATACTCGTGCCATCCCCCCGCCATCTCCCTCAATTCGGATCAATTGAACAAACGTCATAAAAGATTTCTCTTTCAATCTCCTTCCAGCTAATGTTCCTATGAGAACAGTTTTGTCTGGACCATTTCGGTCGGGACCGTATCGAATTCGGGCAGTTTTCGGTGTCAGAGTTCGAAGCCTCGGTTCTCTTTTTTACCATTTTCTTTATTTGTTATTTTTTGGTGAAGAGGTGGAATTTAGGTGGATAGCTTCGGACCATTATCCCTTTCCTCACCAGCATGCTTTCCCAAAACAGGTATCTGCTGTAGCAGTGCTCCCACAGACACAGCAGCCTGTCCACATCAGGCTTTATTAAGGCCCCGAGAATTCCGAGCGTCACTCAATAAATGTCGAGAGATGCGAATTAGACAGCCACATTCATTCCAAGCTTCAACCAGAATCCACCGGAACGGCTTCAAATCTTGGAGAATTGCGTGCTCCCAGACCCAAGCCACCAGTGGAATCCAATTCCAAATCCATCATCAACCCAGATTCGTTTCCGTTCGTTTGCAACAGGAGAATATACTTTTCGACAACAGCGAGAGACCCCCCAAAAACCATACCGACTGAATTTCCTGGCTTAGTCTTTAAATCAAGGCAAAAGAAACAAAAACAGAAAAGGACTGGAATTTTAAGGGGGAATTTTGGAGATTGAGACAGGACACACTTTTAATAGAAAGCTTCTGCAGAATCAGCGGTTTACCAGCAGGGCCGACCCTAGGAATTCGAATGATTAATCTTCTCAGGAAATCCTACGACACCTTACACATTAAGACACCACAGTTAGATCCTGAGCTTGTTGCTAACGTCGAATCCGACCCATCAGGACAGACGTTTCTTTTGACGCGATTCCCCCTAGGTCAAGAATCATGACCTCAAGCACACCAATAATCTAAAACCCCATTTCACAGCTTTAAGATCCCTTCTTTCCCCGGTTTGTTGAGTATCCATGAGGGATCCATCATTGTTTGGTTTCCGAATTGGTCCACTTTTCCTACCCGACTTCCAAAAGGAAACTGTCCCCTAGAGTTAACCACCCCCAAATTTAATCAAGGAGGATATTTGCCCATTCATTCTCATTCTCGCTGGGGAGCCAATACCCAGCCAAAATGATAGCGCCTTGCCCATGCCTATTTCATTTTGGATTAATCCATAGGCAAGCAGGCACAAGGTATGAAAGGGTCTATCTGAGTCAAATTATGCCAAGCGGAGTCTGTTTCTTGCTTCATCCACTCGGCATTATGCAGATACTGTACTGTAGTTCGGGGTTATGTCGGGTCGGATTTTAGTTTTCAATGTGTCATTTCATTGGTTACTGTTTGATGGCAAAGTCTTGTTCGTTTGCTCTCCGATAAAGCAAAGCCGATGCTTCCACCCTGTTGTCATCGAGACATGCAAAAACTGTCAAACTTATAAACTTATGGAATGCCCAAGCTAATTACCAAATCAAAACCTGGAACCCAAAACCTACCAGCCAGGGTGGACAACAAATCTTCCACTTGAAAGAGCCCAATTTACCTGATGCAGAATTAAGAACAAAATCAAGTCAGCCTTCAGAAAAGGAAAATAATCACATCTTGTAATCAGCACAACCCAGTATGGTATCCTTAATTCCAGCTCAAGAGTCCTTGGCTGGCGTCACTCAAAAGACTGGCAAAAACTTTCAAGTGACCACGACGAAAAATGCAACCAGCAGACAGCCCCCTTGCTTTATAGTGCAATTATCAATAAAGAATGGTGGTCCTGTTTAATACGCAAAGAATGTCTCACCAGGCATATTTTTTGCTACGGCTAATGAGGTTTAACTTCCCAGACTCACGGACTTACTGACAACCTAATGAATTCCTCATGCAGTAGAAACTAAGAAATTCAACTATCCTATACTATAATCCATCATGCCAGAACCAAGTAGGCACATACCCTATTATTCCATATAGTCATGGAATCAGGCACGTTACCTTATCTGTTCCGAGAGAATTGGCAACTACATGAGTAACCTGATCATCTATCTGGTTAGTACAGGTGGCACCAAACTGCTCAGCTGTCTGCCACAGTGGATGAAGTTGAGGGTTGGCCTCACCGACAGGAAATATCCTGCTGAAAACTATACGACAGCCGCCCAAAATCTTCTGTTGCTCGGCAGCTAATATATTTCTAACATCTACATCGTCTAAAGATTGATGGGCAAAAAAATCCTGATGTATTCGCTCAATAACCTGTTGGAGGCAAGACAAGCATATAAGAGAAGAGAGTTATTCCATTAAAAGATCCCCAATTCTAACTGTAAGCTCACCGCCAAAGATGAGGCCAATGTTCCAGCTTCAGGTCTCTCATCATGGCCAATCTCAAGAAGAGATGGACCCAAAAGCCCAAACTGGCGTCTGCTACAGGGAAAATAGGTATATCTGCATAACATTGTATTAGATGAGAACTGTGAACAAGTAAAACACCATAATCAGGTGTCAATTGTAAGACTTGTGAAAGTGAACATATACAGCACAGCAATTGGATGTAAATTGTCATGAAATTAATACATCCCTTCAAAGTCCAGTATACTTGCCTTTCTACAACTATCAGATTTAGTTTGTTGTGTGGCCACACTCTCACGGAGTCATCTATGATGACGACAGATGATTCCATACCCAAAACTCCTTCCAAATCCTTACTCTTGGGACACCTGTCATCACTATCAAATGGATCACCATCATCACCCCTTGATATGACTCTACCCGCAAACAGCACCCCTTTTGGATCAAGCACTTTTGCCATCTCTGTAGCGTAAAGCTTGTTGCCCATGGTGTAAAGATGCAGCTCATAAAGCTTACTAGCCTACAAGACAATGACCACAATAAGCTTAACATTTAGCATGACAAGAAGCAGACAAAGGAACTGGATGTGGAAGGTTACCTTCTCCAAAAAGTTCCAGATTCCTGGCCTCAACTTCGTCCACATTCCCATATGAATAAATCTAAAAAGATGTCTCTGAGGCTGTGCTCTGTCCTGTTCCTCTTTTTTCCTCAAGATCTCTTCATGTACAGGCTCCACTTCACCGAACTATCCAACAGACACGTTAAATCATTTAAGCAAAATCAGCAACATAGAAGAACCAGGGCTACTTCTACAAGTCAATTACAATTCACCTTGGCTGAATTGAGAAGTGTGTGATCAAGATCTAAAACAAGGCAGAGCTTGCGTGCAGCAAACATTTTCCTCTGTTCCTCCATCCTCCTTGTCCTCTCTCTCTGAATGGCTGCTCTTTGCTGATCATCATATCCTTCGAATATATGCTCCAGATCTCCCCATGAACTTTGTGAAGGAGATGGGCCTGGTGCACTTACTTCCACCAAGGGATCAGTCCCAGATCGCTGGTCCTTGTGGTTTGGAAGTTCAGTTTTTGCATCCACTCCTGATGTAGATTGTATAGGTGTCTGAGAAGCTGGCACTGGGTTTGTTGATGATTGTGAAGAAGACATAATAACAGGAACATTCTTCGAGTGCTTTAGAATCTTCTGAGACACATCTGCTGCTACAGAAGATTCAGAAGGCAGTGTTTTTCTATCTGCTAGATCCTCCGTCTGTGTCCGTGACACTGGAGGAGTATGTTTCAACTGCTCAGTACCCATGCTGCCAGTCCTCTGAAGCATGTTGCCATGGAGGACACGGCGAGGGTCACGGGGTTTCATGCGAATTTTGCCCAACTCATCCTGCTGCCCCTACACAAGATGAAGAGTCCAAAACTTTCACCACACCAATTTCAAAAGATATAAAAACATAGAATTTCAGAGAAAAAGGATGGAAGAACAGCTCAAATGATTCAGTATTGCAAGCAATGTGCCACAGAAATCTCACTAATACATAGTACAGAGACGTGAGTAGAAAGCAAAATATCATCCCAAATTTGCTAATATCCAAGGATGCAAACTTAAACATCCTCCTGAACCTTCATTACAAGCTAAAGTTTAAAAGAGGTTTTTAAATAAAGTAATAAGCAGAAAAGATGCATGAAATTGCCTTCTTGGCACAGAACAAAAGCTAATAAAATTCCCAAGTTTGCTAAGTACACAATGCTTACCACAGGTGCCACTGGAGTGGAAGCGGGAAGCATTGCAGCAGGTTTCTGCAGAATCCCAGACCCTGCTGCTGTTGCTGGTGCAAGAGTGACCTTGGGTGCTGCTCCCAGTATAGAAGCAGAGTTGGACTGAGAACTCATGTTTTTTGAAGGATCAACGGGGTTTTGCTGGGCCTCTGCTGATAATTTCTGCTGTTGACCCATTTTTAGTAAATTCATTAACATTGTTGGATTAACAGCGATATCCTTCAATAATGCAGGCAGAGCAGCTGCCGGATTGACACTTGCAACTCTAGACAAATTGTTCCCACTGCTGCCAATCGCCACACTGGACTTACCACTGTCTATAGATGGATAAATCACCCCATTATCTGTTCTCTTCAAATCACTTGCATTTTCCAGCGGATTGTTTCTATTGATTGCTTGATATCCTCCGGCACGAGGATCCTCCAGCCAACCACCAGTTTTCACATCCTTTATAGCACCAGAATTTTCAAATCCATTTCTTAGCCTTTTTGTTGCAGGACCATCAAGAGCAGGATCCTCCAAGTTCCTTTGCTTTCTAGCAATCATGCTCCCACCAAGAAGTTCGGCTCTCGGTGCACTATGTATCACAGACAAGGGCCATTGGTTAAGGTCCAGATTACTCGAATCGGAATTGGCAAACCTAAGCCTCGGATCTCTACTCTTTCCAGAAGATTTAACAGGAAGATTAGACCCAGAGCTTGTAACGGCATGATTTTGTGGAACCGCCGCTCCTTGCATATTGATATTGTTAACATGGGGCAAAGAGGAGAAAACTGGGCGCCCCAAGTTAGGTGCATTCATAATTTTAGTATTACCAATTCTAGAACTAGAACTGGAGACTTCCCCACTAGTATCATCAACTCCATTTTCATGCTCCTCTGAAGGGGTTGGGCTTGGAAGTCTGTCATTGGAAAAGGAATTACTCCCGAACTTCTGTTGGAACTTCCGTTGATAGTGGTCAACTGCTTTAACCGCATCAGTTTCGTAAGGATGCACTTTGAAGGCTTCTGTTTCCTGCGCTGATTTACCCATGCTCATGCTCATCTCTGGCTTAAAAATTCCATCTGCCCTAGATAAAAATGGCCCCCTTGAAGAGGGTGGTGCTTGTTGAGTGGGTGATGGAAGACTGTCTTCATCGTGATCCTTGTGAAGATCAAGCAAAGGAAGCAACATTCCTCGAGCCTTGGCACCTGAATTCCCTAGTTTCGGAGCTTTTAGAGTAATGTTTCGACCAGTCTGATCTGTCGACTCAGCAAGTAATGATTCTCCATGTACTTCACTCGAGTGCCTTGAATTATAAGCAGCAATGCCACTTGAATTTTCCAAATTTTTCGGGTACGAAGAAGGTTCATTGAATTGATTATCTTTCTCTCTATCACCAGCTTTTGCACTCGACATTATAGAAAGTGCATTTAAGTAGCATATCATGTCCTCTATCTGAAAAGGCAATAGTCACAACAACATTCAGTGCCATTCTATAAAAACTAACTCCAACAACCATAACAACGAAAAATTAAATGCACAAATTCAACCTCCTTCGCCTGGTCAGAGGAAAAAAAAGAGGGATTGTTGCTCTTCACGAGAGAAAGCAGCCTGTCGCAAATCGGGAACCAAGAGAATTAAATAATGACCAGAAAATTTCCTTGGAAAGGAAAACAAAAAGAGAAACTAATAATAACCTTGAAATTTTGTCCTTGTTCTGTTCCTTCTGGCTGGAATCCATGAGGCAGAATTCCTGTCAACAAAGCATAGAAATTGATCAATGCCCGTCCATTAAAAGTAAAGTCTAAGTGACGCCAAACTGGGATTTTGCAATATGGAGCTGAAGCACTAGCAGACATCTTACAGCATGGACTCCTTGAATTGCCAGCAAGAACAGCTGTATCAGTGCATCCTTCAAGGTAAGACTATTCACCAAAACCACTTCCTTGAGATTCTCCAGACAACCTTGCAGGCGGCAACATTCTTCTCCGAATGAGCTACCACAGCAAAACACATCAAATTAATCAAAACTAAAGCTGAAGCACTTCATTGCTCGTACTAGGCACGCCCCCATTCTCTCGAGTCTGAAACACATTCTAACAAAAACCAACCATTGACTCGTATTGACTTCACTTACATCTCTTCACTAGACGACATCACGCTATCAAGAGCTTCCTGAATCAAGTAAATTCGCCTCTCCACTTCGTCCTCTCCCAACTCCATCTCACACTCGCCGCCACCATTGCTCACGGCCTCGGCACACAAGGTCGCCTCCCCACCGTCTCCTTCGACCTTATCCACCGCCTCCGAGTCGAGATCGATTTCCCCTTCCTCGAGTTCCCCTTCCTCCTTCTCGCTGTCGCGGACCTTCCCGTCCCCTTCATCCCCGCTGTCGTCGATCACCACTTTCTCCCCTCCCTTCCCCGACTCGCCCTTCTTTCCATTCACCCCGCCGCCGCCGCCGCCGCCGCCGCATCCGCATCCATCACGACGATCTCGCTCAACGGCTTCTTCTGCACCGCCTGCGCCCAGGCGAGGTTATGGAGTCCCGACGTGTACCCCTTCTCGACCTGGTACCTGTACAGGTCCTGCATCGTCCAAACCCTAGCCTTGGGCTTCGACGCCTCCTTCGCGTCCTTCGCGTCCTGCTTGAAATCCTCCTCACTGATCTCCTCGATCGACATGGCGTCCGAAATCTCCCCTTCCTCCACGTCCACCGCGCCCTCCTCCTTCACCATACCCTCCCCCCAATCCCAGCAACCCTCCGGCCGACCGATCCGCCGCACCACCGCCGAATCGACCCCACTCCACTCCACCTCCCCCGAGAAATCCGACCGAATTCAGGTTAGTTTAAACGGACAGATCCGATCCGATCCGATCCGATCCCGTCGGCGGGGTTGTTCTTAAGGAGAGCGAAATTCAGCCGCCCGACAAGTCCTAGGATTTTCTCCGATCGCGAGATCCGGTCGTCCCCGACAAGTTTAATCGTTAATTATGCGGTGAAAAAAAGCCCCTTATTCGAATCGAAGCTCGAAGCTCGAAGCTTTTTCTTCTCCCTTTGAACGCGCTAAAGATTCAAGAGAGAGAAAAGAAGAGAGAGAGAGAGAGAGAGAAAGGAAGAGCGGCCCGAACACGGAAACGAAGATGGAGGCCGAGGATAGGAGAGAGAAGAGGACGAGGTTATTTTATAGCGACGAGGGCAAGCAGCGGCAGCAAGGAAGGGGGGCGAATCTAGGAAACGGCGCGGTTCAAATCTGGGCCGTACACGTCAGCGATCTCCGTGACGAGCGGGGTGGCGAGGGCTTTCGGCGGTTCTGGGTCTCACGCGCCCGCCCCGGGGGGGGGGGGGGTGGTCATTGCTTTTCTGTGTTTTCTTTTCTTTTTTCTCTTTTGCCTTTTGGAATTTGGATTTTGTTTCTTCTCCTTTTGTTTTTTTGCTGGCTAATTATATCTGGACTTTGCGAGCCTCGCGTAGGCACTAAGTATTCGTTAGCATCAATTAAGCAACTGTGCGCTCCCTGGTGATGGTGATGATAAAAATTAGGGTTTTTGCATGCTTTCATTAGTGGAATAATTACTTCTTTTTTTTTTTATCTCCTCGATCACTCTAAAAAAGAAAACTGCCCGATATGCAGATGGAGGTATAACCGTTAGCCCAGCGCAAATTGGGTTGGATTTGAAAAGTCGAGCTGAGCATGTTTCTTGAGTTTGCTTGTTACTTGCATTAATAAGTGTGCAAAACGTATTTAATACAAGATAGCTCATGTTAGCATGTTTGGCGTGCTTACAGATGATAAGAGTAATTTTACTATACTTTACATTAGGACTTATTTTGCCACTTATTCCTTTTCGATGTGGCCGTTACATTCGTAATCTATTGGAAATGACAAAGTCTTTCAATTTGACCAAAATGTATCGCAGCGTCTTGTTGAAATAAATCGCCCAATAACATGTTAACTAAATCACGTCAACTAGTGCTTAAATATGTCGAGCGATCAACTTGCCTGAGAACATATTTTTTATGGTGCCATATGATGTGGTTCCATTTATGCCAAATTTAAACCCGTGTTTAACTGTGTAAATGGTCCAATTCATATTGACTCTTTTAACTAATTTTGACATATTTTTATTTAATGTAAACTTGACGACCCATACTCAACTTGACCCGTACCTAACCCATACCTGATTTGATCTATATTATCGAGATACATTAATATTTAACTCAATTTAGGAAAAACTTAGACCAAAAAAAAAATCTAGGAAAACCCACGCCCACCTATTTAATCCATTTTAAGCTATTCACATATATACACACACACATGTATGTTATTTGAATAAAAAAACTTCACATCAAATTAAAAAAGCAATTTAAAAGATAAAACTTAGCAAATAAAATAAAATAAAAAAGTAAAAAAACTTAAATTGATATACTTTTGAAAAATTCTTGGTAAGAAAAAGTTTGATTAGTTAATGATTGAGATGAAAATAATATTTTTTTATAACAAATCTTCTAGAATGCGAGAATACATAACTTCTTAATTGTGATTTATCAAATTAAAAATTACATTATAATGTTTAGAATTTCTATTTCGATATTGATTAAATTTCAATCTAGACAATGTCGAGTTCCTCCAAAAGTACCTCTCTGATATGTATATGGATATCTATCTATCAAAAATATTAAAAAAATCAAAATTTTAAATATTTTAAAAACTTTAATTTTTTTTATTATTTATTTTCTTTTTTTTTTTTTCTTCTTCTTCCTTCTTCTTCCCCTTGTTCTTCCATGACAACAACCGGCCCAAGCTCACAAGCCCAAGCTCTACTATGGTCGGCAAGCTCGTGTTTCACCAAATCCAAGTGAGCCTAGGCTTAGCCAAGGCCGGGCGAGCTCGATGACTTGCCGGATTCGGGTGCAAACCGAGCTCCGTCATGGCCCATGAGATTGCGGCTCACTAGATCCAAGCAAGCTCCGACTTTGCCAAGGTCGACAAGCTTGCTGCTCACCGGATCCAAGCAAGTTTTGGCCTCATTAGTCATTGGTGACCTCAAGCTTGACTAAGGCCAATAAGCTTGAGCCTCACCTAACCAATCACCAACCATCGTCATGCCAGCCATCAACTAAGGAAGGAGGAAGAAGAAAGAAAAAAAAAGAAAGAAGAAAAGAAATATAAAAAATAATTATAATTTTTATTTTTATTTTAAAAAATATTTTTATAAAGTTAAAAGGAGGAAGTTGGGTTATAAATGGGTTTTTAAGTCTAACTCATTTAAGGTCTATTTAACTAGTCTCTTTAAAATATAAATGACACATTTCAAAATTTAAGTGGTCCATATATAATCCATTTATGATTTATATCATTTAAATGGGTCAAATATGGATCTAAGACCCATTTTGACACATTTGTGTCGTACAAACCAGTCGTGCCAAGAATGGTTGTTCTTATATATCAATAATGTTTCCTTCTATCTATTGTAATGAAGCAAGTCATCCGTGCCTCCCTTTAACTTTTCTCTTATCTTGTCACTTTCTTTGTTTTTGAATAAAAAAAAATCCTAAATCTATTGTCTGATGTTAATTTAATAATAATTTTTTTAATTTGGCCAATTGAATCTTACACTTTTAATGACATTCCAACTAATTTTGATAAAAAATTACTAACATGAATGATTTTTTTGAAATTATTCTCTAATTTCCTTTTTATACTTCTTCCTTCGTTAGTTGTGGGGCCTTAGCATTGGCTAGTTGCAAGGTCAACTCTCGCCATATTTGACAACCAATGTAGGAAGAAGGAAAAAGGGGGAAAAGAAATAATAAAGTAAAAAAAGAAAAAGAGAAAAGAAGACAATTTCCATAATTTTATTTTTAAAATTACAAAAATCGTACATGTCAGTATTGATCATCTCTCCAGCCAAGCCATTTAAGATGACTGGTGATGATTGAACTTCCACGTTAATGGTTTATGGCCAATTTGGCCAAAAGGACTAATTGACAAATGATGAAAGGATTTGAGATTAAATTGGTCAAATTTAAACGTTTATTATTGAATCAATGTTCGTACAATAAAATTAATTTTTTTTGGTAATTATCCATTCGTGTTTTTTTGATCCTACTCCCTTTTCTAGTAATTATAGCTTAAGAAGTATCAATACTCTTCGAGAGCTTTAGTGTCGTGTTAGATATTTTGACATGTGTCAAATACTTTTAGGTGTTGCATGAGAACGTTTCTCTTCCTCAAAATTTATGTTCTTTTGTTCCCCGGAACAAAAAAAGAACAAAAACCTGTTTGGTAACGCCAAGTTGTTTTTTTATTCCTGATAATAGAAAAATAGCCCGGAAATAGATTTGAAGCATAAACGAGAAGCAAAAAAAATTTACTTCTTATTCCCGAAAATAATTTCTAGAAATAAGTTAATTTTCTTTTTTATTTTTTTTATTTCTCTTTCTTGCCACAGCCACCGTCAACCGCCCATTCCTTGTTGTCGCCGATCGCCATTTCGCTGTCGGCGGTCGCTGTCGCGTCGCCGCTTTGCCATGCGGTCGCCACCACCGCCCATCGACCGTCGGTCGTCGCGTTGTTGTCATTGCCGCTGCCATCGAACATTGCCGCCACGGTCGCTGATCGCGTCATGCCGCCGGTTGCCATCCGCGCTGGCCATCGAACCCGGCTATTGCCGCGACCGTAAATCGCTCGCCCATCTGCTGCTGACAATGCCACGCCACCGCCAATGGCGGCGGCGGCGATCGTGAGCAAAAATAAAAAATGAATAAATACAAACAAGAAATTGTTGCGTTACTAAACGCATTTTAATTCTTTTTCTATTCTAAGAGTAGAAATTTTGTGTCGTTACCAAACGGGTTCTTTTACTCAAAAATTGTTCGCCGGAGCAAAAATAGAAAAGAACTATTTCTGAAAAAAAAACTCTTCCCGAAAAAAAGCGTTGCCATGCGCGCAAATTTTTAGACACTCATTTTCGACACTCTTCGACACTTGGTTAATTGGTGTCAAAAAATCTAATAACTAGTCAACTCTCCCGATACTCTTCGACATGCGAGTTTGAAATTCAAACATGCGAATTTGGAATTCCGACATATAATTTCGAACATGCATAGGTCAATTTTAAAATTTTTAATAAATAAGGGACGGAAATGTAAAATGTAAAATAAAATAAAAAAATAATACTTTTCCTCTCTTCCGACTTTCACTTCTCATGGCATATAATTCATCTCCCAGCTTGTTTTTTTTTATCTTTAATTTTGACATGCTCTAACACACAAGCCTAAAATATGGATTGTTTGTGTTTTTTCTCCAAGTTTTATGAATTATTTGAATGAAGTTTAATTTGTTAAATTGAAATAATGAATGATATTAACAAATAGTTTATTAATGTTTTTCATGTAAATTTATTCTAAATTTTTATTATTATTTATTTATTTGTGAATTTGAATCAAATTAATTTGATTAAAATAATTCATAAAAATGATAATTTAATATATAAAGTGTTTCAGGTATTGAATTCTCTATATTTTGAGAAATGACTTGTTGGTAATCGTATTGTATTGTGTTACATATCAGTATCAATATTGTTTAGAATATAGTTGTGACAATGATAAGTGGGATCTTGTACATGGCATAATTCTGGTCCGTACCAATGTCGGACGCTAGCACTTAGTTCCTCTTCGCAACCCTAAAGTAGGCGTCCGTTACCAATAGGCCATGAATAGCTGTGTCAACGTCAAGAACCTGTGCATTGTCCAAAAATAGACAAACAATACCTCTCTCTATCTCGCTCTTATGTTGGCAACCCAAAACGGTAAAACTTAAGTCTATTATTTCTACTTCTGTAATCTGAATAGTGTTGTCATTTTGGAAAGAGTACATCTACTACTTTCAAAGGGAAGATCAAGGAAGCAATTCCCCATTTCAGAACATCAGGTGAAACGGCAAGACATCAATGCACCTATGAATCAAACAGAACTAAAATCCATGTTTACACTGCATGTCTTTCGTGGAAGTGGAAGGAAGCAAGTAAAACTCGAATCTTCAAGGGCTCCTTCATTAAAAATAAAAATAAAAATAAAAATTTTGGGTTTCAGGGGACTATGGTCACAAGGTTGAAACTTTAAAGGAATTGACGGCAAAAGAAAAGTACAAAAAGGAATCTTCAGATGACTCTCAATTCTATCTCGACATTCTTTTCCGTCTTCACTTGCACCACCAGGACGTGTTTCCTAGGACTTACCCAGGCAAAATCCGTTTGCAGCAGGAAAAACACAGTATTGGTGATAACAGCAGAATCTTGAAGCAGCTCCAAAGATTTGCAATGACATTAAGCCAAAAGAGTCTGACAAATCAGAAGTGCATATCTCAGTTCACAATCGAGCAAAACCACCCGATAGCACCACCAGGACATGTTTCCTAGGACTTACCCAGGCAAAATCTGTTTGCAGCAGTAACACACAATGTTGATGATGACAGCAGTATGCTGAAATGACGTTATGCCAAAAGAGTCTGAAATCAGAAGTGCATATCTAAATTCACAACAATCTGAGCAAACCCACCCAATAGCACCACCAGGACATGTTTCCTAGGACTTACCCAGGCAAAATCTGTTTGCAGCAGTAGACACATGATATTGGCGATAACAGAAGAATGCCAAAAGGGCTCCAAAGATTCGCATTGACATTAAGCCAAAAGAGTCTAACAAATCAGAAGTGCATATCTCAGTTCACAACAATTAGAGCAAAACCTGATAGCTAACATACAAAAAAATGTCTGAAAGAATCTCCTTTGCCCCCTCATCAGGTCAAAATCTCCAGTGTTGCCAGCTCAATCCTTCCCGTCATGCCTCGGGTTTCTTCTGCACGAGCTTTTCTATCAAATCGGCGGCTTCTTGGACTGTGGTTATGTTCTGAGAGCTTTCCTCCTCGACGCTGATCCCAAATTCTTCCTCCAAAGTCATCACTATCTCCACCTGCAGATTTAAGAATGCCATTTCATGGGTTGCGTGATCAGTCTAGATTAATCAAAATTGAACTTTAATGTACAAAATTTTAGATTCACTGACGTATCTCTGAATTGAGATTTAAAAGCCTATTCAAGGTTCCTAGTTTCGTACTTCCTCAAAGAAATATTAACATCCATAATAATTAGTTTGAATTTGAGACATACTGTATCAAGGGAGTCAGCTCCTATGGCAGAAAACTTGGACTCTGGAGTGAGCTCAGCCTCCGCAGGAAGCGCCAGCTGTTTCCTCACTATTTCACACACTTTGTCAACAGTCTCAGGCTTCGCCTGCTGAACAAGTATACAAGGTTGGTATGGTCGAAATACAGTCACCAAGTACTATGCTGGAGCCTCTCTCCTAGTAATTTCGACTAAGATAGTTCTACTCTGCTACAACTCATCAAGTTAGGGAAAGATGCGTGAACAGACGATGCTATGTACTATACCGCACAAGAGACGCGGAACTGGGAACTCCTCAAGGAAGGGAAGCCATTCTTTCTCCACCCCAGAGAGACGACCTTCAAGCTTGAGGTCTGCAAAAAAATTAGTTGACATCTATGATCAAATTGAACAATAGCTACAAGTGGGATCTCAAGATATCCTTACAGCATTCCATATTTTGAAGGCGAATCCCAACCCAAAGCAAATTTTCCTGAGCCATTTTGAGACACACGCGCCCTTATGTGTTAATCACACCGCACATATACAACACTAGTTTGGATCATTATACAGAATATATGCGACCCCACTCTAAACCTTGAGGCCAAAGCATAAATATAACTCACTGTCACTGATAAACTAGTCAAGCAACACAGCCATGTCCCCAGCCAATGGCGGGCAGTTCTGGGGTTGCTTAGTGTAATTTTCAGTTAGCACATACAATAAGAATTTCGTGTAAAATTTCAACGTCTGGCGACCTTGCACGAATTTCCTTTTAATCTTGGCCTCGATAATCTAGTTTTCTGGTTATGCCTCACTATGACAACATCAAGTACAGTCCCAATTTCAAAGCGAACAAAACCAATGCTCACAGAAACAGAAAGGACATGACAACTACTGGTACATTTCCCCAGCCAGAGCATGTAATCTCTCGTTTCCCTTTTGTGATAGTACCATTTCTGTGGACGTTACCCATTAACAAGAAAAGAAAACACAAGACAGAGCACGCATGTGGGTTCTCAACAGAAACTCCGATCAAACCTATCCGGGTTCACACCCCGTCACCAGAACAACGAATTAAAAGCCTCTGACATGGTCGGCATGACATGAGAACGAGACAAACGCAATGTCTCCCCGTCCCGTTCCCAGCTGCACCGGATGCGGCCGAGATACACACAGTGCCCCTGATTCACACCTCCAAGCAGAATTCCAAAGGAATAAAAGGGCAGGGACATGGAGAAACTCACCTCGTTGCTCTTCAACGACGGCTTCGAGAGAGCTCTGAAGGTGACGGAAGCAGCAGAAACGCTAGCCATTCGCTCCGCAGCTGCAGAAGAAGAAGAAGAAGAAGAAGAAAGAAGAAGATGAAGAGACTACGAACTACGAAGTATGCTGACGAAGAAGATAAACCGCGAGACGTTCGAGTATTTTATACGGTGGAGCGCGCGCTCATTTGAGCCGTCGGATTGGGTTTCTGGAACGATGTTGGCGGCTGGATGGACGATGCAGGCAGGAGTTGTCGGTCCCGCTTGGCTGGGATTGGGGGGAGGGATCTGGCACGAGTGGCTGGCGTGCGTCGTGCTGCCACCGGCTTTTGCTGACTTGACAGTCACTCTGTTTCTCTCGTCTGCCAGCCTGGAGGCCTAGGAAAATTACAGACAGAAAACGCTCTATGAATTTTGAGGGTAACGCACGTTTGTCTCTATATTTTTAATTGTTAGATGTTAGTATCTGAATTTTACCGGATTTATTTATAATTTCATCTTTTTTTAATAGAAATATCTCATCTACCAAAGACAAAAATATTCTTGATACGATCTATTTGTGTGGCACGATATAACACGCAATTATATAAATTTGAATTTGGTATAGGCAAATTTGTGCCATAGATAGTATTGTGTTTTATTCAATTGACTCGCTTAATTTTTGTAGACTCGAATCAACACATTAAGCTAACGTGTTAACGTGTCATTTATTTTAACATAATACTATTAAACACGTTTTAACCAATTTAGTATTCATATTTGAAGACTTTGTATACTTTATGAAGATAACATCCGTGATGAGAAGCACAAAACATAAACAAAAGCATATTTGGGGATACAAAGGGTTAGAATATTAATAAAAGCTAATTCATCGATACAATTTAGATGTAACGTAAAGTGAAATTATCCATATTCATGTTAAATCCCCATTTCAACAAGACATGATTAACACCACACGATTCGAATTGCTAGTCCTACTTTTACTATTGATTTCTTTAAAAATAATGAGAAAATAAAGACAATTGAGAAAATTAAGTAAACAATAATACCAATAACAGAAAAAAAAACATAATTAACATTATTAAAAAATGAATTTTGTTATAAGTCGACAATAACATTAATAAAGCTAATAAGATATTTTATGAAAAAGAAGTATACTTAAAGTGAAAATGAAAATGGCATCAATAACATAAGGGCAGCGCTTTTTTCACTCCCTATATAACTAAATTGACCCAATTATCATCAAAAAGATAAAATTGTCCTATCTCATTCAATTGCATTTTAAATCTGTAGTCCTGATTTTTTTTTTCTTTTTAGTTTTTCTATATATGTAGGATTCACTTATCATAATTAAGAACTTCATATGTTTAGTTTTTATTTATTGTAAATTTTCCATGTATATTAAAGGCATTATTTTTTTTCTTGTTAAAATTACTTCCATGAAAATTTGTTTTGTCGAAAAGAGAAATTTCCAAAAACTCTAGTTCTTTTCCTTGTTTTTTATTATATTTATTGATAAATTGTTAAATGGATGAAATTTCATTAAATAAAAACATTATGTAAAGTAAGATTTTTTTTTTTTTTGGAAATGCCAGTGAAATATCATTATCTTGGATTGACAAAAATTAATATCATCTAGGATTAATACCCCGAAAAACCTCAAATTGATGCTCTTGTAACATATTTACCCTAAATTAATTTTTTGATAATCAAAACCCTCAAACTAGTGCACCCATAACAAATTTACCCAAATTTTTTTTTATCATAAAATACCTAAACCAATACATCTGTAATAAATTTATCAAAAACTAATTTTTTGACCATTAAAAACCCCAAATTGATATACCTCTGTAAGCATCTGTTAAATATAAAGGTTAATTTTACTGACCTAGATGACGTAGTATGGTGACATGGTAAGTCCACGTTGAAATCCATTGGGTAAATATCACAAAAAATAAAAAAATCGGTATACTTATGACAAATTTAATTGTATTTCTGTGATTAGTTTAAGGTATATCTGTGATAAATTTGAGATTTTTCGTGGCATTAACCTTATGGATTTTCATGTGGACTTGCCACGTCATCATAACATATCAACATGTGTCATTCACGTTAGCAAGTTTAACGGTAAAATTTGATGGAAGCGAATAGAAGGTAAATTTGTCACAAGTGCATAAGTTTGTGATTTAAAATTAATTTGAGGTAAATTTGTCATAGGTGTACCAGTTTATGATTTTTGATGGTCAAAAAATTAGTTTGGAATAAATTTGTTTCATGTATACCAATGTGAGCTTTTTGGTGGTCAAAACATTAATTTGGTGTAAATTTGTCACATGTGTACTAGTCTAGGTTTTTAAGGGATTAACCCTATCATCTATGAATAGTTAAAAAAGAAAAACCAAAGAACCTTAGTGTGCATAATGTTTTTAGTGCATTCCTATATATTCCTTTAATGTTTTATAAAACTATCTTCGCAGCATAATGAGGAAAAAAGATAAATCCTTTAATATGGTAAATAAAAGAGTTAATACCTTGAAAAATCTCAAACTAGTACACATATGATAAATTTACCCAAAATTAATTTTTTGATCATTAGTAATACCAAGTTGATACACTTGTGATAATTTTATCATAAACTAATTTTTTAACCGTTAAAAATCTCAAACTGGTACACTTGTGATAAATTTACGTTAAACAAATATTTTGACCACCAAAAACCCCAAATTGGTAATCTTATAACAAATTTACTCTCTATTAATTTCTATCATATTTTATTGTTAAATTTGCTAATGTGGATATTATGGTGACATGGCAAGTCCACGTGAAAACCCATAGGGTTAATGCCATGAAAATTTTCAAATTTTTCATAGTTGTACTTAAAATTTATCACATGAGTATCATTAAATTTGTCATAAGTGTACTAGTTTGAGATTTTTCGTGATATTTATCCTATAAACTTCTAAGTGGACTTGCCATGTCACCATATGTAATCTAGGTTAACAAATTTTACCTTTAAATTTGACAGAAACTAACGGGGGATAAATTATCGCAAGTGTACTGGTTTGAGGATTTTTGTGGTAAAAAAATTAGTTTGGGATAAATTTATTGCAAATGTATTAGTTTGTGATTTTTTATGATAAAAAAAATTAGTTTGAGCTAAATTTGTCAAGGGTATATAAGATTTCTGGTGGTCAAAAAACTAGTTTAGGGTAAATTTATCATAAATATACTAGTTTTGAGTTTTTTAGAATATTAACTCTAAATAAAAAGACTCGATATATATTGTAGACTAATGAAATTAATAAAAAAAAGTTCACTAACAAAGGGAGCTTTTGAGATAAATGGGATAAAAAATAAATAAGTTGTTTATACCCTAAAAAACCCCAAATTGGTACACTTGTGACAAATCTACCCCAAACTATTTTTTTGACCACAAAAAATCCCAAATTAGTATACCTTTGACAAATTTACCTTAAACTGATATACTTGTGACAAATTTACCCTTTGTTAGTTTTTGTTAAATTTTATTGTCAAATTATTAAGTTAAATGACATGTGACAGTTAACTGGTTTATTGATTTGGGATTTTACATTAGGGGTGTGCAAGGGAAACCGCCCGAACCAGGAACGGACCGAACCGGACCGGACCGGCCGGTTTTGGGTGGTTCCCATGGTCGGCGGTCCGGTTCCCGGTTCCTAATCTTGGAACCGGCGGCCGGTTGGTCCGGTTCCGGTTTCAAGGTGGGAACCGGACCGACGGACCGACCGGACCGGACCAAATTTTTTTATATATAATTTATATTCATATAATATATAAACACATATAATATATTAATATTATATATGAAACTTATTGCAATTGGAATTGCAATTTAGATAACAACCTCTTATGTGGCCAAGAGACCACCAAAACTCTTGTTGTTATTCTTTATTTATAGAAAAAACTCTCCTCATGCTCACACTCTCTCTCTTGCTCCCCTCACTTGCAAACAACAAGGCACTTCAAGCCTTAAAAAGTCTCATATCGACTAAACATTCAAAGTATAGAAGAGATTGTCTATAAAACCTAAGCTAAGCACAACCTTTAATCACGTTGTTCATGGGTTTTATGCTTAAAATTAAGCATGAAACACATAAACTATGATTGATATTCACACAAGTGAAGTTTGAATATTTTGCACGTGAAAACATGTGTGAGTAGTTTTATTAGATTGCTCGGAAACCGAATTTGATTGATCGGCCCGGAGCATGATTATTCTTTAGTAAATGGTCATTCTTTAGTGAAAAAATAAAGTGCCAATTCTTTTGGACCGGACCGGACCGGAACCGATAGTCTGGTCCGGTTCTCGGTCCTAAGACCAACGGTCCGATCCACGGTTCCCAAAATTGGGAACTGATTCTCCCGGTCCGGTTCCCGGTTCCACCTTGGAACCGGACCGAACCGGGAACCGATCACTCCTATTTTACATATCGTTTGTCACAGCTTACAATTTTTGTGTGGTATTAATCAAATTTAGCGAATGGTATATTTGTCACAAATTTACTAGTTTGAGATTTTTTGCAGTTGAATAAATTAGTTTAAGGTAAATTTGTCATAAATGTATCAGTTTAGGATTTTTTATGGTCAGTTGGGGTAAATTTGTCACAAGTGTATCGGTTTGGGGTTTTTTATTGTCAAAAAAATAGTTTAGAGTAAATTTATCACAGGTGTATCAGTTTGAGGTTTTTCAGGGTATTAACCCTTTATAGTATATCAAATAGTGTTTTTTTTTAATTCTTACCTTTTACCAAAAAAAAAATAGTGTCTTTTTTTTTTTTTTTTTTTTTTACTACTAGCAAAACGATTTTACTTGAAGTATGTAAGACATTATAAGAATATCCAAGAATGCAATTTTCTTTAACATGCTAAATATAAAATATGTGAAATGCTTAATTATGGAAACTATCATAAATAATAAAAAGAATGAGTTGAGCCATCACTTTAAATTGTAATTGTAAGAAGAAGGGCAAGTTTGTCTTTTTCATGTAAATCGGGGTGAATGTAGTAATTTTTAGGGTGGAAATAGCACTATCCCGACAAAAAGGTCAAAAAAAAATTGAATACTAATTATTTGTTTTCATATGGTTGATTCAACACACAAATTGATTGATCACTAAAAAGTATTTAAGAAAAACACTTTAGATTTCGGTTAATCATTTGCTTTTATTGATTGAGGACATAATTTTTTTCAACAAATTATAAAATATTTTTTCTAATAAATCATTATTTACATTACATATGTAATTAATGAGTAACCGATTTTTGCCATTTGAGCTTTTAGTTAGTGAGACCTTTTCCCCTTTTGTTAAATATGTGTTTAATCTATTTCTTGAAATATGTTATTGATTATTGTTGAGTAGCTATATTTATCAAAATTTTACAAATTTTAATTGTTTGAGCCTCTGTTTTTTTTTTTTTTGGTAAAGTTTGTTTAAGCCTCTGTTTGTTTCACTAAAAATTAAAATTTTTAATATTTTCTTATAAATAATCATCTCTCTCTCGGATGCGACCATCTCTCTCAACTTGATGTTGTCATCATGTTGTAGTCACCCATTGGGATGGGATTGAGCTAGAGCTGGTGCGATGTCACTGGCTGGTGGATGTAGGTGGATTTGAGTCTAAGTGGTGATATATCGTTGCTTTGTGGACAAGAATCTATGGAGTCATGCCATTATTGGTAATAAAGAGTAGACTTTGCAAGCGATGAATATTGTCACACCCCGTTTTTTAAAGAAAAAAGGGAATGATAGAGCCGTCTTTCCACCTCAAACACAACTAATGTCCCATTGTCAATACATATCCATTTTTCTATTGAACAAGGTCCGAGTTCACTTATGTTCTTAGTTTTAAAATCCGCTATGCCGAATATATTCTTGTGCGCAATCAATTCAAATACATTGTTCTTAGTGATTCCAAACTTGAAGGGATTTCTTTTCAACACGTGCCAAAATTCAATTAGAGTGACCTAAGACTAGTCAAACAAGAAAAATAAGGTGGAAAGGATGCGATTGGCATCCCGCATAAGTCTAGACTCTTGGTCTTTGGATAAACAATAAAAATTTATTTAAGATCCATCAAATTGTAATTTCTTTGCACGAGTAAAGTTGAAAGATTTGTGTAATTTGATGTTGCTGATAGATTGCACAAGTCATTATCCATCGAGAAATTCAAGTTGTAGTTGCTCATTCTTATTCTTTTCCGTGGGACCTCCTTTATCCCCTTGCATGCAATTGTCAAGAACTTATATTAGGGCTTGTGATGAATCTCTCATCGTACTCCTTTTTAACAAAGATACATTAATCAGATCATATAATATGCTGTGTCCTTTATCTTGAGCATCTCCATACTCATCAATATTGTGGAGGAATCCCTCTCCTTCTAACATTCCATCAAATAATTTACAAGTACACCATAGTTTTTGGGGACAATGCTCCATACAGAAAGCACAACTTTTTGATCTCCCTTCTAAATCCTCATCATAATTGAAAAATATCGTGGAGATCCATTAAATCCAATTCTTAAAATTCACAATCCCAACACTATTTTTTGAAAATAGGATCACATTTTTTAAAATATTGGGTCAATGGCTTCTCGTAGGTACTAAAATCGAGTCAATGACATATTAGATGGAAAATTTATGCTTGTCAAAGTTTGATCAAATTTGGATGCAAAAATACATAAATATCGATCTCAAAATTTTTCCAAATTAGATGATGTGAAATACTTAACCTAGCTTTTCAATCATCTAAATTTACTTATGTTCAATTAGCAAACTAGAAGATGTAATTACCTGGTTGAATGGCTAGTGCCTTTTATAGTAGTTGTAAGCAATTTAGTAATATGATTAGCTAATATGACTTGGTTTTGAGAATAATTTTTGTTAGCAAATATCCTATAGTGCTCAGCTAGAACGCTAGGGTACTAGTTAAGTTAACTAATAAATAGAAATAACATTTTCTCAGAATATTATGAGAATGAAAGAAATAGGTGTTTTAATAAATTAACTTATTTCAATTGGTAAATTTTAAATTTCCAAAACACATTTCATAAGACTGGACAAATGCTAAAGAGATACTTTTTAACATTTTCCTTTGAAATTTTATCCACCAATTAAATCGCTCTCAGGAGCTTTCCTATTAAACTAGAGAGGTTGCCGAAGATGAGCGATTAGTTTTACTATTGTGGATAACTTCCAAAGTCGCAATTGCAATTTATGGATGTTGCTAACTATCAAAGGGGCAGTTGTGATTTGTTTCTACGTACGAGACGGCACAAGTGGACAACTACAGTGAGGAGGTTGAGAGAGATTTGTGTTTGAGCATATGTGCGTCCCTTGCGCAATTTATCTAGAAGTTTGCAATATTTTGCAAAGGTTAAACTGAATATATCATGTCGTAGAATTTTGATCTTTTAGAGAGTGAATTATCATCTAATTTCGAGGAATTTCCATATATTAGGATGATAACTTTCCTTAAGTTCACATCTCTCTCAATGAAATACTAAAGAGGCGCTAGAAGATGTCTTGAAACCTTAAAATCACCGGAAAAATTACAATTTTATCTAAGATTAATATAATAAAAATTTCATACTGATATACCTATATCACATTTATCCTAAACTAATTTTTATATCACAAAAATTCTCTAACAAGTATACATATACCATATTTATTCCAAATTGGTGTACTCTTGCAACATTTCTCTCAAACAATTTTTTATATCACTCAATAGCTTAAATTGGTACACTTGAGCTACATTGACTCAAAAAATTCCAAGGTTGAGATTTCTGTGACAGAAAAATTACTTTGGGGTAAATGTAACATGGGTGCCCTAGTTTCAGGGTTTTTTTTTTTTTTTTTTTTTAATACTAATGTGAATAAATATGTCATGGGTATATCAGTGTGAGATTTTGGATGGTAGTAGGCCTTTTGTTTTCTTAAAAAACAATCTAGATCTGTCCCACTTCTCAGCTGAATAACTTATTCTGGTTCGACCAGGAAAACTTATTCTGGATTTTTATCCCTGTTTGTCCCATCTGGGGACACGGGATAGTAGGAATTCTATTTGTATCATGCCTCTTATCCGGGTGTTAAATACGGCCTAAGGAATTCGAACGAGAGAAATTACAAGTTGAGCAAAGTTCCAAGTCCAATTCGATGACAATCCCATGTACTCATGATAGCACTGCAGCGCTTGAATTTGTCTGTGATTGCCCAACTTCAGGGTATGTAGGAAGCCTTATCCTAGATTGCCCAACCTAAAGATAAAACCAAACTTAGGCACGCCGTTGCAAGAGCCAGATGAGCCTATTCAACTCAACTCGTTGCCCCAGTTCCTAACGGAAACTAGGGCAATTGCAAAAGTATCGAGTTGGCCCTTTGAAGAAGCGGTAACATGTAAAATTACCAAATCACGACGTCACGACGTCATTTGATTCAATCAAGATTACATGAATAACAATGGTCAACTTAACATTTAAGCACAAGAGCAGAATCAATCATTAAGTTCTTGTTTTAAGATTAGTGTAAATAGTTATCTTACTTAGCATTAATTTAATTATCATTAAGTTAGTTTTGAGAAGACGTTTCTTGATAATTAAGACCTTCCCTAGAGACAACCCAATTTCCAAGAAATTAACAAAAGAGTCTCGTGTTTACATAGGTAGTCATGTTATGAACTTCCTTAAAGTACGAGTTTTTTTCTCTTCGTATCCCCTTTCAAATTCTATGATTTACTCGATTTGACCTAGGAAGGAAGACCAAGAATGGTATGAGTCTTGGCGAGAAGTGTCCTGAAATACTTGTTAAGGATTTTTTGTTTGGAATAATTCAATTTTCAAACCATTAATCGTGCATAAAGTGCGAGAGGACAATCGATGCCCTTAAGCAAATTGAGAAATCAGAATGAGAAGAGAATGCAATACTCGTTATTTTGGTTGATCTTCCAAGGACCAAAACCATCAAGAAGCGACCCACGCAACGTTCCAACTTCCAGGTATTCTAGGATAACCTTCACACGACAAAGAAAAAATGCCACGTGCGGTTGTAATTGAATTGTAACCCAAGAGACACCTCAAAGTAATCCTAAATAATTAGAACTTTTCCGTTGATTAAACAAAATCATCCCGAGTCATGGATTAATTCATCAATAATTTGAGTTAGGAAAGATACGGCACAAACCTCGATGAATTTGAATTTGAATCGTTCGTGTTCGGAATGTGATTTTCTTTTCACCTTACGGGGCCTTGAAATTCGAAAAGAATAGTCTTGTGAACATGACATATAGTGCGACACGTGCATATTGGAGGGGTTAAATTGAATTCATCTCAAATCAAATTGCCAATTGGATGAGTGGCTAAAGGAGAAAACTGTATAATTGATGAACCTCTTTTTGTTTTCCCACGATCTGAATTGACTAATTACGTGGCAAAAAGATTCATTTGCGCGACTTGTTCCTCTCTTAAGTAATCTGCGTGCCATCGAAACCGATCGAGAACATTCAATTTTTGTACTTTTCACCAACGTGTAGCGAAATTCCCAATAGTGAAGGACAACGACTTATCACAAATTCAAATTTAGCCACGTCTTGATCAATTACTTGACACAATCACCTTCGTGTCCCCTTATTGGGTGACGACTTTTCTTTAGAGATTTAGTCAAGGTCGGTTCAATCGAACGGGCGAGAAAGAGCAACCTACAGATCCAAGTCTAGACAACGCATATCACTCGTGATAAGTTCAAGCAGTCATAATAAAAAAGAAATTTAACATCAGAACAATGGGAGCTCTAACGTAAAAGAAGCTTAAAAACATGTTAATATCAAAACGTACCAAAGTTATCAAAGTTATCGGTAGAATTGGTAAAACTCGTTGTATAAGACTGATCCCGCCTCTTCGTTCAACTTCGAATAGTTGTGGAACTCTTTTTTCCCAACTCTCTCAGCAAATAATCTTTGACACAAGTATAGATTTTTGCTTCTATTTTACGTGTTAAACAATCTACAACCGCTAATTCTAAGTACCGCTAAGTTAAGCTACATACCACACGATCTAAATACCACTTTTTGTATTTTTCAGTCACTTATTATACTATGATGCAGAATGTTCAATCAAGGACAATAATCTAGAAATATCTAGGTTAGTGAAGGAAAATTGTGGAAAAGGAGAGAGAGAGAGAGAGAGAGAGAGAGAGAGAGAGAGAGAGAGAGAGAGACCCCCCAAAAGAAGAGAGAGAGGTGAGAGAGAGAGAAAGAGAGAACTCATGAGCCTAAAGAGAGCCATCTTCACATTCTTGATTCTCAGCTTCTTCATCATCTCCTACTTGTAGTTTCTTCTCGCAATTACTTGTTGGCATTAGTACTTGCTTCTTCAAGTTTCTCTTGACTTGGTCTTCTTTATGGATGTGACAGGGGCCATTAAATTATATTACTCAATGATATAGAGAGTTCTTCTCGTTCCTATAGTTAGTAGCTTAGAACTCTCATCCTTCTTTGCTCCTCATTGATAAAAGTTGCAGCATTTCCTTCCTCCCACTTGAACCAACAAACTTTAGCAATATGTCCTACCTTGCCACAGATGTAGTAGCATCATATGCTATGCCTTTTGTTGCTCTCATCTTCATCATTATCCTCATTGCAATATCAACGACCTCCTAAGCACTTCACCATTCCTGTCGCCACTTCCATTTTCCACAAGTATTTGTTTTCCATCTTCAGTGCCAGCACCATTTCTCATTTGGCTCATGAAGTCTCTTTTATTACTAAAGAATGCAATTTTATCATCCTTAACCAAGACATTAGACATCTGTTTGTCCAAAGCCTCTCGATTGGCCAATTATATTCTCTAACTTGATCAAAGTTCGTTCTTTCATTGCATCCATACTCATTCTTGTCTCAGAGATGGCATTTTGAGAATCTAACTTTGTAATTTTTTCACACAAAGATCTAACTTCGACTATACTATCATATCTTGTTACAAGATTGAGAGGATCTCATTTTCTAACCTTTGTAGCTTGGCAACACTCGTCCTTGCGAACAATACCGCCAAGTTATCCGATGCCTATTTTGGGGTTTTTATGCTTATGGTAACAAAAAGAGCATAAGAGCCTCACCCGCTTTGATGTTTTATTTTCTTTACTTGTCATTGTTTGTGGTTAGTGTGGTGTTGCTGCCACCAGCAATTTCTCATTATCCTATTACCATAATTGGAGTTGTTAAGCTTCTTGACATTGCTTGCCAAACTTGAAATGTCCACCATCGTGACTTGGTTGTAATGCTCGACATTATACAAAGTAAGCTTGATCCCAAATTAACCGATTTTACAATCTGTGACTTGTACACTAGTAGAACTTCGGTATACTCCGATCTTTGATCATCTACTCACGTATAATGGTCCCTGACCATTGTCTTCACATACTACGACTTTTGATTGCTTGGTTTATAGTCCCCAACTCCTCAATTGCCTTGTTCCGACGCCACTTGTTGAGAATTGAGTGGATACCTAATTAAAATAAGGGTTAATACTATGGGTTAATAAAAACCCCAAATTGGTGCATTTATGATAAATCTACCTTTTGTTAATTTTCGTTAAACCTTACAATTAAATTGCTAAGTTTGGTGACGCATGACAATTGATAGGAGTATTAAGTTGGGATTTTACCCTTTGTTTGTCATAGGTGTACCCATTTATGATTTTTCATGATATCAATCTAAATATATGTAGATTAATGAAGTATAAATCTATCACGGATATACTAGTTTGGGGTTTTTAGTAGTTAAAAAATTTGTTTAAGTAAATTTGTCAAAAATACATCAATTTGAGGTTTTTTACGATAAAAAAATTAATTTGAAATAAATTTATTACAAGTATACCGATTATGGGGTTTCATTGTATTAACCCTTAAAATAAACACTCTTAATATTATAAGAGGACTCAACACCACTCACACACTGCTCAACACTTCTCTTTATATGTTTCTATTTTTGGGCGTGTACACAAATGGAGAAGGCCAGCCATTTACAGCCTTCATCCACCGATTCTCTAAACAAATTATCTCTAACAGAAGTGGAAAATTTTGCTTCTATTGTAGTGCTGGGATATTTCTGTGCTGGTTCTTTCCTCTAACGCGGATTGTTTCTCTTGATGTGGAAATTCTTCTGGCATTTTTTCGGTGGGCTCAGCTTGGGAGACCATTAGAAGTAAGAAGAACCGAGTATCATGGGCTTCTTTTGTTGGGATAATGCTCTAGCCCCCAAATTTCAATTTCATCTTTGGCTTATTGGGAAGAATCGCTTGCCTACTCAGGTGTCTCTTCTCTCGTATGGAAGAATTGGTCATGCCTTATGTGCGTTTTGTAATGTTACGCTAGATTCCATAGACCACCTATTTTTTGATTGCCATGTTTCAGCTACGATTGCTTATGTTTGGGCCTCAAGATGTAACCTTCCTTGGCGTAATAGGCCTTGGGAGGACAATCTCACTTGGGCAATGAAGCTTTTATTGGGCAAGAACTTCTACCATAGCATCGCTTGGTTTTTCTTTTGGAGTGATTTGCCACCTTATTTGGAAGAAAAGGAATAGCTTAATATTCCGTGGCAAAACGTTGGAGATTTCGGCTATGAAAAACCATATCATTAAGGTAGTCAGAGATAAGGCACTCACTTTTACCAATGTGCCTGACAATGCAAGGAATAGGAGATTCTAAAGATCTTGGGGTCTCGACCCCTCCATCTTCTCCAATGCCTTGTTGGCCTAATGCATCCTACTGGTGTTTCTTTGCCTGGCGTTTTCTTGCATCAACCTTCTCTCGGCTTCCACTCCGTACATCTACTTTGATTGTTGGCGTTCATAGTTGGGTCGTCGTTGGTTGTTGTATTGGTGTTTCTATGTGGTCGACTGTTTTTGGCCTTCCATTTTTGTTCTTATTGCTGTAAGCTGTTTTGCGCCGGCGCCCTTCCACTCATTAACTTTTGTTATTTGAGTGCAACTTTTCGGCGCCGGTTTTTGTATAGTTGGTTCAAGCTATTATATTCTTACCTTTTACCCAAAAAAAAAAAAAAAAAACAATCTACAGCCACTAGTTCCAACAACACTAGCTGAAGCTACAGACCACAAGGCCCAACTACCTCCTCATGCATTTTTCAGCTACTTATTATACTTCTGATGTAGGATGTCCGAGAAAGGACAATCATCCAGAAACAAATGTGGGCTAATGAAGACAATTCTGGAAAAAGGGAAGAGAGAGGGGCGATGTTTCTAAATATAAGATTATATTGGTAGACGTGTAATAAATTTATGACTTTTTGAACAATATTCTCACTAAGTAATGTCAAATCTGCGTGATTGCCAACTTTACTAACTTGAGATATCATCCATGGATGTATCAGTTTGATCAGATGTAGGAAGTCTATCCAGGACTGCCCAACCGGAAGATAAAACCAAATTTAGGCAAGTTGGGCAAGAACCAAATGAGCTAATGCCATTCAACTTGTTGCCCCGGTTCCTAATGGAACTAGGGCAATTGCGGAAAGTGCTGGGCCGGCTCTTTGAAGAAGCCGTACAAAGTACAAACTACTCTATCGTTAAGAAGAGTTGGGGAAAAGAACATATAAATAATATCTCTCTCTAGGACTAGTGTAAATGGTAATCTTACTTAGTATTATTTTATTGCAGATTTTGCTGTACCGCATCCGTAAGTTGTTTTAGAGAAGACGTTTCTTGATAATGAAGCCTTGCCTAGATAAAACCAGTTTCCGAGAAACTACCAAAACAGCTTCTCGTTCATCATCCTCTTGTGAATTCACAGAAACTTTTCCAGGCTCAATTGCACCTCAAGAGTGTTTTACTTTAACCAAGCAAGGAAGACCAACAATGGATATCACATTAGACTCTTGTTGTCGACAAGTGCCTAGATCACTTGTTAAGCATTTTTTATATAGAATAATTCAATTATTAAAAGTATAGACTATGCGTAACATACACGAGAACGATCGGCATATTGAAAATCTTAAAATCTCCTTAATTGGTTTCTTAACTCACCTTCAGAGCACTCATAAAATCCATAATGTTATTTGTGCCCTCAAGCAAGAGAGAGAAGGAAAAAAGGAATGAGTCGGATGGCTAAGAACTAGAAGAGAATGGAATATTCGTTTTTTTGATTGATCTTCCAAGGACCAAAACCATCAAGAAGATGATGAACCATGCAATTCTCCAAGTATTGTGGCCAACTGTCACACGACAAAGAAAAAATTGCCCCGTGCGCTTGTAGTTGAATTGTAACCTTAAGAGACCCCCGAAAGCTATCCTAGATTCAACTTACTTTTCAAACATATGTTTTTTCTTTTTTTTTTTAATAAAATCAAGAAAAGTCCGTCATTGATTAAAAATAATTATCCCACGTCACGGATTAGCCCGTTAGGATTTTGAGCTAGGAAAGACACAGGCACAAGTCTCGGTCGAATGATCTAAATATGAAGTTCCTATTTTTGTGCTCAGTCATGTTTGGATTGCGATTTTCCTTTGGCTGTGCGTCTGATCACGGGATCGTCAAAGCTTAAAAGTAATAGACTCGCGAACATGACATGAAGTACGCTACGTGCCTATAAAAAGAACTGCCAATTCAAGGAGTGGCCAAAAAAATAAATTGTCACATTAATGAACTCTTCGTCTTCTTTTTTCCACGAACTCAATTGAGTAAATCACGTGGAAAAAGTTTGATTTGCGCAACTCGTTGCTCTTTTCAAGAAATTTGCGTGCCAATCCAATCAATCAAGAGCATTCAATTTTGTCATTTTCACCAACGTGACGAAATTCTTTCCCAATGGTAAGGGACAAATGACTCATCATGAATTCAAAGTTGGTTACCTCCCCGATTGACTGCTGGACACCGTCGCTTTCGCGTCTCCTTATCCGGCGAGTACTTTTCTCCTAGAGGTCCAGTCAGGATGGGTCTCTTTGTCACAAGCTTGGGCGACGATGGTTCTAAAAACTTTAAAACAAAAAGAGATAATGACACAAATCATTTTTGAATTTTAGCTTAAAAATTTTAAAATAAAAAGAGATAATGATACAAATCATTTTGAATTTTAGCTTAATAAGTAATATGATCTCCGAATTTTCACTCAATATATAGTGTGACTCTGAAATTTTAATTTGTTTAACTTGAAATTTTTTGTATATATATAATTTAGTTTCTAAATTATATGTAAATGTTCAAAATTATCATTCCATTAATTAAAGTTCAAGGATAATATTGAAAATTTTCAAATATTTCAAAAACTAAACTGAAAATGTACCAAAAGTTCATGGGTCGTATTACATAAACTAGATGTTTAGGAATCACATTACATATTATGTTAAAATTCAGAAATCATATTAAACATATTAAAAAAATTATGGATCATTTATCTTATTTTCTCAAATAAAAATGATGAGAACTTTGAAGTAAAATATAATAAATCAAAGTCAACGGTAACATTAGCAAAACTATTAACAGATCCCACCTCTTCGTTTGACTTCTAATGGTGGGAGAAGCCGAATTAAAAACCTCTAAGCTACTCTTTCGTCCCGAGAGCTATATTATGTGGGCTACAAGTCAAAAGAAGAAATAAGTTCTCTCTATTTTAGTCGGAGCTTCAACAATTTCCCAACAAGGCATACGGACATACACCCCAGTCCTCTCCATGCAAGGACAAGCCATCCACGCCACCATGATGTCTTCAAAGATCACTCTCCATTTTCTTCTCCTCACCTTCGCGTCCTTCTTGTTGTCCTCCACAGGCCGGGTCCATGGCGAAGCCGCTCGTCGTCCTTGTCCGATCGACGCCATATACCAGTTTGGAGACTCGACCTCCGACACCGGCAACCTCATCCGCATCGTGGGACCAAACGGCTCTGGCTCCCAGGCTGCTCGTCTCCCTTACGGCGAGACTTTCGGCAAGCCCACTGGTCGCTTCTCCGACGGCCGCCTCATAGTCGACTACTTCGGTACAAAGATCAAAATAACCCGATGATAACCTAATAACCCTCCCTGGAAAATGGATATCATGTAAAACTATGATACTGGTGATCACCTAGGGTTTAAAATGATCCCTTTCATTCTGCAGCCATAGCTCTTGGCCTCCCTCTTGTGAATCCCTCGCTGGGCAGAAATCTTTCCTTTGAGCATGGAGTCAACTTCGCCGTCGCCGGAAGCACCGTCCTCAACTCTTCGTTCTATGCTGCAAGAAACGTCAGTGTGTCGGCTTCTGATGTTCCCTTGCGCCTCCAGCTCAACTGGTTCAGAAACTATCTCAACTCAACCTGCAGGTCGAAAACTGGTACGCTGCGACTCTCCTTTCCATGTCTAGTGACTCTGCATAATCTGTGCTCTATTATTTGATTACTGTATGACTGGTGCTGCTGCGATCACTATTTTGATCTGGACATGCGATTTTGTGGCAGAGTGTGGAGAGAAGTTGAAGAGATCTCTTGTGATTGTTGGGGAGATGGGAAGCAATGACTTCCTCTATTCTTTCCTCGGTGGGAAATCTATTCAAGAAGTCATGACTTATGTGCCTCCCCTGGTTGAAGAAACCATAAATGTCACAAGGGTAAGATCCATCTAGAACAAGGTGTTCTCTTTTCCCCCTATTGACGAACACCTATCTTAAATGGGTAAACCCCGAATTCATGAAATATCCGATTAAACTAGCAAACTACGTATTTTCTTTGTTGAACTGCCTTTGCCTGCATGATTTACCCAAATTTTCCAGCACAAGTCTCATAAAACTAACTTCCCCAAATGTCTAATGAAATTTATACACGAAACAGAACTAAGAATTTGGTATAAATTTAGTTATGACTAGACATCTCTTCTAAGTGCAGGAGCTCATTAAAATGGGTGCATCCAAAGTAGTGGTGTTCGGAGACTTTGCCATCGGTTGTTCCCCAATATACCTGACCCTTTTCAAGAGCAATGATTCAGACGCATATGACGACAAAGGTTGCCTAAAAGCGTACAATGCCTTTTCACAATTCCGCAACACTCACGTTCAAGTCGCACTTGCTAGGCTTAGACGTGAATTACCTCAAGCTACCATACTCTATGGAGACTACTACAATGGCTATAAGTATGTGCTCGACCAAGCCTCCCATCTAGGTAAAAACATCTGCTTTCATCATCTTTGCTTCGCCGTGTACTCTCATAGGCTTTATCGCTTTGGCTATGCTATCAACCTCCATTCTTAACAGGGATGGGATGATTTCTTGCTTTGGCATTATAGGATTCGACCCGGAATCGGCTCTGAAAGCTTGTTGCGGAACTGGTGGGTCATACAACTTCAACTTCTCCCAAATGTGCGGATCAACGGGTGTCACAGCTTGCCCCAACCCAAATGAGTTCATAAGCTGGGATGGTATACATCTGACACAGGAGGCGCATCGCCACATTACAGAGTACAACACCAACAAAATTTTCCCAGAATTGTCTTGTGTCACATAGAGTCAAGGGCAACACTAGCTCCCACATACATAATTAACAATTGATCTTGAATATAGTTCGAATCTCTTTTCCCTGTACTCAGAATAAAGGACGATCTGCTCAAATACAGCGGGAGCTGGTTGAATTATAAAGTACACAATAAACTACTTTTGCTAGTACAAATGTCGAGATGGCATCTTCCTTCTGGAGACAGCTCTACTGATTTAATATCTAGCAGTGGAAATTCTCTCAACATCTTCACTGTTTTTATGTTACAAATCCTGGTATATACTGAGGACAAAAATTCATCTAGACCTGCACTGATTCACGTCAGCCAGAAGCAGAACATGAATGAAAGAGGGTACAAATCATAACTATTCTGATGGACAGCTCGCATTCGATGCAATAAGAGTAACAGAACCATATAAAGTATACATGACTTGTTCACTGTAAAAAATGTTTCCCATGACAATATGCTTTGTTTCTCTATCTGTTCCCAGCATTCTCCAGGGGAGCATACAATCCCGGAAATGATCACTGTTCTTCAGCAAACCACTTAATGCTGAACCACCGCATCTTATTCTGATCCTTCAGAGGTTACCAACACATCAAAGTATCCATGAATTTGGACTTTAGATGCATAAGACAAATCTATTCTTTAACATGACAAAAAACTTCCTAAGGTAGCAACTTGCCACATGATGTGGGGGACCTCGAACAATGCCCTTTCCAGCAACTTGCAATGTGTCATCCTTTGAGTTTCTTGTGAAGGGCCACTGATAACCAATGTCCACAGATATATTTTCCAGAGGAGAAAATAACAGTAGAGAGCTGTGTAACTCAAGAATATTCTTGTCTCTTTTTTGGATACACTGTGTCAAAAACAATCCTTGCCAATGTACGACGAACCTCTTCCAAGCTCCCCGATGACAGGGAATCATAGTCAATTTTTAACTGCCTAGGCACAGTTCCCCGCTCCATGCCCCTACGGACACAATCAAATACCCTGCATGTCCTTTGTAGCAAGGCCTCCGGAACAAAAACCTTAATTGTAAAACAGATACTTAGTACTGCACACAAAACCACCACTACGTGATGTTATAGTAAGTCTAGTAAAATGTCATCTGCAGGTTGAATCCAAATGAACATAAAAGATACGGAGAATTTTAAGTTAGTTGACAAATATTAAAGAAAGAGAAAAGTAAGGGATGCTGTTAGATAAGGACCCCTAATATTGCAATAACTGAAATAACACAAAGACTATAAACAGCAAAATGATAAGAGGGAAATTATATGAGATCTCATGAAAGATTACATTTTCCCCAGATGGCTTGGACTAACCAAAGTGACTGCAATAGATTAACATTTCATCCCGTGCACTTATTTGTTTTATCTAAACTGGGAGATTTTTGCAACAACTAATATTTAACACCCACTTTGAATGACAAATTGGGTTCTTACCAAATCAGTGCGAGGTGCTTGGGGGTACATGCTCATTGCTTGGGAAACATAACGTACACTAGTCATCTTGAATAATACGTCCTTGATTGATGCAGCAAGATCAACAACTTCATCCCTCATTGCAAGTTTTGAGAGAAGCACTGGAGATTCCTGAAGCTCCATATAACTGGAGTCATGTGGTTGATTGATTCCTCTGGCTATTTCTATAGCTTCCAACAAAGAACCACCGCTATGGAGAGCAAGGCTGAATGCAGCAACAATCAAAGGGTCCCGTGGTTTATCAACAAGAGCCTTATGAAATGCCAATATAGCTAACCTGCAACAGCAACACAAATAGTACATCGTAGGCAGCTCGAAATAATTCATTCTGGTGTCCAAGCAATCAAGCTAACTAGAAATATATGTTATACATCACAAGAAAAATAATGCAATGAAGTACAAAAACGAACGGTGATCTGGAAGCTTGCCTGTCAACTAGCACAATATCAGCTAAAGCATATTCATATTAGAATCACCAAGTCATACTGTCCATGAGAGAGAGAGAGAGAGAGAGAGAGAGAGAACTAACAGGTGCTAAATCTCCTTTATCTTAAAAAAGGAGATTTAGCACTTAGAGCCAAAAGATTAGGGAAGAAACCCAAGCATTCATGCAGTGCAATCGCGTTTCCGTCATGTTCACTAAAGCAGTGACATATGATGATGATAAGCAGCTTAAATTGCCTAATTGAAGGTGCGAACAATAAGATCTCTAAGAAGCAGCTTCTGTGAGTCCTTAGCTTTATGCTACAAGTTCCTCATATATTAACTGAATTGCTGAAACACCTTACCATAAGCTACTATGACATGGTCGATCAGGTGCTACCACTTTATCAAGGCTGGCAAAGAGTGACTGCAATAGAGACAAAGTGACAATGACTGTGAGATGAAAATGAGTATATATAAGGGTTAATTACCATGAAAAAACCCCAAATTGATACACCTGTGATATATTTATCCCAAACTAATTTTTTAACCACCAAAAACCTAAAACTAGTACATTTATGACAAATTTACCCTCCGTTAGTTTTTGATAAATTTGATTAATATTACAAAAAACTACAAACTGGTACACCTATAACAAACGGAGGGTAAAACCCAAAACTAACATGCTCATCAACTGTCACTTATCATCCATCTTAGCAATTTGATGGTAAAATTTAACTAAAATTAATGGTCGGCAAATTTGTCACAGGTGTACTAATTTAGGGTTTTTGGTGGTCAAAAAATTAATTTGTGTTAAATTTGTCACAAGTGTACCGGTTTGAGGTTTTCCGTGATATTAACCCTATACTCAAACTCTAATTAGGAGGATACATGATTTCCAACTACAAGATTTTGTCTTGTAGTTGACTATTAGATTAAAAGGATACTATATGACAAAACATCTAAAGCATGTTGGCTGTGTGAAAAATACAAGGGAACAGTGCAGACCCAGACTAACCAGGAGCAAGTTTGATCCTTTATCGCGTCTCTTGAAACGTTGGGAAACAAAGTACGATGCCTGTATGATTGAGCTGATTAGAACATCATTACAAGGAGAGATGTGAAAAAGGATTCGTTCTTGAAGATTAACAAAACCTTGAGAGAGACTGCATACTTGGAAGGGCAAAAGCAATTCTAGAAGTCCAAATCTCCATAACAATCTCAAAGAAGCTTCCCCTGATCCAAATGCCAACATATAATTCACCTCCATGAGAATTCTACCCTGGAGAAATGGATGCCAGAGAGCATGAGATTCAAGTAACAGTAGCTAAACCATGGAAGACAAGAAACTGATATACCTTGTCAAGTCTCAACACAGAACGGTATAAGACCCTCAGAGAAAGAGCTATTTCTCTAGTAAAACGAAATCCCAAACGGGAAGCGACTCTAAATGCACGTAAAATGCGAGCTGTACAAAATGGTAAAGAAGTCAGATATCTCTCTTGAGGTTACAGTCGACTAAAACTTCCAAACCAGCAATTTGAACATCACAAAAGGATGAAGACTTACCACAGTCTTCCACAAATGAAAGATTTGCAGGTATTACTGTTCGCACCTACAAGCAAGGACTCCTTATGAGATTCACCAGTTTAGTGATTTTTAACATAAGTAACGCAGATTAAAATAACTTCTGGCCACTTGCATACTTTAGCTTTCTTAATATCTTCCATTCCCCCAACATAATCATATATTATCTTCGCATAGGGATCAAAGAATAATCTGCATAAAGAAAATGATATCTTAAATAAATTTCTTAGGAATTAATCTCATCAATAGAAGTGACATCATAGATCATCTACATGTACTGCCAAAGCAATAACATAATTGACTCCAAGTCAGATTCAAGCAACAAACCCATTGACCGTGAAATCCCGCTTAAGGCAATTCTTCCATCGCATAAAATCCCGTTCACCACAGCCGGGAGGTCTCTTGACATTTTTTCTGAGCCCCCCAAAAGAGTTTCTTCCAGAGGTGCTAAAGCTGGAAACCTATCCCGGAAAATAATCAATAGAAAAAGATGCATATAGTACTCCACTTTGCTGACAAAGGATGGTACAAACAAAATTTAACCCAGTATATGCAAGGTACCAACCTCAATGATAGTTTCATCAACATGCACATGGCATATTGGAAACCGTCGGCCAATAACTTCACATCTTGAAAAGGTATTTCGTACCTAAGTCAGTTGAGGAATGAACTTTAAATAACCACCTTAACATTTTTAGCAATGAAAAATTAGCATGAAGTAACCAAATTAACAATAATTACCACTAGAAGTAAAGTCATAAGCCTTTTAATTTGCACAAAGTAATTCGAAATTGTTTTAAAAATTTCAAACGTAACCCTTACATCATTTTCATCCCAATCCAGCACCCATTACAAGATGCCATGCAGAAAACATCAAGGACATTGATGATGGGAGGTCTAAATTGCAAATTCTAAACAAGATTTATAACTACATTTTAGAAATTAAAAAGGTTTAAGAGTCAACTACATCTCTAGCAAAAGGTTTAGGACTTCAGTGTAATTTTCCCTCTAAAATTGCCCCTAATAATGAAGGAAAAACCAGTGCCCCATCGTGGCCACAAAGACATTTCATCCTTAGGCAGGCTAAGCAGTCCTAACATTTTCCAAGTGGCTGGAATTTTAACCAAAAGCATAAGAGGACAATTGGTAGTTTCATTTTTACACAAAAACCATAAGATTACCGATCCTCAATCACGCTTATGAGAATATAACTCCATATTAGAAGTCTATATTGCATAAATGGACATATTATACACTATTTGGATCCAATCCTCTAGCAAGTCTTCGCAACAAACCTCAAAGCCTATGGATTGCCAAGCTACCAAAGTTGTACGCCTATGGATCTACATTATCTCTGAGTCATCCATTTGGATACCCTACAACAGATATATTTATGAATCCCATTAAGACATGCGTTAATTTTCAGTCACTATTACAACATAGATTAGAACTCAGTTATATTGGTCAAAGAGATACAACTAAGTTTTTTAACACTTAAAAAATATCACAATTTGTCCAGACTTAATAGGTTAAGATTGCGAAGTGACTGGGTCATCAAAAGTTGACCTTGGTTGAAAATGTTTAAGAAGTAATACAGAAGTTTGTGCTTGTTGCATGCTCAATACAGTTTGGATGCTCTCTGTTTCTCTCTCTCTAAAAAAAAAAAAAAAAAAAACTTGGTCTAAAGATCTTACTTTTTGTCAATGTTGGAGTTTGTATCAAAGGTTTTAACACTTTAAGCTCATCATGAGCACATTTAGAAACCATCCAACAAAATATTGTATTATCATCAAATGAACCTTTGCCCATTAAGTGGAATAACAGAATACACGGTAAACAAGGTTTAAGAAAATTAGGGACATGACAGAAAGAAGAACAGAGATTAAAGATAGGGTGATGCCATAAGAATGGGAGGGTATCACTCTTATCGTATATTAATATCAAAGCAAAGAAGACATGAATGGTGATTAGGCAAGTGTCCAACACTCTATGCAATTTAATTTAGCAAGACCGTGTTCGATCAATAGTTTCTAAAGCACAGCCTTTAGTATCATCTTCCAGGCATACACAATCTCGCAGCTGCCGTGCAGTGCTTAATCAACCAATTATCCAAAAAGATAACCTGCTTGAGCTCAGCTGAGGTTATAATGTCAAAGTCTTTTGGAGTTCTCTTCAAAATAAGATCCCGTACGCAGCCTCCGACCAGATATACCTCATAACCTACAACAAAATGTGAGATCATGTCCATGCACAAACCAATGGCCTGTGTGCAACTTTCGCAATCAGGAAATACGCAAAATTTATGCTGCCCTAGTCGAAATTGAACATTGCCTTGCCATCATTCTTCTATCAACTAATCATTTGCAGCATAGGAACAGATACATTGATGCCAGCTACTTACATTACATCACCTTTAGCAACTAAAGCTACTTCGACCAACCAACATATTGAATTGCGCACGAAGTCGAGAACATCCCCACAAAGCCTTTACCTTTTTTCTTTAACGCATTCAGAACTACTCTCGTGGGCTTCGAAATCATCGAACTCCTGATGCCAAGCTCCACAGAACTCAGCTTCTTCCATTGAGATGCCTGGCTGCTGTCCCTGTCTACTAAACAAAACAACAGCATACAATTATCACATAAAGTACAGAGAACTTCAACTTCCCCAAAAGAAAAAAAGAACCCAACGAGCTCACACTGACCCTTTCCTATCAAATGACCAGCATTTTCCGTCCCCTTCTCCTCTACAAAGCCCGACGGTTCGACTGCAACGGAGCAGCTGCTGCTGCTTCCCACCTGCAGACTCCCACAGCAATCCTCTTTTCCTAACTATCGCCATGGAAAAAGGGCAAGGGAGAAGCTCCAAAAAGAGAGAAGTACCGACCTTGGAGATGCAGAAGATGAGAGGGCGATGGCGGTAGAGCGAAACGCGCGAGATGGTGCAGGCGAAGCCGAGGGCAGCGAGCGCCATCGATGAGTGCCGAGTGGGCAATTCACCATGTCATGGACGTTGCCCCGGGGGGTCTTTCGCCGATTGGAAATCGGTGGCTCGACGCCGGAGAGCGGAGCGAGTGAGGGCGGAGCGGCGAAGCGGCGGTGGCGGCTTTTTGGTGGGATTGAAAACCAGAGGATCGTCCAGAGGTTGAAGATGATCTTGCAGTGGATAATGTCAATGGGCCGAGATGGGCTTAAAGCCCATGCGGTGGCTATAAAGTTGGGCTTTTTTTAGGGTTCAAAGAGGCAATTTATTTGGAAAGCTTCGGGCCAAATTAAAAGTAATTAATTATAAAATACACCGACAATAACACAAATTTCCAAGCAGTCTTAATCCACCATTGATTTAATGGTTAATGAGAAATATCGTAGTCTAGATATTGATATCAATAATGGATAAGATTGTTCATGTGAAACTCTCCACATATGTGCTCTAATTTTCTTCCCAATTAATGGGGCGCAAAATTCATTGCCTTCTCTGGACTTTGGGTTTTTAAAACTTACTTGCAAATTTGAACGGTATAGACATGGCGTTCAAAAATGATTTTTTAAGGGTTGTGTGACCCCACCTAATTCGTCAAGAGAGTCGCAAGACCTTTCAAGATTAGTAAAGATACGAAGCATGAGCTTCAAATTACTTGATTTGTCAGCGAATATCACTAGAGCCATTAGCATAGCCTAATCTTATCTTGTTGGGTGATTATCTTTTGTTGTTCTTTAAGTGACTGGTGATTTAGGGCGTGTGTGGTAATACTCTTGTTTTTCTATTATTTTGTTCTTCAAAATAGATATAGAACATAAATCTATTAATTTACGTTTATGTTTCCAGGAACAACTCAAGAATCAAGCCCAAACTATTTTCTTTTTTCTTTCTTTTTCTCTTCCTCCTCTTCTTCCCCTAGTTGGTCCTCGATCTTGGCCAAGGCCGCCCAGACAAAGTCCAATGACCTCACCAGAGCCTCATGAGCCCCCACTGAGGTCGCCTCAAGCCTCGCCGTGGTTGGGTGAGGCTCGACCTCGCCCAAATCTAGGAAGGCTGAGCTTGCCTTGCCATCGCAAGGTTAGCATTGCTTGGCCAAGTGATGCCAACCTATGGTGGCTAGGCGAGTTCGGCCTCGCCTTGGCTGGGCAAGGCCTCCTCGAGGTCGAGGACCTCACTAGCTCTTGTCTAGTCAGTTGTCAGCTAGCTATGACCAAGGCCAACGATTACATAGAAAAAGAAGAAGAAAAGGTAAAAAGAAAAGTTCTTTACCAAAAAAAAAAGAAGGTAAAATGAAAAGAAAAAAGAGAAAAATGTAATAAAATTATTTAAAAATTAAAAGAAATTTTAAGTCACAAAAATATTTTGAGGTCATACTAAACACATTTTTATTCTAGGAATAGAAATTTTATACAATTACCAAATATATTTTTCTGCTCAAAAACTTATTTAGGAAAAATAATAGAAATAATTATTTATGGACATAATTTGTTTCCGTGAACAAAAACGTAACCATATGCACCCTTATAGGGCAAGACCATCTTCTTACCAACATGTGGCAATGGATTGGTGTTATTAGCTTAGGAAGGCTAACGATATTTGAATAGGTTATTTAAAAAATCCTAACAAACTATTACGGAAATTAGTGTCAAGATGAATATGGTCAAGGACAAGTAAAATAAAATATGAATATTTTTAGATTATGAATATGTCCAAGTTATCGAGTGTAGTGTTTCTATCGAGCAATAAATAAATATGAATAGATAGATAAAAAGAAAACTTTACATATAGAGCCTTACAGCTTTTTGGCTTAATATAAGCCTACATCCCCCTTCTACAGTAATAATTTACTGACTGGATTTCACTATTTATCAATGTAAAGCTACAATAGCAAGTCCTGCTTGAACTTAAGCACTTCTCTTCAAAGTAGGTGCTACTTTTACTCAAGCCGATAGGACTTACTAACTCCTAACACAAACTATCACTTACAATTGAACGCTTCTCAAAAAATTATAGCTGAATGCTCATGAAAGACAAAATAAGAATATATGAAGCTCTCTTAGATTTTGGAATTTTGTTTATCCATCTCTCTCTTTCTCTCTGACGCCTTAATCTTTTTTTCTACTCTTTAGTATCTAGAACTTTTAGTATGGACAATTTTCAAGAGGCAAAAGTACGCTTCAAATGTTAAAAATTGGCACAAAGGGACACTTAAGTGCCAAAAGTTACAAAAGTGACACTTAGGTGCCAAAATTGGAGAGAAATAGATCACTTAAGTGCTAATCCGACCAAAATGCCGACGTGCGCAATTTCCGGCGAAGTAAGTGCAAAACGGCGTCGTTTAGCATGCTGACGTGGCCAGATAATATAAAAAGGATGTCGTTTTAGTGTTGACATGGTAAAAAAATTAATGTTATATTTAATTAAAATTAATTTAAAAATAAATTTATTTAAAACATTTAAAAATACAAATACAAATATTAAAAAATATTTAAAATATATATTTAAAAAAAGCCCTCAACCATCTCCCTATTATATTTTTTAATTTTTAATTTTTTTAATTTTGTAATATTTTTAATATTTTTTAATATTTGTATTTGTATTTTTAAATGTTTTAAATAAAATTAATTTTAATTTTAATTTAATTAGTTCTTATATTAATTTTTTACCACGTTAGCACCAAAACAATGCTATTTTGCACTTTTTTTACTTCGAAAAATTAACAAATCGGTGTTTTGGCCGGATTTTGACAGATTTTTGATCGGATTTTGTTTGATCCATTTTGACGATTTTAACATAGTGTCACTTTCATAACTTTTGGTATTTAAGTGTCTTTTTTGTGCCAACTTTTGGCCCTTTAGGGGTTCGGGTGTCATTTTCAAGAGGATTAATCTCCAAGCTAGCTGTTGGACAATTGTTGAGAAGATTAGGGTAGCTACTAAGGTTGAATAGTCAAAGATTCTGATTTGGTTGCTCATACAAACGAATCTTGATTTCCATAAGTGAAGTACTTTACCTAATGAAAGAATCTTGCCTCTAGGCTGATAGTCAATCAATCAAGATATTTCATGTGATTAAATATTCTGCGAAGATAAATTTTAGATTGATAGTCCATCAAGATCTTCTAAGTAAAAATCTGTACCCAACCATAAGTTATCAATGGATGATAAAAATATCTCAAAATATTAATCTTGTAAACCATGACAAGAACTTTGTAGTAAGTAGCATAGATATTTTGCTATTATTCAACTATCTCAGTATTTTGATGATATTCAGCGCTTTGCTGATATCTAGCTTTTGCTTTTGCGATATCCAATGTTTATCTTGATAATATCCACGCAATTACCTTGTTGATATCCATACAGTTCGTTACTTGGATATGATCAACTATTAGTTGTTCTTATGATTCTACTTTAACATCGATGGTTATATGGATACTATAGACATAAAATCTTGATACTTCCAAATCAATATAAACTTTCCATATTCTAAACTTGTTTATGTAAGTTTTTCCATCATAAAGAATCCTCTTAATGTGAATATTACTTGAAACATAAACATTTCTTGCATTTATCAAGATTGAAATAAGTCATGGATAATTTTGTCAATTTTAAAATAAATTAGGAGGTTTTCTCAATACTAGTAGCAGTGTCAATCTCTTGTTGATTTCTTGTTCTTGCCATCTCAATCTCATCAAGTAAACAAAATAGTCACATTGAGTGTGTCAAAAGAATGTTTGACCTAAAAAGTGAAAATCTCAAAATATAAGTCTATTATGGGTCTACGCCGCTCTTTCATGGGTTAGGTTGTTCTATTAGTTGAGCAATATTTTCACCCACATGACACTTCAAATTATCATTACTAGATCTTGCATTATCATTGATATTATGTTGTGTGGCGTCAATATCCTCATCAATACATAAATATTGTGCAACATTCCATATGATTTCTTCATAGCAACCGTATCTCCGAACATTCTATATAACAACACTTTAAGATCAGGAGGTATGCATTTCGTCCTAAAAATGTTAACATTAAGATTGGTCTATAAAGCATTTAAGTAAGTTGTATCACTGAAATGAACCAAAGAAAAAAGTAATAATAAATCGAATTTTACTCTCCCACCATTCATTACTTGCATCAATAACTTTTTTTCTTGGATCCCATCCTAGTCCCATTTCACCTAAAACTAATGTTCTCTTTCTTTTCCATTCTTTCTTAACATTATCCCACTTAGGTTGTGTTTGGTAGTCGGGATAAAATTCGGGATATGATATGATTTATCATATCCTACATTTAGTGCTCATTTAGGATAGGATAAAGTCGAATATAATGGGATATAGGCAGGATAAAATTATCTGAGGTAAGTACACTATCAATGCCAAAACTTATATACGACGCTCACTTTGGTGTCAAAAGTTTTCGTCGAATCACTTAAGTGCTAAATCGGAGAAAAAACGATCACTTTAGTGCCACAGTGAGAGATTCCAGCCAAATTAATTACGTGATTTTTATATTATTTAAAAAAAAGTTGCAGTGGCTTTAAAACGACGTAGTTTTCTTATCATCCTCAAAAAATGACGTCATTTTGCTGTTATACGTGAACATCCTCACAGAAATGACGCCGTATAGCTCATATGGGAATTGAAATTAGGGCTTCCGCCGCTCAGCCACTGTCATTCGCTCGTCATCGCTTGGCCACCATTGTAGTTGCTCAACTAGGTGAGCGAGGAGAGACTGAGATTGTTGCTCAAGCAAGAAGTGGCGGGAAGAATAGGAGGCAGGGGCGGATAGACCCATTAAACGGGTGGGTTGGGTATGGGTTGGATATAGGTCGGGTTGGGTATGGGTCAAAAAATTTGCACTACAATAAATGGGTCATAAACGGGTTAAATGGGTCGATTTTTTTTAAAAATTAAAAATTTAATTATTTTTAATTTTCTTTTTCTCTTTTCTCTTTTCTTTTTTCCTTTTTCTTTTTTTTTCTTCTTCCTCTTCTTTGGCCGGCCGCCCACGACGACGGCCGGCGCGGACGGACACGAAGCCGGCTGGCTCGCGCGGCTTCCGCGACACCGGCGAGCTCGAGCTCGCCCTCGCCGGATCTCGGCGAGGTTGGAGCCTCGTCCGACGCCGGCGAGTTCGAGTCTCGCTCGACGGCGAGGCTCGGGCCTCGCGGACGTTGGCGAGGCCTCCGCCTCGCCAAATCCGGCAAGCTCGAGCTCGCCCTCGCAGATCCGGGCAAGGCTCGAGCCTCGCCGGACGACGGTGAGGCCTTCGCCTCGCCCAGATCCGGCGAGCTCGAGGCTCGTCGGGCATCGGCGAGGCCTCCGCCTCGCCCAGATCCGGCGAGCTCGAGCTCGCCGACGCCGCCGAGCTCGAGGCTCACGGCCCGTCGCCGGCCATCGCCGTGCCAAGAACCGGAGGAAAAAAAAAAAAAAAAAAAAGAAGAAAGAAAAAAAGGAAAGAAAAAGAATTATAATTTCGGTTTTTATAAAAAAAATTGTAAAGTTAAAGAGAAGAGAGAGAGATAATGAGTTTTTGAGTGAAAAATGGGTTAATAAATGGGTCATAAATGGGTCAAAGAGCTGACCCATTTAAAACCCATTTATCTTAGTGTTTACCCATTAAAACTTATTATGGATGCTTTATAAGATAAACCTTGACCCATTAATGACCCATTTAACCATAAATAGGTTCATAAATGGGTTGCACAACCCATTTAACACCTCTAGGGGCGGAGGAGAAGGAGGAAGAAGAGAGGTCGAAGATGCCATTGGTGCGCTGCGAGGGCGGAGGAGGAGGAGGAAGAAGAGGAGTTGAAGGTGTCGCTAGTGCATTGCTGCTACTGCTGGTGTGCTACTGATGTTGGTTTGCGAGGAAGAAGAAGATGACATGCCTTCTCTCTCTTTCAATTTGGGGATTTAAGGTTTTGATTTGGGGGAAAGATGTCAAATGACGTCGTTTTGTGGTTTAGATGCCGATGTACTCCGACAAGCTACATCAGCTTCAGAAATTAATTAAAAAAAATGACATGTTGAATTTCCAATTAATCTGATCAGAGTTGGCACTAAAATGATCATTTTTCAAAATTTTTAACACTTAAGTGATCTGTTAGAAACTTTTGGCATCAAAGTGAATGCCGTATACAAGTTTTGGCATTAATAGTATACTTATCCCAAATTATCCCATGGGGGAGGTGGGATAAATGTTGATACGATGTCTAATGTCCATAATAGGAAAGTTATTTCTCTCAAATAATGAACTTATTAAATTAACAAATTTGAAATTATATTTCAATATAGATAATATTTGAATTCTAATTTAAGAAATTAAAAAAATATAAATTTATTTATAATTAATCTTATTTTAATTTATATATTCAACTTTGATTCTATCTTATAATAAACATTCAATCTAGAATTTAAATATTTATATTTTAAGTATTTTTGTATTTTAGGTATGTTAGTATAATTTACTATTTGATAAAATTTTATTAAAGAATGATGAAAGGGGAAAAAAGAAATAATAAAGAAAATAATATAAAAAAGAGGAAAAATAAAATAAAAATAAATTAAGGAATAGTGTTACGAGAGATTTTCACAATTTCCGTTTATGAACATTTATGTTCATTTATAATGATATGCCATTTATATCAAAAAAATGTATATGATATGATAAATATATCCGATTTTAATACTGTGATTCACCAAACAATGGATATAATATAAAAAATCTCAGGATTTCATATCCTGTCCTATCCAGTCCTATCCCAATCAGAAATCCGGATGACCAAACGTAGCCTTAAGGTGCATTTAGGAGTGGCATTTAGAAGGAACTTCGGACATCCGAAGCCCTTTGGGCGAAAGAGAGGGTGTTTGGTATTTATTTCTTTTAAACCTCATTTGGGAAATGTGAGCCTTCTCGACATTCTAAGCTAAGGGGGTTTAATAAAAAAAATTTCTTTCCAAATTATCTCGCCAATTTTTCATTTTTTTTGGTTTTGCCATTGATGACTATTCATCTTCTTCTTCTCCGTTGAATAAGACTAGCATGGCTGTGAGCGGACGCCGGTGAAGGGCAAGTAGTCAAGCAACCCCGACAAGGGTCGCACGACCCTTTGGTGAGGGTCACGGGCCCCGCTAAACTACCTACCCTTGCCAAACTACCTACATTGGACCGCTTGCTTCTCGTTGGCAACTACCTATCCTTAGTCGGCAAACTCTTCATTTTTTTTTTTTAATAACAAAAGTCTTTTATAAATATAATTTCTCCAAACACTATTTTGCTCAAAAGTATTTTACAATTGACTTTTATAATATAATTTACCAAATACAATTTGCATTTTAAAATGGTCTTTGCATTTCTCCGAAGACTTTCTGAAAAGCCTTCCTAAATGCACCCATACTCTTCCTTTGAGTTTTATCATATTTTTTGCCCATCAACTCCTCAAACTTATCATTTATGACTATCTATGCATCCCTCTTGTTGGTTGTAGAATGATTGTCTTTTTTAATTTGTTCCACATACAACTTACAAATTCCACATCTTCGGTGGTCTAATATGCCTTTTCCTTTGATGAACTTGCCATCATATGATAATATAAACATGAACAGATTTGAGAGGTACAAAAAAATGACATGAAAATAGCAAACTAATCAAGATAAAATAATAAGCCTACATTAACTTGGCAAAGCATGAACTATCAAACTAAAAGTAATTGCTGCATAAGTAGCATCTAACATGAGGAAACTAGCAAACTAATCAAGCGAAAATAACAAACATACATTAGTGTATTCCAAAGTTCATATTCTCAGACATGATCTTTGGATCCTATATGGTAGGTCTTGAACTTTGATCTAATTTGTATTGCCATGATGCCCTGCAATTAAAAGTTTGCTTTTTTGTTTGTTTTACAACTAAGTGCAAAGAAGTAAGCAGAGATGAACATGCATACAAGAATAAGATTTGGTTCTCATCCTACAACAAATAAAAAATATAAGTAAGCTACTTAAGATAGGTTCAAGTTATCTATCAAAGACTCTAAAACTAGCGAACCTACATTAACTTGCCAGAGCATGAACCAAAAAATGAAGTGATTGCAGTGATATAGGGTTATTTAGAAATTAAAGTGAAGCATAATCAAGACAAATCAACAAAACACAAATCAAATTGACATCGTAAAAAATATCATTCTAACATGAAGTTAAAATTGTAAAAACTAGTAAACCAAGTAGTATAAAAATTGTAGAGTTGTGAGGGTAGAGAGGCGAAGTGGCTAGCAACATTGAGAGTGGGCGTGAGGGAAGAGAAGCAGTGTTGTGAGGAAAGAGGCGAAGTGAGATAGGCTCTTCAAGAGCAAAGAGGTGAGATTGAAAGAGAGAGGAGGGTCTCTTTAAGGTTTATCTCAGAAGGGGTAAAAATGGAAGTATACTTGATGAATGAGGATAGAATGGGAAATTTTGACATTTCATTAAACCATGGCTCAACATTCTAAAATGCAACTTCTCAAGACACCTCCAACCCTACGTTTAGCTAAAGTCTTTGAGAAAGCCTTAGAGATACAATTGTAACTTTGCAAAATGAGTAAAAAAAAAAAAAAAAGTAGCCATCTACCATTTCATTTGGCCAAGAGACTTTAAAGCCTCAACACTCAATTTAAATGCTGAATTAAATGCACTCAAAGTGTATCTTTGACCCGAATGCTATATTCCTATATCCATGCTACATAGCAGAACCAACTTTTCTTTTAGATCTATGAAAAAACTTCTTATTATCACCATCTTTCTTCTCTTCTAGACGATTGCGGAAGTCATCCAAATCAATGTTTTAAAATGCAAAAGTAAAGATAATCACTAGACTTGTTACAACTTTTGGTGTGGTTCTTGCCATAGTAGGAGCCCAGCATTAAGAGCTATTCGTAGAAGTGATATACTATTAAGTTTCGTAAAGAAATTTTAAACAATTTTTTTTGCCTTTCCTAAATGACATAATCATGATATCCTCTATTCACATGGCTCTAATAGGTCTAGCCAATACATTTTCAATTTTCTCCTCGAACTCGAAACCTAAGTCTTTTCCATAATAATTGATTGTTTCTTCCAAAGCACCCCTATTTCTAAAGAATGCTATAGTGTTCTTAACAAACTTGACATTTACAATTCTAGAATTCTCAAGAGGAGGTAGAAGGCATTCAGATCAATGGATATCATGATTGTCTCTAAGACTATACTCCGAAATCCTTGAGCTAGAGTAGATTGAATATCACTTGAAAATCTTTTCTTTCTCAATCATGAATCAACATACTACCCTAACTTTCAATGTCTGATTTAGGCTTATCTAGAATGTCAATGTAAATCTTTTCTATGATTGCAAGGGATTTTTTTTTTTTGGGTGCCATTGGATGATTTGAGAATGATTTGATAAAAAAAGTTTGAAACTTTGAAGGAGTAGGAAAAATTAATTCATGAGAGAGAATTTGATCGAAGATGACAATTTAGTTTTGGAAAAGAGTATAGTTAATTTTAGAAAGTGAATTTAGGCAAATTTTAATTTTTGAAAAGATATTAGAAAAAGTGTAATTTTTGGAAACAGTTTTTAGGAAATAAATCATTATTTGAAATAGAGAATATACATTGAAGATCACACAATCAATCAATGATTTACTTCATATTAAATAAAGAAGCTTAAATTGTGTACCTGATTTTATTGCAAAATAAAACTTACATGTTAAAATTTAAATAATAAACTATAAACCGAGGTATGTTACTCATATCCATGTTGGATAAAGTCATTTGGCTTTGAATATGATCACTTGTGTGCAAGTTGTCTTTGGATATGACTAAAAGTTCATAACTTTGTCTTGAATATCACCAACTACTACTTGAATATGACCAATTGATTGAGAAATAATTTTGAGTATGATTACCTATCTGCTCATATTCAACTTGAGCAAATGGATTAGTAACACCTAATTCATTTTAAATATATTCAGATGAATTCTTTTCTAAAGGCTTTGTGAATATATTGGTTAATTAAAGTTTTGATTTAACAAATTAAATATTAACATCACCGTTATGCGCACAATCATAAACAAAATGGTACTTAATTTCAATATACTTAACTCTTGAATGAAGAATATGATTCTTTATCAAGTTAATTGCACTAGCATTGTCACACTTCATTGCAACGTTGAATTATTCAAATGTAACTTTAAAATCACTTAATTGTTACTTCATTCACAGGATTTGAGCACATCATCTTACAATAGTTATATACTTTGCTTCAATGGTTGGAAGTGCAACCGTGTTTTGCTTTTGGAATACTAGAGTACCAATATGGAAGTGCAACTATGTTTTACTTTTGGAAAATTAGAATACCAATATACAACTCATTAGTCAACATATCCCTACAATGCTTTTTCTATCTATGCAACATCTAGCAAAGTCAACATAATAAGTATAAATTGAGAACCTTTGGGATATCATAGTCTAATTTAGAATATGTATCAACATACTTAACTATTTATTTGACAACAATAAAATGTGATTCCTTAAGATTGGGACAAAGTACAGCTCAAGTGCTAAAACTTGGCACAAATGGATACTTAATACCAAAAGTTAGGAAAGTAAGTGTCACTTTTTTTGAAAAGTGAAACACTTAAGTCCCATCTCGGTGAATCCACCGGAAATCCTACGTGACAATTTTTTTATTATTTTTTTGTCTACGTGGCTTGCGAGGAATGTTGACTCAACAAAAAAAAAAGGCAAAAACGACGTTTTTGAGCGAATTCAAATGTTAATATAACAATTAATTAAATTAAATTATAAAAATAAATAATAATAATTTATTTTAAAAAAAAAAGGTAAGGGAGAGGAGGCAATGGCTAAGGGCTGAGTCCTCACCATCGTCGCCAGGAAGGGCTAGCAACAATGGGGGAGCGTCTCGCAACCTCGGGGTTAGCTAGGGGCAACCTCGGCCAACAACCCCCCTTCGTCACCGCCCCTTCCGTCGATGGCAAGGAGGCGGCAAGGGCCAATGAGCCCTCATTCATCTAGGTGGGCCTTCCCGTCGCCGCTGTCGGTCTAGTGACCCCGGCCAACCCTCCCCCTCCTTCGCCACCCCTTCTTCGCGGTGGTGGCGGCGGGATTGGCGATCAGGGACCCTCCCTCCTCCTTTAGCCCTTACGGTCGTCTCCCTCCCCCCCCCTTTTAAATATTTATATTTGTATTTTTAAAATTTTTTAAATAAATTTAGTTTTAAATTTAATTTAATTAATTTTTATCACGTTAGAGACAAAACGACGTCTTTTTTGTATTTTCTAGCCACATCAATGTGGCTGCAAAATGACGTCGTTTTGCACTTACTTTTTGGCCGAAAATCGTTACATTAAGTGCATTTTGGCTGGATTGACATTTTAAGTGATTAAATTTCACTTTCCAAACTTTTGACACTTAAATGTTACTTTGTGCCAAGTTTTGACACTCCAAGTATCTATATCTCCTTAAGATTGTATTGAAATCTAGTGCACATACATATATTGAAGAAAATGTCAAGTGTAAAAGCAAAAGTGATATAATCAACCTATTTTGCCCTTATCATCTTTGTCAAGCTTGGAGAAGTGAGGCATATGTCATCAGCATTTTGGCTGGATTGGATTGATTTAAGTGATCAATTTTTGCTCCGATTTTGGCATTTAAATGTTCATTTGAGCTAAGTTTTGGCACTCCAAGTATCCGTACCTACTTAAGAGTGTATTGAAATCTAGTGCACATACATATATTGAAGAAAATGTCAAGTGTAAAAGCAAAGTGATATAATCAACCTGTTTTGCCCTTATCATCTTTGTCAAGCTTGGAGAAGTGAGGCATATGTGTCTCTATTTTCTTGCAATTATCAATTCCAAATTTCTTGATGCGTTGTTTTGCACACTTTTCTTGACAGATAAAAGTTCTTTCTTTTGTTTGATTTACTTGAAGATTAAGGAAGAACTTCAATTCGTCTATCATACTCAATTCTAAGTCACTCCACATTGACTTAGAAAATTTCTTACACAAGTATTCATTACTAGAGTCAAAAATAATATCATTAACATATATATGGATGAGAAGAATATCATTATATTCATTTATAACTAAGACTATGGTGTCATATTTACATTTCGAAAACCTTTTTCGATCAGGAAGCTGTTCAATCTTTCATACCAAGCACGTGATGTTTGTTTGAGACCATACATGACTTTCTTTAACCTATAAACATGATCAATCTTTTTCGATTTTCAAAACTAGAAGATTGTTCTACACACACTTCTTCTTTGATGTAATCATTTAAGAATGCACTCTTTACATCCATTTGAAACAGTTTAAAGTCATAGCAAAAGTAAGAAAACCCCTTTATGGTTCTAACTTAATCATAAGATGTATAGGTTCCATCATAATCAATTCCTTTTTCTTGTGAGTATCATTTGATCACAAGTCTTACTTTATTTCTAGTCACCTTGTCTTAATCATTCAACTTATTTCTAAATACCCGTTTAGTTTACTTGATAACTTAGGAACAAGTTTCTATACTTCGTTGATTTTGAATTGGTGAAGTTCTTCTTACACTACTCTTATCCAACTTTTGCATGAAAGTGCTTCATGTGATAACATGAGTAGAAAAATACGTCAACGTATCAAGATAGCACCTAAAACTTTACATACTGAGCTTTATAGTGGTTCGGCATAATAAGCTTATGTTCACTTTCTCACGCTAATAGCCTACTAACTAGATTCCGCTAATAATTTAGATATAAGTTATAATAGTAAATGTTGTTTGAATTCAAGCACTTCTCCTCAAAATAGGTGTTGTTTACTCAAGTTGATAGAACTCACTATCTCCCATTTAAACATAAACTATCACTTTGCCAATACTTTTCAAAAGATGACAATTGAGTGCTCATGAAAAATAAAATGAGAATAAGTGAAACTCTTTTAGACTTTGGAATTTTGTCCCTTGATCTCTCTTTTTCTCTTTGACATCTTGGTCTTCTTTTACACTCCTCGGCATCCAGAACTTCCAATTTGGAGAATTTTCAAGAAAATCAATCTCCAAGCTAGCCATTTGATAACTGTTGAAAAGGCTATGATAGTCGTTAAGGTTGAGTAGTTAGAGATTCCGTCAATTTGGTCTCCCATACAAACAAATCTTGGTTTTCATTAGTGAAGTATTTCACCTAATGAAAGAATTTTGCCTTTGAGATGATTGTTAATCAATCAAAATATTGTGTGATTAAATATTCTACGAATATAATATTAAAGCTTAATAGTCAATTAAGATATTCTAAAGTAGGTATCCATGCTAGATCACAAGCTATCAAGGAATAAGATAAATATCTCAAAGTATTAATCTTGTAAACAATGACGAGAGCTTCGTCATAGGTAGTATAAATATTTTGCTATTATTGAGCTATCTCAGTATTTTGATGATATTCAAAGCTTGTTGACATCCACGTAGTTACCTTTATGATATTTATGCAGTTCGTTGCTTTTGGCTTCTTAAATATGATAAACTGTTCTAACAAATATACTTTGACAATGATAGTTATGTAAATACTGTTGACATAACACCCTGATACTTTCAAGTCAGTATAAATTCACGATTCTTTTAGACTTGTTCATGTAGGCTTTTTGTCATAAGGAATCATTTTATCATGAATATTACCTGAAACATAAACACTTCTTGAATTTATAATATTGATATAAGTTATGGATAGTTTTGTCAACTACAAAATATATATTAGAAAGTTTTCTTAATGTTAGCAATAATGTTAGTTTCTTGTTGATTTTTTGTTCATGCCATTTTTTTTTTGTGAAAAAAATTTCAAGGCTGCTTTATCTCATGATGAGCAAGAATCCTTTTTTTTTTCCTTTGACCAAGCAAAGGAGGTTGAATTTGTGCATTTAATTTTTCATTGTTATGGTTGTTGAAGTTAGTTTTTATAGAATGGCACTGAATGTTGTTGTGACTATCGCCTTTTCAGATAGAGGACATCATATGCTACTTAAATGCACTTACTATAATGTCGAGCACAAAAGCCGGTGATAGAGAGAAAGATAATCTATTCAATGAACCTTCTTTGTTCTGACCATTGCAATATTCTCAAATGAAAAAAAAAAAAAAAAGAAGTCACATCATGCTTGTCAAAAAGATATTTCATCGAAAATGTGAAAATCTAAGAATATTGATGAATTTTAAGGAAAATGGTTCTTTGGTGATGCTGGATACGAAAAGTAGATGATTTTACTATAAATGAATTGACAATGCAAATATTGGAAAACAAAGGTTGTTGAAAATATAAACGATAAGGAAATTTGAAATAGGGAAATGATGAAAATGCATGTAATTTATAGATGAAAGTAATTGCATAAGACTATTACTTATGCAAGAAAGCTAAAAGGATTACAACACGGGCTTTCATATCTTATTAACAATATTTCTCACAAATAGTTTAAATTTTGAATCCTTAAATGATTTGTAATACTATTAACATTTAGTTACCATAACATCCAGTATTTTCATAATAATATTTGCATGACATTCACACTTTTCTATGTTCATTGATAATTTAGATGATGAAGTTAAGTAATAGTTAGCTGAAGATTCAAGTTGGTATGTAGAAAATCTTTGTGAGATTGTTAAGTTTATGAAGTGTGGAAAACCAGAAATATAATTTCTTATGACCTTAATTGTCCCGAGAGCAATATGTTGAACTTAAATTGATAAATGTTAAAGTATATGTTAATGATGTAGAGTTATGTAAATTAATTATTGATGGAGATCGATATTATTTGAATTACATGTTTATTGATTTTCGAGTTTTAAGGATACTAAATTGAGATTTTCCTAGTTTTCGGTATGATTTAACAATAATTTTGGCAAATTTGAGATATCACGGGTTACGTTATTTATTTTAACATTAACTAATTAATACTAATCAAAATTCACGTATATTGGGAGAAAAAGACGATTTGCCCAGAAAACTCTCTCGCCGGAGACCTTCTTGGTTAAGCCGGCGACGGCGGCGCCTCCTCCGGGCGGGATCGGAGAGATCTTTGCTCCATCCGAGCGAAGAACTTGAAGAGCGAAGGTGTGCGAGCGAGGGTTTCGCGAGGGTTTGAAGAGCAAGAGCTGCGCGGTTGAAGGAAAGAGGGCAGAGGGTTTGCGGCGAGGGTTTCTCTGCTCTCGTCGGGGAGCCTTCTCCGGTAAGCCGGCGACGGAGGCGCCTGCTCCGGCGGGATCGAAGAGGGCTTTGATTCAGCCGATCGAAGAAACTCGAAGGGGATTGCAGAGGATTGCAGAGGATTCGCGAGCGAGGACTCTCTTCTCGCGTTGGAGGGCTTCTCGGTTAAGCCGGCGAGCTCTCGGTTAAACCGGCGACGGCGGCACCTGCTCGGTGGGATCGAAGAAGGAGGGCGCCTGGTCCATCGCCGTCGGCTCGGGAACCGGGGGACAGATTTGCGCTCGAACGTGCGGGTCTTCCTCCGTAACCTCCGTGAGTCTCCTCCTTCTTGGTTTGAACCGGCGACGACGGCGCCTACTCTTGGCTGGAACGAAGAGGAGCTGCATTCGGGTCTGTGTGTGGCCGAACCTTCGTCGGTGGCTCGGGACCAGGGTGCGGACGGACGCATACGCAGTGTTGAGTGGCGGCGCGAGGGTTGCTCTGGTGAGCCGGTTTGAGCGTGAAGAGGTTCCCTAAAGGTCAGCTTGTTCTTCCTCTCCTTCGGGCTATTCTTGTTGCTGATGGAATAGGTTTTCTGAGATCTGGGATTTAGTTTGAGATGGAGGCCGACACTATTCGACCTCACCTGAATGATGAGGGATTGCGCTCGTCTGGACCGTTTTCCCTTAGGAATGATCATCCTTTGATGAATGCTTCTGTGGCGAATTTGAGCAACCAAATGAAAACCCATGCTGCTGGAGTCGGGACATTGAAGCCCCCAACGACATCAAGAAGTCGTCCTGTTAATAGAGAGCCTTCTAAATCGAAAATACCTCAGTCTAGGAGTCGATCGAGGAAGCCTCAAAACCGTTCATGGGCTGCTGTCGCAAGTGCTGCGAATAAGGGATATGACCTTGAGCTTACCCCCCCGATAATTGTGAATAACAAGCCGGTTATTCAAATGGACGGTCGATATCGATGTCGGACCCTAAGTTGTATGACTGTCTTGTGGGACAATTCATTGGGAAGAATCTTCCATTTAAGCTGGTTGAGGAATCCCCGAGGAGAGCTTGGGGACCGAAGTTGGTAGAAGTGATGTCCAATGGGCGTGGTGTGTTTCTTCCGCGCATTGTTGATCGCGAATTCGGAAGGAGTATCCTGGAGGGCGGTCCATCACCATTGCAAGAATTGCGCTAATCCTTCAACAATGGAAACCGGGGTTGAGCTAAATAGAGATACCCATAGATCTGTTCGAGTTTGGGTAAGATTAAGGAACCTTCCGTTTGCCTTACAGTGCGCTCAAGCTATTGGTAAGGTGGCTAGTGCCTTGGGTAAGCCGCTCTATGTTGATCGTAAAAGCGAGCGAGATGTCCATGTTGACTTTTGCCGAGTATGTGTAGAAATGACAACTCGGCAACCTCAATATGAAACCCTTGATTTAACTACTAATGGATCGGAGGTCGTGGTGGAAGTTGAGTACGAATGGAAACCTATGATTTGTTCCAAATGTGAAATGTTTGGTCACACCGTAAAAGTGTTACTCCCGGTCCTTCGTGGACGATCTGAAGGAGCTTTAGAAAGTATTCAGCAGGCTAATCCGGTAGTTGAGGCCCACTCCTCTAAAGGAAAGGAGGTGGTTATGCAGCATCCTTCTGTGGAAGATGTGGATGTTCAAGTCACCCAACGTGCTAAAGTGGGTGCAACAAAACCCGTATCTGGTATGGCTGGTGACAGACCTTCCTATGTTGGAGAATCAAGCTCGGGAAAGGCGGCTCCTCAGGGACCGGATGCTCTACCTGATCCGCAATTAGTTGCTGAGGAGGAAGGATGGAAGCAAGTTAATAGGAAAAATAAGAAAAAGAAGATGAAGCAAGCAGCAAGGAAGGCGGCTGCTGCTGCTGCTGCTGTTGCTACTGATGCAAATGCTGTAGCACCTGCTGATATTGTTCAAGCGGAGGTTGGAAAATTGTCTATGATTTCTATTGATCCGGTGATTCATTCCCCGCCAAGGATGTTATCCCCTTCTATAGAGGACCCTCCCGCTCAGGATGATCCCCTGGTTTTAATCGATACCTCCGACGAAATTAGTAATTCTAGTATCCAAGAGGATCCGATTGGAGTAGATTCTCAAGTTGGGGATATTCCCGATGCTAAAAGGCTCACTTCGCCGTTAGTGGCAAGCTTCCAAGAAAACCTTCGCATGCTCCTATCTGATGGTCCAAAAGATTTGAAGAAGGAAGTTGCAGCTTCGAGGACCTCTAAAAAGAGGTAATTTTGCTCCTTGTTTTTTGATGATTGTTGGTTTTTGGAATATTAGAGGTATCTTAAATCCTCTTAGGCGTGCTGAAATTAGACGTTTTGCAGCGGTAAATAAGCTTTGTTTTATTGGCTTGATTGAAACTAAAGTTCCTTTAGAGCTTTTTGATTCTATCTCAACCACCCTCATTAAGGGTGGAATTGGTGTGCTAATTATGATTATGCTCCGCGTGGGAGGATTTGGGTTGGATGGAACCCGGATCTCGTTGCCTTTCTACGCTATCTCTATTAATGACCAAGCGTTGCATGGCATCTTAAAATGCAATCTTTCTGGAAGGAGTTTTTGTATATCGGCTGTCTATGGAGGACATACGTTTGTCCATCGTAGACCGTTATGGGAAAATCTCCAGCGCTGCAGTGAACTCTTCCTTGATTCGCCATAGCTAGTTGCTGGTGATTTTAATGCTATCAAGGATCCTTCGGACCGTGTTGGAGGCGCCACCAATTGGATTCTGTATTTTGATGAATTCCGCCAGTGCTTGGACCAAACTGATCTTACTGACCTCAGGTTTGTCGGTTTTCGTTACACTTGGTCCACTTCTTCTAGGACCGGGAGGAATATGAGAAAGATAGATCGTGTATTGGTTAACAACAAGTGGAACCTTGATTTCTCGTATTCGGAGGCGTCCTTTTTGAATCCTGGCATATCTGACCACACGCCGATGGTTGTAAGAGTTGTCCAAATGGCCCCGAGGAGGAAACCTTTCAAATATTTTGATTTATGGACAGATCATCCAGAGTTTAAGGCGATCGTGCAGCGTGTATGGAATACTCCGTAAGAGGTGTCCCTATGTTTAAAACTGGTTTCTAGGTTGAAGTTTTTGAAAGCTCAACTCAAGACCCTCAACCGTGATGCCTACTCTAACATTTCGACTAGAGCTGCTGACGCAAGAGAAGCTCTCATCGCCACTCAAGTTCAACTTCAATCAAACCCATCTAGCTTTGCTCTGGCTGATCAAGAAAGGTGCCAACGTCAGGTATTTGTTGAATTGAGGAATCAAGAGGAATCTTATTATAGGCAAAAGTCCAGAATTAGATGGCTAAAGCGGGGTGGACCGAATACGAAATTCTTCCACCAGTCTGTCAAGAGGAGACAGCTAATCAACAGAATCCTTTCGGTGAAGGATCCCACCGGCGCGCTGATCACTGACCCGGAGTTGGTTCTGCAGGTGTTCATTAGCTACTTCTCTTCGTTGTACTCTCCCTGTGATGCGTTAATCAGGCCGTCCGTCCAAGAGGTGGAGCGGGTTATTCGTCAACCTCTAGCCTGGCGATCGGATATGCCTTCTCTTTAATCCGGTTTCTGATTTGGAGATTAAGTCCACGGTATTCTCATTAGCCAAAGGTAAAGCCCCTGGACTGATGGATTCTCGGCTGAATTCTTCAAATCCAAGCGGGAGATTGTTGGTCCATTGGTTACGGAGGCGGTTCACGACTTCTTCCGCACCGGCCGGCCGAGAGAGGTAAATGCAACCATCCTTGCTCTCGTCCCTAAAGTTCCTAACGCTGTCTTTGTGTCGGATTTTAGACCGATTGCTTGTTGTAACACTATATATAAGGTGATTACCAAGATCTTGGCTAATCGTATAGCGGCGGTTTTAAATGTTTTGATAAGTCCATCTCAGAATGCATTCGTTAAAGGAAGGAGAATTAGGGATAACATCCTCTTGGCTCAGGAATTGTTTGCGGGATTTCATCTCCACCCATACCTGCCTAAATGTGCGATTAAGGTTGATTTCCATAAGGCATATGACACGGTAGATTGGGAGTTCCTTGAACTTGTTCTTCTAGCCTTCCACTTCCCGGAGAATTTCATTAAGTTAGTCATGGCTTGTGTTCGAACTCCTAAATACTCCATTTCTATAAATGGCGATCTCCATGGCTTTTTTCGGGAGGACGTGGTTTGAGACGGGGGGTGACCCTATGTCACCTTATCTCTTCACCCTAGTGATGGAAGTGTTTTACGGTTTATTGGTGTCTCAAACTTCAAATCATGAATTCGGGTATTATTGGAGGTGTAAGCCCGGTCCAACTAACGCATCTATTCTTTGCTGATGATGTTTTCCTTTTCTCTCAAGCTAGCGGCCGTCGGTATCCATGCTGAAAAGAGGCCTAGATATATTCTCATCCTGGAGTGGATTGGTTCCTAACAAAAACAAGAGCGAGATTTTTATTGCAGGTGGTGACCCTTCTATTCGAAACAGAATCCACTCGGCATTTGGTTTTAAGGAAGGGAAACTCCCTGTTCGCTATCTTGGGGTACCTATCATATATATGCAGTTGAATAAGGGGATTGTATTGCATTCACCGAGCGTATTACGGCTAGGATTCAATCCCGGGTGCATCGTTTCTGTCCTTTGTAAGGAGGCGCAGCTGATTCGGTCGGTTTTTACTCGATTCAATCATTACGGACAAGTGTCTTTATGCTTCCTGCTTCGGTGTTGTCAGACATCGAGAGAATTATGAGGCAATTTTTATGGAAGGGAACAGCTCTTGGCCGTGGAGGAGCAAAAGTAGCGTGGGAGGATGTATGTCTTCCGAAACTTGAAGGCGGTCTTGGCATTAGGAATATCAGAGATTGCAACAAAGCCTCTATGCTCAAATCCATATGGATCCTCTTCTTGGATAAGGAATCGATGTGGTGCCGATGGATTCATTCCATTTTCTTGACAAGGAAGAATTTTTGGGTTTCACCTCAACCTGCGACTTGCTCCTGGGCGTGGAAGAAAATCCTCCAACTTAGAAAGCATTTCAGAACTTTGTTTAGGTGGAAAATTGGTAATGGCCTATCGGTATCCTTATGGCATGATTACTGGCTTCCTTGTGGCCCTCTTGATGGATTTGTTCTGGCCGTGTTTAGGGACAATATGCGGCTCCCTTATAATGCAGTAGTTGCTGACTTATACACCCCGTTAGGTGACTTGTTCGCTCGGATATTAACCAGATGGGGTGTAGCTTTACCAACTTTGGAGGCTTATAATGATAAGTTTATTTGGTGTGGCGATCCATCAGCCTCCTTCTCGGTCGCATCGCATGGAATGTCATTAGAACCAAGAGAGATCGGGTGGAGTGGGCTTCTTTGATTTGGGATATTGATATAGTCCGCGCCATCGAGTTTATTCTATGGCTTATATCTAGAAACCGTCTTCCCACTCAGGTGAGGTTGTTAAATCAAGGCCGAATTGATTTTAATCTATGTGCTTTTTGTAGTGAAGAACCGGACTCAATCGAACACCTATTCTTTCGGTGTCGCATCTCCGCCTCCTTGGCCTTTTTTTGGGCGGCGAGATGTAACTTGCCATGGAGGAATAGATGTTGGAGTGAGGCGCTCACTTGGGCCGGAAATTCCTCATGGGGAAGGATTTTTACCACGGGATAGTTCGATTCTCCTTCGGTGCGTTGTGCCATCTCATTTGGAAGAAGAGGAATGTGATTATCTTCGAGGGCGAATCCTTGGTAGTCCCGCCCTTAAAAATCACCTAATCAAGGTGGTTAAAGACAAAGCACTTACATTCACGGAAGTTCTTCCTTCTCCGAGGAACGAAAGGCGCAAAGGGGGTGGGGATTCCACCCAATGATCTTTTCATACGTACCTATTCCTCTTTAGGGTGCTGGTGTTCCGGTCTGCTCTTGTTCGTGTACTTACAGGTGCCTTCCTCCTCCGTTCCTCACTTTTAGCTTTGAGGGCTTGAGGGATGGGGACATTACGGGTTCCTGTTGTTACGGATTGATTGTTCGTTTCATAGCTTTTGTGTTCTTCTTTGGCGCCCTCGGGCTTTTATCGGATCCGTCACTCTTGCTTCTTTGTTAAGAGTGCTTGTTTGGATCCGATCTTTTGTACATTTGTCCTTCTCATTAATATTATTACCTTTACCAAAAAAAAAAAATTCACGTATATTAATGATGACCCACTCTCTTAGCCAAATGTGAAGGATTTATTTTTTACTATGATCATATTTAAACTACCAGAATTAAATCACATGTTAACCACTTGTCCATTTTAAAGAACTGACATGCCATGTCATTTGTCATATTAAGATCTTATATGTCTATTAACATATAAGGTTAAGCTATCATTATAAAAAATATTAGTCATCAACTCTTCTTTCTACTTGGCAAAAAACTATGTGAAACTTTGCCACACTTAATTCTAATTTGAAAACAACTCTCAACCTAGCATTTTATTCCAAGTCATCACTTTAAATTTTGGTAATATTTGAGATTCATTTTTACCTTGGTCTTATCTTTTTTTTTTGGTAAAGTACCTCGGTCCTATCTTTCTATTTACAAATTTCAAAAAATTATCATATATTTTCAATCCTTATTTGAAAAGCAAATATTGCATCTTTCAAGAGTTACAATTAGTTAAAACTTTTGGTCGTTCAAGTTTTTTTTAAGGTAAGTGAAAAATCAAAGGGCAAAGTTAGCTCGATCTACTTAATTTTCGACTTTGTTGGTTAATATTTATTAATTTTAGTTGTTAATTGAATTTGATGATAAGTATGAGTAAGTCCCGGTAGTGATGTATTTAGATATTAAGATAATTTAAATTATGATGATAAATTATTACAAGTTTAATATGTATTTGATTGATTTTGTTGAAGTATGATAGCATGTTGCTTATGAAAATGACAATTGAATGTATTAATTACATAATTTTGATACTTAAGGGTATATTCATGTATTGCTTATATTCAAATGTTACTAATCATATTCATCTTATAATTACTAACAGCTACTTGTATTCAACTTCTAGTTGTTGGTCACTGCTCATATTCACCGACAACTATTCATATTCATCTTATATACTCACTAACTACTACTAAAAATCATTTTATACTCACTAGCCATTGCTCACTCATATTCACTTATTACCACTTGAGTGTGACTATTTACCACTTATGTCATTTGTTGGGTACATATTGCTCATATTCACATGTTAACCATGATCACTTACCATTTATATTCATTTGCTAAGTATAACTAGATACTTATCATATTCACTCAATGAGCATGACCACTTACTACTTAATTAATTGCTTGAGTATATCTGTTTGCTGAGCATATCCACTTGCAAAGTATATCCAATTTCTAAGCATACTTGCTTATCGACTATACTTCAAGTGAGTTAACTTAGGGATGTCAAAGTGAGATCTTTTTTGGTAACTGGTAGGTATGTGATTCGGGAGGAATTAGGCAGAAATTAGTGAGCCTTTAACAACCTAGTCCGATAAAGGTGAGAAGTTGTTGTTGAGATCAAAGGGCATGAATAAACAATGATTTTTGACAAGCTTCTAAAATGATAAAAGAGATAGGAGTAAATCAAATTACACATTGAATAGAGTCGGGACATCCCTAATCTTATACTTACTAGCCATTGCTCATATTCATCTTATACTCATTTCTTGTTTATTATTGTATGAGTATAATCACTTGTTGATTATGTTCATATGCCTTTTTTACTCAGTTGCTTGACTAAAGAAATTTATTATATTGATGATTATATGACAAGAAATGAATGAGAGTACATATATTAAAATGTATGTAATCATATATTAATTACGGTTTGTATGAATATAAAAAATGATAAGCATGTCATTAGAAGGGAATATGAGAAATGAAAAGAAATAAATTTGTTATCAACATTACTCATGTATAAGATAATTAAAAAGTCAATGTCATATATGCATGAAAAGATATTGTGGACTAGACGTTTATTATTAAAATGATTGTTGATTTCATTATCAATGCAAGAAAGATTATATGATTATAATGTTAACCTATACATTACAATTACGTGATTAGATAAAAAAAAAAAAAAAAGGAATACACACACACACACACACACACACACACACACACACACATGTTTCCATCGCCCACGTATTAATGGTGACGATATCTCATGTGTTGGGATATCGTGGTGAATGTTTTGAATGCCTTGAGAGTCGAGATGCCCCATGTCTTGTGACGTCTCAGAATTGAGATGCCTTTGAAGTGTTTAGAAAGTAAAAGCTTTGTATCAATAAAAAATATAGTACATAGATGATTATTTTGTATTGCATTGAACTTATGTTGTTTGTTAGTGGGAGAATAAGTAGTAAGATGATATCCTACCTTAGACTTAAATATTTCTTTAAATAGGGTTCGATTCACTTACTTTTCAGAATCATAGGATGATTTTGTGGACACGACGATAGAGGAGAAGAGATGATGTCAAAAACTATTAACTCATGAGTTGGATGACGATTTGGCTATTGTATAAGCTCGCTTGTAGGTTAGTATGGGTCTAGATATACTAGTTGATCTTGACCTTTTATAACACTAATGCATTATGTGTTTTGCTTGAATATTATCTAAAAATAGTAACTATTGATGTTATTATAATGAAGAAGTATATGTGATTTATTAAATTTGTGCGATTTCTTGTGAGGGATATTGTGAATATTTTTTGTCTTTTTGCATGTGTAATTATATTAAAAGATATAATTATATAAGAGAAACATCATGCGTGATGTTCTAAAGCATCACAGTTACACTTTTCAAGGTTTTAGCTATGATCATTTACAAAAAAGTCATAAATTCCGAGATTATCACCATAACCACTCAATAATTATGTGTTTATGTCCATTATCTCCATCATCAATTGATATTTTGGCAATTTTTTTTTTGTTCATAAATAACATTACTTCAACACTTGAAAATTTTGAAATGAACGTTGTTGATGACCTTGTCCATGGTAATTGACAACCTTGAAAATAAAGAAGTTGCATAGGAAAAAAACCTTAGCTAGCAACTTGATTGATGTTGCGTGAGATTCCATTACAACTTGCAAAAGCATGAGTGAGAAAAAAAAATTGACGAGATAGAGAGAGAAACCCCTGAAAGAAGGTAAGTCACGTGATATAATGGCTTGGTGATGGATGGTGGACTTGCGTTTTGTGGGACCTGAATTCAAGAGATTACTTACGCACCTAAAAGCCTTGCCACAACTAGGGGTGATCGTGGTTCCGGGTAGAACCGGGAACCGGAACCGAACCGACGGTTCCCGATTCTAAAGTGACCGGGTTCCGATTCCGGTTCCTTTTTCCGGGAACCAGTCAAATTCAAAAAAAAAAAAAAAAAAAAAAAAAAAAACCTAAACCTCCCCTTCTCCCCTTCCCCCACGTGATTTCCCCCTCGATTTTCCCTCCTTCCCCTTTCTTTTTTTTTTTTCTCTCTTTCTTTTCTCTTCTTTTTCCTTCTCACACGTCACTTCCTCGCTCCCCTACCCCTACTTTTTCTTTTCTTCTCTCTCTCCTCTTTCCTCCTCTCTCGGCCGAAACGCCCCGTTCTTCTTCTTCTTCTTCCTTCCTCTTCTTGGCTGCTGCTTCACCCACGAGTCGATTTCTCTCTTCGCCCTCTCGTCGACGCCACCAAATAGCATCCCCGCCGCGCCTCGCTTGCAGCCCGCACCGACATCGCTCCGCTTTCCGCCCTTTGCTGCCTTCGCCGACCTCGCCTACGGCTTGCGACGCCGGCTGCCCCCGCCATGCCTTCGCTGTGCCCCGACGCCACTCCCGCTCGGCCCGCGCTATCGCTTTTCGCCGCACCTCGCCGCAACCCGCGACGCATCGTTTTCCGCAGCTTCGTCGTGACTCGAAGTCACGCTCGGCCGTGCCCCAAAGCTCGCGATGCCGCAGCTCTGCCTTGTCTTTTCTTTTAATCTTCGAAATAGAAACATTGCTTAGAGTCTTATGTTTTTCGTGGTGCTTGTCTGACACTTGTTGTTGTTTTGTAGTTAGTTGGGCTTGATGTTTTGGAAATCTGAGTAGAACATGTGAAAACAAAATGTCTTTCAGTGACGTGCTTACTTGGTTGCACTTTAGTGGATAAGTGCAGAGAAGAAGCCCCCATTTTGCTGTCTCTTTTGTTTCTTTAACCTGATGGCCAATATATATGATGTTTTCTTATAATTCTGAAAGTCTTTAGTCCTTATGCCATTGAGGTGTGCTCTTTTAGTAAGCTCAATACAGGAGTAATTCCATCGAGGTTTATGGACCCTGGTTTGGGAGTCATGATTACTTATTTGCTGTAATGAATTGTGCTTTAAATGTTTGATTTTGGTTGATATAGTCCCCTTTATGCAATGTTCTATCCCTAATAGGTTCATTTCTCATAAGTTGTTTAAAGGAGAGCAAAACATTCTTGAATATTTCTTCCTCGTGAATGCAGCTTTAACCTTAAGTACCTACCAACATTGGTGGAAAGAGATGTTCACTGAAAGACATGGAATATGTGGCACGCCTGCTACAAGAGTAGTTTGCGTTCTCTTGTTCATGCTCAGGAGGAGAGGAAGAGACAACCTAGACAAGGCTTATATGTTTGAAACGGGAAGCCTTCAGATGCTCCAGTGAGGAGATGTGGGTATGAGATGAAGACTCCAATTAAATGGGAAGAGGGAAGACGTAGGAAGGAGATTATAAGAAAAGATGTGGACCACTTAGATCTTAAGGAAGTCTTGACACAAAGTGCAATGGCGTTGGAAGAATTCATATGGCTAACCCTACTTAATAGGATAACATTTAATTTGTTTGTGGTAAATATTGTGTGGTGAAATTGTATCTGGTACATGACGTAGCTTGATGTACTTTATATTAGATGTAAATTCACGGCCTCTTTTATTACAAGAAGCTTTACATGAAAAAAGACTTCAAGATGATACAACATGCATTGTTATCGATATATTACCGCAAGATAAATCAATGGCTTCTTTGCCACCACCGAAGAAGCTAGGAAAAGGAGTATTCAAGTCAATGTTTCGTAAAAAGTCATCCAAATCATCTTCTCAGATTGATCAAGAATATATTGAGCCAGATGTAGTGGAGGAGTTATATGAGGACGGATCCGCAATGCTCTCAGAAATGTCTATATCTTAACCTCCACTTTCAGTCACAACAATGGATCTTTTTTTACAGTAATTTGGTGGACCACTCTTGTATGCCTAACTGTGATTGCAAGATGTATCAATGTTTCTTTGACTGAGAAATGCTTGTAAAATGCAGGCTAGATACAAAATACCCCCTATGCAACATGTTTAGGCTGTTCATGTGTGCTGTATGTCAAGTAGAGCTAAAGCCGGGAGAGGGCATATCCATACATGCCGGTTCATCAAATCTAGGAAAAGAGCATTGATAGTTTCTTGAATATCCAGTTTCGACTTCAAAGCCGAGAGACGAATGATACCAGCCTCTTTGCGGGGTATGTGGACGGATGTCATAAGTTTGGCTGTATTAATGATATGCCAGAGGTAATTAACTTTTTTATTTTGAATTCATTCCGCTGTACACCGTTTCTTCCAATTGTAGAGCTAACACTCAAGTTTACCCAATCTCCACTGTAATATCAACGTAAGGGTGCTTGATGAGGGTTTATACACCCAATCGGCTTCCTGAATGATTGTTGCTTTGTTCTTCCTTTTTGAAAAGTAGGGAAGTCAGTTTGTGGAATAGATATGGGGAACTGATGATTCTCAGCAAGAGGCGCATCTGTATGTACTTTGTTGGGTAGTGACATTTTTTCATTGAATAGAAATCAGGCTGTTGAAGCTCTCTTGTCCATTCTACTAATACTGCTTCCGTTGCTTGGTCGGTTAGTCTATAGCTTGAGGTTATGGGCATCTAAATTCATGAAATTTGTTTATGCGTTGTTCAATCAAATCTGATGAACTTGATTCCATCAAAGCACTTTCATCATCTGTTATTTTCCTCCTCTTACTCGTCCTATCTTTGATGAATGACAAAGTTGTTTATTATTGCTGCATTCATTTCCATTTTTTTAAAACTAAAAATGAAAAAAAAAAAAAAAGAACATGTTGGAACCTAGAACCGACCCCGGAACCTGTGACAGGATAAGTTCCAGGTTCTTGATTCTGACGGATAGGTTCCAGGTTCCAAAAAATGAGGAACCTATACCCGAGGGTAGATTCCAGGTTCCAAGCGGAACCTGTAAAGAATCGGGAACCGCTCACCCCTAGCCACAACCTATCCATACTTGGATAAAAATCTAGTTGATATGAGTTTTCGTCCTTACAAACTTTCCATTGCACATCCCTAATGGCATCAAATTTAAGAAAACACATATATTAATCATTGTTTGGTTATCACTTTGTTTCACATGAGAGGATGCTGACTTCATTGTTTCTTCAAAAATTGGATAATTAGGCTTCGCTAAGATTCGATGTTGCAAAATCTTGGCTCAACATCTTTGATATGCGCTTATAGTCTACTTTCATCTATTATGAGATGGTTTTTATTTTTGATCTATTTCTTGTTTCTCAAGAGTTATTTGTGTTGCCAATGATGTGCTCTGATAGTTTTTGAACATATGATATAGAATTGTCGTTGTATTTATCAAAGGTTCATTAGGGATGACTTCTTATTTTCTTCTTCTTGTTCTTAAGGTGTTGAAGCAAGATTGTTGGCATTTTAGCATTGTCACTACATTACATATTTGTGCAATAATTAATTATATGAATTTACTTATAATAATTGCTAGTACTAAAATGCCCCATTCAAGCTAGTCCATTGATTATATGCTATCTTGGGTAAATAATTATTATATGACCATAATGTTAACCTATGCATTGCTGTTGTAAGATTAAATAATTATTATATGTATGTGTGTTTTTTTGTCATCCATATATTATTGGTGATGATGTCCATGCAAGATATCCCAAGGAGTGCTTTAAGATGCCTCAAAAGTTGATATACCCCTTGTGTCTAGATACCCGAAGAGTGTTGTGTTATGTCTCGGGAATCGAGATACCCCATGCATTATAATGTCTTAAAGTTGAGATACCTTGAGAGTATTTGGGAGGAGAAGTTAAGAACTTATACATGCTTATACATATTTGTTAATGGACTAATTGGTGATGATCATGCAATGCAATATGTTATATCATTCATTTGCATTTGGGTGAAAAAATTCATGTAAGATTATTATTAATTTGCATTAGTATATATACATTCACTCCTACTCTCATACATGGCTACTTTATATTGCCTTAAATTCATGTGATTTGTTGGTGCTAGGTCGGGTGATAAGATGATCTTCTATCTTAGACTTATAAGTTTCATTAAATGGGATTCGGCTCACTTCTTACTTTTCAAATTTGTAGGATGGCCTCCTGGACATAATAATGGAGTGAAAGCCATTAACCAGTGAATTGGATGATAGTTTGGATATTGTATAAGCTTGCTTTTGGATTAGTATGAGTGCAGAGATGCTAGTTAACCTTAACCTTCTCCTAGGACTTATGTATCGTGTGTTTTGCTTGAATATTGTCTAAATATAGTAACTGCTGAAATCGTGCAAGAAAGAAACCCGAGTTGGGAACTCAATGATGACGTGTTGAGTGAGGGTGAAATTGCCAATCCTACTCATCATTATCCTTACGCTAAAACTTGGGAAAGTATGAACGAGAAAAAAGGAAATTCGTGAGCCAAAGAGGGACAACCTTGAAAGAAGGCAAGCCATGGGAGACAATGGCTTGGTAATGGACGGTGGCCTTGCGCGGGATGACTCCCACCAACCCCAATTCAAAAATTTTACTTGCGCTCCAAAAAACCTTATCTCAACCCATCCGTACTTGGTAAAAAATCCGGTCAGGACGCGGTTTCGCCCCCCACCAACTTGCCTCTTCACCTCGCAGACGGCATCAAATTTAAGAAAAACACATATATAGACCATCGGACCTTATCACAATCTCCATACATAGCGTGATTCAAAAAAAAGAAAAATATCTACCTCATCTCAATCAATTTCTTACCAATTCATTTGCTATAAGAAGAAAAGGCACACAGGGGCCAATCCACGTTGACCAGGACCACCTGAGTCCCACCCCTCAAGACTCGCCCCGACCCTTCCCCTCCCTCCGTCCCTTCTCCCTCTCCCTCACTCTCTCACTCACTCTCTGATGGCAGCTGAGCTCCACCTGCTGGAATCCCCCCTCGGCGACGACGACGCCGCCGCCGCCGCCGCCGCCGCCATAGCCGCCCCGCAGCCGCCAGCCGCCGCAGCGGTTCCGCCCCGCCTCCGCCCCCGCCGGCCGCCGCTCCAACCGCCGCCGCCCCTGCTCCGTCCGCTGCCCAGGGGCTCGCCCCGGCGACAGCCGACAATCCCGCCCCGCCGCTCGCCCCGAAACGCCAGCGCCGCCCCAGCGTCCGTCTCGGCGAGATCGGCGGCGAGCAGCCCGGCGCGCTCGCGCACGACTCGCACGCGCGGCGCCCCAAGCCGGCGTCGTCGTGGCGGCTCCCCAAGGACTCCGCCGCGAATCCGCAGTCCTCGAAATCGGTCAAGGCTCGCTCGCTGACGCACCTCGTCAACGGCGACGGCCAGCCGCACGACCTCGAGAACAGCTCGGGCTTCGATTTCCCCAGCCGGAAGGCGAAGGCGCGGCGCGGGGTCGCCGCGAAGCGGCAGAGGACGAGCTGGACGTCGTCGAAGCTGGACCACGTCGCGGACAACATCAGGGAGGACGAGGAGGAGGAGATCAACGAGGGCTTCCGGGATTTCGGCGCCGCCGATTCCGGGTCTCCTCCGACGAAGGAGCACAGTCCTGCTTCGCTGGACGATGCCGCGGCGCTCGACAATTGGCGGAGAAGGCCCAGCCGCGGGAGGTCATCTTTGAGCCGCGACAACGGCGGGAATGAGCTGGACACTGCCCGAGAGTCCGACTATAGAGACGGGAAAGGAGGAAGCAGCGACGGGGTCAGGAGCTGGCTGGTGGAATTGGGGCTTAGCCGGTACGCCCCGGTTTTTGAGATTCATGAGGTTGACGATGAGGTTCTGCCGATGCTGACGCTGGAGGATTTGAAGGATATGGGGATCAATGCTGTGGGATCGAGGAGGAAGATGTACGCTGCTATCCTGAAGCTTCGCAAGGGTTTCTCTTGATGTGAGTTGCTCTTTTGATGCAACACAGTAGATAGTGAGCGATAGCTGCTGTAACTGATAGCATTTGTCATAGATGGGTTTTGGGATTCTACTGCTGATGATGAATAAAGATGCGAATAATGTTCTAACTTTGATCATACCATGGTGCCTACTTGAGCTGAATACATTGTATTTGTTGATGAGTAAGAGCACAACCACAAAAGGTTAAAGAATTTGTGATTCATGTCACTGATCTTCATCCCATTGGAAGAAGAAAGTGCAGAAAAGTTGAGCAAGACATTTGACCAAATTTAGCAGCATCCCGAGCTAGATATTGTTAATCAACCCCATTAGCAACGGACTATTAAACCTTTTGCCAGTTCACTAATAACGTACTTCAAGATTGTATCTTGCTTGCTTCTCATCTTGGCAAGTATTCCGTTTTCCAAATATGTTGCAACCCTGCCTAAGAGGGGGTGATGTTGGTTTTCGTTGGCTGATACTCTAATCAAGCCCTTCACTACTTAGGCTGAAGATACTGTTTATGCTTCACTTTCTCTCTCTCACAATACAATCTTTTATAACATGCTGTTGTGTGCATGCTTCACTTTCAGTAATTGGAGAGGATATTTCATAGATTTGGGATTGGAATCTGTAGTTTGTACGTGTGTCCCCAATAGAGGGCCTATTTGAAGATGTGCAGTTTTTGAATGAGTGGATGTTCTGAGATGGAACAAGGAGCCATTTGCTCAAGAGAAATTAATGAGAAATCTGTAGCTTTTAGCAAATATTGTAGTGAAGTTTCTGACCAGACAATGGCTATTTGCGACCATGGAATTTAAGTTATGCTGTAGGAAATGACAGGAATTCTCTTCTTTTTCTCTTTTAATGATCTTGAGAGCAGAACAGCAAAAGAGTAGGGCATAACCGCGTATGAGGGTTTATTGAGTTAGTGCTTCCAGTTGATATTTGAACTTGATTTTCATGAAAATTTGGAGTTCTATTCGTAAATTGTGCTACAACTTGATAAAAGAACTATGTTACTGTATACAAGATTCGGCTAAAACTTGTGTTTACTGAAAAAGGCATAATACATTACATTCTAGATTTAATTGTTCTTGTGGTCGCAATTTCACTGGGTTGTAAACTAAAAATTGACAAATACAGCTAATTAAATATTGAGAAACATTTGCTTCAGTTCAGTAATTTGACCCTGATGAAGCAAAATTGGGCTACTGCTGGTGAAAAGTTAAAAGAAAAATGCATGTGTCAAACTTGTGATCAGATTAATGAATAGGTAATACATTCGTTACATATACAAATTAGACGCAACGTTGGATGAGCAAAGTCATCTCAAGGAAAGAAGAGAAAGGGGTCTGCAGTTAAATGCATGTCTCTTAGCCTATGAAAGTCCTCTTTGACCTGAGAAGTTCTTACTTATATCTATCTGGCATGATTTAGAACTGTTTTTGAAGAACGGAACGGCAGTAAAATGTGGTTTAAGCACTTGCACTCTTGTAAAGCACTTCCATGAGCATAATGAATATGTTTTTCACATTGCTGGCATTTCCATTAATCATCTCAATGCTAAGAAATATTATCCACTATGCTTTTCATCTTTTCACAAGGTCAGCATTTTTATCAATCTGAAAGAGTAAAACGATGGGTGCACAATGTTTACTGTAACTTGTTATTGCCAGCATTGATGTGTTCTTCTCAAATACAAAGAACTTTTCTTATCTGACACAAAACTCGAACCGCATTGTCAATCAGATAAAGGCCTTAATGTCCTTTTGATTAGGAGCAAGATTTGTGTGCTTTCTTTATAAAATCCCAGATTCTTAGGTGGGTTCAGTTAAGCATTATGCTATGGTATATGTATGGTGAAGCTAATGCTGGCTCAGCTCAGGGAAAGTTTCTGTGCCAGTAATGTTGCTGAAACATGTCTAGCCTTTGCCTAAAGCTTATCACCTATAAAGAGCATAGGATCTCAGCTGTTGAATGAACATAAACATGTTGATGACATTTTCACTAGAAAATGACTACAAGAATTAGGTCACATGTTTATCCCGCAGAGTATTTTGGTGAGTCTTGGTAATTTAAAGGTTATGTATGATATCACTTTGTTTTGGCTTGTAATGAAAATTAGCCTTGTAATGGAGATGACTGTAGGTTTCTTGCGGATGGTTATGATACGAGAGAGAAGTCTTGATAAAAATTGACAACATTTTCACTAGAAAATGACTACAAGAATTAGGTCACATAAGTATCCTGCAGAGTATTTTGGCGAGTCTTCATAATTTAAAGGTTATGTATGATATCACTTTGTTTTGGCTTGTGATGAAAATTAGCCTTGTAATGGAGATGACTGTAGGTTTCTTGCAGATGGTTATGATACGAGAGAGAAGTCTTAGATAAAAGTTCTGCAATTTTGGTATGAATGATAGTTAGGGTGAAAAAAATGAAGTTATGACTTGCACACGTTACACTCTACATAGAAAGGGAAAATTGTCAACATTCGTAGTTGTTTTTGAAATCTGGGCAGTCCTAGCTCAATATAAATTTGTAGTCTTTAAAATGTGTGGATGACGAGACCCATGATTTGATCATTTAATTCTTGAAGAATTTGTATTCTATGGTTCAGCCTCAAATAGATATGTTATTCTGAGCAAAACTATTTAATTTGCTTAGTTTCCCAAGAGACTGAAAACAGATGAGAAATGGATGTCCAAACTTTGGCTCACTACTTTCTTTTTGGAACTGAGCAATGAACTTATACTTTTGGCAACATAGAGGTGCTCTTGTACACCTCTTTGAGGGCTCAGAAATGGATGATGGTGTGGAAGCTTTTAATCACTACATAATGTTTAGAATCGGGCAATGAACTTATCCTGTTGTGAACAGAACTGGTGCTTTTTTCTATGTAAGTTTCCACCAAAGCGAAGCATCATGTTCATTTATCTCACGGTAAGGCATTGGCTTGGAGCTTAACCTTTCAGGAAGCAAGTTTGCTTGAATTTCTGAAATGCTGCATCAGTTTACTGGAAATGGCAAAGGGAAGGTATAGTTGATTGGAGTTCAGTCAAATGGGATCTGCTTGGTCAGGTTGGTTATCATGGTTTTAGGTTTGGGCAATTCAAACTTATCCTGTTGTGAGCAGAACTGGTGCTCTTTTGAGCATCTGTATGTCTAATTAAACGTTTTTTCTTGGTAAGCTTCCGCCAGAGAGGGGCATCATGTTCATTTATCTCATGGTAAGGCATTGGCTTGGAAACTTAAACTTTCAGTAAAAATGTTTGCTTGATTTTCTGAAGTGCTGCATCAGTTTACTGCAAATGGCAAAGGGAAGATATAGTCAATTGGAGTGCAGTCAAATGGGATCTGCTTGGTCATGTTGCTTATCATGTTTTAAATTTGGGCAATTCGAACTCAGATAGGGATATCTTGCCTTGTGTATGAAACTGAGTTTCTTAGTGAGTATGATTCTGTCGTTGCATTCGCAATAGTGAAGCTGAAGTAACAGTGATCAATTGTTCAGCAGTGAGAGAGCTCATGTCCTTAACTTATCGTTGCCCCATTGGTATAAATAGAGTGGCTCCTGAGCGAGTTAAGAAGAAATTATGCCTGGGTCGCATCTTTCCTTAGTAAGGATCTATTAAATGTCAACCCATTTATGAGAATCATTTAAAAGCCATGTCTAGTCAGCATTTCTATCTGTCAAAGAGCACTAATGCTAAAGCTGAACCTTGACTCATGCTACTTTAAGGAAAGACCTCGCACTTCATTACCTCTAAAGCTCTTTTAGTTCTCTAGCCACTGAGTATCAGAAGTGTAGATGATATAAACGAGATTTGGAATATACTTCTTGCTTTCAACTGCTGTCATTCCATTCCAAACCTCAGGAATTTGACACAGAGTCCTGGAATATGTTAAGAGTAGCGACGCTGCACCCATTGAATGTTCAGTAGTTACAGTATCTAGTGCCTGAATCTTAAGCATCTTCTTGCAAGTTCCTTTCCTTTCTTTTAAGTTATAATAGGTCAAAATGTTAGCCACTGCTGGTTCCCCAATCAAGGTCGTATTTTTCCTTTTTTTTTTTTTTTTTTTTTTTTTACCCCAGTTGAACAATGCCAGTGGACAGCGTTCATCAATATGAAGGCCTTTGAGCAGCATCTCTCTCTCTCTCTCTCTCTCTCTCTCTCTCTCTGCCTGCTTGGTCATAACTATATGAGGAATTTACAGAAGATTTTCCTTTCTTTTAGAGCCTCCCAAATTCGTTTCTTTTCACACTCTTCTATAAGTTTAGCCTGCCTCTTGAAACAGTCAAGTGAGCTTGTTGATGATCTTGCTCCTCCTGCCTTGAGCACGTCTTCCCAGCTTCTCCCAGATGCTGTAACAGGTAATAGAAAAGCTAATTGTGCCACACCCTCAGTCTTCTGATTGATGCTTTGTCGGTCACTTTGATCCTAAATATTCAAGCAGAGCTCTTCCTGTTTGGCGTTCTACATTTTCAAGCATGTACTTTGGGATGGGAATGGAGCAAACATAGTGTATGAGTTTATCATACCTTTTAGCCAAGCTGTGTGACTTTTCTTTGAGCAATTGTTTATTCATTGGATGATGTTGAGGTAGACACAAATACTTGTGGACATTGTTTATCTTCAGATTATTTTATGTTACAATGGAGATGATTTACTTGAATTTTGAATAAACTGCCATTAGAGACGCTTGTTCTGGGAGATTTTAGACCTTTATTGTCATTTGCCTGCTTGGTACTTTTCTGGCTAGTTCTCTTTCGCAACTCAAGAAAGTCTGTCAATTGAAACTCCACAGGTCAGGGGCTATGGAGCATGCTCGGTTAATACGGCAGTAGTTTATTTGGCAGGGCTTCAGTTATGTCTGTGCGCCGGATGTAAATTAAGAGGAAATTGATGTGCTTTCTGCCATTAGAGCAGCTGTTTGTGGGACAATGTATGAATTACCTCCTCTGAAAGTAACCTTCAGGTCTAATCGGAAGTTGCATGTCTGATGTAGCGTTTATACCAAAGCTTGCTAGCATAACTCGTTGTTGTCTGCCTATGGAGGGGCTGTTTTGAAGGATCACCTCCTGTTTTAGTCCGTATGTAGATGTGGGTCACTGTTTCTGAATCAACTATCTGTTTGATTTCTACAGATTAATTAGAGTGTTCTCATTGCACTTTAGACCTCTATGCGCGCGTGCTCATCTGGTTGCTCCTTAGATTAAGGAACTTAGAAATATCCGGCTTTTTCTTTTTTCCCTTTTTAAGGCTCGTTCTTATTATTTGGACTTACCTTATGAAATCTGTTCTTTCTATGCTTCTTTATTGTTGTTAATATATTCTTGGAAATTCAGGATCCTTATACAGTCAATGGAGCCGTGGCGACGACGATTCAAAGTTTACAAGCTCTCCACTAGCATCTCTGAAAGAGCCGTGACATCAGTGATTTCTTGCTTGGATAGAGTTTGTCCTCAGTGACGATTAACTACCCTTTAGGGGTCGACGAACCAGTAACTTTTCAGGATCTACCGTAATCAAGCGACCATTGATGGAATTAACCCCACAAACTTAGCATGAACGCACAAGATTATCCTAATTAACGATGAATTGTGAAGAAGAATAATCAAAGGATGAGTGCCCAGCGAAAACATTTTCTACATTTGAGCCCGACAAGGTATTGTCGCATGCACATATAGAAAAAGGAACGATCGTTGCATCTGTCTTATCTTGATGTGATAAACCGAATCAGAATGCATGGGTGCATGAGTTTTATACACCGTTCCTTCCATTCTGTCTTTGTTTAAAAAAGAGTTTACTATCTATGGTCATATTCCTTCTTCTCTCCTCATTATTTATATTTTTATCTTAAGGTTTGTTAACAAGTGCCAAAGATATATATTAAGTAAGCAACTAAAGAAATTTAGAGTTATCAACACGCTGTTTTTCTTGTATTATGAGTATATCATTGTTTAAAAATATAAATATTCCTATTCAAGTATTGCTTAATAAGAATCTCGGGAGCGTTGAGATGCTCAATAGAAACTTGATACCCATATCAAGGAGATCACTTGAAGGGAGCTTAAGTCTAAATCCATCAATACTTCTACTAGATTCACATTTATTCAAAAACTTAAGTTATGAAATGACAACCAAGTCAACTTCACCAAGACTCTTATTCCAATTAAGGAATTTTATTGGGTCTCGCCTAAATCCAATTTGGACATTGTACAAAGTGGATCAAGCTCCCACATACTTCAGTCTAGGTTGGGTTTTTGCGTAATGAGCTTACAATTGAGACATTTTAACAAATTTCTATCTTGGCTTGACCTTTGATTCAAGCTATAATTGCTTTGCTAGAAGTTAAATTTCAGGCCCTAAGCATGTCAAAGCCCTTCTGTCATGTACGTTTTGGGGTCCTAGTAGACCAAAGTTCCGAGGAAACCACGTATCCAATCATGAGGATGGCTACCTATTACGAGCGCTACATCACCACCATATGGGTAGATGAGGGGTTAGCAAACCTAGTACTCCACCGATTCATGGATTGGTATGTTTAGGTTGGGGAGGATCTAAATGGCCCTCTCCTAGACTTTGATGGACCTCTGGGTGCAAGATCTAAGAACCTCAATCGACCCGATGAACCTAGACATCCTTGGCGGTGCTGTCATTAATCCGAAGATTGACTCGGATCAGGACCTCGAACTTGAGCCATGGTATCTAGAGCCAATAAGATATTAGGACCATGTTGGGTGCATCACTTTTTTGAGGTTGCCCTCATAGTAGCAGAGGAACTAAGACGATCCTCTAGAAGCTATCTAATGACTAGTTTGGAAGTAGGAGTATCTAAGGAGACCATGGTGCCGAGGAGCATGTAAGAGACAAGGCCAAGAATCTATAATTCCAAGGTCTGAACGAACTTCGATCATGTATTTGTCTTTGGTGAGCTTAAACGTTTTTTATCATGAAAGAGATACCGAAAGAGTAACTTAGTGAAATAGTGTGATTTATCGATGAATATTTGCACTCAAAGTTGTAATCTCTTATTGATCATTTAGTGAAATCCAACCAAAAAGTTGTTAGCGTGGAGAGTAGACATAGGTTTAATCTAAGCTACTATAAAATTTCGTGTGAAGTTTTCACTAATCCTTACTCTCTTATTATTGTCATTAGAGTCTATTGCATACTTACGGGTAGGGGTGTCAAAAATCAAATCGAAAACCAAACTGAACCGAACCAAAAAATTCGGTTTTTTCGGTTCGGTTCTCATTAAAAATTAAATTTTTTTTATCAGTTCGGTTTTTATCGGTTAACCGAACTAAACCGAACCAACAAACTGATAAAAGCTTATTTTTTGGAAAATAAAAATATATACAACAGAAAAAAAAAAACAAATGCAAAAATCGAAAACTAAAAGCTAAAAATCAAAAACCGAAAAATCAAACCAAACTAAACCGAACCGACCAAAATTTTGGTTCAATTTGGAAGTTTTTCCTAACGGTTCGGTTTTTCAAAAAAACCGAACCGAACCGAACCATTGACATCCTTACTTATAGGTTGTTCTTGAAGTTCATTCTACAGAATTATAGATTCCAAACCTTATTCCATAATCTAGACCTCATGTAAATGATGATATTGATTCATTCTATTCCACTTAATTTAAGTTAAAATTTATAGTATCACATATTCACTTCCACTAGGTGATCTGAGCTAGCAACATTAGTGTTGATGAAGATAAGGAAAGTAATGAAGGCCGTCCTTCAGTTGTGACCATCAAAACTAGCAACAAAGGGGAAGAGAAACTCCGTTGCCGCCGTTGTCAGAGCTGAGTGCTCTTACTTACCTCTACCCTGAAAATGCTTAGATTCAAAACCTTGAGACCCTCCATCTTCCCCTAAAAGTAGTACTAATCCAGTGACGGGTTCCTTAGCATTTTGAAACACACCATGCGACACTATCTACATAATTCTCTTGCACGATCAGGTGCTTGTTCTCACCTGAACTTGAATCCTCTCCCCTCATGATCCCTCTCTCTATCGTGATCACTCTGGTGACCAACATCACAGTCCCGGCCTCGATGTTCTTCGTGGTGAACATCTCTCTCCTGCTAAACCGCATATTCAAAGCCATACACCGAGTCCAATGCAAACTTCATCGATGTGGGTTGAGCTTTATATAACACGCCTAAGCTCGAAACATATTTTAAGAAGAGAGCACTCGATAAAAAAAATTTTTTTGTCTTTTCCTGTAAAAGATCTTTCAAATTAAACTTTATAATCACTTTACCAAATTCTCTCTTTGTACAATAACATATCGAATGTTACAAAAGCATCAAATCCCTGAATTTGATTACAATCTCGAGCCAAACGACTCACAATACAGTACTTTTTAATAGTTGTAATCTCAATGTACCAGTGATTCTTTGATACGTGGGGAGACTATGGAAGTAGTCGTCACTTAGATCTCAAATTCAATACTTTGGGTTTGAAAGATGATTCGATCAATAAACGATCAGCAAAATGCTCGTCCTCATTCAACGATTAAGGGAAAAGGAAAAGTCTCCAACACTAGTACCACGGAAGTGCCCCCCCTCCCAAGATCTGACTTTGAGAAAAAGCAAAGAAAGGGAGAAAAATATAAAAAAGTAAAGTTATGATGAACACAAGCAATAATAGCATCAGATAATATATATGAACCCTTTCCACAAGTTGGGTCCCATGCAGATTAATTCTACTAAACTCAAAAAAATTATTTCCAAGTACAGTAACTTTAGAGTTCCTTTCTCCACCAATTAGAAAAATTAATTTAAAAAGAGAGTGGCCAGAAAAACGAAAAAAAACAAAAGGGGGGAAAAGAAAGAAAGAATGATGAGCTGGGTGCTGACCACGATAATTTAAACAAAATGACTCGAGCGTGCAGCACGTGCGAGAGAGCCGATCAATCGGGTTAATCAACACGGATTATGACACTAATCACGTTCTTCTTTTTCCAAGTTAATTAATTTGGTCATGGCGATTAATCAACCGTCGCTGCTTCTGCCGTAGTGAAGCACCATGAGATGCTCCGTGGTGGAGGACTCGGGAAGGAAGGTCACTGCCTGATCCCTCCGCTGGCCGGTGCTCCAAATCTGGTCCCTCACGTGCTGCAATGTCAAACCTGGCGGCAGATGTTGCCCTTTACATGTTATCACAACCTGCTTCATTCGTTCAAAACACAGCAAAATGAAACGAATAAGGTAAGATTTTGGAGAGTTTCATGTGAATTGAAGATTTGGTTTAAGGAAAGTGGGCCAAATCCTATGTGGTTGAAGATAATCAATAAAAGATTTCCATAAATATCAATGAACGAATCGATCATCGACCCAAAAAAGAGCAATGGGATTCATCATCATACGCTTTCAGGGGTTATATCTCAATTCAAACACATCCTTGTAACGTCTACTTTAACCCTACTACACCTCTCTCTCTCTCTCTCTCTCTCCCCGCCTAAGAAAGTTAAAATTGCAAAGAAAAATAGAGGGGCAGCGGTCAGCCGCTGAAACCGACCGGACTGGGGCTGCCCGGCCAACCCACGATCAAAACCTGCCCGAGTTTAATCATTAGCACCGGACCCACCCAAGACTTTGCTCCTAAGCCAAAAAAAAAAAAAAAAAAACATTAAATCATGATCCCCTAGACTTCCACTATGACATAAACAAAATACCAAGATTTCCTTAATCTTCTCGCATTATTATCAGTAGAATCTTTTAAAAGAAAAAGGACCCAGATTGCACGGCGACGAATTAGCCCCGATAATCAAAATCCCTTTACCTACTTGCATGTAGACATCTACATACTCGCACAAACATATTCTATCCACCTCATCTCATGCACGTCTTCTTCACGTTGCTTTCTCATCTGTTCCTTTTCTTCTTCAATAACCCTAGTCACTTATACGGAACACGCCATCTTATGGTCTTTCGCATTAAATAATGGACATTATACTTTAGTTAGAGTCGTAACCCGGGGAGTAATAATGACTCTTTAATTATGAATATCAAGCCTACCTTTTTCTAGATTTTATATCTGTGCATGAATTCCATCCAAAGGTCTTATTATATTGTGGTGCAGAGGTCCATTTGTCTTTCCTAGCTTTAGTTTTTGTATCTTTCTCAGCATGTTGGAATGATTCTGCTGTTGAATCATCCCTCATGCATTGCTTTCCTCCGACGTCAATTCTTTAAAAGGAGAAAAGGAATTCTCATCCTTTTCCCTTTGCTTCATCCCCATCTTGCCCCTCGATGGGTCCTCTTGTAATCCCATCGAAGCGCACCACTGATGGGGCTCTTGATGGGGATTTGTTCTAAGCACCGAACGGAAAAAAAGGGGCAAAGAAGAAAAACAGGGGTTACAAAGGGACCCACATGAGGTATGTGTAAGCTGACGTCAAAGAAGCGAAAGCATGACGACATTAAAAGGAATTCGGGAAGTTTTCATTTAAGAAGTAAAGAAAGGAGAATAAAGAATAAAGAAAAGGAGAAGAGTTGAGGATGACAGGGTCCACGTGTGATCTTTGAGGCCCTACGATGGGATTTGGACGTGCTACTTCTCCTACTTTCGATTTTCTTTTTGATGTTCATGAGTGTCAACTAGGGCCAGAATCGATCGTCCCAAGTCGATGATGTTTTCTAAATGTTAAAGTCAATGCTCTTTCAGAGGGAGAGGGAAAAGAAAAAGGTTAAATAAAAGAGAAGGAGAAAAAGAAAAGTTATTAGGCAAACGTTCCTTGCCTTCCCACCAATCAATCACATCAACCCTTTTTCTTTTCGTTGGATTGATGATTCCTCTAGACTTTCATTCATGCGCACGTAAACGTACTCTAAGTGCTGCGACCATATTCTGCCCAATCATCACTAATATATACCCCGGAATAATGCCGACCATGGTCTGAACACAAAGTTGAAGTCTATGGTAGAAATCTATAACAAGAACCGACCCGCCATTCCTAACCTATGTACGATGAATTACTTCTTTTGCCAGATAGGATTAATTTTGCAAACCTACCGGATGGAACCTCAAACCAAAAATAAAATAAAATAAAATAAATCATAAAACTCCATGTAATCTTTAAATTATGACTAGGCAAAATTATTGTCACTCTAACTTTTCAACCGGACATTATTGGTTTGTTGAAAGATTCCATAAACTCAGCCTCTATTATATTAGTACACCAATGAGCGACTAATGGTATAGTTTTGCATGCCATGGGTGAAAGTTTATAGTTGAAGTGTCAATATTTTGGCCGGCCGCTAGTTGGTTCCTCTATATATGTATATAATAAGTCGGCAACATGTCTATGTATATAACTCAATTTAAGTAACAACATGACACGCATTATAGATGATTGGATACATATTGCGTGTAGTCACGCTGGCAATTGTGCCAAGATTGTACTAAGAAAATGAGAAATAATTGGCACATATGTTTGACCCGGACAACTTAATTACATGCGAGTTTCAGACAGAACAACCAAAGAGAATGTTGAGAGCACTAAAACAAATGTTTGTTTTTATTCTATGTGATAGGTGACAGTTATTTGAAGATTACGTGTATGGGTGTTAGGTGGAGAGAAAGAGAGAGAGAGAGAGAGAGAGAGAGAGAGAGAGAGACGAGGGTTTATATGGTTCTTATTCTTGGCGGTTGCCCATATAGTTGTTTTCCATCCGGACGTGATTAATAAATAAAACCAGAAACTTAGCTAAGGAAGTGTCTTTTCCGTAGTTCATGGGCATGTAATGCAACAAAAGACAAAGACCCACGAAAGAGAGAGAGAGAGAGAGAGAGAGAGAGAAGATTATATGCATTCGAATCACGGTACCAGGGTTGACTTCAACCGCAACATAAACGGGTGGCTTTTTATAATGCCCGAGGGAATGTTAGCAGTTGACATAAGACCCAACAACAAAGCAATCGATATTTTTTTATGTACATGATTTTGGTGGGTGAAAAATGGGACAGAGAAAAAAAATATGTTCTTTATATATGATTTAAAACATTAATACTTCATTCTTTTTTCCTCCAGAAGAAGTTGAAGTGTTCGGTTTTTGGTTTATGTGCGTGAATAATAATTTGACATTTTCAAAGGCAAGTGATTCAAGTACATAGATTCGTGTACAAACAAAGACACACAAATTTCAGATTTAGCCCGGAAGCGAAGCAAACTGAATTGGCTTTTGCGGATTTTATGATCCCTAACTTGTTGATGGGTCTCTTGTCTTCTCCTCAATAATAGTCCAAGCACATCTGGCTTGCTTATAGGGGAACATGAGAATGTTACATAATTAGACTCTTTGGGTGGAAAAATTTCTTATTTTCTTATTTTTCTTGTCCTGTAGAGGAAAAATTTTCAGGTGTTCCTTACCAAAAAAAAAAAAAATCAGGTGTTTTGTATAACTCAGAATCTGTAGGAGTAACTATAACCAACATAGTTTAAATATATTTCTCTGATTTATATCTTAGTAGATATATGAGACTTCCAACAATCTCCTTTAGTGATGAATCTCAGAGGACGGTGCACTGGCTGTAACCTGAGACTCCATTTTTCAGCCTAATCGAATGAAATCTTCAAATTTAAGGTTATCTTCCTCATGAAACCTCTATTAAATAAAATTAAAACCTAGATTTATCAGAATATTTCAATTGAACTACTTTTGGGAAGTCAGAAAAACTCTTGTGTTGGTACCCAAACCTAAGGCTCAAGCTCTACATCCTTGAATAAATAAACAATTTCACATGAAGCATGCTAATTTTGATGGTCGGGGCATTATGTATCTAGAAGCACCTTTAAAAGAACCAGGCATTATATCGGAATGTATCCAATAATCATTATATATTATTGCACACATTTTGATCATAGATCCCATCATCGAGAAGCACCTTTAGAATAGATATGTACAATAATTTGGAATGTATTACCTGATTTAGTTTGCACGAGACGCATTGTAACGCACAAATAGAGACACGCCTATCTACTCAATCCTTGAATGATTGGTTTTCCATCTCGCGCAAGCATTATTGGCTTTCAAGAACTACGTTTTAAGTAATGATTGTCCCTTAAAATTTCTTGGGAAAACCCATCATCGGATTCCCTTCATTACACTAGTGACCCGCTCTCATTTTACCACAAAAACCAACAACGTCCTCGCAGATAATCTCGTTCAAAGCAACGAGAAATATATATACGAGACGTCGGTGCAACCTCGATACCTCCCAAGGATCAAGCAACAACAGGTGGCACCAAGATTTTATACACATCCATTAAATGGTGGTGATGATTGATCGATAATGATGAAGACAAGAACCCTAGAACTCAATAGTGCTTTGTCTTGACCCAGAAGTGGAGAAGGAAATTTTTAGAAAAAGGAGAAGAGGCGGAAAAAGAGAGAGAAACCCTATTATATTATCAAGGAACCACATACAGCAACACATGTTATTATATGCCATATATACGATTAAATGAAGTAGTGGCTTGTTTTTCTTATTTTGTATATATTTTCTTAAAATTAGTTTCTTTTTGCCGATGGGAGGGAGTTGGGTTGTGCTTTCTCCTGTTTCTAATGCAAGGCATGTCGGATGATTGAAACATTACTTTCAGAAGTGTATGTGGGTTAATATAGTGAGGCATTCGCTCACAGAATGAGAGCTACGTTTCTTCCCATTTCACATTTTTTGGTGGGAGGTGCTTTTCTGAGCTATCGAACATTCCTCTTCGGAAACCCTACGCACGTTAATCCTTTCGCTAATCAGCACTCTCACGACCATTCCGTAGACCTATCTCATCTCTTAACTAGTCCAAAAATAGTTGAGTCTGATCTCCTCTTCTCAACATGACCCATCGGTGAATGACTTCGAAAGCTAATAAGAACAAAACGAGAAGACGACTACACTCTTGGACATGTACATCCCACCTAAATATGGTGGTAACAGATCAAGAGAGAAATTATTTGGACCAGAGAAGATTAACTTAGTTATTCTATGTTTATCAAGTTTCAAACACCAACCACTTTCTCTAATTTAGGTTATTTTTGACAAATATTATCAAGTATTCACGTAATGGCAAAATTAAAACACACCATTGGTCTACATGTTTCCACTAAACAAAAGAAGAAGGAAAAAGGAGCATTTCAACGCAAGAAAATAGCCGATGTAGTAAACAGCATTTTTTTAGAATTTCTTCATTGAACGGCAGCATTTCTAAGAAGAGCAAAGTCATAAGCGCAAGAACGTGATGGTTTTAATTTGACATACCTCTGATTCGCTAGCGAGTCTCAGCTTGTTGACCAAATACTTCGTTATTAATCTTACGGTCATCCTTCCGTCTCTTAATGTTCGAGAAAAGTAAAACAAATTAGCCAATTATTAAAACTCCACAATAATGCAGGAAAAACTACGAGGCGAACAAGAACAGCTAGATGAATTTCAAGAACAATTGAAGAGCCAAGAGAGTTTTAGTGTTTACTTGATTCTCAGGTAGCTCTTAGGTATTTGAGGCAAGAACGGTTCTTTTGCCCTGCATTTGAGAAAAGAATGAAAACTATATTACAAATAGAATCATCGTTGGGTGAAAACTGTGGGTAGATCAAGACTCGAATGGGACTACAAAAAATTTCTTTGAATATGAAATACTTACTGGTTTAGGGATGCTTGAAGCATAAACCAAATCCCAGAATGGGGTCTTCTTGGGGGATCGATGATCCTGATGTCCGAGCTTGGCCCCGCCACGTCTACTCCCATTTGTAGCTGAAATGGTCGCGAGAAGTACGGTCTGAGCGGTGTCAAAGATAAAGAGGAAGACGACGGCAACGGCAAGGACGACGGAGAAGCTGTGAGGCTCTGTGGGTACGAATACGGAGGCCTAAATGCCCAGTTAATCTCTTGGTGATGAGGGAAATTAGTAGAGCTACTTCCGCCAACCGGGAAGTGAAAATAGCTAAATGAGGACGCACTAAAACTAGTCGTGGCGCTCGCGAAATTCGTAGGCGGTGTTCTAGGAGATGGATTGAGTTCGGCCTTTGGGACAGTGAGGACCGGGGCTAATGGCAATGGACCCGTTCGTTGCAAACTTCCGCTGGATAGCAGATCGAGCTCGACGGGTCCCGCGCCTCTTTTGACTCTCAAATCTGTCCGGTCATAGTTCTCGCCGTGTGCGGCAATCGTGGTCGAGACGTGACCGCCGCCTATACTCAACTGTAGCCAACCCTCATCGTCCTTGTGCTCGTCATGACGAGCCGCGTCCTTTGAGCTTGAGGCTGCTGCTTCATTGAGACTGCTCGTGATTCTTGATTCGTCCTCGGCCATTGTTATCGGGCCAATCACCAGATCAGATCCTCCTATGCAGGTAATTTCGCCGGAATAATCATGTGACCCGGCTTCGGCTCGGCTCATAACCCCACAACCAGCTGTGTAATTGCTACCGATTGTGTCGCAACTATCAGCATAACCAAAGAAACTGCTGCAAATTTGACGATGACGGTGGTGATGTTTATCAGAGAGGCTTTGAGCAGGAACCATGGTCATATTGGAGAAGCCGAGAGGGACCCGGTGGAAAGTGAGCCTGTTCCGTGACGGGCGAACTTCGTCTCGCTGTTCTTGATCTCAAGGTCAGCCATGGGGCCGAGGATTCTTGAATCTGCACTTTGGGAAACGGTGAGGAGGGATGTGTTTGTGGTTCACCAAAAGCATGTCTTCTTGGGACTGTCGAAATCAGAGGAAGGATCAAGAATAGGGCTGATGGAGCAGATAAGGGCGATCGTTTGCTGTTTCATCGTGGACTTATCAAAGGACAACAAAGAGAATAAAACTTGCGATGAATCTCCCTTTCCATCAATTCTCTCTTGGTTTGGAAGTTTGTGGAGAGGGGAGAGAGAGAGAGAGAGAGAGAGAGGGAGAGAGAGAGAGAATGGTGGTCAGTGAGTTAAATGGAATATTAATTAACAAGTACGTTGTCATTTATATGTTCCAAAGGATGGTCGAAAGCTAGTAATATAAAGTTCTTGACTTTATTCAGACGGAAATAAAATGTTCCACCTGTATTAAATAGGGGAAAAAAACTATATCCGGGGAGGCTCCAGCTAATGGCTTGTGTAGGGCTAAATCCCAAGAATCAAAATTACCTTTTGAGGTTCTTGCCTTTTGGAATATCACGAAAAGGTCCCTTTTAGCCCTAAACGACAATCCTTTTTTGAGAAGTAGAGCTCGTGCTTTTTTACCTAAAAGACACGCCTCATAACATCTCCATGTATGCGCCTTTCAAGTTCAAGAAGCTAGGGGGACACATCCTTTTCTCTTCTGCATTGCGTATGTTCTATGCCAAGCTCTTTCTTTGATGCATAGGTCTCTTCAAGACTTACTCGCCGACAATTTGAAGTCTTGCTTAAATACCGCGACTTAAAGTGATTCTTTTATCTATGGAAATCATGGTTTTTCCATGATGTTAATTTAGTAGTTTGAATTGCAATCGGTGGTGAGATGCTAATGGGCTCCCTCAAAATAGAGCAATGGCTATGGCTCTACAGAAAAATTTTGACCGCAAATCTGGAACTCCTATAAAATTGCTGTGTTGCTTTTCGTCCATTCCCATTTTTTTTTTTTTTGGTTGTACTCAACAGAAAAGAACCCATCTCTTCAATAACGAAAATTTCGTAAATTCACGGAATGCAATTTCCTTGTACCGAAACCCCTTATTGGGTCAACGGGGGTGCTCTTTACTTCAAGTCTTATATATGGAGAGAACATTACCGATCGATAATGTCTTTCAGGATTAAGCTCCAAGCTGCACAACACAAATTTAATTGCTCTGTCGGATCTCCATATCTCGAAGGCCCAAGCAATCTTCACCGACTTGAGTTGAATCTCTGTAAATGGTGAAAGCTCCAGGCCCGATCAATCTCCATCTGCTGAACTCGAAGCTTTCCAAGGATCGAGATCTTCAACTATGAGCATCAAGAACACAAAAGCTTTTGAGCCGTCAAGACTTCATTCAAGATCTTCCTATTCGAGTCAACATCGCACCCTCAAGGGGAAATGGATATTTTAAGAAGGAAAAACAGTTTCATCCGTATAAATTCGATATTTTAGCAAAGTTTGACATGATTTCTAACTTGCCTCTAGACTTCTCCTCATTTTCCACTCGTGTCATGGTTGGTAATGGGTGTTTATGTTTTGGTACTCTTGTTCGGATGTCTGGATAAAGAGGAAAAGTTGCTTTTATTTATGACACGAAATTGGGAATAAAGTACGGGCGTTAACCTTCGGAATTACAGTCAACTGACAGGGATTTTTTTAGCATTTGAAAATGGGCATGCCTTTCTCTTTGCATCTTAGCCATTAAATTTTTTGGCTGCTCTCTATTAAAGAGAGTAACACTATGACAAGTTATAAACGAGCTTTACCAAAAAAAAAAATCATACCTAAATCTAATAAGAATTTATTATTTAATGTAAAATTTAGGCTTCAATTTAGCTAAAAGAGAGAGAAAAAAAAAAGATACTAGAATAATGAGAACATCGTATATAAATCTGTGTTGTTATTTTCATTATGTGAAATTTCTGAGTGTTCGGATTTAAGAAAAGAAAAGAAAAAGGATGTGAATTGCAAGATTTTTATCATAAAAATTTTTAAAAAATAATAATAAAAGTCAATCCGAACGTACCTTTAGTTTGTAAGGATTTTGTTAATAAATGCCTAGATGCGCAGACAAACAATCAATTAAGCAAAATTTAAATTGAGCATGCTTAACAGTCGTTCGAGAGGCACTTGCTAACATGACTACCTATTTCATAAAGGAAACTTCAAAAAGCGTCCCTAAGGATTAACTCATCTACTGAAAGGTTAATATATCTATTCAATGGACATTACTTTTCTGAGACTTATTCCCTTATAAATTTCAAAATGCATTTATAGAGGTTATTGTCGATTTTAATAGTCTTAATTTGGGTCGCAAACACTAATTAACAAGACTCATATATATATAAAACTTTTTGGGCAACTAATACTATTCATTGGGAAAAGACGGGGCCCTTATGTCTGACCTCTGCAAGATGACACACTTGCCTGGCATTAACACGGTTAACTAATAAATTAATTAATGAACTGAAGGAAGCACTTACAACAATGTAGGTTATTTTAATTGGGTGATTATAAACAAATTTGGCATGCATGATGGTGTTTCCCCATAATTACGAGAACCGAAACACTGCGACGTGGGACTTCTTTGCACATTCGCTTCCACAGCATGTGCCTCCCACCCTCCCTGCAACAACTATACGGACTCTGCATCGTCTAATATTTATATTTACATATGTAAACACATGAATATATAACTGTACATATATATTGAAATGTATATGATGCCCCTTCAATCTCCCTCCTCTCATTCTTTCTCCAGAAAATTATAGAAAAATTAGCCTTCTAAGGCCGAGGCAGTTGGTCTTGCATGAGAGAATTTCAATTCAAAAACCATAGGTCACATGTTCAAATATCAGCAATTGTGTGTAAACTACTCTGCCTCAAAACTACTTGCAAATGCCAAAAAGGTCTAAATTAACTGATCCAAAAGGCAATAGGTTGTTTCATCGCACCCATCGCATATGCCTCTGAATTATAGAAAAAGAATTATAAAAAAGAAAAAAAATTAATAGAGAGAAAGGAACGAAGTTATGGACCTCAATTTGTGCTCTAAATTTTTCCAATTATGAATACAATCAAAATGACTATAATCACGAGTAAATGAAATGATTTGGAAGATATTATGTCGAGTATCTTTGCGTATATGTTCATTCTGCAGCTGGCGTTCCACCAACTTCAAGAGGCAACGATGTTTACATTTAATAATTATTATGAATATTATATATTTCGATTGTCTCCATTGGCCTATCTCCGCTGTCGTGTACACAATATTCGTTTTTTCAGTTAGAAATTTGACAATGTCGAGGGAATTAATGATATTCCACAAACTGATGACTTCCTGAAAAGCTGACCCTCTTTCCAGCCCATCCCAGACATGCGCTCTCTCTCGTCAAGGCGACTTTTCAAGGAGAGGTCAATCACTGAACTCTCCAACCGAAATCTGAAAGTTTGTCCAAGACAGGTTTAGACCATGATGTGCCACTGAGTATAGACTAAGATATATTATCTTTATTAGGGAGGGCCGACTTAAAAGAATAAACTTACTACACTAAAGCTTTGCGTTTAGCTTACCGCTTCATTCTATATATTTGTTACATAAATTAACGTTAGTGTAGATATAGTTGGATCAAATAAAATGAATAAATCTTTCTTTTTTATCATATCGAGGAGAATTTGAGTGTCGTAATTCTCTCGTCGCACACATTCTGAGTAACATATTGAAGGCACTTTTATCAATGCTACTAGGAGTGACTCGAGAGGATGCAAAGCATGGTAATTCGAACTCAAACCTTGAACAACGTGGATGAATACGCTCAACAACAGAGCAAGTCTTTAGGGAGACTTCACTTGTCCTGCTTTGTGATTTTTTGTTTGTTTCATGCAATCTAAGTCCAACGGCCTGTATTTCTTTTATAATATAAGATGTGTTCCTGGCTGAGATGGGGGTTAGGGTTTCTTATGTATTTCTCGTAGTTTTTAGTGATGTTGCACCATCTTTCAAGTAGCTTAAGATTTTTGTTTTTTTCCTTTCCTTTACTGAGAATTTTTCAATTTTCTTCTCACCTCATAGTGCATTATATTTCACTTTTGTTATCTAATCTTGATGGTGGATGAGAAAAAAAAAAAAAAAAAACGGAAAGTGGGCGGAAAAGGAGAAAAGAAAGTGACAAATGGGGTGATGGCTCTTCTGATAAAGGAGCAGGAGTTTGAAAATGAGAGGGAGTGGCCCATGAAGACAGTGCATGGGCATGGAATGACTTAAGCTTGCAAATAAAGCATGGCAAAGAAGGGGACTTTGATGCTGATACTTTTCTACCCAAATTTCAACCTCAAGATTCTTGCAGAGGGTACATGTGTGACTAGCTTTCCTCTCTTCTCCCTCCTTAATTACCACGATTTTAATTAATTAGGCGGATAATAATTGGATCAAGAGGATGCCGGGATAGATATTATTTAATTTTTGTCACGTTTTCTAGCTCTCTTGAGAGAAAAAATGTTGCTTACTGACTGAGCTTATACTAATTTTATGCATAGTGTTGAGGTGCCAGCGAAAAAAGGTTTGGTGAAAGAAATTCAATATCAAGGATGCAATGTAAGATTGAGACCCCTACTCATTATGTTAAGCTTTTGAATGAACATTGTTCCAACTGAATATGTTAATGAGTTCGATTGTGCTCTTTCTTAAGATCTCTCTCTATAAAGATCAAGCTTTTACTAAATGTGTGCTTGATAACCATTCTATTTTTGGAAACAATTTTCGCGCAATAATTATTCTTTTTTATTCTATTCCCATAACAATTTTTGAGCATTTGAGAACGTTTGGTAACTATCTAAAAAATTTTATTTTTGAAATAGAAATATGTTTAGTAAGACTCTTAAATTTTTTTGTATCTTTTATTTTTTTAATACTTTTGTTAGATTCTTTTTCTCTTTTTCCTTTTTCATTTTCTCTTCTTCTTCCTTCTTTGTGGCCGATCATTGACACTAGGTGAGTGAGGTCCGGCAAGCTTGCCAAAGCCTCGACCTCGCCGATAGTCAAGCAAGCCAGTGGCCAGGTGAGCCTCACCAGGCCACCGACACAAGGCTAGGCCTCTCTAGGCCAGGGTGAGGCCGACCTCACAGGGCATGAGCAAGGTCGAGCCTCGCTGGTGGCCAAGCGAGACTCACCTAGATGCGAGACTCGCCCAGATCTGCGAGGCCAAGGCTTGCAACGGCCAGGCAAGCCTCTAGCGCTTGGCGAGCCTCCAATGAGCTCATTAAACCTCACCTAGCCAACCGTTGGCAACTATCGATGACGATGGCAGTGGCCGGTAATGACTGGTGACCGACTGGGAGGAAGAAGAAGAGAGGAGAAGAAAAGAAGAAAAGAAAAGAGAATAAAATAGATTGGGCTTAATTCTAGAATTATTCTCGAGAACAAATAAGCAACTTCTTTTTTTACTTCTTGATCTTGTTCCAAAATTCATGGGAACAAATTTTTTCCCAGGAACAAAAAATTTACCACATGGATTGCTATTCTTTTTTTGCTCTTGATAACAAAAGAATAGAATCAATTATTATTTAGCAAGTTAACAAACAAACCCTAAATAACCCAATAGGTAAAATGCTCCAAACCACCTTACTAACTCCGTTCCTTATTTAATTTGATAATTTGGAATTATCTGGGATTTATGATATATATCTTGACTTATTTCTTTCAAGTTAGATTTACTTTCCCAGTTTAATTTTGTAAATATTGCCTACAAATATAGGACAATACAATCAATCTATTAGATTAAATGATGAATTATTTTGCTTATTGAGATTGCCAAGTTTGATTTTTCTTCTTGCCCACTAAATTAGCATCTCTCTCTCTCTCTCTCTCTCTCTCTCTCTCTCTCTCTCTCTCTCTCTCTCTCTCTCTCTCTCTCCTTCTAATTGATTTCACTACATTTTCTACAGTTCGACACATATCTCGCAAGTTATAAATCTATTGCACTGATATTAAGTTAATCGTAAATCATTTGACATTGGTAATAATTCAGTTCATCTAGCCAATTTAGGCCTAAAATAACTAACATGGATACTGACAATCAAACGTTCCACAACCGGCACTAATATGAACAATTTTTAAATGTTCATGAATTTTATTACTTTATTTTTTGTTTTCTTTTCTTTCCTTTCTTTTTTTTTTATCCAATCGTGGGCTAGCAAGGTCGCAAGCCACACACGACCTATGGGTGGGGCAAGGGCCTCCACACCCTTACTAGCTACAAGCGAGGGCATCAGCCCTCGCCCAAAAAGCCACCTGGTCTGGGCAAGGACACAAAGGCTCTTGAGAGCCCAAAGTGTATAAAAATGAAAAAGAAAGAACATAAAATAATAAAATAGTTCAGAAAAAATATTTAAAAGTTATAAAATTTATCAACAGCATCGTCAATTATGCCATGTAAGACGGCTAGTGTTCACATCAACAATTTCCAACCTGAATTGACTAGATAAACTCAACTGCTACTAATATGAAAAGAACTAAAAAAATAATAGAACCAAATTGGTATCAATATAATAGGTTTGTGACTTCTCTTTTTCTACACTTTTTCTAGTACTTTTTCCCATATCTTACTACACGCTTTAAAAATAATTTTGTTCTTTCACTAATTTATACATACAAGCATATAAATACTACATAGGATGTGGATCTTATGAAGTCGAGATGGCCAAATACCCTTAGGTTTAGACAAATTTACCCCTCTCCCGCCGCAAAGACAGATGAAATCATGACCGCAAATGTCATGAGCAAGTGATGACCCAACCTTTGGCGACTTAGGGCACGTTTGTAACTTTTTTGTTCCGGGAAACAATTTTTGAATATAAATAGTTTTTTTTCTTTTTCTGTTCCCGGGAACAATTTCTAAACATAAGAGCGCGCTTGGTAACTATAAAAATTTCTATTGCAGGAATAAAAATGCGTTTGGTAATTTATTTTATTGTTTCTTATAATTTTTAATATTTTTATTATATTTTTCCTTTTTTATTCTTTTTTGTTCTTCTTTCTTCTTTTTGGCCAGTCGCCAGCCTCAGCCATGGCTAGCAACCGACTGACGAGGGCTGGCGACCTTGCCGGAGTGTTGCTGGCCCTCGGCAAGGCCGACCTCACGTCGCCGGGCAAGGTCAAGCCTCGCCAGTGACCTTGCCGATGGCTGAGCAAGCTCGGCCTTGCCGGGGGTCAGCGACGCTCCGTCGAGGTCGCTGGCCATGGCCGAGGCTGGCAACTGGCCAAAAGGAAAAAAAAGGAAAAAAAAAAAGTGTTTCTCGAAATTGTTCCTAGAAGCAAGAAGCAACTTTTTGTTTTCAATTTCTTATTTCTGTTCTTTGAAACAAAAATTTTACCAAACACATTTACGTTCTTTTTTTGTTCCCCTGATAAAAAGAACATAAATTTTTGTTATGGGGAACAGAAATACTTTTTGCCAAAGAGGGCCTTAGGGTCTCCTATGGTCGGCAACCTTAGATCGCAATATAGACAACGATGAATACAAGCAATAGATAGTGAGTTTAGGTTACTTGAAGACTTATAAAGCACCCTCGAAGTCCCATTAACCAATTAAATTGAAAGTTTGGCTTGTGCAAGTTGCTTTTGCAAGAGCAGTTGGCACGCAGATGGTGAGTTTGTAAGACTTGCACGTGCAATCTCTAATTCCTAAGTTGGAAATCCCTTATGTGCAACCAACCATGTTAACTCTGAGGAATACATACATACATACATACATATATATATATATATATATATATATATATATATATATATATATATATAAATTGGACATCACATGCCAAGTAAAGCATGTCAAGGACGCTTCAAAACCTTGTGCGTTCATCAATGGGAAACGTCGATCTGTGCGTGCACTTGTGGGTGTGTGGACCCGAAAGATTCATTTATTCTGAGGTCTGTGATCGAGTAGTAAATGCCACAAGTTCAACCATCACTCGAGAGCTTCCCCACAAAATGAGGATGGATAGATGTGAAAAGCATGCTTTGCTGTATACGTAAATATCATGCATGGGATCCTCTCTAGAGAAAGAGAGAAAGAGAGGGAGAGGGGGACCAATATGTATCATAGCAATATAACTTTTTTGATGTTGTTGCATATTCCCGTGAGACCAAAAAGAGTGACCTCTTTTTCGCTAACTGCCTTTCGTCCACTAGATAGTTGGAGCTCAGGTCGAAGCAATGGTGATGAGGATGGGAAAGAAAGGGGAGGAGGAAATTGTCTTCATCTCGTCATCGATTCATCATCAACACCATCATCATGATCATCATCAATGCTCCATCAGAACGACATTGCTTGAGAGAGAGAGAGAGAGAGAGAGAGAGAGAGAGGGTTAGAGGGTTATCATTTTTTGCATGTGCATGTGGGTATAATGAGTGCCAGTGTCAGTCCATGCATGTGAATTTGTGGGGATTGTAAACAAAGTGGGGCATTCGTCTTGGTCTCGCTTTTGCTTTTGTTTAAAGTGTTGAAATCGAGGGAAGAGTGCATGGCGACTCCCTTGCTGCTGCTGTAAATTTGTCAGGGTTTCATCTTTGATTCTTGGGGTTGGAGTGCATGTGTGTACTTTGCTTCCTGTTTTCATTTTACTTCTTTTTGCCCCCCTCTAAAAAAGCCCGTCAACCCAACTTAGTCAAACATGCTATCATTCTCTTAGTCCTTTCATGTTTTTATTTGATTTCTTTTCTTTTGTACCGATTTCTTTGCGCGAATTCACCAGAGAAAAGCGCCTGACGCGGTACAAGCGTCATTAGAATGTATAGAACTATGTGATAAGCTTTAATTGAGTGTGAAATAAGTGACATCCGTGAGTTGAATAATCGATTCCATAAAAGATTCCAATAAAAAAAAAAAGTTATCACGTACTAATCAAATTTTAATGACGTATCTTTGTGTATATGTTGCATTCCCCAACACGAAAATCCCTAAATTTATAATGGAAGTGGAACCGATTTTTCAAACGGTATAATCACATCTTAAACTTGTTCAAAAAAAGTACAATCAAATACTTGACGTCACATCAACAAATTGATTGAAAATTTTTAAAAGGGTGACACACACAAATGGCATCACCACCCATCCCTTAATAACAATGGCGGTATGTAGAAGCTGACGCTCATGTGACACCCATGACAATTACAAACTCCATTTGTGAGCAAATGGGCTCTTGTTAGCCGTCTTGAGCACCTTTCAATGTTAAAATATTTTAAATTAAGTAGGATTCATTGGTAAAGTAATAGTCGTTATAATTCTATATTTAAAGTAATTGGGTAGAATGTTAGGGATGTCCAACTCAAGAACTGAAAATCGCACATTTAAATGTCATCAATTGCATGTAAACTGGGGTTGTCCAAAAAAACCTATGGAACCGGCACAACTAAACATGATAAGTTCCAAGTGTGATATCAAAATTTCAAAATCGCTGACTACAAGGTATGTTCCAACTGGACAATGGAATCGCTGCTCACCGTTGCCTGTCCGACCGGTGTGGATGCGCTTTTTCACTATCGCCAGCAGCCCCCGTTGAGTGGCTTTCTATTTGGGTGATCTTGCTGAATCTGAAAATGCAATTATTTGCTTCTTAATGGGTCAATCATTTCAGGAAGCGTTGTAAAACATTAATTAACCAGTTCAAATTCAGACGATGTCAATCGAATGCACCGTTTGTATTTAATATTCTGTATTTCTATTTGATGGAACAAGCATTCAACTATTTCTTCTTATTCTTTTTTTTTTCTTTTTTCTTTTTTGGGTATAGCAAGACCAAGGCCAAGATCTTTGACAATTCAAGCAACAGAAGCTCCTTTGGCGGCATTCAAAGTTGTAATGGACACCCTTGATTGTCTTTGCCTAAAAGTGACAGAATAGAACTAGACCAACCTCTTGTGTAAACAAGAGAAAGAGACACAAAACCATTTTGCTTTCACACCACTCTTTGCTTTGATATACCTTGGATGATAAGGTACCCAAAGCACCTCTCTGTCTCTCTCTGTCTCTCTCTCTCTCTCTCTCATAAACATTCTTGCTTTTGCAATCTCTCTCTCTCTCTCTCTCTCATAGACATTCTTGCTTTTGCAATCTTGTGATGGAGACATGACTATGATAGAAATGGCTGGATACGTTCTCTGCGTGATTTTTGAAGTCGATAGTGGGAATAAAAGAAGGATTTCCGGGAGGGACATGCCTTCTGTAGGCTCATTTTAATAGTTTTGTCATGTCTTCCACGTAAGTGGGTTGTGGGGTTGGCCTTCCCAAAGCTAAAGAGGATAAAAAGAAAAAAAAATGACCTTTCTTTTGTACACAATCTGACCTAAATGTATGCATAAATATGTTGTAGAAAACATTCGAAAAACAAAGTCAATTATCTAGATTGGACTTGCACAAGAGAATCTGTGTAAACTAAATTCTACCCAAAGTGTGTAGGATAAAAATAAGAATAAAAAGAGAAAGATCTTTCTTTTTCTTTCTTTTTTTTCTTTTTTTTCTTTTTTTGGTCAGAGAAACACCTTTATGAGAGTCCCACTTTTGTTTGGAATTGGCTTTTTATTGCGTATTGCGTTGCATGCCCCCCTTTGAATGCAACGCAAGTAATCCTCACGTCCAAGGAAATATTCTCCACCTTTTCACCTAGTGGTGGTACCAAAGGATATAAGATTTCACCTAAATACTAACATACCAAAACAATTTTTAGCATGCACATTGAAATTTTCCTTTTTAGCGGTTATTTAAACTTAAGGTATAACTACATAATGTGCAGTGACTCCGAGAAGACCAAAGGGCCCTTAGGTTTAGAGAATATTCACCCAAAAATTTAAAGCACATATTCAAAAACTCTCTCCTCTCGACCCATCTTGCCCACTCAGCCACCCCTGTTGCTCACTAGATCGTTACCCATCACCCCTTTGTGTCCTCGCCACCGTTGACTACACCATCTCACCCTCTCCGCCTCGACGACAAATAGGGGCTAGCTTCGCTCAACAGTGATCACTGTGTAAATCCCTTGTGAATCAAAGACCATGGCCTTCGCCGCAGCAATGCCTAAGCAAAGAAAAAGGGCGTGTGACAAGGATGAGATATGGAGGGCGAGAAGGGTCGCGCATGGGGTGGTTGTGGTGATCCTAACGGCGACACAACACACGGTGGGGCCGCGCGGCTTCGCGACAACGATGGGGCACCGATGTTGGTGGTGACTTTGTGCAGGGGTTACCAAGTTATGATTGTGCTTGTGCTTGTGTGGGAGGAGAAGGGCAAAAAGTAAAGGAAGATAAGAGAAAAGGGAAGGGGAAAAATAAAAGAAGAAAAAAAAAAGGAGAAAATAGACACGAGCCGTCCATATTTCTTGATGCCGACATGTCAATTTCTCTAGAGAGAAAATTTACATTGTAAATGTATCATATAAGTTTAAAAGATCTCAATCCATAAGTAAATTTTCGTTATTTTTTTTTCTTTTTATACTTGTAAAAGATACCTCTTGAAAAGCCCATGATTTAATGGGTCAATAGATATCCAAATGTTATTGGTGATTTTTTTTTTCCTTGCAGGGATGAGAGGACAAACAGTGATGTATGGGCAAACAGGAGTACATAAAACAAGACCCGTAACTCATAGACAAAATCCATATAAAAGTGAAAAGAGAGAGAGAGAGAGAGGATAAAAGAACAGGTTTTTTTCTAGCTATGGGAGGAAGAGCAGTTAGAGTGGGGAACTAATCCAAAGTGGACTTTGATTTTTTATCTTGTATTAATATTTTCTGATTGATCTTATTTCCTTTTAATAGATTCTCTACCATTATTTAAGGTATCTTACATTAACATTTTTTTAAATTTTATCATTACTTTTATTTTTTATTTTAATTGTTTTAATTTAAATTTCCAAGACACAAGTAAATTCTACCATATAAAAACATGATTTTTACACATACTCATCAATCTGTAATTTATATCCTTTCATTTTGTCAACATTTCTTTATTGTCACTTAGAATTTAATTTCCTTGAATATTTCTTAAAATCTCTCTTATTTTCATTATGTATCTACATTGTATATGGAAGTCATACAAATACCAAAATGTGGTACCAATGCTTATTTAGGGAAAATTGTTGAAAAATCCCAAACATATTGCACTTTTGCTAATTTAATCATAAACCGTTTAATTTTGCCAATTCAATCCTAAACATTTCATTTCTTGCCAATTGAGTCCATCCGGTCAATTTTGATAAAAAAAAAATTACTAACATAAATTGTTGGCGCTAACGTTGCACTTTTTAATAATATTTTGAATTTTTATGATTTTTTCTTCGTCTTTTTTCACTTTTCTTTTTGGGTTTTTGGACTGGTGGTTGGTAGCCCTTGTTAGCCATAGGTGAGAGCCAGCCAACCCTCACCTGGCCAAAACTGGTAAGAGCGTCACAGCCCTCGTTATTTTTGGGTGAGGGCTCACGCGCCCTTGCTTTCAGTAGCGAGGGCGTTGCAGCCCTCGCCAAAAAGCTAGCGAGGGGAATGACGCCCTTATCTAGAGCCAGTGAGGGTCGACCGGCCCTCTCCTATGGCTGGTGAGGGTTGTCGGCCCTCGCCTATGGCCAATGAGGGGGGCCGACAAACCTTGCTAGCCCTAGTTCAAAAACCCAAAAAAAAAAAAAAAGTAATAAGAAAAGAAGAAGAAGAAACAATTTAAAATTTTAAAATATTATTAAAATGTTATTTGAAAAGTACCATGTCTGCGCTGGCCATGCACTTTAGTAATTTCCATCCGAAATTGGCCAGATGGACTCAATTGACAATAAGTAAAAATGTTTATAACTGAATTAGCATGAAGTGAAAGTGTTTAGGATTTAATTGGCAAAATTAAAAGGTTTATAACTAAATTGCTAAAAATATAATAGATTTAGGACTTTATGGACAATTTTCCCTACTTATTTAAGTAGGCGAGTTGAACAAGATTCTCCCAATTATCTAGAATTTAATATAAATAAATTAGTAACTTACTAGAAGTTAAGGCCCTGTTTGGTAACCATTCGAATAGTCACTAATCTGATTTTTGTTCCCGAGAGCAGTTTGGGAACAAAATCGTGTTTGATAAAACTTTTGTTATCAGGAACAAAAGATTTGGAGTAGAATCAAGAATAATAAAAAAAAAAAAAGTTAATTCTTGTTCCGGGAACAAGTCTAAGAATCAAGTCTTCTTCCCTTTTCTCTACTTCTTCTTCTTCATCTACCGCCATCCCGCGGTTGTCATCCGCCGCCACCATTCGCTGGTCACCAAGAACCGGTCCAACGAGCTCGTCAAATCAAGGTGAGGTCCGGCGAGCTCGCCGAAGGCAAAGCTGAGCCACCGATGAGGCTCACCCTCGCCGGATTTGGCAAGGCCGAGCCTCGCCAATGGCCGAGCAAGCCTCACCTAGCCCCGACGAGGCCGGCCGGCCACTAGCGAGGCTCGGCCGATGAGGGCTGGCCTTACTGAGGGTTGACGATGCTTCAATGAGGTCATCGGCTTGGTGACCGGCCACTTGAAAAATAAGAATAAGAAGAATAGAATAAAAAGGAAAAAAAATGAAAAAGTAAAAAATATATTTTTAAATTAAAAGAATATGATTTGGAACATAATCAATAAGCACGATGCCAAACGCAATTCTATTCTAGAATCAGAAATTTTGGACAGTTACCAAACGACTTAAAATGTTTAGAAATTGTTTTCGAAAACAAAATAAAAAAAATCATTTTTTATCATAATCTATTCTTAAAATAGAATCGTTGCCAAACACACTCTAAATGATTTAAAGATTAACAAACTCACCTCATCGACGTCATATTGATTGGTTACTTCTTATATAGGATAATTAACCATAATTATGCGACAAAGAAAATTTATTAATGAGTGTCTCATTTTATTCACTATCTATACTTTATGAACGCGTAGAGTTCTTGAAAACATATAACAACGAGAAAAATTTTGAAAGAAGTAAATATATTCAGTGAATGATGATAGTAAGATTTTTTAAGCAATCGTTTCAAACGCCTTCATGATTGCTCAAGACTTGCTAGGATAGGAGGCAAAATAGAATAGAAAATTGGTAATGATGATGAATGGCGATTCTACTCCGCTATGATTTTTCCTTTGCTCTGCTATTCATTTTAAGAACAAAGTAAATATTGTGCCCTTCTAATCTTTCATTCGTAAATCGAAATACAACAGATTTTAGCCATTTAATGGATCTCAACCTGGACGATTTTGATCTTTTTATTTCTTGATCCAATGTTAAAAAGTTCAGGAGACATGATGTCACTCGAAGATCATAGTCTCGACTCACGTAAAGCGTTGGGGAAAGAGAGAGAGAGAGAGAGGGCATTTTTGCATGTCATTTAACCATAATATATTCCCCTTCTTTTCGTAATTTATTTTCCCCTAGATTGCTGATTCCAATTCGCCTTCATCCCTGCACAACAGCCTCATTATCTTTTTTCCTTACGATTTCCTTCGCTGGGACGGCTGCAAGGGTTTTGACTTTCTCCTTCAATCAAGGGTCAAGTCCTCTCTGGTGTAGTCTCCTAGTTTTAGGCGAAGCGCGTAATCGGATAGGTGAACTTTTACTTTCAGAATTAAATCTTCTAATTTACTTGATTTGGCAATTGAGCCTCTTGTCGGGAGCATTACCAAAAGAGTCCTAAACCTATCACAATTGTGTTAATTTAATCCTAAACTTTTTTTTAACCAATTTAGTCCTAAACCTTTTACAATTGTGTTAGTTTAGTCCATCTGGCAAAATTAGCCGGTTGGCACTAACGTGGATGCCTGTCGTTCGGCAAAAGCTAAATTCCAATTTTTTATTTTTTTATTTTTTCGATTTTTTAAATATTTTTCGAATTTTTTATTTCTTTATTTCTTTTTCTTTTTCCACCTTCTCCTTCCTCCGGCCGGTTGCCGAGGCAAGGGTCGGCGAGGCCCCGCCATATCTAGCGTGGGTTGGCCTCGCCTAGCCACGGTGTGGGTCGAGCTCGCGCGAGGTCGAACCTCGCCATGGTTGGGCGGGCCAAGCCTCGCCAGATCTAAGGCGAGGGTCTACCTCGCCGATGGCTGGCAAGGCTCCTTGCCTAGGGACGGCGAGGCTCGACCTTGCCTAATTTGGCGATGGCAGCCACTCGCCGGCCCTCACCCAGAGGAATGAGAAGGTGGAAAAAAGAAAGAAATAACAAATTCAAATAATATTTTAAATTTTGAAAAAAATAAATGAATAATTGCCATGTCGCTTTTGTCGAACATGGCAATTTTTATTTTTTAATTTTTTCGATTTTTTAAATATTTTTTGAAATTTTTTATTTCTTTATTTCTTTTTCTTTTTCCACCTTCTCCTTCTCTGGCTGGTTGGCGCCGGCCAGAGGCGAGGGTCGGCGAGGCCCCGCCATATCTAGCGTGGGTTGGCCTCGCCTAGCCACGGTGTGGGTTGAGCTCACGCGAGGTCGAACCTCGCCATGGTTGGGCGGGCCAAGCCTCGCCAGATCTAAGGCGAGGGTCTACCTCGCCGATGGTTGGCAAGGCTCCTTGCCTAGGGACGGCGAGGCTCGACCTTGCCTAATTTGGCGATGGCAGCCACTTGCCAGCCCTCACCCAGAGGAATGAGAAGGTGGAAAAAAGAAAGAAATAACAAATTCAAAAAATATTTTAAAATTTGAAAAAATAAATAAATGAATAATTGCCATGTCAGCTTTTGCCGAAAGGCCGACATCCACATCAACGTCGGCCGGTCAATTTTGGCCAAATGAATTAAATTGGCACAATTATAAAAAATTTAGGATTAAATTGGCTTAAAAAAATTATAACTGAATTAGCACAACTGCAATAGGTTTAGGACTTTTTTGATAATTCTCCTGTCTCTTGTCACTTGTCGGCAACATCAATTATATAGATAATGTCATAGGTGATGTCATGTATTTTATTGGCAACACAGAATAAACAAGATCAGGCGAGACTATGTACCTACACCACAAGAAGAGAGCCAAGACCTTCTCCGACATGATCCCTAGCAAGGACTCGGCGGCCCTGGCTGAGCCAGCGAAGCGCCAAAACCATCGGTGACTAGAGCTAGGGGTCATAGGCCCCATGTCAACGTCTCATTAACTGCACGATACATTCCCGTCACGTCGGCTCTATGCTGATGTTTTGATTCGATCAGAAAAACCTAAGGGTTTTGATTGCATAACAAAACAGTTCGAAAAGTACGAGAATTGTGGATCAAAACTTTCTTTTGGAATTGATCATTTCAAAACCGACCACTTTTCCACATAGGATCCCTATTTTCCCCTGAACGTATGCATGCGGGATCATAATTAGTTTCTACCGCCGAAGGGCACTTTGCATTATATACTAATTATGGGGAAGTGTCAAACTTCAGAGATAATAATAAAATAAGACTTATACTTTAATAGCTTGATAGTTATATGTTATATCTTTTAAACTAAAAAGTGTACAGATCGCTAAAATAAAGAAAGCAACGCATATATCTCTAAATACGGATTTAGGTGCGGTTTTGTGATAAAATCAACCTAGTGCTGCAACTTGAAAAGAGTGTACGTAGAGAATAATTAATAATGCACATTAATAAAGTGGTACAATGTATAAATGTAGTCTAAAATCATGATCACGGACCTCCTATTGCTAGGTTTCCGTAAACGATATCACCTAATCTGGCATTATATATGCATCATCTACAATGCAACCATGATTTCAATCAATCATAACCTACTCATACCCTCTCTTTAGAGCCCCGAGCCAAAACTATGAATATTCTTTTGAATGGACACTTGATAAATGAGAGATTTTTTGGGAAGTTTAAGTTGTTTAGTTTGCTCTTTTTGCATAATACTGAGCATGAACATATTTTAATTGGGAAGGCAAATGATATCTGAAAAAATTTGAACTTAGGACTTAGAACGATGTTATATGAGATTTTATGGGACCATCATAACAGATTAAAGAAATCTTACAATTTTTAGTGCATTGATTGTTCTCGTAATATATAATATAATTGAATTATTTAAAATAAAATATTGAGCAACAGTCCGAGACATCGGTTAACAAAACTCCTTTTTTTAATCTAATCTTAAGCACATGTCTAATCTTGGTTTCAGTGCGTCATCCCCGAAATCGAGCGCACAACAGCTAAAAATATTGTTAGTGAGCATCATCATTTGGTGGTACATCCTATTTGTTAAGTTGTCTTACTACTGCTTTACCTTACCGAGACAACAACAGTTATCTTCGGTAACTTTCGTTTGCCTAATTAACTTAGGCACGTCAAGTTCCAAAATGTATGATTAAATTTTAGGGTTGCGCTCCCCGATGCATCGTTCCCATCCTGAAAAGTGCTTACTTACTTGTCTTTTGTCTTAATAGTCAATAGCATAGCTTATTAGCTTAATTTCGAAAAACCGGCACCATCAGTGCCGTGATTTTTAAATGGTTTCATTTTAATATCATATTTTTTCAATCGATCATGTAAGTGTCGTTATTTTGAAAAAATGTTTACTTTAGTTGCTCCAATGACATTTCTCCGAGAACGAATGATACCCAATTTATTATAATAATGGCATGTCCAATGTGGCTTTAAAGAGATTCAGATTTAGTGTGGAAAAACGACCAAATGACACAGCAGGCCAACCCTAAACAACGACATAAGAAGATGAATTAATGGTGGTTTAGTAGTTACATTATTCACTCCATCTCATTCTCTCTTGCTGCAAGTGAGGAATCTTGCAATTGGGAAAATTTGAGTGATTTGTCGAGACGATTGTGAGTTGCTTCTTTTGTTTCTATTCTTCATTGCAAAATTCAAAAGCAAGTTCTCATTGACCTACATTTTTTATTTTAAAATGAAAATGGGTTCGAGGGTTTTTGATTGAAATCTAATTTAGCCCTAAATCATCAATTTGGGTAAGGAAAAGGCTTAAACGACATGGTTCTACATGCTTTTAATGACATAAGTTTTCAAAAGGTTACTTGTCTTAGTGATGTTTCCACTTGAGTACGCTTAACTTGGAGTTCCAAAACTAAGTGGTGCCGTTACATTAAAAGGAAAATTTTTACATAAATATATCCCAAGAATACTTTCTCCTTATTCAGTATATAATTCGGTTCAATCCTGCTCATTTCGCCATCCTAAAAGCTTCTCAGGAGTTGTTCCTTGTCCAAACTCTCTAACCCAAATGATCACTCTCCATCCTTATTGGACCAAGTCATTACAATGGTTTGCTAAAGATACATTGGTGGGGACGGACGCAAACAGGCTAATGGTAGAAGGTATTTGTGCTACCAATGATGATGGTCAATGCAATAGCTTCCAAGTGTGACGATGGAGAATAATGGATAGGGGGAAGGAGAGAGGTGGATGGATTAGATTTTGGTGAATAATTTGTTGATGTGACTTAAGCTAGACAAATCAATTACTTAAGGAAAAATGATACAAATGATTCTTAAATTTAAATTCAACGTGTAATGTTCTCCTTAAACTTTTAATTTATTCAATGTGATCATTTGTTCCATATAATTCATAACTTATATACTTATATATATATATATATATATGTATGTATTTAATTTGGTCCATAGACTAGATAATTCATAAACTATATTGATTGCAAGGACTATACTAAACATTTAATTTTCATTTAGCGAATTACATACATGTCGTGTCGACGATATTGACTCAACACTCGCCCGTTAATTCAAGACGTATTATACTGGTCAATTTCACATCCGGCGGATATGATGCACGAATAAGATTAGCCCCTACCTAAGTTTACTAATTTCGTGCCGTGTTGTCGTCCCTGCCGGATTGAGTATGAACATTTCAACATGCGTTCGGGTTAGAGAGAGAGAGAGAGAGAGAGAGAGATCAGTCCCGCATGCAGACGATGACTGTCTTATTTCCAGGCCCTCATCGTTCCCGAGAGACCCGGGGCCATAAAATTCCACACCTTTCTTTTTTTTTCTCTCTCTCTCTCTCTCTCTCTCTCTCTCCCCTCTTTCTCTTAATTAATCAGTTTCCACTTTTCTCATTAAAAAAATGAAATTTAAAAAAGATTCTCTTTAAAAAAAAAAGTTCTATTATGTTTGCATGGGACGTGCGTGGTGCTGTTCGGTTTGTGGAGCCCACCTCCCTGACTGCGCGTGCAAAGCCGGAGTTCATGGGGGGCTCTCCTTGTGGGCTCCACACCCTTTCTCCCCTTCGTCTGTCTAACTCACACGTACTCTCTCTCTCTCTCTCTCTCTCTCTCTCTCTACCCGCATTCGTAGAGAAGGAAGCATATGTACTCGTACATACGATGAACATCTACGTATTGACACAGGGATACGTACAGGTAGGAACGGCAAGAGGAATTCGACGAACGGGAGACCACACAAGCGAAATAAATTGAGTCAAAATCGGACTCCAATACTTTATAGACGAGGGTAAGAAGAGGGAGGGAGGGAGGGAGGGAGGGGGGAGGTGGGTGATTACTAGTGTTGCATTTGATGTATATCTTTAATGGAATAGGAATTCATTTTTCAAAGTCTTTAACGTGCGTCAATTTTGATCAAGGAAAAACATCTTCCGTTGACCGATCCATTCTCTAAATGTCCGAACCCGCAAAGGAGATTGGAAAACACGCCTTTAAAATGTGACGCACCTTGCAAAACTTAACTCGATTAGTAGTACTGTGTTAATTGATTCCCGTGACTTTCGTCTCGTCCTTCGTTACCGCCCCATAATCACCGCATGCTTTTCAACTCACTTGCCAATCCACCTTCTTGATTGGTGTACCCCACACGCCACACGTTACGATTTAAGAGTCAATTAGCACGTAATGTAAATCATATTCTAATCACGTCATCATAATCCTAACAAAGATCAAATTTTGTTTCCCTTGTGATGCTTCTTTAAATATATAATATACGATATACATATATAATATATGTATAGGTCATAGATGATCAATGGAGAGCGGGTCCCCCGGGTTTTTTTTTTTTTTTTTGGCCGTTTTGTCAAACCCTGGAATGATAGTTCATGGACGTCGTGGATTGGAATGAGAGCTCTTTGGCTTTTCCCTTTTTAAGTGCGAAGATATTAAGAAAGATGAGGAAGAAAGAACATCATGGGGAAGGTCGAAAGAAAGAGAGAGAGAGAGAGAGAGGAAGAGGGGTTTTGTCATGGTTGAGTCACGTCGACGTTTGATTTGTCATGTGATGTGAGAAAAGGCAAACCCGAGTCTTTCCAAGCAGCAGCAGCAAGCAGCTCGAGAAAAAGCAAAAATGAAATTTGCAAATTGGCCCCCATCTTTTCTCTTCTCCTCTATTTGTCTCCTCTACCTTTTTTGTTATTTTATAGTTTTTCATGGCATGCATCTTGGGGTGTGTAGTGGGTCAACTTTGAGGTCAGGGAGTCGGCCATGTGTGAGCATTTTAGAGAGACAGAGGGAGAAAGGATCCCAGGACATGTCTGTCCGTTTCGACTCTCAATAATTTAAAGTCGTGTTGTAAATATAACAAATTGTATAGATTATGCTGGTTTATGGAAATTGGTCTGCGATATCAATATGATATGTCGTGAGTAGACCTTTGAGAAAGGCCGGCCCACGTTCGGGTTAGAGACATTTGTCACGTTTATTCTCATAGCATCTCCTTGGTCCGTGGCTAAACGAATGATAGGTGGGCGTGATTGTCAAAAGATGGACAGGTTCACGCGGCAGTAGCGATGGCGACAACGGGCGCAATAACCACCGTCCTGCCATCAATTGCTTTGAAAACTAGGAAGGTGTACGGATCATCAGGTGACTGGCTAGACGGTTCGATGGCCAATTTGACAGGCTATCGACGTCGCGGAAACATAATAGTTCGAGCACTAAACCTACACTTTTGTTCTATTTTCTGCAAATACGATGTAGCGACGAGAAGTAAAATATTGGTAGCGATGGTCGAGGACTCAGAACGCGGGCATACGACTGAAAAGGAGATACCGAAATCGATATGCGAGAGTAGTTTGCAAAGTCGGCCGATCAACTCCAAATGGATATTTGAGTAAGTTTTGTGTACCGATGGAGCCTCGATATCGACACGGCCATGTTAGTGAGTTTTGATGTTGATCTATCCATTCAAGCGATTGGGCCAGTCTGCTGCGGCCTTGAAAATCCTGACTCGATGTGCTTCCTGTCCGTGAAACTGTCGGGCGACGAAAGACTTGGGCTTGAAACACCGTCCTCGTATCAAGCTTGATGGAATGCATTCTTGAGAGCAATGAAAGCTTGAGACTTAGGCGTGCATGTGACGCATGAACGATGCCCGTGTTCGTACCGTGTTGAGTTACAACGGACCATCGATCGCTCGTCGCTCGTTTAATCTAACAGCTTTGCTCACCCAAAGAGAGAAAAAAAAAATCAAATAAGAGGCCAGGAGAGTTTGGATCCATGGACCGTGAAGCGTGAGGCCCAATAAGAGACAGATGCCCATGCCCTTTGAAATATCAAAGCCTGCAATATGAAGAAGAGCCTCCTGCAAACATCCAGAGTTTACATAATCCAATTTGAACAAGAATTTTCACACTTTCGGCCAACCTCTGCGCTGCATTGATACTTTATATGATACAATGCTGCATCGTGTCTTTACAATGCATCACACTTGGTTATGACGTGCGTAAAAGAAGAAAGCAAAAGATGGTTTACAACGTTAGGACGGAGTGTCGTAGAGTTAGTAATATAGTAAGCCAAATATCACTCTAATCATGTCACAATAGATGAAAGTTGCCCCTCGTGTAGCTGAGAATCAATGCCATTTCAGCTGAATGGTTGCTGGAATGATTTTCATCTAATTCGTTGGAAAACACACAAGAACATCAATTATCCAGACTTTATATGACTGAGTAATCTCTTAGAAGCAACAATGACCGCAGATGCATCTTATCATCCCCATAATAGTTTGCATACCTCTCATGATTCTGCAGAACCACCGATATCTCATGCGTGAAAGTCTGAACAAGCTCAGATAAAGTTGAGCTGCTAGATGCGGAAACTTTGGAATTACCTGACAAATCATGTGATCAGATGATGCTCAAGAATAAAGTGACCTTCCAGATTCACAGGAGCTGGATTCTGTACATATAAAACTCCATCAAAATGAGAATGTTTGACTGAGTGATGGCTAGCAACCTGAAATAATGAATACCAATTACATTATGAATCATGATAAATCAATAATTTCTAGGAAAATAAACATGATAAGAAAACCAAGCTTTCAAAAAACCAGACCTGAAGAATCAACTCTGATACTGTAATATATGAGTTTGCATAAAAGCAGAATCATCCATTAGATCATTTGATTCTGGCCAACACACTCGTTACCGGTAATGAGGGACATGTAGAAAAAGTGAATAGATTTGCCGTCCCAGGACAATAAGGCTAAATGTATAGTATCAGTAGGAGAAATCCATGTTGAGTTGATTGGGAAGAGTGGACAAGGTCAAGGTGCTGTCAAAACTCTAGAAGACATTGCCAGTAAGTCAGTTGTCATTAAAGCGTAATCCTACCAATGGGTAACAAGTCAAATGCCATGCTCTTCTGCTGAAATATTGCTTTCATGAAGCTGTACTAGTCATTTGACATATTGGCACACCTCGGAAAATGAGTGTGACATTTTGAGGAGAAAGGCCAAAACAAGCTCCAGCCACTAGAAATGAATTAGAAGATATAATGTAACTCGAATTAGAAGATATAATGTAACTCAAGGAAAATGAATTTTCATTTGGAAACAGTTAATAATGTTGTTTTGGCCTTGGAGAATGACTATTCACAGGAACAACCTTTCTTGAACAAAAAAGCATAATATGCCATGAATGTCTCAATTGCATGCCAAATATACAAATCCAATGAAGAGTGAATTGATTCCTATCCAGCAAATGTCCTTTCATGAAGATAAACATCATTAACTTTCCATTTGTTCACACTAAAGGAGCAAAAGTCAGTCAAGGTAGGGAGCCCTTCTTCTTTTTCATATGATGAGGAGGCTTTGCCAAGATAGAAAACCCCCGATCATGAAATATGCTGCTAACCTCATTGACCAAATAACAATGTTCTTAAACACAGGTGGGTGACCAAAACATAAGATTGTTTGTGCTCAGTGGTGTTGCTCCCCTCTGTCTCTGCCTCATTACACATCTCCTTGCTCACAAAAGCTCCCCATGGACGTCCTGGAGCAGCTTTGTGCCCCCTCCCTCTCCTTGCAACCTTTGTGCAGGTGATTTCGCGACCATGGCATGAATTGCTTGCATGGTGGAGGTTGCCTAAGCCTAGCAACATCCAAGTCTGCAGGTGCAACCTCATATCCACCTCTAACAGTGCGCACATGAGAGAGAGAGAGAGAGAGAGAGAGAGATGGGACAGCAGCAGTGGGGGGCCATGGATCACAACAAACCAGATTTAATTAAAATCAGAGGGTGATGAAATTTGAAAGGATATCAAAATGCTAAAGTCACAATCACAAGGCTAGTATCATTAGATGACGCACATACATAACAATGCCTATCATCATCTATTGCATAGTTTACCCTTATGTGATTGCATACCAGTAAATAGAAGATTATGCACTTGAGCTTGCATAGAGTAGATAAAGATTCTACATATCTATAATGTCTTTCACAAAATCACAGATATATACATGAGTACTTATACCTATGTGTATGTTTTCAAACTACAAAGACCATTGTCATTGTAAATCATACTCATGTTTCAAATGCTTCTCACACTTGGATTAAATGCAACGTCCAAGTTCTATCCGTTCTAATGAGCCATCCATCAACTCATGTTCCGATTCCAAGCTTCTAGACAAGAATGATCTCCTGTCCATTTAATATGCATTAACATATAAGACGGTGTTTTGTCCATTCAAAGGTGCCTTTCTTTGTGAATGATAAAGGAAGGTTTGGTATTGCTTGAACTATGATAGACCAATCAAATACTTTACTCTTGCTGATTCTGTGTATTTAAGTATTGCAGAAATTACTCTGGCCTTTGTATTATCTGAGCTGAAAGGGCCTAAAATGAGATTGTCATCAGTGGTACATAGATTCATTTAATGTGATGAGCTAACACAAGGAAAACAAAAAGAAAGGTGATGCAGTGCAAAGACAAATTAATAATTGCAATTCTTGCAGGGCATGTACGGAAATGCATTTCCCTTGAGCAAGGTTGGGCAAGGAGAAACCATGAATAAGCCACAATAGCCCCAACCCCGCTTAAGGCTCATGAACTGCTTACTTAAAACACAATTATTATTATCTACAATGGTCATGCTACTTAGCAAATAATTTTATTTAAGATAACTGACTATATCTAAGTAGGTAGACAAATATGCTAGAAAGTACCTGCAATATTGCACCCATTCAAATGCTGTCTAGCATTCAGACCAGCCCCAGCATTCTGCACTCCACACTGAATGGTGGGAATGACTGAATTAGTCACAACATTGGCACATAATTCCCTTCAATAATACATTTAATGATGAACCCACCAGCAGTTGATGTCATGTGCTGGGATTTGACATGGTATCTATAAAATAAATCTCTTCAATAAGTGAGACAGCTGTAGAAATCAACCTTCAGTCTTTGGACAAAATTGGGCTCTGCCTTTTTTCTCTTTTCTTGCTCATGAAATGCAAATTGAAATTCGAGGTACCAGATTGTTATATTCAACTGATGTTGAAATTTCATTGTCAACTCATGGTGAAACAGCTCATACTTCTTAAGAAGTCCTAAAATTACTCCTCCAGAATCCTAGGGTCTGGACAAGAGATAGGTGATGATCCTGTTCAACTTTGTCTCAAATTTAAGCCCATAAAAGAAACCTGATCCAAGTAAGAATTCCAAATCCAAATAGGACCTGTGGTTTGACATCCAACACTCGGACCAAACCACGTAGATCTCTAGTGTCCTTACTGGTTCTTGTTGATTTCTCTGATTATTTCTTCTTCGCACGACTTGAATTGCAAGATCCATTAGTCTCTGTGTTAATTTCACAATAGATCCTATGCCAAATTTCAAATTCCCAATCACCAATAATCAGCACAAGAACATGCCCCATTGTGAAAATGATGGAAGCGGTTGATATCTCTGATGATGATTTCTCGCGGCACAACCTTTGATATCAGCTTTATTGCAGCATGGCAGTCCACACATATTCGAAGGTTTTTCATAATACGTATAGGGTTTCCATAGGGCATTTTGATAAGTGCAAATGCTAAAGCTAATCTTTCACTGTGTAACCACAGCAAGCGCTCCTTTTCTTCATCTTCAACAGCAAGTAATATAGCACTACAATTAGGAACAAACCCTTCCTTCCTGGCTTTCATGTTCAACCACTCCAACATCCCACTGATCAGCTTCATATCAGGATGTGAAGTATCCCCAACAGTGAAGTAATGGCCTGTTCCCTGATATTCAAACCAACTTAACCCTGGTTCCTTTTTGATGCCTCGTCGCTTCATTTTTTTCCTCACAGCAGCGACATTCTCCCACCTCCTTTCATTTGCATAAATGTTGGACAACAGAACATAGGCCGCTTCATCATGAGGTTCCATCTCAAGCACACGCTCTGCTGAAAGTTTTCCCAGCTCAACATTATGATGGATAACACAAGCACCAAGCAAAGCCCGCCACACCATGACACTAGGTTCAAATGGCATCTCCTGAATCAGTTTCATAGCCTTATCGAGATAGCCTAGTCTTCCCCAAAGCCAAACCATACATGTGTAATGCTCTACACAAGGTTCAATGCCATAGTCATGCACCATAGAATGAAAATACCGTTGACCTTGATCCATTAGTCCAGAATTGCTACATGCTGATAAGACGCCAACAAAAGTTAACTTATTTGGTCGAGATTTGCTGGCATTCATCATCTCAAATATGTTTAGAGCCTCTCCACCAAGACCATGCATAGAATATGCTGAGATCATACTATTCCACGAAACTTCATCTCGTTCGTGCATCCGATCAAACACTAGTCGAGCTTCTTTGATGGCCCCACATTTGGCATACATATCTATCAAAGAATTACCAACTACAGTGTTCTTGTCATAAGTAGTTTTGATGGTCAGAGAATGGATCTGGTTTCCTGGTTCCAGAGATGCTAAGCCAGCACAAGCACGAAGAGCACTAGAATATGTCACTTCAGTTGCTGTCAGTTGATGATTGAGCATATTTGAGAACAAATTCAATGCCTTCTGCCCCTCACCTATTTGTGCAAAGCCCACAATCAGAGTGTTATAAGTCACATCATTTGTAGCTTGTGATTCCTCAAATATTTTAACTGAAATGTCAATCCTTCCACTCTTAGAATAGACATCCATTAGAGCATTTGAGACAAACACATCTGAGTCAAGACCAACCTTGAGGACATTACAGTGCACTTGCTCACCCAATTGTAAGGACTCCATAGTGGCACATGCTTGCAACAAACTTGCAAATGTAAACTGATTGGGGAGGACAAAAGCTCGCCTCATCTGACAGAAAAGCTCCACTGCTTTTCTACTTTCACTAATCTGAGCATACCGCCCAATCATAAAGCTCCAAGGAACCACATCTTTCTTAGGGATCTCTTCAAAGACCCTCTGAGCACCCTCCATGTCAGCCAAGCCACTATACAATTCCAGCAATCCCACACCCACATGTACATCCAGCTCATAATGCGTTTTCAGCGTGCATCCATGAACGCTTCTCCCCAAGTGTATAGTCCCCATACCAAGACAAGCCTTCAAAACACTGACAAAGGTATAGTTATTTGGCTTAAACCCAACAATTCTCATTTGAGAGAAGAGCCCCATGGCCTCTTCGAAGCATCCATTCTCAGCACAGCAGGAAATTATCCCAGTCCAGGAAACCATGTCCTTGAAAACAATCCCACCAAAAACATCCTTGGCGCAGGAAACAGATCCACCCACAGAGTAAGCATCTATCAAAGCTGTCCCAACAAAAGCGTTCGTATCATGGCCCAACTTACATATGCAGGCATGAACAGCCCCAGCCATGTCTGCCCTCTCCACACTCACAAGCAACTTCAAGAAAGTAGTAAAAGCAAACGGGTTCAGCTCGTGCCCCTCCCTGTGCAACCTACCGCAAAGCTCGACAGCCTCGCCAAACCGGAGGCCCTGCGCTAAGCCCTGGATCAACGTCACGAACGATATGGTATTCCTCTCGGGCAATCCGTCGAACAGTGCGCGCGCATCCCCCAAGAGCTCGGACTTCACGTACGCATTGAGAAGGATGTTGGAAGCAAACAAGTCCAGGCAAGCGCCCCTCTTGATGACGTCGCAGTGGAGAGGCCTGGCCAAGATGGGGTCGCCGCTGTGGATGCGGGCTTGGAGCGTGCTGGCGTAGGAATGCGAGTCGAAGCCCGGAGGTGGTGGAAGAAGCTCCGAGCCGTCTCGACATTGGTCGGGCAGACGGGCGGCTTGGGCCGAGAACCCACGTGCCGACGGTTGAAGGAAGCTACTGCGTCCGCGACCGTCGCATGGCGTCGCAACGCTCGCACATCGCAACGCTCTCCTGCTCGAGAATCTGATCATGCGACCGCGTTCCTCTGCTCAGGGAAAGAATCCAGTCCCGCATGCCAGGTGTTTGATGTTTTGGTTCGCGTCGCCTCCTTTCCGCACGTATTTCGACCTTGGACTTTATCTCATATGACACGATCTACTTGTCGATTCACGGACATTATTACGTAATATCCCCTATTCGTATCCTTAATGAGTGCCACTTGTACTTCTTGCCATGTTACAATAATATCGATTACATACAAAATTTCTGCATGCCATATAACCGCGACGATTAAGAATTTTTAACTATTATCGGGTCTCTATATTTTTATAAAACATATACTATGAACTAAAAATCTTACAATTAAGCAGATTATACTAGGATACATGTCCCTATTTTGTACAAATGTAAAAATTCACGTCTGTGCATTGGATGAGTATATTGCTAGTAATCGTAGTATTACAAAGTTGAGGGTGTTACAGTGCACTTGCTCACCCTCTAAATGGTTATAATACTCCCTAATTTATTGAGTTGACAAGGGCAACCTCAAGAGAACTAATTAGCCAAAATAACAAATGGGAAGGATGAAAGTTGCTATTTATTGAAAATACAAAAGCCACACATCATCATGAAAATATAATATTTTCTCTTATTGATAAAAAAAAGATTTTTTAATCTACCACTTTATATTACTTTCATTTTTATACAGACTTCATTTTCCCCTCTTCTACTTATTAAAGTGCTCAGGCTAATTTCTATAAAGGATTTCTTTTTATAAAGAAAGGCAAAACCAAGGCAAGCCAAAGCTCAAGCTAAAAAGATAGATGGGCTAAGGCTCCAGCTCTGTTGCATCCTCCTATTGATTGGGGTATCCGGTACCTGATGGAAGGTCAGTGCTTTGTCTCTAACAACCTTGCCAAGGCATTTCCTCAAGGCCAGCAACTCCAGCTTATGATCACAAAAGAGGATGTTATTCACTTCCTTCCAAATAATATTGCATAATGCTCCAAAGGCGAATCGAGCAAAAGAGTGATGGAAGGAAGCTTCCAATAAATACTTGATGGCCCAGCGAAGATTATCCAATCATTGAGCATTACGCCAAGCAAGGTTACATTTCATAGCCCAAAAGATAGCAAGAGCACCAGTAATTCAACACCCAAAAAATAAGTAATCAACAGAATCAGGACGACAAGTACAAAAGGCACAATTAGCATCCGAGATCCTGCCATAAGTAAGAAGCATGACCCAAGTGGGCAGCTTATTCCAAGTGATCAACCACAAATGAAACTGGAAACGGGGAGCTAAGGAGCGGTTCCATATAAAGGAAGCCCAAGGCACAGAAGGCCCCCTTGGCCGAATGACGTTCCAAGCATAAGCAGCCAAGAAGACTCTAGAGTGGTCACCCAACCAGTGGATGCAATCGGCGTGCTAGAGGAAGACATGTAGCCTTAGGGGTCAGGTCTTTCCTGTTGTTTTCGTTTGGAGGGCTACCATTGTTTGGCCTTCCCTTCTTTTTCCTTTTCGCTCGGCACCTTTCCACTCGTTTTGACTTGTTTATCTTCATGAGTGCAAGTTTTGTTGATGCCAAGTCTCTCTTGTTGTATAGCTTTCTTGGTTAAAAGTAAATATATATATTACATTTACCAAAAAACTATATCGGTAATCTTTGCTAATTAACATATCATAACCAAAGAATTCCCCTTAAACTATTAGAACTAAAGAGGTGCATGTTACAACGAGTTATTAGAATTTGAATTATAGAGTAGTGTACATAAATATACTTTATTAATATTTTATAAATAAGCATCCACTCGTTAAATTTATTAAAATATTTGAATCTTAATTGATTCTCGTAAAAAGGTAACAAATGTGCAGACTTCTCCGATTTGAATACAACAGGAAAAAAAAGTGAAAAAAACAGTAGTTTAGGAAAGATTGATAAAATTCATCAATTGATTTATCAACATTTCTTGAATAACAAACTTCTATAAAAATAAAATATAAAATAATATTTGGATTCTAATATATAAAAAATAAAAATAACAAAAAAATAATGGACAAATTTCATTTTTATTTATACATTTGAATTTCTTTCTGTTCTATAATATATATATATATATATATATATATATATATATATATATATATTCATTTGGATTCTAATATATAAAAAAATCAAAATAACAAAAAAAATAATGGAAAAATTTCATTTTTATTTATACATCTGATTCTATTCTTTCTATTCTATAATATATATATATATATATATATTCATTATATATTTATTAAATATTTTAAGTATATTAGTACAGTTTATCTTTATTAAATTTTATATTAAGGAAGTGATGGTGAGATTAAAAAAGAGGAAAAATAACAAAAAAAAAAAAAGGTAAATAAATATGAAGTAGAAGAATCTCGATTTTTAATGAACAAACTCCAACTTGAAACAAATCTTTCTAATTTACTCTGTCTTTCTTCTTTGTACTTTTTGTTCGGGTTAAAGCTTCACGACTCCTCCACAATTCTTCATTCATGTCAAAGCTCCACAAAAACAACTAGAGAGTCAAAATTTCTTCTCCTCTGTAACTCACTAGTTCCCGTCAAAAGTCAAAGTTGAAACTCATCTTTTCCCTAACTCTATTTGATTCATATTGAAATTTCACAAAAGTAGCAAAAGAGTCAAAGCACTATATTTTTCGAAATCATGACTATGAATAATCATGTTTTCCCATTTTTACTAAATTTGATGTTCGCTAGCTGATTTACATTGTAGATGTTACTATAGCCCCTTTACAATTCTTGTCATTGTTGAACACGTGGCTCTAGAATGTTATTATAAGTTCTTTTTGTACTTAAGATGTAAATCGTACGATAATTATGAATTCATTAATGGAGTTTATATATGCTTGTGGATTTGTGGTTTCTTTAGCAATGAATCATGAGACATTCTTATCATTTCTATTTGTTCATACACATTGATATGTCTTTGATACCAAATAATGGATATAATATGATATGAAAATATTCAATTATATTACTGTGAATTATCAAACAATGGATAAGATATAATAAAATCCATAAATTTATTATCATATCCAATCATATTCTAGCTAAAAATCCAATCAACCAAACGCAACCTAAAAATACAATTTTCCTCTTTCATCAACATTACCATCAATGCGTTCAAAGTGAGGGTTACTTTGAACCATCTAAATTTTAGCGTATGCAAGAAGTTATTTGAGGGGTGGAAATAGGCTGACAAAAGCAAACACAAGTTAAATCATACTTTTCGAAAATTATCTCTTGCCTCCACATCTAAGGAAAGTAGCACAATAGAGCATTAGTTCCAATATTATTCAACTAAGCATTTGAGAAAAGATATATCTAAGTAGGTTCCTGCAAGGGTCGTGTAATGTCTCATTTTTCTCTTGTACTTCGATGGTTTTGTTTGGATCTCATTATAAAAATCCCTTGTGAAGAGCACAAGCTACACGCTGTACCGCTTAGGCTGCGTTTGTTTGTATTTTTTTTTTTTTTTTAAACACTTTTTCTGTTTTTTTGTTCCTGGGAACAAAAAAGGAATAGAAACGCGTTTGGGCGCGTTTCTATTCCTTTTTTGTTCTTTTGTTCCGGAACAAAAAGAAAAGAAAACAAGAAACACAAATTTTGTGTTTCTTGTTTTAAAACACTTTGAGAAACACTTTTGTTTTTTTTTTTTTTTTTTCTCTTATTTTCTTGTTCTTTTTTCTTTTGGCCGGTCGCCGGCCTCGGCCATGGCCGGCGACCGGCCGACAAGGGCCGGCGGCCTCGCCCGGCCACGGCGAGGCTCGCCGGCCCGGCGAGGCCAACGCTCGCCGTCCCCGGCGAGGCCGAGGCTCGCCGTAGCCGGGGGCGGGGCGAGTCGGCCTCGGCCTCGCGGCCCGGGCGAGCTCGAGCTCGCCCGGCCATGGCGAGGCGGCCTCGCGCCGGCCGGGCGAGGCTCGATCTCGCCGGTTCGGCGAGGCTCGAGCTCGCCCGGCCCGCCATGGCGAGGCCGACCTCGCGCCCGGCGGGCGAGCCTCGGCCTCGCGGTTCGCGCGTGGCCGTGGCTCGCCCAACGGCCGCGCCTCGGCCTCGCCCGGTCGGCGAAGCTCGCGCCTCGCGGCGGTGGCCGGCAAGGCCGCGCCTGCGCTCGCCTTGGCCGGCGAGCTCGGCCAAAAGAAGAAAAAAAAAAATGAAAAAGAAAAAAAAATGAAAAATAAGAAAAAAAAAAAAAGAAAAATAAAAGAAATAAAAAAATTATCCAAATTTACCAAACATGTTTCTGTTTATTTTTATTCCGAAACAAGTTTACCAAACGCGTCTTTTTGTTCAAAAATTGTTCCCGAAAACAGAAATACTTTTTTCTATTTCTGTTCCCTGGAACAATTTTTAAACAGAAACACAAACAAACGTGCCCTTAGTATCGTTGGCGAGTGGCGTAAAGAAGTTTTCCTTCGCACTCCATGCGGGAGGCAATCGAGGGAAGGCTATTGAGGCACGTCATCTGATTGATCAAAAATAAAAGAGATTCATTTTAATCTTCGTTTTGGAGCTGCATGGTTATATCAGCCTCGAGACCTTAAAGAGTTATCGCTAAGACTGTTACCAAAATCAACGTGTGAATGCCGAAGAAGAGAGGAGCCTGCCAATGCATTTTCTTTTGTGATTGAAAAACAATCGACTGTTTCAAATTGTTGATGAACTAATTGCACATAGAAAAACACGAGATGGCTAGGGAAGCTGTCAATGTTGCAAAGAGAAGCAAACAATAAAAGGATAGGAGAGGCCGACCATAAAAGAAGGGGCAATTGAATTGGAGGGAATAAAAACAAAATCTAACCATCCATGTACAATAGTGTTGATTTGAATCGAGAAGAGGCGATTTATTTGCTAGGAGAGATGACCAACCCCACCATGTACATGGTCCATACTAGGCCCATGAACATTAGGCCCTTACATAGCATAAAAAACCATGTCATGCCACCAGTTAATAGTGGTAGATGGAACAATAATTGGTTGTTTCTTCTTCATCAAGAGATTCTTAGGCTTATTAGTAAACTCTTGATTACCAATTACCATAACATTATGTTGCCTCAAACTATAGGCCAATTATTGGTGATGGCAAACTAGTGGAGTTCCATTTTAGTTGTTGCGGCCGAGTCTTTTTGTTATCTTTTTTTTTTTTAAATAACGGGATAGACCCGGACAATTACATCATTACTCTCCTAATAAAATATAATCCAATTTGATTCCTTAACAATATAGGAAGTAAACCTATTAGTGGCGTATCTAATACATGATAATCCCCAAGAAAACCCAATTTGCTAGGTAGTTTGCGGAAAAAGTACCAAAAAAGTCATAAACCTATTTCATTGGTACCAATTCGGTCATAAACTTTTTAATTAGACTAATTCAATTCTAAACCTTTTAATATTAGTACCAATTCAGTCTATTCGATCAATTTTGGCCAGCCGACGCAGACGTAGATGTCGGCCAATGGCCAAACACTAACGTGGTAATTTTTATGATTTTTTTTAAATTATTTTTCCTTTTCTTTTCTCCCTTCTTCCTGGTGGTGGTCGGCAAGCCTCCAGTGAGGCTCGCCGGCCACTAGGCAAGGGCTGCGAAGCCCTCTCTTGCCGCCGGCGAGGGTCGTGGCCCTCGCTCGGCCTCTCCCAAGGCCACTGGCGAGGTGGCTTCACCCGAATTTGGGCGAGGCCAATCTCGCCCTAGCCTCTCCGTCGCGGGCGAGGCCACCTTCGCTGCGACAAGGCCAAGGCGAGGTTGGCCTTGCCCAAATCCAAGCTAAGCCACCTCACCGGCGACCCCGGGTGAGGCCGAGCCAAGGCCGCGACCCTCGCCGACGGTTGACAAGGGCTTAGCGGCCCTCGCCTCCCACCCGGCAATGGCTGCCATGGCCTCGCCAGCCATGAGCAAGGCTACCTTCACATGTGACAAGGCCAAGGCAAGGTTGGCCTCACCCAAATCCTTATGAAGCCCCCTCGCCGACGGCCCACGGGAGAGGTCGAGCGAGGGCCACAACCCTCGCCCAATGGCCGGTGAGCCTCACTGAAGGCTCGCCGGCCACCGCCAGGAAGAAGGGAGAAAAGAAAAGAAAAAAATATTAAAAAGTAAAATTCGAAAAAATAATTAAAAAAATCATAAAAATTGCTACATTAGCGCCGACCAGCCAAAATTGGTTAAATTGACTAAATTGGTCCAATTGAAAAGTTTATAACTAAATTTGTACCAATACAATAAGTTTAAGACTTTTTTTGTACTTTTCCCGTCTATTTGCACGTCTTCCCTAAAATTATGGAGAATGTTAGCCTGTTGATGTTAAGCATACGAAGACACTCTCTTCACGAACTCTTTTAAGCAATTCTATCAGGAGGACAATGTCTACAAGAAGCTAGACTGAACTTCTTGCTATAAGGTGACAGGTTGCCTCTAAGCGTGCAAGCCTTGTAAGAGTAGATTGATATAACCTTATGACTCCAAAATGGAGATTGAAATGAGTCTATTTTCTATTGACCAATTAGATGACCTGCCTCGACGGCCTCCCATCGATTGTTTGAAGAATGGCCTCTCCATGCCACTCGCCAACAACACTAAGCTGTATAACGTATTGTTTGCACTCTTCACAAGATATTTTTAAATGAGATCCTAACAAAATCCATTCAAGTACATGAGAAAATTACGTGCTTCACGCCCTTACGCGAACTTTGCATGATTCCTGGTCAAATCTATCTTTTCTCAAATGCCCAATTAAGTAAAGTTGGAACAAATCCTCCATCATGCTACTCTCCTTGTGTAGACATGAGATCGTTTTTTGCCAGTATTATTTAACAAGGATATGTTTTTTTGTCTATGGTATTTCCACCCCATAAGTAACTTCCCGCACACTCTAAAATTTAATTGGTCCAGATCACTTGGAACTCATTAATGGTAAGATTGATGAAGGAGAAAATATATAACTTAAATGCATATCAATCAATCTAGTGATTTTTATCAGTCTAAAGTTTTTTTTTTAAATCAATCGGAATTTTATCAATCTGAAATTTAATTGGTCCAAAGTAATATGAAGTTTTTTTTTTTGTTAATCTTTTATACTCAAGTCAGAGAAGTTTACATATGCGTTGCTTTTCTACAAGAATCATCTAAGATTCAAGTAATTTAATGAACGTGATGATTGGATTCTTACTTTTAAAAAAATATTAATAAAGTAAATTTATTTACAAGGCCTCTAGAATTCAATTTCTAACAAATCACGGTAGTATTCAATTCTTTAGTTCTTGTTTTTTTAAGGGGATTTTTTTGGTTAAGATATGTTGATAAACAAAGACTACCGACAAGGTTTATAATCATTACAAAAGAAAATCCTTTACAGAAATCAGCCTGAGCACATTAGGAAGTAGAAAAGCTGAGATGAAACATGAGGTGGTAGAGTAAAATATCATTGTTTTTATTAAGACAAACAATCTTGTATTTTCACGACAATGTGCGGCTTTTGCATTCTTAATAATAGCGACCTTCATCATTTCCATTTGTTATTTGGACTAATCAATCCTCTTGAGATTGTCTTTGTCGACTCAATAAAGCCATTTGGAAGGTGGAAACAGCACGAGTTCAACTCATAACCTTTTCCCATTGTGCTGATAGCATGGGTTCACACTAGGGGGTCAACGGTTTGATTTGATTCGATTCGATTTTTTTTAAAAATCAAACCGAACCGAATCGTTAGGAAAAACTTTTGAATCGAACCAAATGAAACCTGAACCGAACACAAATAGAACCGAAATTTTGGTTCGATTCAGTTCAGTTTTTCGATTTTTGGTTTTCCGCTTTCAATTTTCAGTTTTTGCTTTGTTTTTTTATTCTTTTTTTCTATTGTATATATTTTTCGTTTCCAATAAATAAGCTCTTATCGGCTTGTTGGTTCAGTTCGGTTCGGTTAACCGATAAAAAAAAAATCAATTTTTAATGAGAACCAAACTGAATGAAAACCAAACCGAAAAAAATCGAATTTTTCGGTTTGGTTCGATTCGGTTCGGTTCAATTTTTGACACCCTTAGTCCCTTAGTTTACACAAACCTAGTCATGAGCTTGGTGGCTCTTTCGCCCGGCTCGTGCCGGCAAGGCCCAAAGCGCAAATTGGGTTCATCTTGGATTGGAATTTCCTTTGTGGGCTCGGGCTCGGACTTCCCTACATTAGGTCCCCTTGGGGCCTGTTTAGGCCGTAGCTGCAAACGACGTAGTTTGGAACTCGAGATTAGAGACCCGTAGTATGCAACGGCGTTTCCGGGTGGGAGCAATTAGGGTTTTGAAGCAGACCATCTTCTTGAAGACTATATAAACGTGCCCACATCGCTATTTCTCCACGCCTCATCTCAATCTCCATTCCATCCGCCGACGCTTCCTTCTTCTTTTCTTCTTCTTCTTCTTCTTCTCGCTGGCTTCTGCTCTGCCGTTTCGTTCGCGCCTGTCCCTGTATCGCCTTCGATTTCGATTGTTCTTTCGGGCGTTTTCTCTCCTTTGAATCGCGGGTCTGGCTGGGGGGCCGAGCAGATGATGAGAAACGATGTGATTGAATACTGATTGGATCTCTCCATGAAGTTTCACCAAAATCGAGCTTTTTAAAACTGATGCTCTGGCTCCCCACTTTCTCCCGTTTTCCAAAATCGGTTTTCGCTCCGGTATTCTTTGGGAAAAAGAAAAGTAGGAGAGTGATTTGACAAAAAAAAAAAAAAATACATAATTTCTTTTCTTCCTTTCCTTCTCTGAAAAATTCATTTATTTTTAGTTTTCGTTTTATAACTCAGTTGATACACGGGCAAATTTGATAATGTCGAAAAGAATTGTGAAGTCTGTTCAAAAAAAAGAAAAGAAAAGAATTGTGAAGGTCCCTAGGGAAAGGGAGCTCTTCGCCTTGCTCTCTCATTCAATGTCGGGGAATTAATTCCGTGCATAAATATTAGAAATTAAACTGGAAACCATTGAAAAGAAAATACCAAACCGTTTTGTTTGTTGGTTAATTCTAAAGGAACTGGACTTTCAAACTGAGGGGGTTTCAGGACACATTCAAGGACTTGACTGTACTTTCTTTTTAGACTTAATTGCACTCTGGATAAAAAGCTTGGAACTAATGCTGCAGAATTTCTAAATTTTAAAATACCATATTGGAGTCTTCTCCTTTGGAATGACATAGCCTATGTAGTTCAGGATGAGGAGGGAAAATGGTTTTGAGGTGGGTAAAGTATTTTGATTTTCTCATAGTTGTTTGTTCGATTTGGGCTTTTGCGATATAATCTATAGTTGTGTTGGACTCGTTAAACCAATGGGCCGATTTTAAATCTAAAAAGCACGAGCGACCCTCTTCATTAAAACCTTCACATGCATACCAAGAGAGCTGTCATGTGCGCTGATTATTTGGCAAAGCTAGAAACACGGGATGTCAAGCAGACTTAATGTTCACGAAGTGCCCCCTTGAGGTCTTCTCTTGCGTTTGCAACCTGATGTAGCCGTCCAAAGTCCAAGCACTTAATTTAGTCACCATTAGATTGATTTCGAATCCACCTAAGACCATGGCACTGCACTCTACAATCGAGTTGGGTAAAGTCGAGAATGTTAATCGCCTCATGGAGTGAGCTCAAGTCCAATTGAGCTCGGATCTGAATATTCGTTCAAATAGCAAGCTGAACATACACGCGGAATAATGCCATTGGCAAATCGTGTGAACTGGGAAAAACGGGTCGTTCACTTTTAGTCGTTTCAGTCCTTTCCTTTCCTCGCGCTTCTTCGATCAGATCGAGAAACACGTGGTTTGCCAACCGCAACATTAGCCAGCAAAATCAAACGTTTTGTAGGCAGGCCCAACCAACCTTTGGACCTATTGGTAGGCTCTGGCCCTACCTCGTCTCCTGATTCATGCATCCATCTCTGGTGGTGTCAACGTCGGCAACATCGAAAGAACCTTCATGGAAAGTGGGTCTTGCAGATGCATGCGGGAATTGAGAAATTCATTTCACTAGGACTAGGCACTTGGACCATCTTGGCGTTAAAAGTAGTGATCTTAGCCAGGGCTCAGGTTAGGTTCAATCCGCCTTGTATAGATTCTCATGTTCAATTAGAGTTCCATTTTGTACTTATGATGACGGAATTATTCTTATTTCCTATCACGATCAGCCAAGTTTCGAATGTTCCCCACCCTTTCCTACTAATAGATTACGTGTTGGGTGAGAGAATTTATCTCATTCCAATGACTTCATCTCCAAGAGCCCCGCTGACTATTCCCCCACCATCGCCAACCCTTCTTGATAATGGTCAAGTGGCGGCCACCTAATTCTAACTTCTTTTTCTTTTTCTAATTTTACTTTATTTTTTTAATTTAATTTAAGTACAATTCGTATTGAAAATTAATTTTTTATTCAAATAACGTCGTTTTAAACACATCGTCACATACGATAAAAAAATAATAAGAAAGTCAAGTCAGCATTTTATAATAGCCAAGTTCAACGAAAGTAATGAATGGCTCAATTACACTAATAAAATTTGATTGTATTTTTATTAATTTTAAAATTCAATTATATATTCATAATGAATTTTATAATTTTGAGTATCTAAATACCTTTGAAACATCACTGTGGCAGAGCGGCTGTTGAGCCGAAAGCGGCCACCGCAGGATGCCACGTTTCAATCTTTGATTGGCTGGCCAAAAAGATAGTGATACTAATGTTATCTTTTGAACTGCCAGGATAATTTCGGCAAAAAAAAAAAAAAAAAAGAACTGCCAAGATAAGGGTTCAACTCATAGCTCTAGCGCTTCGACTATTCCTTTCCTTTTTTCATGTTATTTTTCACTTTTTCCAAAGATATTCCCTTTCCTTTTTTCCGAAACAAACATAGGATTTTAGACATTTCATTTTCTTTTGTAACGATATAATTAATCATGGAGTACTTTTCTTATGTTATTTTATTCTTTTATTAGTTTTTATTCATTTTTGTAATTATATTTTTGTTCTTCAACTTTTAAGCGTGGAATTGATACTTTGATTGTGTTATACTTCCTAATAAATCCATTAATGCATCTTTTATGATCTCATTCTTTTCTTTAGTTTTAAACTTCATTTGATTAGCCTTGGAAAGTAGTACATGATTAACTGCAAATTTAAGTGACTCATTCCATTTTTTTTCTAAATCTAATCGTCGTATGAATATCAAATTTAGGGTGAGAAATTGGAATTCTATGACACTATTGTCAAATGGCATTCTAAATTCCATTAGTGTGGTGTATCTAGAAGAGGTTCCACATATACTTTGGAAAAATTATGAAAAAGTCAAACTTATTGTAATTGTATTGATTCAGTCCTTAACTCTCTTTTTTTGGCTAATTTAATCTTTAATTTTTTGCATTTACGCAAATTCAGCTCATTTAACTAATTTTGCCAGATAGTGTTGACATGATGCTATGGACACTGCCGTGACATTTTTAAAAAAATATTTTAATTATTTTTATAATTTTTCTCCTTTTTCTCTCTTCCCAAGGGCCAAAAAGCCCTCGTTGGCCAAGGCATGGGCACGTGGCCCCTCACCCATACCAAGTGAGTGAGGCAATCACAATCCTAGCATGTGGCCACTGACCCTCATCAACGCTAAAGGATGAGAGAAAAAAATTAACAAAAGATAAGAAAGACGCCACATCAGCGTCGATTGGCAAAAAATTGGCAAAAATTGACTGAATTAGCACAAATATAAAAGGTTTATTACTGAATTAGCACAATTGCAATAGATTTAAGACTTTTTTGGTAATTCTCCCATATGTTTTGTTTGTCATAACCCCCACTAATAATATTATTCACATATATACAAATTATTTTGTCAATTAGGCTCCTGATTGGTTTTTCATTGTAAATTGTTTTTTTCTTGTAATAAATTAGTTCACTTTAGCAAATTAAGTTATAAAGAAAGTTTGATGAAGAAATTACTCTCTTGATAGAATTAGTTTATCGTAATCGACTCATAAAAGATTCTTTTTTCATGTGAGTGTCTTTTTATTTAATATTGTCTATAGCCATTCATCTTTCTTCGTAATAAAAAACAATGTACACATGTATCATCATACTTTGTCATCGTCCGATACAATATGGAAAATAAGTATTTCCTACAAATGGGAAAAATTCGATCCTATTATCAAAATGTCTTGGAAATGGTTAAGATCTGCAATGGTTGATATATGACAAAATCTCAACAAATAAAATCATTGTTTGTAGTGATATTAAAAATACTACTAGATGAAGAGTTGTTAAATGAAAGTTTAGCATAGGGAATGAGGGACATGTGACATATTTTTATTAAATCAGGGAAGTACTATTTTCAAGGCACCTCCAACCCTCATTCCCTTAAAAGGCTTTTGGAGTACTTTGGAGATGCCAATTACATCACCCCAATGTCCTTCAAAAAATGAACAGAATACCATTTACATTTGACCAAAACCTTTTAGTGTCCCAAAATCCCTTCCAAATGCTTAACCAAATGGGACTTAAGCCCAAAGATTTTGAGGTAGATATAAGTAGTTCAATTTTTTTTTTCGGTTTTTTTTCATTAGGACTTTTGCAACTCAATCCATAATTTTATTGGACTCTCTAGAGCAATGAGCTAGTTATAAATTCATTACTTACGTAAACCATCACCTGCTAACCAAGAGAGCTATCCTGTGCATCGAGTATTTGGCAAAGCTAGGACAAGAAATGTCCCAAAGACTAAATGTTTGGGAAGTGCCCCTCAAGGTCTTTTTTTGGGCTTGCAAGTTGATGTAACCCGCCAAAATTCAAGCACTTAATCCTATCCACCTAAATATATAGTCATTGCGCCATTATCTACAATCAAGTTGAGTAAAGTCGAGGATGTCGATTGCCCCACCGAGTGAGTTCAAGTCCAATTGAGCTCGGACCGAAATCCTCGGTCCGAGACGAGTTCAAACATCACGCTCGACGCGCACGTGGAATTATGCAATTGGCGAAGCGCGAGAACTGGGAAAGGAGGGAATCTTTTGCCTTGCTTGAATAGTGGGTTTCCTACTTTTAGCCGTTTCCAAGATTCTTTGCGAAGCGCACGTCCTTTTCTCACGCTACTTCGATCGGATCAAAAATCACGTGGCTTGCCCATAGCAACGTTAGCCAACAAAAATCAGACGTTTTGGAGGCAAAGCCCAACCAAAGCTTTGGACCTATTTGTAGGCTCTGGCCCTGCCTAGTGCCTAGCCTCGAGATCACGCTTCCATCCCCGGTGGCGTCGACGTCGACGACATCGAAAGAACCTTCGTGGAAAGCGGGTCTCGCGGATGGCATAGGGACAAAAATGGGGGAATTAAAAAAATTCATTTCGCTAGGGCTAGGTACTTGGACCATCTTGGTCAAGGGCTCGGGCTCTAACCGCCTTGTGTAGATTCTCGTGTTTGATTAGAGTTTCATTTCATACTTGTTATGACTGAATTGTTCTTATTTCCTATCGCGATCAGCTGGGTTTCGAATGTTCTCCACCCTTTCCTACTTGTAGATTTTGTGTTGGATGAAAGAATCTATCTCATACTTTTGGCTTCCTTCGTGATAGCCCCGCCAACCATTCCCCCAGAGATAGTGGGACGATAGCCACTCAATTCTAACTTCCTCCTCCTCCACCTCCTCCTCTTTTAAATTTTAGCTTATTTTTAATTTAATTTAAATAAAAATCATATTAAATTTTACATTTTCACCAAAATGATGTTATTTTAGCTATATCACTATCATGTTTGATAGAGGAAATAATAAGAAAAGTCACATCAATATTTTTTAATTAGTCAAGTTTACACAAATTTGATAAATTTTTGGGATTTGATTATATATTTTATAAATTTTAAAATTTATTATATTTTCCGGATAATTTTTAAAATTTTAAGTGAAGAAATTTCTTTAAAACATCCATGTGGCATGGTAGAAGATGAGCCCAAAGCGTCCACCATAGGACACCACGTGTCAATCTTTTATTGGTCGTCCAAAAAGAACGATGCGGTTTCACCTCAGAGCGCTAGCGCTTTCTACCAGTCTTTTCTTTTCCTTTTTCGTGTTATTTTTCATTTTTTCCAAAGATATTCCCTTTTTTCCGAAACAAACATAAGATTTTAGACATTTCATTTTCTTTTGTGACAATCTGATTAAGCATGGAATTCTTTCCGTATGTATTTCATTCTTTTATTTTTTTATTCATTTTTGTGATAATACTTTTGCTCATCAACTTATCTTTTAAGCATGGAATTGATACTTTGATTATGTTATACTTCTAAATCAATCCATTAATGCATCTTTTGTGATCTTATTCTTTTCTTTAGTTTTAAACTTCATTTGATTAGCCTTGGAAAGTAGTACATGATTAACTTCAAATTTAAGTGATTTATTCCACTTTTTCTAAATCTAGTCGCCATGTGAATATCAAATTTAGGGTGAGAAATTCGAATTCATGATACTATTGTCGGATGGTATTCTGCATTCCATTAGTGTGATGTGTATAGGAGAGATTCCCTATATAGTTGGGAAAATTTATCAAAAAAGGTCCTAAATCTAGTGCTATTGTGTCAATTTAAATCTTTTTTTTTTTTTACTAATTCATTCTTAAACATTTTGCATTTATGCAAATTTAGTTCATTTGGTCAATTTTGACTAGATAACCCTAACGTGATACTATCGATGCCGTTGCGACATTTTGAAATAATATTTTTTATTTTTATTTTTTATAATTTTTTTTCCTTAATTTTTTTTCTCCCTTCCCTTAAGACCAGCAATGGTTGCCGCTGACCAACTCTAGGCAAGGGCGGCAACGCCCTTACCAGCTAGAGTGAACGCACACAACCCCTTGCCCAAACCAAGCGAGTGAGGCTATCACCACCCTCACCTAAGGCGAACGAGGGTGTCCCACACTTCCTTGTGGTCGATGACCCTCACTAGCGGTAAAGGAAGAGGAAAAATTAAATAAAAAATAAAAATAAAGAACATTATACAAAATTTTTAAAACATTATTTAGAAAATACAACGTTAATATCGGACCAGCCAAAATTGGCCGAATGGACTAAAATGACACAAATATAAAAAATTTATAATTAAATTGGCACAATTACAATAGGTTTAAGATTTTTTTGATAATTCTCCACTTATGTTTTGTTTGTCATTGTGCCACTAATAATATTACTCACGCATGCTTTATGATTATTATATAGAGACAAAGATCTGTTGACAAAATTTAAAATTTTTTATACCACCAGCTAAGAGTTCTTGAATGAAAATTTAAGTTCAATGCTATTATCAAAAGAGAAATGGTTAAAATCTATAATACAAATTAAATAGATAAATTCATGAAGATAGTGCAAATTAAACAGATAAATTTGTGAAGATAGTATAGCATATATTATACATTCGACCCTCAAATCGAACAAATGGATAGCATCTTCACAAAACATCGAAGAGAGAAAGAGAGAGATGGTGTACACGCGACATAGTCAGATACAATAAAAGCAAAAGCACAAGACTAATACTACAACTACTGCCAACATCCTCCGGTTAACATGTGGGTCGCCATCGGCCCTCATCTTCAGACCTGCCAAACTATAATCATACGCCAAAATAGGATGCCAAAAAAAAAAAAAAAAAAAGGATGGCATGCAATCATGCCAGTGGCCCCCGCTTAAGCATCACAACCCTAAATTAACTCCTCTCTAAGGGAAGGGCAAAACTAAAAAGGGTAAAAAAAGAGCGTCTTCATGTAAAAGGGTACGAATATACACATAACGTGATTAACCTAATTAGCCTCGGAAAGTAGTACGTGATTAACTACAAATTTAAGCGATTCATTCCATATTTTCTAAATGTCATCGTCAATATGAATATCAAATTTAGGGTGAGAAATTGGAATTCTAAGATACTATTGTCAAATTGTAACATTAATACCAATAACCATTATGTAATTCCACTAGTGTGGTGTATCTAGAAGAGGATCCCCATATGTTTTGTTTGTCATAGCCCCCCACTACTAATACTATTCACGCATTTATAATATATATATTATGTAATTCCACTATTATTTTGTCAATTAGGCTCTTAATTGGTTTTTCATAATAAATTATTTTTTATTGTAATAATTAGGTTCACTTTAGCAAACTAAGGCAAAAATAAAGTCTGACAAAGAAATCATTCTCTCGACAAAAGTAGCTTATCATAATATTTTATAGACTCATAAAAGACTCTTTTTCATGTGAGCATGCCTTTTTATTTAATTTTGTCTCTAGTCATTCATCTTTTGTCTTAATAAAAACCAATGTACACATCAATCATCATACTTTATCATCATCCAATACAATACGAAAAATAAGTATTTCCTATAAAAAAGGAAAGATTTCAATGCTATTATCAAAATGTCTCAAAAATGATTAAGAGCTACAATCATTAACAAAATCTCAACAAATATGATCATTTTTAGAACAATCTTGAAAATACCGCCAAAATTTATGTGAGAGAGATTCAACAAATAAATTCATGAAGAAGATATATGGTAGTTGTGTAGCATATATTATACATTCGACCCTCAAATTAAACAAATGGTAGTATTCTTCACAAAATATCAAAGAGAGAAAGAGAGATGATACAGATGCGACACATACAGATAAGATCGAAGTCAAAGCACGAGGCTAGTACTACAACTACTTCCGACATCCTCCGATCAACACATGGGTTTGCCGTCGGCCACCCAAGTCTTAGAGACCTGCCAAACTACAATCACACGCCGTAGCCCCGACCGCCCCGCATCCCACAAAGAGATGAGAGGAAAAAATAAATAAAAAAAGGGCCAGCGTGCAATTATGTCAGTGGCCTCCACTTAGACATTCACGACACTAAACAGTTCATCAACTCCTCCCTAAGGGAAGAGCAAAAACAAAGGAGGAAACTTTAAAAAAAAAAAAAAATTAAAAAAAGAGCGTCCTCCTCCAAAAGGCTACACGACACCGTATACGTCCTTGACCTGTCCTCCTTCCTTCCTTCCTTCACATTTTCCACGTGCGCGGCGGGAGGGAAGACCGAGTCGCCTCCTTCTCCCGCTCCTTCCGCGACGGCGACGCGGGCGCGCGCCTCATTTGTCGCGGGAATACGGCGACGCGAAAGTCAACCTGCCACCACATTAAACACGCGCGTCATTCGATTAGTCGACCGCTGATTATTTCTTTAATGACCCCAACGACCGCACGCGGTTCTTCAAACGCAAAACGACGTCGCGCGCACACGAAACGAATAATAGCCAACTGGCTCTGCGACCAAGTCGGGAGACGACTCGGACGACTCGCGGGAGTCGGACGGATGGGACCGATGCGCACCCCTTTTAAATTCTTGTTCAGAAAAAAGCCGGACGACGACGGTCCCGTCCGAATATCGGCTCGTGTTTTTCATGGGGCGGGGCTTCGATGTTCGAATTCGGGAGGACCGACCATCGTCCTCGACTTTGTTCACATGATTTTTCCCTTTCCCCATTGCCGTAAGTGAGACCCACCACGAAAATCGACTCGTGACAAAAAACGTACTTGGTTACTGTCGATGGCATCGCTAGATTAAGCCACAAACCCAATTCAAGCTTCTCAATTACTTTTTGGCTAAGCAAGCGGAAATTTACGCTTTGCCGCTGCCCTAAAACTCTAAGTAGATATTTCCAGAATACCCATCTCGACCCACATGAGCTATTTGGCGCATAAGACTTCTAAAATCTTCTCTCCCATATCTAGAAGTACCCAATAGTTTTACTCCTCGTAACAACGACGCCGCCTGCTCCCTCCGTTGCTAGGTCGATCCGCTAGTGACCAAAAATAATTGGCGGTTTAATTATAGTTCAGATACTTAACCCAAATCTTCTTAATTTTTTTTTCTCTCCGGGAATTAAACTAGAGATACTTCATTATATGTTTAGAGGTTGTTTGTCAAACGTCGCCCGCGTGATGAAAATTGAAATTGAAAACTCATCTGGTAAACTACTTTTGTGGATCCAATTGTTTTCAATTTTTTTAAATTTTTTAAATTTCCTTATAATATAACTGCAGAGCAGAGTCGGAAAAGAGGACGAAATGCCGGACGTTGAAGATCTCGACCGTCCATCCGATTCCACCGGACAAGACAAATCTAAAGGATAGAAAAAACAAACAATTCCAAAATTTACCAGCTTTCTTAATTTTTTTTTAACGAATCAATGTAAACGATATTTATATTTTCTTTATAACACGTGAAAATTAACTAGCAAAAAGTGAAAGAAAAGCATCATACATTAAGAAAGAAAAAAAAAATGAAGGTTGAGGAGGGGGCGTTACCTCTCCTTCCGTTTCTCAAAGAATCTCTCCAGCGACTTCCTCCTCGTGAGCGGCAGATCTGCAAAATAAAATAAAATAGATTTAATTTAATCTAAAACAAACGAAACACCATTATATCGCAAATAAATAGATCTAGAATTTTCGTTTGTTCATTGGAAAACATTTGATAGTTAAAGTGATACTGACACTATGCATAGGACTGATGAACAACGTAATGCATTTACAAGGGCGGACCGAATAGGCGAATACATCCCGGATCGATCGACCGACCGGTTGATTCTTACCTCCCATGCCGAGCAGCTGTTCCTGGCCGCCGGTAGCCGCCGCGGCCTCCGGGCTCTCGGGTCCGGCGGCTTTGGAGATTCCTTGGACCGCAAGCTTCAGAATGTTCTCCGCCTAAACGAAACACAAGAGCCGCCACCCATCAGAACCACGAAGAAAAAGCCGAGTCGCCGGCGGGCGGCGAAACGGAACGGCATTTAATTTAAGTTGAAAAGCTCGCGGGGGACGGGCCGAGCAAACCTTGTCGGGAGGGAGGTCGAAGACGACGACGCTCCCGCCGTAGAAGATCGTCAGTGGAGCAACTTCTCCGACGTGGGTCTCCTTGCTCGGCCTGCAAGCGAATTTTTTTCACGAGATTTCAAGTTCTGGAACCACCACCAAATCCCCAAAAAAAAAAAAAAAAACATAAATTTGCCTAGATCGCGTTGGACAGATATGATATCTTGTTTTGAAATTTCGAAACTCGAGCGATATTTCAAATTTATGTCGAATCACGTCATCTTAAAGCTGCAAAAAATTATCTGCGAAATCTCGAGACACTGACCTGACAAGAGGGGCGTAAACAGGCAAGGCGGGAGCAGCATTCTGGTCCGGCTTCGGCGTCGCGGGCGCCGAGAAGGGCGGCGACCTCGAGTGGGCGGCGCCGGGGGCGGCGATCACCGACTTGAGGAGCTCCGGGTTGATCCGCGAGATGGCGCCCTGGATGCCTGCACGAGAAACGCGGACCGCACGATGAGAAAGGCAACCGCGGTCGAGAAAACGAGAAGCCAGGGAGGCCGGGACCGACCTCGGAAGCTGGAGAGGCGGTCGACAGTTCGCCGCTGCGGGCGGGGGCCGGAGGGGGAGGCGACCCCCTTCTCCGCCACGCCGAGGAAGTCGAGCTCGACGGCGCTCCTGGCCATCTTTTCTCCTCCTTTCTTGTTTTTTTGCAATGGGTCGTGAGGTGAGGATGCGAGGGGTGGAGTGCCGGTGAAAAGGCGCGAGCTTGAGCGAGAATTATAAAGAAAGAGGTAGAGAGAGAGGTGGTGGTGGTGGTGGTGGTGGAGAAGGAATGGAGGGCACGAGTTACATATGAGGAATACTGTGCAGAGGGAGAGGGAGGTGATGGCAAGATCGTAAATACACGGGCGCACGTCTTCCACGAGGATGTCTTTAAGAGGAGGCAGGTCCAACGTAACTACGCAAAAGCAGGAAAAGAATAGGGCATTGGCCGAAGGCCTGCGGAGGTTAGAGTCTTCAGTCCAACCTCGTGACTCGTCGCTTCGCTCTCCTTCCTTTCCCTTTCGTTTTCTCTTTTATTTTTGGTTCGGCGGAAATATTCTATTCGTTTGACTTCAGTTGGTTCACAAATGTTAAGGGGAGAAGTTATTTAAAAAAAAAAAAACTAAATTATGCATGCCGTAACACATTTAATATAAACTTTTTCTTGTATCATAAAACACCATTTCTATCAAAATTTTGTTAAATTATTTTTTAATCAAAACTATGTCGTAAGTGTCGGGTCAATATTATTTATTTTGTGATCTACTTTGACAAAAATTAAATGTGTCATGCGAGTATAAATTTAAGATTTTGATGTCGTGAAAAGAAGTCTAAAGCAAATGTATCACAATATGCATAAATTAAGATTTTTTTTTTTGTGATTTTTGCCCTTTAATTCATGGATTTACACGTTAGGCCATCATCGGTTCTATACCGTGGCTTGCCTATGTAAAAAGGGCGACCCGTAACGAGATGCGTTGCCTGATAAAACGATTTCTTGGCTCGTTATCGGTAGGTCTAGCATTGCTCGTGATACAATGTTTGGAATAGATGCGATGGAAATGGGATGCTATTTAGATTCCGGCCGCCTCGTGACTGGTTTGCCCGTCGACGGAATATGAGGACGTGTCTGATACATAAAAAGGGAATTCGCGCGGAGGTGGAGGTGGGTGGAGACGGCCACGAAGAGCCGACCACCTCCATTTAATGGCGATTACGACCGCCGCGAGGGTTGCCGTTTTGAAGAAAGAGGGGGAAAGGTGGGGGATGGGGCACTCATATCAAAAATGGCATTCACGCTCTCAAATGAATATGTCTCCCTCTCCCTTCCTTCGATGCTTCGCGGTGTCCTTTCGATTTTCTTTTTTTAGAAATAACAGAAATATTTATTTATTTCTACTTTTTGTCACCTCCACATATGATATTATATCTCGATCTGTATGTGGCTAGAGACATCCTCAAGCACCAAACAGGACAACCTGTCGTGTATGAACTCACATTCAGTCCATTAAACGTGGCGTTACAAATTTTGCTGACCGAGGATCTATCTAGAATGTCTACGTTCTTTGAACATTTCTTTCTAAATCTCGTGACTCATAATTTGACTTTTATTCGGAAAGAAACGCTAGAAAATTTTCCATATTATAAACGTTGACGTGAAAATTTGCATTTGATTTTTTTAAGTGTTAGGAAAAGGAACATTTTTAACTGCGGACGAAAAATACTCTAAACTCTATGTGTTTTTAAATTGGTTATAGCATGAACCATCCTGAATTTATCTCTACCTTGCTAGATATACTTTCGAAGGACTTTGAGTGGATTCTTCTGAAATGAACTACATCAAAATGAGGTATGAAGAGGTCGATGCCACATTTCTACAAATCCTCGAGAGTCCAATCTTGAAACGAGTGGTTATTGAATAGCTAAAAGATCAAATTTGGCCAATTTCAAGCATACTTGGGATTACTCAAAAGATATGTAAAGATGAACTCTTGATGCTTTAGCCATGTTTAGCTATCGATCTCCAATCAAAATCAACTTGTTGTGAACATCTGCATGAACCTAAACATAGATGAAACTTCACAATTCGAAACTAAATTTAAATGATATGTGAATTTATGAAATTTTCAAATGTCCTGAAAATTCAACTTTAAGTACAGAAGACTCGTGTAGCATTCTTCTAGGTTGGCCTGACAATTGAGTGTGTCCTCATCCAATCTTTTTAAGTGGGGTGTGGTCGTGGCGCTGGCCAGATCTTTTCTCTCTTTTCTTTCTATATTATTTCTCTATTGAAATAGTCGCTTGCTTGTCTTGGATGAGGAAACAATGTTTAAAACGTTGTTCTAAAGACGTGTCGTACCAAAATGGGACAGTACGCTCTAGAAGCGATTAATCGGTTGGCTCTTTTAGAAAATCAGCTTTCGGTCCACAGAAACCCTAGTGAGTCGAGGATCTGTTGGCGGGCATTGTAGAGCCAGTTAAACCAGATTTGAATGAGGACACGTGATTTTTGAGAAGGGCAATTTTTCTCTTGGGTTTTACTCAAGCTCAAAAAATCTAGTTAGGTGATGCCCTGTGGATAAGACGAGTTGAGTCGGATTTATTTCGGGTCAATAATGGTTCATAACTTGTTTTGATCAATTTTCATACAATACAAATCAAATGATTTATATCCAACTTATATTACTAAAACACTTCTATATTAACTCAATTTAAAAAAAGTCATATCCAAATTGAGATGGGAGTGTAAAGTGATCGAGTCCAAAGTTAAGTAAGGGCGAAAGAAATGAAAAGAGAGTCTGAATAGCTAATTTATGACCCATTTATTTTGAGTTTTATTAGTTAAACCCATTTATTGAAAAAAAAATCATCATGTAATAATTCAACCAATCCAATATAGGTTAAAAAATGGGTCTCTAACCCATTTCAATAGGTCCACCCACGAGCATCATATCTCCAAAAACGAATTTTATTGATGGTTGGTCGGAGAAGTATCATGTGTCATACTAAGGTTGTGTTAATATATTTGGGGTTTTAGCATTATAAAGACATCTAATTAGAAAAACCAGAAGGTGCATGTTTTTTCTTTAAGTGATCAAAGCACACCTTTATTTTTTAGTAGAAAAAACCTCGGCTCGAACAATTGTCAAATTGGTTATTCTTCAGAGATGTAATGATTATTGCCTTGAGTAACGTTACTTTAACGAAACTATACTAGTGATGTCTCTGGTTGTATACAAGTATATTGAGTGAGTCTTACTCATGCCGTGTAACAAGAGTCTGTTGCATTAATTTACAAATTAACTTTTATATCTCAAGCAGACCCATTAGGATTTGCCTTTCAAAATTTTATACTATTAAAATAAATATATGATTTTTGTTAACTAGTGTCCGATTTAAAGAATGCTTGTCAATTTTCAATTCGCTGTCTTTCTCGTATTATGTATAATCAATGTATTAGAATATTTTCTTATTATGTATGATTAATGAGTGTTTCAAGCATTTTCATTAATAAGATCCCTATATATGTATATTTAAACATCAAAGATTAAAAATACATGAAAATTTCAAGTCAATTTTTGTCCCTTTCAGATGATTTAAAGTAAACCATGTGGTTTGGCCTAGTGGCCATTATTCCAAACTTGGGAAGGGGAAGTAAGGAGTTCAATTCTTCACCTTCGAGGGCTTGAGGTGAGGAGACACGAGTAAGGGAATAAAATTTCGCAACCTATGTAGGATAGGACTAGACAAAAAAAAAAAATGAATTTAGGCAATTTAAGTCAAAAGAATGGAAAATTAAGATGCATGAGTTGTATCATGAGATTTTACAAAATTACTGTTAATTATTTTAAAAGCTTAAACAAAATGTGACTTGATATTTAGACATTTTAATATGTCCTTTCATACTTTAGTTGGATTTTACAGTTACAGAAACGAGGGTACGATTATGAATGACGGAACACGATTTTCACACATCAATCGTGTCTACACTTCTCAACGCCAAAAGCTACGCCTCCAACTAGACCTTTCCTTCGGACTCCCACGATGTTCTCATTGGCCATCCGGTAAGTCAAAAAATTTCCCGTGCCCCCGGTTATCGAAAAGAATCCACTTATGAGCAAAGGAAAACCATCAAAACCAGAAATAAAGAATTTGTCAACACGAGGACCGAAAGCAAATCCCCAAGACGATTCGCCCATAAAGAACCGCGTTCGTCCCGTCGCGTGGGTTGTTGGAAATCCGGGGGGAGCCATCATTGTGCGCGACCCGCGAGGTCTTGTTCTGCTGGAACATGGAAATCGTGTCGATTCCTCTATCACGTTTGCCGTTCGGGCCGCCTTCAAAAGACCGCCAGAAAGTCAGAAAGCAAAGCAAGGGTGGAGAGTGGCGCAGCTGTCGTGTCGTGTCAAGCCAGGGGGTCTGTAGCGGACCGTAGCGTGACGCGCACGTCGAAAACCTCGAACGAACGCAGCACGTGGTTGAATCATAGCAAAACGCTCCTCAGCCCTCGCTGTGCCCCCGTGCTTGAATTCGAGAAAGTGGGCCCCCCGGGTCCGCCGGACCGACCAAGTTTCTTTTTTCTTTCTCTCTCTCTCTCTCTCTTTCTTGTGCTCTCATCCGTGACGGCAGGGCACAGCGTACGAGGAATTCGCGCCGTTGCCGACGGCGCCGCGCATTTGGATAATGGGAGAGGGATTTGGCTTTCTGTATACTGTGTTATGTGATTTTGTTAGTGGGTTAGTTATTATTATTATTATTTTTTTTGGAAATATGCAATGTTAAAAAGTTGTTTTGTGTTGAATTTGTTGAAGTTTAGGTGAATTTTCGGATCAAGCACGGGTGATCGAGATCGGCCACAGATGTATTAGGATGTGCCCGTGGTGGGAGGAGCTAGGAGATTGGCCTGGCGGGGCTTTTAGTCTAGAGTGCTGGTGGCTTGTGGCTACTATAATATATTTTTTTTTTTGGTGACAGGAGAAACCAGCTTGCACCGACAGTGTGTCGTAAAACTCCCGGTGACGCTAATAGGGAACCAGTACACCGATGCCACGTTTAAATCGTCTAATGATCCGCCAGCCTCCCTGCAACTTGTGTTGCAGGGGCTTCAAACTCTCAACCTCCCGTTTAGAGGTTTAGAGCCTACCTAGCAGTGCCACCACGGCTGGTAGTGTGGCTACTATAATGTTGGTGCTCAAGCATCACATCGACCTCTTATGTACAACATTTTAAGATTTCGTTTTTATCTTTTTGACAGTAAAAAATTAAGAGAAAACACTAGTGAATTAGTTTCATATATGATCTAGGATATGTGACATGTGACACGATATGACATGATACATTCGACACATCATTTTTAAAAAATTTGACAATTTTAACATGTTGGGATATGTTATATATTATATGTATATTTTATATATAAATAATAGATTTTTATTTCAATCAATTAATCCAATTCAAATTTACAAATAAAAAAATGATAATAAAATCATATAATACATTTACATTAAAAACTTTAATCCACCATTTGTTAATATCTTTCATTGTTTCATTTATATTCGACCCTTATTTATTGAAAATTTTTAAAATTTGACTTCACATGTCGGAATCGTGTGTCGGAAATTCGCATGTTGAAATTCTGACTCAAGTGTCGAAAAAATTTAATAGGTATCGAATTTTTCAATACGTGTTAACTAAGTATCGAAGAATGTCAGAAAATGTCGAACATGTGTTAAAGTATATGATATGATACAAAAACTCCCGAAAAGTGTCGATACTTCATAAGTTGGGAAACACTTAAGCTATCAAACAATTTTACTCTGCAATTATCTAGATTCACGGTGGATCTCTTTGTGACTGGCTCTTATTGTTGGAGTAGATTATTGTTGGAGTAGGTACCTAGTAGACAAATCGATCTATACAAATATTTATTGCTTTTTATTGTTTCTTACTGATTTCTTTGATAAATTTTTCCTCTTCCGTTAAATTTGAAGTAAGATCTGTTAAGTTCCACGTTATTCACAATGGACATTTCACAATAATGATTTAATTCTTGTTAAGACTGAAGCTACGATAATTGCTGTTACGTGCATGACCATTGCCGGATGCGGCACGCCATAAGATAGCCCCGTCGCCGAATGGGGGATGCCAAAATGACAGTGAAAGCGAGGATGACGTGAAGTAGCACGCTTGGAGTGCGCAGGTAAACTCTCAAAATTTGTCTCAAAAGTCAATGTCAAAAATGTCAAAAAGCCGCTTTGACAAGGAAAAATGAACCAATATTCAAAGTACAGACCCTAAATAACTATGAAAGACGTCAAATCATAAACAAAGTAAATAAAATACATCTTAATTTTGGTGAATGTGCCCCAGCCTGAAAATGATCAACCTCGGATCTGGACATCGTCGATGATTGTTTATCAGAAATAATATTTTACATCATCTTGATATAAAAAATTCAAATTAAGAATCCTCCGAAACTTTTAATGAGAATTCAGGAACAAAAATCTTCTTTTTCGATTATCATCAAGAAAATCGTCATTTGCCTTCTTTTAGACATTGTTCCTTCAATTCTTACCACCATAACAACCGCTTCGCTCTTTAGTTTGTACTTTACAAACTTTACCATTTTGAGTTCCGGGATGTCCGCATGATAGACAACACGATCTATCTCCGCAAATCTAATTGTATCCCAAGCCGATTAGGGTGCGTTTTCCAGAGAACAGAAATAAAAAAAAATTATTTATGTTATGAAGAACAATTTTTGAACAGAAAAACGCGTTTGGTAACTATACAAAATTTTTGTTCCTGAAATATAAAAAAAAATATAAACACGTTTGGTAAATTTATATAATTTTTTTAGTTTCTTTTCATTTTTTAATATTTATTTTAATTTTCCTTTTTTATATTTAATTTTTAATTTTTATTTTTTCTTCCTTTTGGCTGGTCACCGGCTTTGGCCATGGTCGGCGACCGGCCAAACTCACCCAACTACAGCAAGGCTTATTGGCCCCTGATGAGGCTCGGTCTCACCTTGCTGGGCAAACTTCGCAAATCTATTGACACTTCAGCGAGGTCACCGGCCCTCCACGGCTAATCGTCGGTCGGCAACTGGCCAAAGAAAAAAGAAGAATAAAAGAAAGATAAGGAAAAAATAGGAAAGAGAAAAATTATTTTTCAAAAGTGTTTCCGATAACAAGAAACAATTTTTTTCTTATTTTTTTTTTTTCTGTACCAACTTTATTTCCAAGAATAAAAAATAATTTTTTTATTTTCGAGAATAAAAATATGAACAAACGACCATCGTCTATGGTTGTCCAATTAGATAAGGCTCTCATGATCTTTTGTGAGGAGGAGAAGAGTTTGAATTTTGCTGATTACACAGGATCTTAAGTGTGATATTGAGATGGTGAATCATCCGCTAGAGTCACCCTGAATTTACCTCGCTGGTTATTGTCTGTACGGGAGTTCCCCGGTAAAAAAAAAAATACATTTCTATTCTTTCTTTTTTCTTCGAAACAAAATAACAAAAATCATATTCGGAGGATCATAAACAAAAACCAAACAAACAGCCCTTATCCGTCGAAACAAGGACTTGCACCTCAATGCCGAATTCAGCGAAACCCCCATGTCGCATGTAATTTCGATCTCCACAATGATCTCTGTCACATCTGATCATCCCGTCTTCCATTATAACCCTGACCTCCATAGCTTTCTCAAGCCCCGAAGCCGTCATAAATACGATAGTCCTGACGATCTCCGCGTCATGTCACCGTCACCGTGAAAATTACTCTTGCTATTGAGCCTACCCTGTACGAGTTGAATTTCTCGGGATAGGGTTTTTCTTTTTTTTTTCTGGATAGGTTGGACGACGATAAATTATGTACCTCCGAGCAGGTAAGCTGGACGGTTGGCCGTTGTCGTTATTCCCCACGGCATCCGCTTTGTTACCCTGGTCTAAATTTCTCTTCAAGCCAAGAACTCCCAATCGAGTAGTTAATACGTTCGGCCTTCCGACCGAATAATAATCATTGCACTCAATCGTCGTTTTATAGCTTGTCAAGATACTCGAGACTTACCATTAAATAGCCTATCCCTTCCAAATCTCGTTGACGAGACGGTTGTCCCCGGATTAGCTGGTGTCGAGCCTTGCGTTGTCACGACTGGCCCACACCGTTATCACTTGATGCAGTGAAAATGAGAATAACGCGAACCACAATTTGCAAAAACATACAGGAAGATGCAACATGCTCGAGGCACACAAAGATAAGCTTTAGTATTACCATTAGAATTCAACGTAAAAAAGTTGGCTTTATAATGTTAATAGAATCAATATTGGAACTTTAAACTCTAACAAACTCCAAAGGAACTTATTTCAAAGAAAACTAAAAAAGTGAAAATAAGAATGCGTTTATTTGCATTTCTGTTTAAAAATTGTTTTAGGAAACAGAAATAAAAAAAAAAAAGTGTTTATGTTCAAGCGTTGGTTAGGGCTTGGTACCCCAAAATAATTTTTGAACAAAAAAACGCTTGGGGGTTTGGTAAACTTGTTTTAGGAATAAAAAATAAATGAAAACAAGTTTGGTAAATTTGAATAAAAAATAAATTTATTTATAAATTTTATTTTTTTTTATTTTTTTATTTTTTTTTTTTTTTTTATTTTTTTTTATTTTTTATTTTTTTTTTTTTTATTTTTTTCTTCTTTTGGCTGGTCAGGCCTCGCCCATGGCCGGCGACCGGCCGACGAGGGGCCGGCGGCCTCGCCCGGCCACGGCGAGGCTCGCCGGCCCCGGCGAGGCCGAGCTCGCCCGGCCGGCGATCGAAGAAGAAAATAAGAAGAAAAAAAAAGAAAATAAAAAAGTGTTTAAGTTTTATTTCGTAAATAAGAAACACAAATTTGTTGTTTCTTATTTATGTTTTTTTTTTTTAAACGGAAAAAAAAAGAACAAAAAAACAAAAAAAGTGTTCAAAAATAGAAAAAAGAAATACAAACAAATAGGCCATAAATCATCCAAAATGTTATTCTAAACTACTTAAGATGTCATTTGAAATTACAAATAAAGAAACAAAATTTTATAAGAATCTCAACGAATATTTCGCCCAAGTCATAAAAGTTAGCCTTCTCAATAAGGGAGAGAGAAAGGGTGTGTGGTGCGCACTTTGGATGCTAATTTCTTCAACTTAGTTACTGCACAATACTAATTTAATTTTTAATTTTTAATTTCGATTAGTAAATTATAAATTTTTTAATAATTTATCAATATAAAAATTTATTTACGTCAACACCTTATCACATAGAATAGTGGACGTGCACGTCGTCAAAATGGATAGAAAAGGCTAAATGACCAAAATTTTCACATGATTGAAAAATCAATTGATATCGTTGACTAATCGTCTCCATAGAAAGAATTATCCTTGGCTAAATGTGTCCAATCAGGTTGCTATGTACAGGAAGAATTGTCGGTTGTTGGTTCAGTAAGTGTTATACGATAAAGCAGGTGGTTCTGAAAAAGTTACAGCGAGACAAACAACAACGCTTTCACATTAAGCATACATCCGCATCAGCAAAAGCAGGGGGGAGAGCACCGGTAGGAGTCATCTCGTTTCAGTTGTCCCTAATCAAAATAAAGATGCCATCCTGAGTCATTCAAAAAGAAAAACGACAAAAGCAAAGGAGGAGAGGCTCGTGTCTCCCACGGAGCGCAGACACGGGATCCCGAGAAAAATCGTGGTTGGAAGATATGCTTGTGATAACTCGTGATATTTGACACGGAATTCGATCGGATAATGGTTGTGCACCAAATCAATTAAGAATTAGATTGGGATTTAGATTGATTCATAGAATACTTTATTTACATTTATTATGCATGTCTGGTACTATATCTATAGAATACTGTACATTAGAAGTTATTGAAGAAAGAATACAGAAAAATCTTCCCAAATTCTATCGTTTTCAGTGACGAACTCTTTTTGCCATCCTTGTTTCAGCCATCATCGTCGAGTTAGGTGATGCTAACTTGCCGCTGCACCTAAAATCGTGACGTGTAGGACCTCCCCTCGTTGCGATCTTTCCTAGAAGGAGCAAGTACGCAGGAAGCGTCTTCTGCAGCCAACGAGACGACCCAGCTCTCGACACGTTTATTTCGCAGGTTTTAGGTGAAAAGATGGTGACGAGCGATAGGACAGAGAAGAAGAGAAGAAGAGGAGCGGAGAAGGCTAGAGAAACGTGTTTAGCAAGGACTGACTTTTTACGACTCAGGGAAGTGAGGCGTGAGTCAAGTGATAATGGGAATCGGATGCCTAATCTTTTGTTTAATTGAGCACTCCTTCCTTAGTTCACAAGGAGCTACAGGCCAGTTTTGAAATGTTTGTTTTCGTTTTCGGTAAATTGGTGATGTAATTCACATGACCTTATTGATTTGAAAGAATTTGCCCCTCTCTCTCTTCTCGACCCAACAAGCACGTTTAAATTATGTGACTCTTTCAGATTGTGCGCGTGAAGTATGATCTAGATTTTCATGATTTCGTCTCGAAAAGACCGTAGCGATAAACACCACGTCATGTCTTGGGCATTTGTTACTCGTGCAAAGACTTCTTGACTTCTAGAATGTCCATCTGGCTATATTGACGGGCTCATGTGTCTAGGTCAAGTAATTATAGCTCGGAATAAATATTATATAATCGATAAAAAATTATTAGGATAGAGTTCAACAGGGCAGTCGTACAAGGCTCCCCTCCTCTTCTTTTTGTTGGTAAAAGGAATATTTCATTAGGGAATGGAGACTAAATTGGGTCAAAATCCATCCTTATTAAAGATATTACCTATTTAAGCGTCTTATTGTTGTGAAAAGTTCACGAATCACATGTGATGGTAAGGAAATGATTCTCATCATCATTGAGCCAAAATGAGCCATTCTCTTTTTAGCCCAAATTGCTTTATGCCTATTAGTTCAATGAATGAAACTCAACAATTGTTTCAAGGAAAAATACTAAATACATACTTGTATTTTCACTTTGTTCATTTGTGTTTAGACGCCACTTTGCACCTAACATCCATTGCTTTTGTGGCTTTATGGAAAATGACACAATTACTCCTTATACAAAATTACTCCTTATACTTTAGCCCAACGTATAATGTGATATCCAAACTATGGTCAATGAACTGTAATCTATTGTGCAAAATGACTCTAGAATTTTCGATTTTTTTAAATGTGATTCCTAAACTTTTAGTACATATATTATGTAGTCTATGCACTATATGAAAATATTTAAAGTTATCTCTAAATTTGAATTAATGAAAGGATAATATTAAACATTTTTATATAGTTCAAGAACTAAATTGAATATGTACAAAAAAATTCATGAACTTTATTGAATAAATTAAAGGTTTAGAGACCACATTGCGCATTAAGCCAAAATTCAAGTATTATTTGTGTTGTTATCCCTTTGCAAAATAAATCATCTTCTTTCAAAACAACGTCGTTGAATACCACAAGCTGCTACCGCCACCACACTAATCTCCCCTTAGATTGTGCTAGGTGTCTCCAACCTCGATTTAAGGTTGCCTGCCTCGTTCAAGTGAAGGATGACCTTAGATCAAGATTGTCCATGGGGCCAAGACCTTAACATAAGATGAACTTAACTGAGGCCGTCCATCATAGTGGCCCTTCCATACTCATTTATTGGAAGAATTACCAAAAAAATCATAAACTTATTACAATTGTGCCAATTTAATCTTAAACTTTTTTTTAGCCAATTTAGTCTTAAACCTTTTACAATTGTGCCAGTTTAGTCCATCCAGCCAAAATTGGCCGATTGGCATTGATGTAGATGCCGGCCGTTTGACGAAAGCTGACATGATAAATTTTTTAATATTTTTTTTCAAAATTTTTAATATTTTTGAATTTTGAATTTTTTTTCTACATTCTCCTTCCTCTAGCCAGCGAGGTCAGTCTCACCGTCACTGAGTGAGGCCCCGCCGTCATTGGGTGAGGCCTCGCCATCACTAGGTGAGGCTCGCCTTCGCTAGTGGCCGTCGAGGACAAGCCTCACCCAGGCAAGGCAAGGGTCGACCTCGCTAGTGGCCGGCGAGGCCCGACCTCGCCATGGTTGGGCAAGTCTTGCCTTTGCCAGTGGCCGCCGAGGATGAGCCTCGCCATTGGCTAGTGAGGTTGACCTCGCCATTGGCCGGCAAGGCTAAACTTGCTGGCCCTTGCCTCTGCACTAGCCAAAGGAAGGAGAAGGTGGAAAAAGAAGAAGAAAAAAATTAAAAAGAAATGTAAAATTTTGAAAAAAAAATTAAAAAAATATATTTAAAAATTGCAGTGTTAGCTTTCGCTGGATGGATGGTGTCCACGTTAGCACCGGCTGCCCAATTTTGGCCGGATAAACTAAATTGACACAATTATAAAAAGTTTAGGATTAAATTAGCTTAAAAAAAGTTTATGACTGAATTAACATAATTGCAATTTTTGGTAATTCTCCCCTCATTTATTGGTAATCCCTTAGAATATTCTCTTTGATATTTTTGTCTTGGGGTTGCGAAAATGTAATAGCCATAATGGTAAATCATGCAGACCAATGTGAAAACTTTCTCATTCTCACCTCGATGCACTTCCCTCACACCTCCTCTCATCCCCCTTCAATTCTCGTCTAACTCCGACGCTCTGAGTAGCCCTTACAAAATGGTGTCAGAGCCTCGCTCGATCGGTGAAGTCTCGAAAGAAGATGACCGGACGAAGGCCTTGGGGCAACGAATGCAATCCCGCGCGAGAGAAACCCAAAAGAAGCCGGAGGAGATGAGCCCCGCGGTTCAAGACACGGAAAAAGACCAGTGAAGCCGAGATCAAACAGACATCGAGGGAAAGAGCTCAAGCTAAGACACCAGTTCTAACAATGACAAAAGTCCGATGGTGAAACAGCAGCTGAAGATGTGTTATCCCACAGACCATGAATCATCCCTTGAAGCCATGAATAAGAAATATAGATTTTATGGGAAGACACCCTCCTATACACGCGGGAAGAAGTACAAAAAAATATATAAATTTATTATATTGGTACTGATTCAATCTTAAAACTTTCAATTGGATTAATTTAGTCATAAATTTTTTCAAATTCTGACAATTGAGTCCATTAAACTAGTTGAGGTAAAAAATTACTTATATGAAAGCCATTCATCTTATTCAACACGGTTGACGTTGACATAAATATTTTTAAAATAATTTTTTAATAAATTTCTTTTAATTTTAAACTTTCTATCTATTTTTTCTATTATTTTTACTTTCCTTTTCTTTTTCTTTTTTCGGAGAAGGGAAAAAAAGAAAAGGAAAAGAAAAATTAATAAAAAAATTCTAAAAAAGTATTTAAAAAACTACCTGCGTTAGCACTAATTGTGCCATGTAAGATGACTAAAATTTACATAGTTTATTTTGGCCCAAATTGGCTAGATTTACTAAATTGATAAAATACAAAAAAATTTATGACTAAATTAATCCAATTAAAAGGTTTAGAATTGAATTAGTACAAATGCAATAAGTTTAGGTCTTTTTTCTTTTTTTGGTACTTTTCCTCTATACATAGACTCAAGCCCGTCTTGATCTCTTCCTTTCCACTTGCGATAAAGCCGACTTTGATTCTTCACCGATCATTTTGAAAAAAGGTGAAATGACATATTACCGTTGTTTGTAGTTCTTGGTGAGGTGGCCAACTTTGAATTTTGCGAGTGAGGGGTTGTTTGTTTCACGGACTTTTTTTCTTAATAATAATTAGTTATATCGCGTGGAATAATTAGCTAATAAAAAAATTTCCGTTGACTAAAAATATATATATTTTTATATATTTTTGCAAGTGATATAAGTAATTATTTTTAGGAAAATATACTTTCCAAAATGTAAATCTTTTGCGAAATAAGCGGGCCCTAAATTTCATTTTGCTTTCTTTTTTAATTCTGCATTTTTCTAAACAAAGTCAATGCAAAGAGTTAGTTAGAACCGTTCTTTTCTTTAACCTTTAATATATTGGAGTTAGGTCAACCCTTTTTGGGCGACGTGGCCGCCTATGAAATTGGCATGGAAGTTCCGATTTCTGTTCATCCTGGAAGACGACGTAATATATTTTTCAATTATATGTTGGCAGAGAACATTAGAAGAATATTCTTCTTCGAAATTGACTTGATGATTATTCAAAAACCTTCTTCAGCCGGTTGATAAGCTTGAGCGTAGCCCAATTTACCCTACAATAATTTTGAAGTAATATTACTTCATCCTAGATGCGGAGAACTACTATACTTTCCTATCCAATGATAGCTCGTATTGAAATACTAATGTGGTGTCTATCTTCACCATCATCAAGCCTTTCGATTTTCACCCAAGCTTTTTTCCCGGATGAGTGATAATAGCCTAGGGGAGGTGACATCATGGGATCTTCCACCCCAAGACGGATATCCCTTTTAAGGACTTGTTTGGGTCTAACATTTATTTTGAATATATTTTGGTAGAGAACACTAGGAGAATATTTTTCTTCCGTACTGATTTGATGATTATTCAAAAAACTTTCTTCCGTATTTGTAGGAAGTAGAAAGTGTTCTCCATATGTTGCCAAGCGACGACAAAAGATATTTTAATCGATATATGAACAAATATCCTTACTGAGTCATCAACAAGCGTCACACGATGCCGGCATGTGTCCAATTTTACTATTATACATAATTTCCATTAGCCTGATTAAATGGGATGAAAATGAAGCACTTTATTATTTATTCTTTTTGTGCCGGCGAGGTTGACAAGCCCCCCCTGCCGAGGTCAGAAGGCTGATGAGGTAAGCATCCCTTTGCTTGCTTAGGGAGGCCGTGAAAGTCATCGGTGGATTGTTGAGGGCCGATCGCCCTCGGCCTAACAACATGAAGGCCCTTCAGGGCAAGCTGGATTGCCTCCTCTCGGTTGATCTCATCCTTGTAATCTTGTTTCAGAATCGATTGTGCCGCTTGGTTATTGGCACCGATAGCCGCAGCTTTCCAGCCGCCATAGTTTCCGCTAGGATCACTCATGTAAAGCTGGAAACCATAGTTCTTGTCCCATCCTGCAAACAGAAATGAAACACCAAATGGGCGAAGCCCACCAAATTGAGTATACCCTTGCTTAGTATCACAGAGTGAATGAACTAGCTGTTCCACGGGCATCGGCTCCTGGTACGCATATGTGTACCGTTGAGCTTGGACTCTAGCAGTGTTGATCAAAATGTTGGCATCAGACATAATTCCAGCAACAGCGCATGCAACATGATCGTCGATCTTGTACATCTTCTCCGTTGAAGTTGAGGTTTGCAGAAGCTTCGAAGTAACCTTCTTTTCACCAACCAAGACGACCCCATCCTTAGCTAGAATCCCTATTGCACTCCCAGCATTGCCAATGGCCTCCATTGCATACTCGACTTGGTAGAGGCGACCTTCAGGGGAGAAGATTGTCGTGCGGCTGTCATATCTCCTAGACATTTGGTAACTGTGTAAAATACAGGGAAAAAAGCAAATTAGAGAAAACGATTATGAAACTGAAATTGAAAGCGATGAAAAAATTCTTTTTGGGCAGTATGGACAAAAATATCCTTTAACTTCTCTTGTATTTCTCTCTTGAAACAGTGGCATATGAACATTAGTGAAAAGGGTTTGTCGAACCTCCAAGAAGACTCTACCAAATGTCTATCCAAAAGAAAACTACCAATTGTCACACTACCAGTCGTTGAGCGCAATAACTACACTATGGTCTCAGCCCTAGACAAAGATAACTCAAAAGAGGGTCAGCTCTGGACTTATCTAAAAGCCATTTATCCTGACCAACTTACTTGAAATGTACATATATAAAAACTCATATTGTTCTTTTCCGAGAAAACAATGTCCCTAATATGGACTTAAGAGTATCCGTTATTTCATTGTAAATTCAAACTCTAATGGCTTGTCCCCAAATGGTAACAGGCTGAGGGACTAATCCAGTCAATATAATTGGGACAGCAAAGTACATCCCAATGACAATATTATAAATTTATTGCAGCAGCACACATGCACATGCTTCCTAATTTTATCTAATCAGCTAATCATTGCTATAACATGTCCACCCCTTTCCAAGTAGGATCAAGATTGAATTGAGCAATTCAAAACATTTAAAAGAACAGAGCAACCAAGCCTAATGCTTATGGTTATCACATCAAAGTGCATGGAAGAAGAAGCAATTTGAAAGTGTCATGGGTAGAATCCTACATTTTCAGATCAAAGGCGCATAACATAACTGATAAAGTAATTCCAACTCTAAGTATGTATTCCTTCATAGCAAGAACAATTAGAGAAAAATGCCATCTTTAGGCAATTAGAGTTTGTCATGTATTCAATCAAGTGTGTGAAACAAAAGACACGCGTAACAGAGATATGCTCGTCTCCCATGACGTTTCTAGAGAAAATATCAAGCCTTCAAACAAACTTGTATCAGGAAGATAACCATGCAGCAATCCCCCGTATAACTTTTTAGAACTTTTTATTGTCAAAGTCACCACTAGGTCAGAATTTCAAGTTAAATGAAAGAAATACGATACTGCAAGGATGATATAGAGAATCGATAATCAAATGTACAATGGGAACATGCTAAACAAACTAAACCAAGCTCTACCTAAGTCGCGAGAGGAGAACTAGCCAACCAATGTCTCATCAAACTCAAGCAATATTACACCACAAGCAGGCTTTGTTCAAAAGCAGATGTATCTCAACAACACCACAGATTAAGGACAAAGATTTATCAAGCATTTTCAGCCACAGGAAGAGACTAAGAGCCAATAAAAAAAAAAAAAATACCAACAGCAACTATCCCAACACACCCTTATGCCCACTCTACCTCGAGTCTTGCCAACTATTCCAAACAACAATGCTAAAAGCAACCAAGGGTAGAAATACACAGTCAAAATTCAAAATTTGCTTCAAAAGAGCGCTCGAGCTTGTCAAAAAAATCGCAATGTACGCTTCATTGAAGGGGGTGGCACAATGCTGTGGTTGGTATTTATTTTTACTATTTAAAATCTGTGAATTTTTTTCTTGTAACTTTAATTTACAAAAAAATTCAATTTTTCTAGTATAACAGAAGTGAAATGACATCATTTTATGCCTGAAGAAGTTCCATCATCACATTAATAATCGTGGGAGACTAAAAAATATTTCCATGTGATGGAAGTCCTCAAGTGCATGTTATAGACAAGTTCTAAGATTTGATTGTATGAAAAGGAGTTTTAGGACTAAAGTGATTAACCAAAAAATGTTTTAGAACTGTCCCTATCATGGACCCTAGATTTTTTTTTTTTTTTAAATATGTTTGTTCGACCCGTCTGAAGCGCATAGGTCCCAGAACAATCATGCTGGGGTGATGGTGTTCATTTGGTCTAGGCCGGCCAACAAGGCCTGGAAATTCTAGGCCCCAATGTTTGGGCCGAGCCCATTTTCTGATAAAAGCCCAGATTTCCAGACCCGACCCATGTGGATCCGAATACTGTTGTGTCCGAAGGATTGGCTACGTGTCCTTGTCCCTTGTTTTGCATTTTTTTTTTTTTGGATGCGGGGTCGAGGCTACGGCGTATGATTGTAGCTTGTCAAGTTTCAAGATGCGGGTCGATGGCGACTCATGTGTTAACTAGAGGATGTCGGAAGTAGTTGTCATGTTCACCTCTTGCTTTGCTTCAATTGTATCTATCTCTATATTATTACTCTCTCTCTCTCATGTTCACCTCTTGCTTTGCTTCAATTGTATCTATCTGTATATTATTACTCTCTCTCTCTCTCTCTCTCTCTCTCTCTCTCAGATAATTATCTATTTGATTTGAGGGTCAAATGTAAAATATACGCTATACAATTACGACGTATCATCTTCATGAATCTATTTGTTTAATTTGTATGTCCTGTGAACAAAGGAAGGAGAAATAGGAAAAATAAAATAAAGAGAAAGAAAGAAGAAGTAAAAAAAAATGAAAATTGAAAAAAATAAAATATTATTAAAATTTAATTATGTTAGTGCCAGTTGTGCCATGTCAAGATTGGTTTTGCCACACTAGTGTCGGTTGGTTAGATTTGAATTAGCAAAATTGCAAAAAAGTTTATGACTAATTTTAAAAAAGAAAATTTAAGGATTGAATTGATACAATTATATTAAATTTATGATTTTTTTTAATTTTTTTTTTGTAGTTCTCCCCAGGGACTTTTACCTCAAAGTCCAATTCAGCAAAACCTCCATGGTGCATGTAACTCCGATCTCCACAATGATCTTTGCCATATCGAGCATCACGTATTTCATGAATCGCGACCTTCGTAGTATTCACAAGCCCGAAGTTGCCGTGATTGCGATTAGACCCGTTAAACGGGTGGGTTGGTCGGGTTTGGGTCGGGTCATAAATGGTCCGACCCAAATCGACCCATTTAACCCGTTTATGACCCATTTATTGTAGTGCAACTTTTTGACCCATACCCGACCCGACCTATACCCAACCCATACCCGACCCATTTAACGAAACATAAAAAAGCTTTTATATATATATATATATATATATATATATATATATATATATATTAAATGGTATTGCTTACATGATTTTATACAATACAAATTTTAAAAATAATTATTTTAAAAAATCGAATTTTAATTATTTTTTATTTTTAAAAAATTAAAATTAATTTTTTTAAAATAAACTTTTAATTATTTTTAATTTTCTTTTTCTCTTTTCTTTTTCCTTTTTTTTTTTTCTTCTTCCTCTTCTTTGGCCGGTCGCGAGGCCACGACGACGGCCGGTGGATCAGCCACGAGCCGCTCGCGCGGCTCGCCGACGCCGGCGAGCTCGAGCTCGCCCCTCGCCGGATCTGGCGAGGTTGGAGCCTCGCCCGACGCCGGCGAGTTCGAGTCTCGCCCGATCGGCGAGGCTCAGGCCTCAGCGGACGTAGGCGAGGCCTCCGCCTCGTCGAGATCAAGCGAGCTCGAGCCTCGCCAGACGTCGGCGAGGCCTTCCCCTTGCCAGATCTGGCGAGCTCGAGGCTCGCCGGTGTCGGGCGAGCTCGAGCTCGAGGCTAAGAAAAAGAAAAAAAAAAGAAGAAAGAAAAAAAAAGGAAAGAAAAAAGAATTATAATTTCGATTTTTATAAAAAAAAATTGTAAAGTTAAAGAGAAGAGAGAGAGATAATGAGTTTTTGAGTGAAAAATGGGTTGATAAATGGGTCATAAATGGGTCAAAGAGCTGACCCATTTAAAACCCATATATCTTAGTGTTTACCCATTAAAACTTATTATGGGTGCTTTATAAGATAAATCTTGACCCATTAATGACCCATTTAACCATAAATGGGTTCATAAATGGGTTGCATAACCCATTTAACACCTCTAATTGCGATAGCCCCGATGATCTTTGAATAAGATCGCAGTCACAATGAAAATTTCTCCTGCTGTTTGGCCTTTCTCTGGACAAGTTGAATTTCTCGGGGTAGGTATGCGCCTCCGAGCAGGTATGCCGGAAGGCTGGCCATGGTCGTAATTCCCCACGGTGTCCACTTTGCTACCCCGATCCGATTTTTCTCTTCAAGGCAAGAGCTTCCGACCAACTAGTTATCATGTTCAGTCTCTCAACTAAATAATACTTGTGTCGTCATTTCGTAACTTGTCGAGATACTCTTAGACTACCATTAAAGAGCCTACACCTTTCAATAACGAGATGGTTGTCCTTGTCGAGTCTTATGTTTCCACGACTGACCCACACCATCATCACTTGATGCGGTGGAAACGAGAATAACGTGAATGGCAGTTCTCGAGCGAGTAAACGCTCGGAAACATACCGGAAGGCACAATATGTTCGAAGCACAAAGAGTAAACTATAGTATTATCATCAAAATTTAACGTCAAAATGCTGTCTTTATAAGGTTAATAGAATCGATATATGAATTTTAAACCCTAATAAACTCTAAAGAAGTTTATTCAAAGACAACTATAAAGATGGAAATAAATCATCTAGTATATTATTCTAAACTGGCTGAGACGTCATCTAAAATTACATATAAAGAAATAAGTTTATTATGAGTATCTTGGTGAATATCTGGCCCAAGTCACAAAAGTAAGTCTAGTCAGTAAGGGGGAGAAAGAGTGTATATGTGGTGCACATTTGGACGTTAATCTCTGTACCTTAACTAGTTTGTTGTGGAATCTACCTTTGTCGACCTTTCAATTAAGATCACACGGCACGCAACTGCGTGTCGTGGATTGATTCATGCAAAGGGGGAAAATAAAAAAAAATCATAAATTTATTTTGCCAATACTAATTCAATTATAAACTTTTTAATGTGTCCAACTAAGTCTTAAATTTTTTAATGATTTGTCAATATAATCATTTCGATAATTTTGGTCAGCAATTGTATATGTGAACAGCCACCACTGAGGTAGACAATTTTCTTAAAATCATTTTTAAATTTGTTTGAATTTGTTATAGTTTTTTTTTCCTTTTTCCCTTTTTTTTCCTTCTTCCATGGCCGACAATTAGCCTCTCCCTCGCTTGAGGACAATTGTCAACAATTGTTGAGGCCCGATAACCAATGGAGGAAGAAGGAAAAAGAAAATAGAAGAAAGTAAAATTTTTATAAAAAGTTTAGGTTAGAACCAACCATCGTTGTGCCACATAAGATAGTTTAGCATTCACGTCATTGATTGTTTGTCAAAGTTGGCCGTGATGACTACACTAGTAAATCATCCAGAGATTTAGGATTCAATTGATCAAATTAAAAAAATTCATAATTATATTAACATCCATATAATATGTTTAAAACTTTTTTCTTATAATTATCCCCATAGAAAGGATGTGTCCAATTAGGTTGGCTATGTATAAAAAGAAATGTCGGTTGTTATTCGTTGAGTGAGTATTATGCAATAGAGTAAGAGCGAGACGAACATCACTTTCATTTTAAGCATACACTTGCATCAGCAAAGGCAGGAGGAAGAGCACTAGTAAGGGTTTTCTCGTTTCAGATGTCCGTAATTGAACAAAGATGTTATCCGAGTCAATGAAAAGAAGAACGACAAAAGCATAGGAGGAGAGGCTCGTATCTCCGACGTAGCACAGAGATGGGATTTCGAGAAACTACAAAAGGCGTGCGGGGCGCGGAGTATTCGTAAAATCATCCCCTTTTTCAGGTGAAAAAGGTCGACGATGCTCATGGAATAACGCCTGCCAACCTAAGCCACGCAGCTGAACAACGTGGTCGAGCTTTCCACGACTACCTCACCAGTCGCCACCATCGTCGAGTTAGGTGATGCTTTCGCAGTTACGCCTACAATCATGACGTGTAGGACCCCCCCCCCCCCCGGTTGCGGTCTTTCCTGGAAGAAGCAAGGATGCAGAACGCGTCTCCTGCAGCCATTGAGACGACCCAGCTCTCGACGCGTTCAATTCGCAGGTTTTAGGTGAAAAGATGGCGATAAGCGATGGGACAGGAGGAGAGAACAAGAGAAGGGAAGGGAAGGAAGTTCTAGAGAAACGCGTTTAGCGAGGATTGCCTTTACGACTCGGGGAAGTGAGCCGTCAGTCAAGTGGTAATGGAATCGGATGCCTAATCTTTTGTTTGATTGAGCACTCCTTCGTTAGTTCACGGGGAACTGCAGGCCATTTTTAAAATGTTTGTATTCGTTTTTGGTAAGACGGTGACGTCATTCACATGACCTAATCAATTTGAAACGAGTCTCCCTCTCCCTCTTCTTTACTAGACTCAACAAGCCCGTTTAAATTATAGCTTTGAGATTTACTCTATTTTTTCCCTCACTCTGTTGTAGGTGGTACATACCACCTGAAATTGTACTGGCCATTTTCGCAAATTATGAAGGCAATAATCTCCCATTTGCTGTTGCTCATAGTGGTCGGGCTTTGAGAGAAAATGTGATAATTTTTTTGGTACAAATCAGAATAATGTGATTCCAAAGCAAAAATATACGAATATTCTTGAATCGACAACTTTTATGTTTTGAGCGAATTAACTTCCTTTCTGAAAAATGCTATTTTAGCTTCTGATTTTACACCTGTGAGATTTACTTTACTTGTTTTCCCTCAATCTGTTGTAAGTGGTACATACTATTTGAAATTGCACTGACCAATTTTGCAAATTACAAGGATGTATGAGTTTAAAAGCAATAAACTCCCATGTCCATAGTGATCCTGCTTTTGGAGGAAAAAAGTCATAACTTTCTCCATACTAATAGGAATAATGTGATTCTAAAGACAAATGTGTGAATACTTTTAGATTTACAACTTTTATGTGCTGAGTGAATTGATTGCCTTTCTCAAAAATGTTATTTTAGCTTTTAATTTTATCCCTTCGACACTAACTCTAGTTTTTTTTTTTTTTTCCATGAATTTGCCGTAGGTGGCACATACGACCTAAAATTGCACCAAGCATTTTTGCAAATTACAAAAGAGTGCATGACTCCAAAGGCAATAAAATCCCATTTGCTGTTGCTCATGGTAGTCGGGCTTTAAGAGAAAAACGTCGTAACTTTCTTGATACAAAACAATATAATGTGATATCAAAGCCAAAAGTACGAATACTCTTAGATTTACAACTTGCATGTTTTGAGCGGATGAACTTGCTTTTTCAAAAATGCTATCTCAGCTTTTGGTTTTACACTTTTAAGATTTACTCTAGTTTTTTTTTCCCTCAATCTACCGTAGGTGGTACATATGGGTTGAAATTGTGCTGGCCATTTTCGTAAATTAAAAAAGCAATAAAGTCCAATTTGCTATTGCTCACAGTGGTCGAGCTTTGAGAGAAATATATGGTAGCTTTTTGGATACAAGATTGGAATAATGTGATTCAAAAGAAAAAAAAATATGAATATTCTTGGATTTACAACTTTTATGTTTTGAGCGAATTAATTTCCTTTCTCAAAATTGTTATTTTAACTTTTGGTTTTATGCCTTTGAGATTTACTCTAGTGTTTTTCTCTCAAACTATTGTAGGTGGTACATGACTTGAAATTATACCGCCCATTTTCGCAAGTTACAAAGGTCATGAACTCCCCTTTGCTATTGTTTATAGCGGTTGGTCTTTGAGAGAAAAATGTGGTAACCTTTTGGATACAAATCGGAATAATGTGATTCCAAATAAAAAAAATACAAATATTCTTGGATCTACAACTTTTATATTTTTAGTGCTTTAACTTCCTTTCTAAAAAATGCTATTTTAGCTTTTCGTTTTACGCCTTTGAGATTTGCTTAAGGTTTTTTTCCCCTCAATCTGCTGTAGGTGGTACATTCAATATGAAATTGCACTGGCCATTTTTGCAAATTACAAAAGGATGTATGATTCTAAAAGCAATAAACTCCCATTTGCTGTTGCTCATAGTGATGGCGCTTTTGGAGAAAAAAAAATCGTAACTTTCTCGATACAAATCAGAATAATGTATTCCAAAGCCAAATGTGCAAATACACTTAGATTTACAACTTTTATTTTTTGAGTATTAATTTCCTTTCTCAAAATGTTATTTTGGTTTTTGATTTTACCCCTTTGACACTTACTCTAACTTTTTTTCCCATGAATTTGCCGTAGGTGGTACATACAACCTAAAGTTGCTCCAAGCATTTTTGCAAATTACAAAAGAGTGCATGAGTCCAAAGACAATAAACTCCCATTTGCTATTGCTCATAGTGGTTGGGTTTTGAGAGAAAAATGTGGTAAATTTTTCGATATAAATGGGAATAATGTGATTCCAAAGCAAAAAATACGAGTGTTCTTGAATATGCAACTTTTATATTTAGAGCGAATTAACTTCCTTTCTAAAAAATGCTATTTTAGTTTTTGGTTTTACGCATTTGAGATTTACTCTAGTTTTTTTTTCCCTTAATCTACTGTAGGTGGTACATATGACATGAAATTATACCAGCCATTTTCGCAAATTACAAAAGCAATAAACTCCCATTTGCTATTGCTCATAGTGGTAGGACTTTGAGAGAAAATATGATAACTTTTTGGATACAAATCGAAATAATGTGATTTAAAAGCAAAAAATACGAATATTCTTGAATTTACAACTTTTATGTTTTGAGCGAATCAACTTTCTTTCTCAAAAATGCTTTTTTAGCTTTTGGTTTTACTCATTTGAGATTTACTTTAGTTTTTTCCTCTCAATCTGCTGTAGGTGGTACATACGATCTGAAATTGCGCCAGCTATTTTTGCAAATTACAAAAGGGTGTATGAGTCTAAAAGTAATAAAATCCCGTTTGATATTGCTCATAGTGATTGCACTTTTAGAGAAAAAATGTCGTAACTTTCTTAATACAAATCGGAATAATGTTATTCTAAAGCCAAATGTGCCAGTACTCTTAAATTTACAATTTTTATGTTTTGAGTGAATTAATTTCCTTTCTCAAAAATATTATTTCAGTTTTTGATTTTGTCCCTTTGGAACCTAAAATTGTAACAAGGATTTTTGCAAATTACAAAAGAGTGGATGAGTCCAAAGGTAATAAACTCCCATTTGCTATTTGCTCACCGTAGTTGGGCTTTAAGAGGAAAATGTTGTCACTTTCTTGATACAAAACGAAATAATGTGATTCCAAAGCCAAAAGTACAAATACTCTTGGATTTACAACTTGTATGTTTTGAGCAGATTAACTTCCTTTCTCAAAAATGCTATCTTAACTTTTGATTTTGCACCTTTGAGATTTACTCTAGTTTTTTTCCCGCAACCTGCTGTAGGTGGTATATACGACCTAAAATTGTACTGGCCATTTTCGCAAATTACAAAGGCAATAAAGTCCAATTTGCTATTGCTCATAGTGGTCGGGCTTTGAGAGATAAATGTGATAACTTTTTGGATACAAATCGAAATAATGTGATTCGAAAGCAAAAAATACAAATATTCTTGGACCTACAACTTTTATATTTTGAGCGAATTAACTTCCTTTCTCAAAAATGCTTTTTTTTTAGCTTTTGGTTTTACACCTTTGAGATTTACTCTAGTTTTTTCCCTCAATCTGCTATAGGTGATACATAGGACCTGAAATTGTACTGGCCATTTTCACAAATTACAAAGGCAATAATTTCCCTCATAGCGATCGGGCTTTGAGAGAAAAATGTAATAACCTTTTGGATACAAATCAGAATAATGTGATACAAAAGCAAAAAATATGAATATTCTTGGATCTATAACTTTTATGTTTTGAGCGAATTAACTTCTTTTCTCAAAAATATTATTTTAACTTTTGGTTTTACGACTTTGAGATTTACTTTAGTTTTTTTCTCCCCTCAATTTGTTGTAGCTTGTACATACGATCTAAAATTGCACCGGCCATTTTTGCAAATTACAAAAAGGGCGTATGAGTTTAAAAGCAATAAACTCCCATTTGTTATTGCTCATAATGATCGTGCTTTTGGAGAAAAAAAGTCATAAGTTTCTCAATACAAATCGAATAATATATTTCTAAAGCCAAATGTGCAAAATACTCATAGATTTACAACTTTTATGTTTTAAGCGAATTAACTTCCTTTCTTAAAAATGTTATTTTAGCTTTTGATTTTACCCCTTTTGACACTTACTCTAACTTTTTTTCCCCATTAATTTATCGTAGGTGGTACATATAGCCTAAAATTGCACTAAGCATTTTTGCAAATTACAAAAGAGTATATGAGTCTTAGGGCAATAAAGTCCCATCTGCTATTGCTCATACTAGTCGGGCTTGTAACTTAACTTTTTATACATCAGTTGGAGTCAAACGTTTTGTCATATTTAGGGGATATCCGAGGTAGCAATAAATGGTGTACTTTTGATACGTCTTTTTTTGGCTAAACATGTTGTTAGTGTCTTTTTGTTGTGGAAACATGGAGATAAAAACACACGGGAAGTTGCAAATCCGCATTGGCCTGTTCTCTTGATTTTCTATGGCTAATTTTCCATGGAAATTGTCTTACTATTCAGTGTAAAATACGCGGAATTTTATAGTGTTTATGTGTGTGATTAGGATGGGTTTATTTCGCCAAAAAGAGAATTTCTGAAAGTGAGCATAATATAAAATCTTAATTTCTCGTGAATCTAATATGCAAAGCCTCTGCCACAATCCGTGCATGGTCTCAGGAAATGACGTGAATTTTGTTCAACAAGAGACAAAAACATCAGCTTCCAAGAGTTTCAGTGCTGCAAACAACCAATTATTGAGAATTCCTACATTTTTTTAGCAATTGGTGCCCTAAAGTACCTCCTTGGCAGATTTGTATTATTTTCTCTCGACACCGCAATAATATTGTTAATTTCAGCTAGACCGTTATCATGCCCCTATATTTTACTAATTATTTATGATATGAACCCAGAACTCCGGTTATTTATTGCTAAAAAATGGCACATTCATATGAAACATGGTGCAATTCGATGGGTAATTCATATTCAAACGAGCATCCGATCTTATAAAGATAAAGATATTTATGCCTGTGTAATTCGTTATGATTTTGAATGACGATGAATGTGTGCCGTCTTGTTTGAATGTGTGGACAAGGCTCTTAGATCGATGAGTATGTATGTCGTCAGTCCTGAAAATCACTCAACTAGTAGCATACCCCTAAAATTATTCAATGTAAATTTTAGGTAATATAGGTGATATCGCAACACATTAGGCTCGGTAATACCTGATCACAAGGCAGGTTTGGGCAGGCTCGGGTTCAGGCGTAACAAGCATTGGCCCTATCCAGGCCCGGGTTTAGAGCCTGATTTTGGGGTCAGGCCCGTCCATTGGATGACCAGCAAAACCTGTACCCATCTAAGCCAGCCCATTGTTTGGGCTAATTTTTACAAAGTCGATCTGAAGTTAAACCCGCATGAGAGAGAGAGAGAGAGAGAGGGAGGGAGGGAAGGAGGGAGGGTGTGAATTTGTGCGAGGTGAATGTGCTGATAATCTAGTGGGTGGGGGTCGGGCCGGCCCCAGCTGTTTGGGCTTGAAGTCTCCTATCTTCGCCCAATAGACGGGCCCATTTCCTTAGCCAAGCCTGCTCATTTAATGGGCAAACATGATCACGTCTATCCAGAGATTAGATCACTCATATTTACCACGTTAGTGACACGGCCCAAGGATGAGCATAGTCCAAGACCGTCCAAGTGATGGGGCCGTGTCCACATAAGGACCAGCCAATAAGCTGCCCACGAATGATCCGTGAACGATCCTTGATCAAAATGAGGCTGGCCCATGTGTAACACGGGAACCAAGCCCGTGACTGTTAGCCTGCCCATGTTAGGCGGCCTGCAATTTCTTATTATATACACCCCTTGGGCCGTCCCCAAGCCTAGAGCCATCGAGTAGCCTAATGTACATACTTGTAATGATGGTATAGATTCAAATACCACTGTTGGATCGGAAAGGGATCGTGGATGAGTCTAAAGGACCCTCCCTCTTTAGTTGTACATACTAGTTCACGGGTAATACATTTGAGCTTCACTCTTATACTTCGTTCTTATGAGTTGAGTGCGTATAAGGTTGACTTGGGATCGTAATCCTAAGGCCACATGGGTGTGTGAATCGACTGACCCGTGACATTAGCATGTTCTCAAAAGGTTGGTCGCATTTTTTATTGAAGTAAAAAGAAATGAAACTTCGGTTTCTTGGTTATGAAAAGAGGACGACATATATACTAGAATTGATTTTAAAAAAAAAAAATCAATGTAATAAGTGATTTAGCCACTCGTTGGACGTTGGATGTGACCCGCTTATTTAAATTTTCTTTGGTAATGTGTAAAAGCACTCGGTATTCCAATTGTGTAGATCAATTATAACATGTCCGCCATTGTTTTTCTGAAATCAAAATTCCTTTTCAGGCTCTATTAGTTCCACTAAAACTGAATGATTTAAAAATATTTTCTTAAAAGCAATGATGAACGAAAAAAAAAATTTCATCTTCCATGAAAGATACTCAAGTATTAATTAATAATAATAATATTAATAATAGTATTTTTTTATTAATTATTTTAAATATGACAATCATAATATTTTTCAAATTATTTATTTTTCACAGCCAAAATTCGGCCCCAAACATTTTTCTCTCACTTACTATCGCTTTCTATCGCTGAATCGGAAAAACTTGAGTACGCTTCTTGAATCTCTACTTCTTCATGGACAAAAGAAACGGCGAAATCGATCATGCAGTTGGTGATCTTTGCTCTTGTTGCTCTGGTCTTGGTCTTGTCAACCTCGCCGATCAGGATGCCATGCCTTTCATCGTCACTCACAAGAAGTAGGGGTGATTGATTCTCGATCCTATCTAATGGAACCAGTCATTTTTTTTCCACTACTTGATGTTATGTGTTATGAATAAAGAAATACATAAATTAAGCTAGTTACTGTTATTTTTTTGAAGAAATAATTAAAAAAATTATATGTAGCCGGTTCAGTCCGATTGAACTGGATCGCCCGGACACCGTTTTCACTTTTACAAATTGGGAACTGAACCAACACTCTTGAGAATGAGACGGAACCAGCTGGTTCGGTCTAGTAAGGGCGGTTCCCAATTCCGATGCATTTTGCACACTCCTAACAAGAAGGCCTCTCTCAACTAGCTCAGATTCGGCAGCAAGTGTGTCTCCGTCAACATCGGCATCTACAATTGTGGGACTTTGTAGGTCGAGTCAGTTCGTGTTTGGAGGTTTTTCAGGGCATTCTGCTTATCGAATTCAGCTTCGATGTGCTTTTTACGGATCTAACTGAGCTCATGCATGGCCCGTTTGTTTGGTTGACCTGAGGATTAGCTCAATTGGTTTTGCTTTAATCGTCGTCCTTTTGAGCTGCGTGTGCGGGTTTTTCTTCAGCAGGGAATTAGTGGTTCTAGTAATGTTCTAAGCAACAGTAGCGTGCACATTGTATTTGTCATTTGATTGCGACATTTTCATTGCTCTCTTGTTGCAAAAGAGTATGAATGTCGGATGACACCGTCCCATGGATTCACTGTCATGTTCGGCTTAGCATTATTGGGATCTCAAGGATGAGTTGAAAAACAAAGGACACAGACTAGACGTGACATGGAAAAGTCCACGAACATTTCTGAATGTAAAGCTGTGGCGTGCAGTAGCTTAGAGTGTTATACAAGTGGTGTATGAGTGGACTGTTTATATAATCAGATTGTAGCTCCGTATCCTTCCCCTGGGATGTAAGCATTTCTTACAGCACTTCTCAGCATTGCTCAGTCCTCACGGAGTGTAAAATGTTTACCTTTCTTCCTAGTATGGTTCGGACCATGTTTGGGATCCTATTAGTGTTGGAGAAATCTTTGTGAAGTGTTTTGAAGCTGACAAAACGTTTCCATCAGTCTAGTTTGAAGATTTGCAGACTCTACTATTTAAAGTCTGAAGACCTCCGGATTGTCAGACTCAAGACTCAAAGTCTATTCTTATTGGCAGTTTCTAATCCGTTGAAGAAAGGCTATCCAGAACTAGATGTTTCATTAAGGATGTGACTTTATCAACTGGAGAAGATCTCTTAGCTGGATATGACATAACAGAATCCTTTATTTGATCATGATTGATTCGAAGATTAAGGATCCGATGATTGGCGAAGTATACTTGGAAGGTTCTACTTATGGAAACCGAGATCCTGATTGTATGGGCGAACATGATTAATGGGCTATCGACATGTTCCTTTAATAGCTCGAATGATCTTCATAATTGATTCCGTCCAACGGGTAGATTGGAGGAATTCCTTTGGTAAGTGCCAACGGGTATGATGGCATAAAAGAGTATATAAGGAAGACGTTCTAGTTGTTCGAGAGTGTGCACGATAGAAGAATTCCAAAGTCTGAAGTTCCTTGTTCTTAGTAAATTCATTTAAGCGAAATCTTGTACGCAAAATAGAGTCTATATTCGTGAGAAACCTTGAGGAAGTGTGGTAGAATATCTATACTTTGGAATCAAGGGAGAACTTTGCTGTAACATCTCTTTTGTTTATAATGAAATCCAGCCGGTGGGCTGTTAGTGCGGAAGAGTGGACGTAGGCTTGGAATAAGCCGAACCACTATAAATCTTGTGTTCAATTTTCTCTTCCCTACTCTCTACTTTACTTTGATCGTAATTCGTTTTCTTAATCAAAAAAGAACTTCCTTTCTATTGTCTGCTTAATATTGCTTGCATATCACGAAAAATTATTATACACCTATTCACCCCCCTTTAGGTGCTTATACTAGCTATTTCATTTGGTATCAAAGCCTATGTACTCACTTTGTTTGAAGTGTTTTACTTCAGAGTTAAAGATCCATGGCTAGTATGTTGGCTCCAGAGTTGATAGAAGGGCAAAGTAATACCAGACCACCTTACTTTGATGGAAATGATTACAACATATAGAAAAACAAGATGAAGGCGTTCCTAAGATCAAAGGATCCTTTGGAATGAGACGTTGTAGAAAAAGGAATCATTCCTAAAGCTGCACCTGTCTTAGAGAGAGGAAAATATACTGTTGAGTCTAGTGAAATGACTCAGGAAGAGATAATCAAGAGACAAGCTCTTGATGCAAAAGCAATTTATTCTTTATAGTGTGCTTTGTCACCTACTGAATATAACAGAATATCTTCTTGTGTTACAGCGAAAGAAGTTTGGGATAGATTACATATTACCTATGAAGGAACCGATCGAGTGAAAGAGACAAGAATCAACATTCTCCTCGGTCAATATGAAGCCTTCGAAATGAAATCAGGAGAATCTATAACTGATATGTTTAGTCATTTTACAGAAATCGTGAATGGTCGTGAAAATCAAGGACAACCAATTTCTGGTCCCATGAAGGTAAACAAGCTTCTGCGTGGACTTTCCAAAGATTGGAATCACATAAAGACCTCAATAAGAGAGACACAAAGAATCATGTCACTATCTGTTGATGAGTTGGTTGGGACTCTTCAGTCTTATGAAGTGGAACAAATCAATGAAGACGAAGACCCTAAAGGTAAGAAATCTATTGCATTAAAATCCAATAATGATTATGATGTTATAGATTCTGAAGATGATATGGATGATGAGGAGCTTGCTCTCATGATAAGAAGATTCAGAAAGCTGAACAGAAAAAGGAAGAAGATTCAATCCAAAGAAACAAAGTTTTCAAAAGCAACAGACTAAGTCTATTGAGGATGATGAATCAAACAAAGATGCAGTCTGCTTTGAATGTAAGAAAAAGGGACATATCAGACCCAACTATCCTCTTCTAATGAAGAAGAAAGGAAAAGCTGAAAAACATCGAAAGGCTTTTAAAGCAGAAAGTTGGAGTGATACAGAGTATGAAGAAACAAGAAAGTGATGATGATTATGCTAATATATGTCTGATGGCAAAATCAGATTCAGATTCAAACTCCGAGACAGACTTAGATTCAGACAGTGAATTTGAGGTAAGTAACTTCAAAATCCCTATTAAAGTTTCTAAATACATTGATGAGTTGTGTTTTAGTCTTAAAACTTCTCTTAAAAAGATTTTCGAACTCAAAAGAGAAAATTCTGCTCTAAAACAACAGGAAAATGTTTTGAAAGAAAATGTGAAATGTATAGACATGAATGTCTCTTCTCTTAGAGAAAGTGAAGATAATCTTTTGAAAGAAAATGCATTATTGAAAAATGATATCTCAAATATTTCTAAAAGATTTTCTATAGGATCTGAGAAACTGGAAAAAATTCTTTCTGTTCAAAGACCTTATTTCAATAAATCTGGTTTGGGAATGACTGTAGAAACAATTCATTTAATTGATTTTCCAAAAGCGAAAGAAAGAATTAAGCAAAGACCCACAAGAGATGCTTACAAAAATCATTTTAAAATGATATTTGTAAAACCGGTAGGTCGCAATACTCTTAGATATTCAAAGTGCAATAGTGCAGATCATTTTGAAAAGGAATGTCCTATAGTTTGGAAACCTGTTAAGAAAGTATGGGCAAAAAACGCATACCATACTAACACCAATGGACCCAAGAAAATATGGGTACCAAAGAAAGTTTGAGTTTCTTTTTTAAATGCAGGTCACTATCAAGAAAAAGGTAAAATTGTATCTGGATAGTGGATGCTCAAGACATATGACAGGAGATTCAAATTGCTTCATAAAGCTTGTTCAAGTGAATGGTGGAAAAGTCTCATTTGGAGGAAATAGCAAAGGAAGAATAGTGGGATTTGGAACTGTAAAGATTGGAAACCTCACAATAAGCAATGTTTCTTTAGTTGAATGACTCAACTACAACCTACTTAGTGTCAGTCAGCTGTATGATACCGGTTTCAAAATTTACTTTCAAGAGGGAATATGTTCAGGAACCAGTAAAGATTCTACTCAGTCATTCATGGGTCGAAGACATGAAAATATCTACCTCTTGGATGTGAAACCAGATGAATCGCAATGTCTAATCTTAATTCAAGACGAAGTGAACTTATGGCACAGAAAGCTTAGGCACATCAATATGAAGCAGATAGCCAAAATTTCAGCAAAGAAGCTTGTTCGTGGTTTACCCAATCTTTCATACCAAAAGTCTGATCTATGTACACCATGTATATTGGGAAAACAAGTAAGAAATTCCTTTAACAGTGTACTGCAGCTTCTGCATATGGATCTTTTTGGACCAACTAGAACACAGAGCATTGGAGGTAAGAAATATTGCCTAGTAATTGTGCATGACTACTCTTGATTTACTTGGGTATATTTCCTAGCAAGTAAGTTTGAAACTTTCTCTTACTTTAAAAAATTTGCTAAAAAGGTTCAAAACGAAAAATGGTATGTTATTTCAAGTATAAAAATAGACCATGGAGGTGAATTTGAAAATCAAGACTTCGCGAAATTTTGTGATGAATCTAGTTTTCAGCACTTGTTCTCCTCTCCATATACTCCAGAGCAAAATGGAGTTGTGGAAAGAAAGAATAGGTCGCTTCAAGAAATGGCTAGAACTCTTCTAATCAAGATCTTTTCACGTTTCAGGGCTGAAGCAGTTTCTATAGCATGTTATATCATTAATAGAGTTTTTCTAAGGCCTATTCTAGAAAAAACCCCCTATGAATTATTCAAAGAAAAGAAGTCTATTGTTTCATATTTTCATGTGTTTGGATGCAAATGCTTTATATTGAAAAATGCAAATAATTGAGTTGGCAAGTTTGAAGAAAAGTCAGATGAAGGCATCTTCCTTGGATATTCAACCTCAAGCAAAGCGTACAGAGTCTATAACAAGAAGACTCAATCTGTGGAGGAATCAATGAATGTTAAATTCCAAGATTCTATGCAAAATGAATCTATTCAGACTCATCTTGAAGAACCTGAACCTGCTCCAGACTCTACAAAGTCTATATCTTAGGAAGCAGCTCAGACTTTGAAGGACTAGCAACAAATGACTGTTGAAGATTCAAGTGAAGGAAGTGATCATCAACCTGACAAATTAACTAGCAATTGGAAGTATAAGTCCGGTCATCCCAAAGATCTTATCATTGGCGACATTAATGAAGGAATTCGCACAAGATCCAAAAGGCGCGAAGAGTCTAGTGCTGTGGCTCTTATTTCTGAAATAGAACTCAAAAGCATAGAAGAAGCTTTGTTTGATGAAAGTTGGATTGAAGCTATGCAAGAAGAACTCAGGCAATTTAGCATTAATGATGTCTGGGAGTTAACTCCTAAACCGAAAGATAAATCTATTATTGGAGCTAAATGGGTTTTTATGAACAAGATGGACGAGAAAGGAAAAGTCATAAGAAACAAAGCAAGACTCGTGGCCAAGGGATATACGCAAGAAGGAGGGATAAACTATGACGAGACTTACATACCAGTAGCAAGGTTAGAAGCAATTCGATTATTACTTGCTTTTGCTTATTATAAGAATTTCACGTTATTCCAAATGGATGTCAAAAGTGCTTTCCTAAATGGATTTATCTATGAGGAAGTCTATGTGGAACAACCACCTGGGTTTGAAGATCCAAGGAAACCAGACTCAGTATTTAGACTCAAAAAGGCTTTATATGGTCTAAAGCAAGCACCTTGAGCTTGGTACGACAAGCTGAGTAAGTTTTTGATTCAAAAAGGCTTTGTAAAAGGTAAGGTAGATACTACTCTGTTTATCAAAAGAGAAAGCAAAAGTTTTGTGCTTGTTTAAATATATGTCGATGATATTATTTTTGAATCTCCTAATGAAAGTTTGTGCAAGAAATTCTCTAAGACTATGCAGGATGAATTTGAAATGAGCATGATGGGAGAGTTAACCTTCTTTCTCGGGCTTCAAGTAAAATAACTGAAGGAAAGAACTTTTATTCATCAAGAAAAGTATGCTAAAGATCTTGTCAAAAAGTTTGGATTGGATAATTGCAAAAAGACTGATATACCAATGTCAAGTTCCTTGAAGATAGACAAAAATGAAAGAGGAAAGAAAGTCAATCAGAAGTTATACAAGAGTATCATTGGCTCACTTCTTTATCTTACTGCTTCTAGACCTGATATTTTGTTTAGTGTTTGCATTTGTGCCAGATTTCAAGCAGACCCTAAAGAATCTCATCTAAGTGCTGCAAAGCGTATTATCAAATACATTGCTTCAACTTCAAGTTTTGGTCTTTGGTATCATAAAAAGGGAGACTTTACTCTTCTTGGATAGTCAGACGCAGACCTAGCCGGATGCAGAGTTGATAGAAAGAGCACCTCGGGTACTATCAACTACTTGGAGCGGGGATGTATCTTGGTTTTCAAGGAAGCAAAGTACAGTAGCTCTTTCTACAGCAGAAGCAGAATATGTAGCTCTTGGAAGTTGTTGTTCACAAATTCTGTGGATAAAACAACAGCTAAGAGACTTTGGAATTGAAGATTCATGCACGGAGATTAAATGTGACAATACAAGTGCAATCAATCTCACCAAAAATCCAATTCTTCACTCAAGAGCAAAGCATATAGAAATTCGACATCACTTCATTAGAGATCATGTTCAAAATGGAGAAGTTTCGATTCAGTTTGTTGACTCAAAGAACCAACGCCAGATATATTCACAAAACCTTTGGAGAAAAATCAATTTGAAGCTATTCGGTCCGGACTCAAAATCTTAAAGTCTGAGGACATTCAGACTCAGGACTGAAAGTCTAAAGATACTCAGTGTCGGACGATGAAGTTTTTCTTTAGTAAGTTATTTTATTTTATATCTCGAATCTCATCTTGAAAAAATACGATCATCAACCGTGTTTGATTATTGCTATCTCAATTGCTATCTTTAATTGACGTGATTATTGCAACGTTTCCTTTTCGAAAAATGAGTTATTTTGAAATGACTATTTTCTCGAAAAATGCAGTTATTTTTTAAAAATGCATATTTTTACTTTCTTTTATGACGTTTCGTATGCCTCTATTTAATTGTTTATGCGCTGTTGTTTCTTCTCCGCCTTACTCTCCAAAAACCCTAAGAAAGCACCGATCTTCCATTCCTGTTTTCTTCTCTCGTTTAATCTTCGAAAAAGTTGTCATTTTTCTTGGGAAAGTCAAGTTTGGAATCTTTCAAAGACTGTGAAAGATGTCGTCTCAAAGGAAGTCTTCGAGGATTGCAAGCAGGGGACCGCAAATGCGTGAAGGGCCTACGTACTTCGATCTCACCGAGGAAGAAGAGTCTCCCAATCAGCAGTAGAGCCCACAACATTTTCAGCAGCGTCATTCTCCTCTATCTAGTCCTCAGGATGTTGCTCATCAAGAAAATGAAGAAATCATCGAAGGCACAGATCTTGTAAGAATTCAAAAGCCCTATTTTATTTACAAGCTTTATCGTGCATTGAAAAGAGGTGGAACTCCATTAAACTACATTGATGAGTTTCTTAAGGACAAAGGGTATAGAAATGAGTATATCTTTTTATGAAATATGGAGCATTTGGGAATTGCCCTTGCGGGGTTGGCAGAAGAAACCCTTGCCAATATTCCAAGTGATCCGCGTGTTGGAGGGCTAAATTAGCCAGATGGGAATGATGATGATAAGTTGTACAGTCAGTTTCAACCGAAAATGAGTGTTGTGGCAAAAATTCGGGGAAAAAGGACCGACTTGTTTCGTTCGGAGGAACAAAAGCATCTCTACTCTAAGTTGTTAAAACGAGGGGTGATAAATCTTAGAAGCGTGGATTTTGATTTCCTTGATGCTGTTAACGTAAATTTGAGGGAAAAATTCAGTCTTCTTCAACTTGAACAGTTTTGTTCTAACTCTACAAAAGCCTATGCTGAACTCACTGCTTATTTCTATTCGAATCTTAGTTTCTTGGATGCGAATAAATTCTCTTTTAGTGTCCGAGATCAGGACTATGTGGTGGATGTAGATATGTTGGTTGATGTCATTGGGGTTGAGAGAGGGAGATATCAACCGATCAATGTCTCAATTGCTCGTGCTACATTGGAACTTGTTAAGGATAGAAGGACAGAGGAAAAGATTTCCTACTTAAGGATGAGCGTATTTAACATTCTGCTTCACAAGATTGTCATTAATTGCCTTAGACACAAATTTACTTCAAAGACTGATGTTTCAAACTTAGAGGCAAAGCTGATGTATGCCATCATTACTGGGAAAAAGTTTTCTCTTCCTCACACTATTATGTTCCATATGTATAGAGCAGTGGTGAAGGATAAAGGTCAACTTCCTTATCTAGGTCTTGTGACAAAGTTATTCAAACATTTGAATATTCAACCTCCATGAATTCTCTGTACTCGATCTTGTGTTCATATGGTGATAGGACTGAAAATGGTGACTAAAATGCGTCTGAAGGAACTTAGCAAGGCGTTGGAGAAATTCAAGGAGAATACCTCTATCAAAACTCATCAAATCTCTTCTGCAGCAAAAAGAAAAGGGAAGGAGCCCATGGTTGCTCCATCCAAGAAAAGAAGAGCTCTCATCGTTGAGGATGAAGATGATGAGGAGGACATCACCATTTCTGCAATGGCATTGAAGAACCTGAGCCGTTTTGTTCCAAAATCAAAGGAACAACAAGAGAAAAACTCAGAGCAGAGGACTGGAGAAAGAGAAGAGAAAGAAGCAGAAGAGAAAGAAGCAGAGGAGAAAGAAACAAAGGAGAGAGAAGAAGAAGAAAGAGATGCTGAGAAGGAAAGAGTTGAAAAAGAAGAAGAAGAAGAGAAAAGAGATCAAGAGGAAGGAGAACATGAGGAACACTCTTCTCCACCTGAAGGCATGGAAACAGGGGGAGATCGAGAGAGAAGAGGAATGTCCTCATATCCTGCTACCAGTGAGGGAGTCAGTCGCTCTCCAGCAGATCCAGAGGACATTTATGCCTCTCAATTTCTTGAGGAAGGACATGATGTTTCATCGTCAAATCTGCGTGATTATCTTTGATCGCCATCGTCCGCCTTTACTCCATCGATCGTGCCAAAGCGCACGTTGACCGATAATTCAGCAGATTTTCACAGAATTCTTGATGTTCTCTTGGAAATGCGAGGTCAGATATATGTTCTGGGATGCGAAGTTCAGAATTTGCAAAATGCAGGTCAAGCTTCTTCAGATTCCTTGAATGATCAGATCCAAGCCATTTCTCTTCAGATTCAGGCTAATGCTAAGGGTGAGGATGTTGCACAACTGAAGGAGGAATTGAAAAAGTTGGAAGGCATTGTCCAGTTAATGGGGGATTTCTAGCTTGTTCGTGTTCCCAAGCAATCTTGATTCTATTCCATTTTCATCTCAACCTTTTTTATGCTGACAAAAAGGGGGAGAGATGTGAGATTTGAAAACTTTGAACCTTACACCGTTTGAACTTTTGGATTGTTTTGATGTTTGACTTTACTTTTGTATTTGGATGTGGACTAAATTTGGGATTTAGATTTGACTGCTTATATTAACTACTATTGGTATCTTATGGATGGCTTTATCACATGCAAGACTAACATATTTTCTGTGGTTGCAGATTCTAGAGTTATCATTCATTAAGCCATTTATTTTTATAAGATATCCATATTTGTTTGAGTAATGTTTTGCAAGTCAAAGTTATCCAAATCTGCAGGAAAGTTTTGTTACCATAAAAAATGGAGAGATTGTTGGAGAAATTTTCATGAAGTGTTTTGAAGCTGACAAAACGTTTCCATCAGTCTAGTCTGAAGATTTGCAGACTCTACTATTTAAAGTCGAAGACCTCCGGATTGCCGGACTCAAGACTCAAAGTCTATTCTCATTGGTATAGTTTCTAATCCGTTGAAGAAAGGCTATCCGAATCTGGATGTTTCATTAAGGATGTGACCTTATTAACTGGAGAAGATCTCTTGGCTGGATATGACATAACAGAATCCTTTATTTGATCATGATTGATTCAAAGATTAAGGATCCGATGATTGGCGAAGTATACTTGAAAGGTTCTACTTATGGAAACCGAGATCCTGATTGTATGGACGAACATGATTAATGGGCTATCGACATGTTCCTTTAATAGCTCGAATGATCTTCTTAATTGATTCCGTCCAATGGGTAGATTGGAGGAATTCCTTTGGTAAGTGCCAACGGGTATGATGGCATAAAAGAGTATATAAGGAAGACGTTCTAGTTGTTCGAGAGTGTGCACGATAGAAGAATTCCAAAGTCTGAAACTCCTTGTTCTTAGTAAATTCATTTGAGCGAAATCTTGTACGCAAAATAGAGTCTATATTCGTGAGAAACCTTAAGGAAGTGTGGTAGAATATCTATACTGTGGAATCAAGGGAGAACTTTGCTGTAACATCTCTTTTATTTATAGCGAAATCTAGCCGGTAGGCTGTCAGTGCGGAAGAGTGGACGTGGGCTTGGAATAAGCTAAACCACTATAAACCTTGTGTTCAATTTTCTCTTCCCTACTCTCTGCTTTACTTTGATCGTAATTCGTTTTGTTAATTAAAAAAGAACTTCTTTTCTATTGTTTGTTTAATATTGCTTGCATATCACGAAAAATTATTATACACCTATTCACACCCCCTCTAGGTGTTTATACTAGCTATCTCAATTAGTCCTATGCTCGTTGTATGTCTCTTGGGCTATAGCTCATTTGGCATGCATCAATGTAGTCCCTCGCATTAAGCTGAGAGTACTTCGTTGCGGTGGCAAAATTTAGCATTTCCTTTTCCTTCCATTATGTCTACAGGTGTGCCTATGATATGAGTCATGTGGATAATAGCTGGCCATTGGATATTTTTGCTATTGTTGGTGGTAACACATCTAGGACATGGGAAAGGATTGATGGCTGAGTCTTCTTTTTCTTATTTGTTTGCTCCTTGATTTGCTTGTTCTATGTTCTGCTGGAAGTGTGGAGGTCCATATATGTGGATTGCAGTGGTGGTCTTGCATCACTCTTTCGAATTGGAGGCCAAAGAAAAAGGGATGTTAGCCGGGCGCCTGCAATAATTACATTCCGAATTCGCACTAAAGCCGCTCTTCAGGTGCAACATCTACTCTAATGCGACATAATATCTCTCGTTGATCTGTGGCTTTACTCATCGGTTTATGGTTTTAGGGAGGCCTATTCTACTCCTATACTGCCTCTGGATATCCTCGCGAGATAGACCACCACAGCAAGGATTGACTGGGTAAGCTATTGCACTATGTCTTTGTATGTTCGAAGTGAACAAATGCATTTTTCTTTGATTTTATCGGATGTCTCCGAAGAGACTGCTTTTTTCTTTGATGACTGATCCATTTTCTTGTTTTTCATGGAATTATCTTCTTCTTGGACGGAAGTAGTTGTGACCTTGCTTCTAATCTTTCAGTTTCAGCTTAACTGGCTGTCATGAATGTCTTGCTTTTTTGTTCTAGCATCACTTTCTTGTCTGTTTCTGGATGTCTATGATCTTATCAAGCGGTGAGTTTAAAGGGAAAAAGGATGTGCATCCATATCCACAGTAATAAAGGAGTTAGGATGCCCGGTAATATTTGCTTCTATGTTTGATTTTTCTTATTTAAAACTTATAATCATCTAGTCATGGGCATATCTCGGTGCAAAACAACACTCTAGATTAGCTTTAGGGCTGGTGTGATTCGGTTTTGGGGAAATGACTTTGGGAAAATGAAAATACCTTTGAGGTAAAGGGGTTTTCTAAAATATTACACTATTTGGTAAATTGTAACCTCAAATGATATTGGAAAATAGCTTTAGCATAACTACCGTTTGGTAAAACCCATATTTGTAAAGGGCTTTTACTATTTTTTATTTTTTTAATCTGAAAATTTAATAAGGTGTAGGTTGGCCATTGGCCTCTACCGACCAATTGCTAGCCAAGGGCCAGACCACCATATCCCATCGCTAGATTGCCAAATCTGGCCTCTGAACCGCCAAATCTAGCGGCCTGAGGTCTTGCGAACCTAAGCGACACCGCCTGAGATCACGGACACCGGTTGGCCTTTGGATTGTCGAATTTGGCACCACTTGGGGGTGCAACCTTAGGCAACACTGCCGCCGAAGGTCGCGCAACCTCAAATGGTGTCGCCTGATTCGCGCGAGCCAGGCAATGCCGCCTGAGATCGCGCACTCAAGTGGCATTGCCCGAGTCGCGGGTAGCACCACCCCAGGCGATGGTTGTCGGAGACGCACAACCCCTAGGTGGCGGCAACGGTCATTGAAGAAGACCAACTCAGGCGGCAAATCAGGAGAAGGTGAAGATGAATAAGAAGAAGATGAATAGTGACGTGGATGAATAGTATACTTGCATTTCTAAAGTGCCGAAAGCTCAAAGCAGGTCCGGACCTGCATTGAGCTTTTAGCATTCCCAATACTGACATTTGGCCAAGGGACTTCCAAAAATACTTACCAAACACCTAATTTTTTTTCAAGCCCCTTAAAAAAGTTGAATCAAACCAAACTTTAGTTTGCAGAGGTTGATTTTTCAACCGGATTTTACCTCGTTGTGCAAGATCACCTATATTACCTAAAATGTACATCCAATAATTCTAGGGGTGTGTTGCTAGTTGAATGATTTCACGAATGACGATCTACATCCTCATGTGGATTTGCCATTTTTGAGCAATAAAAAACTGGAGTTCTGACTTCATATCATATATAATTAGTAAAATATAAGGACATGATAACGATCTAGCTGAAATTAACAAAATTATTATGGTGTCGAGAGAAAATGATAAAAATCTTCGAAGGAAGTACTTTAGGGGACCAATTGCGGAAAAATGTAAGAAATCTCAATAACTGGTAATTTGCAGCATTGAAACTCTTGGAAGCTGATGTTTTTGTCTCTTGTTGAGCAAAATTCACGTCATTTCCTGAGACCACGCATGGCTTATGGCAGAGGCTTTGCATATTAGATTCATGAGAAATTAAGATTTTATATTATGCTCACTTTTAGAAATTCTCTTTTCGGCGAAATAAACCCATCCTAATCACACATAAACACTATACAATTCCACGTATTTTAGACTGAATACTTAGACAATTTCCATGGAAAATTAGCGATAGAAAATAAAGAGAGGAGACTAACATGGATCCGCAACTTCTGTGTTTTCACGTTTAGCCAGCAAAGGACATATCAAAAGTACACCATTTGTTTGCTACCTTGACATCCCCCGAATATGACAAAACGTTTGATTCTAACCGATGTAAAAAAGTTAAGTTACATAATGATATTGGACTCTGATTATTCATCTTCTTCATATGTGCGAAAGTTAACCAAAGTAACTCTGAATATTCATCTTCTTCAGATGTGCGAAATTGAACCACTTGAGCCTGTGCCCTCCGATCAACTACTTCATAGTTGAGGCTGCTTTCCCCATGCGTTCTCGAACTTTATCTATCCCGCTCTCGAATGGTGACATTAAATTGGGAAAAAATACCAAAATAGTCTTAAACCTTTTGCATTGGTACTAATTCAGTCCTAAACTTTTTAATTGGACTATTTTAGTCCTAAACGTTTTTACATTGTTACCAATTCAATCAATCCAGTTAATTTAAGCCGGCCGGCAGTCTTATGTGGCGCAATATGGACAAATTTTATAATTTTTTATTTTTTTCAGATTTTTTAAATTATTTTTTTCTTTTCTCCTTACCCCTTGGCCGACAAGGTCGCCGGCCAGCCGATCATCGCTGGCCATAGGTGGTCGGGGCGAGGGGCCCTGCGCCCTCGCTGACCACTAATGAGGGCCACCGCTCCTCGCCGGCCGCAAGCGAGGGCATCAGCCCCCGCCAGATCCAAGCGAGGGCTACCATGCCCTCGCCGACCAATGGGCAAGGGTTTCGGCAGCCCTCGCTTGGATCTAGGCGGGGGCCGATGCCCTTGCTTGTGGCCGGCGAGGGTGCGACGACCCTCGCTAGTGGCCGGCAAGGGCACGAGGCCCTCACCTCGACCAGCCCTTTGTGGCTAGCGACCTCGTCGGCCAAGGGATAAGGAGAAAAGAAAAAAAAAAGAGAAAAAAAAAAAAAATAATAAGTTAAAAAATTTGAAAAAAAAATATAAAATAAATTTATAAAATTCGTCCACGTGGCGCCATATAAGACTACCAACGGCCACGTCAAGCAATTTCCGGCTTAAATTAGCCGATGGATTGAATTGATATCAATGTAAAAATGTTTAGGACTAAAATGGTCCAATTAAAAAGTTTAGAACTAAATTTGTACCAATACAAAATATTTATGACTATTTTTGTACTTTTTCCCATTAAATTGTGCATCGACACTGATTATAAGTGGATTATGTGATTCTGCTGTTCATTCTCTCGAGCCTTGGCTCACTCCCTTAGCTTTTTGAAATTGATGATTATATTAGGCAGAGAGTGTAACTCTTTTTCTCTCGCCACTAAGTTCAATTATTCTCTACGGTTGCCGGCATAGTATGGATCTCTAGTTTCTGTAATTTCCATCGATTCTCTTTGTATACTTGATCCTGCCAAAGGTTGCAAGACAATGTGTAGGCTTGTTTCTGATTAGATTCTTGTCCTGTTGTACAAGCAAGTAATTAATCAGACCGTTTAGAGAGAACATGAATAGATTAAATTTAGATAGAGTAACATGAAAATTGGTCAAGAACTTACATTTAGGATTGATCATTTGCTCGCTCGCTTGAATTGCACAGAGATAAAATTTTAGAGAGAAATGTTCTTGGAAAGAATGCTTTCTATTGTTGAATGTTTGGATAGATACAAATGAGGGACAAAGCTCCCCTTTCATACAAAAAGTCCCCCATCACAACCGTCTATCAACATTCGATCTTGCAGACGAGATTGCATCTCCCTATCTATCAAGAATGCTTTAGAAGTAGGTATAATTACCGTTTCACTCATCCCTAAGGATGTTCTAGAAACCTTAGGCAACTGCGGTCTTCTTCAATCGAGGTCACTCCTTTGGTCACGCAAACTTTGAGACTCTGACAATTGCATGTTTGTGCGCAAAGTGCTTTTAACCAGAAGTATGGATCGTGGGCCGAAGCTCCGGATGCAATGGCAACCAAAATAGGAGGTGCGTGGTAGTCGGTTTATAAGTGCCACGCCGGTATATATGCATCCAAACCATTTAACCAAAAGTATAAATCTTGGGCCAGAGCTCCGGATGCAATGGGAACAAAAATAGGAGGTGCGCTTGTCCATGCCAACATTTTCATTCCGACGTCCGGTGTAACTTAGTCTTCGCTTCCGGTATAACCATCGGCAACAGCTTGCGATCACGAACTATGACCTCCTCACAAAAAGGTCACAGCTCTGATGAGACGACAGGCTTTTGGCAAAATTGGGAACTATTACTTTAGTAGCCAGTGGCTCAATTTACCATGGTCCATGGATTTTAGGAAAACTAAACCTGTTTCATTGCCCATCTTGACGACTTTGCACAGTGCAATGCGCAACAGAGAAGGAAGAAGCTGCCAAAAACACAAGGTGGACACGTTCAGCTGGACGAAGTTTCCTTTGATGGAGAAAATACTATCTGTTCTCGAAAAAATATTGTTTCCGACTTGATTATGGGCAAACCCTGGCTCGGGTTTGGGTTCGCATGGATCGGGTCCATCGACACGAGTCTCACATGATCAATGGAAGCGGTTTTCATAAACCCCAGTTCAATTAAGAATTTCTTCAGATTGCGTCGCAACCAAGTTGATTTCCTTCTAACCAGTAATATCCGTAAGTATCATCACGTGCCCTAATTAATATTTGATAAGTCAAATATGTAATTTTCTCCCCCCCTTTTTATTAAGAATAACTCAACAATAATCCATCGTAGGGGGCATTTATTAAATAACCATATAAATTTGATCATGATACATGTAATTAATATTTTAAAATCCAAGTAATATGGTAAGTGCTTTATAGGGAATCGGGATAATTACAAACATGCAATTTAGTTCATAAATTTTTAATTTGTTTAATGCAGCCCATATATTCCATCTTAATATATGACGTGATTTCTAAATTTTTTATAAATGTTCAATATAGTCCCTTAATTATTATATTTCCGAATTTAATCTACTTTTAGATTATCTAGTTTAGGGATTAAATTGAATAAACTAAAAGTTTAAAGATCATATTGCAAATCAAATTAAATTTGAAGGATCTGTATTAAATATATTAAAAGTTCATGGATCGAATAAGTCGGTGAACTATTTATGTCATTTTGTCTAGATAACCTTTAACACAACCGTGACTAAAAATTTATCAACAACCACCGGCCACAATGGCGTTACTGGCTTCGGGCCTTCTCTCCCTCACGAAGGGGAGATGTTCGAATCCTAGTGTGTCGCTTGGTGACTTAACCGTTCCACAGGGGTGGTGGGTTCCTCCGTGAGACCCCAAGTTCTTCCCGCCGGTTGCCGACTTTCGGAGTTTCTTGGATCATAAAAAAAAAAAAAAAAATTATCGACAAGGCGTGTTTTGGCCGTAGCGATTAAGAAAACCACGAGATAGGACAGGGCACGACTTCATCTCCTCTCTCTTTCTCTTCCCCTCTCTCTCTACAATTACTAACATGAAACAAGAAAATCTATGACAGCTTGAATTTCTTCATCGTCGCAGAAAAAGCAAACTCAGGGAGAGGGAAGATGAGCTACCAGAGAGCTCCTCAGGACCCTGACCCTCCACCAGGTGAGATCGATGATCGCTTTTTCTTGATCAAACTCGCTTTTTGGCTTGAATTCTTCGCAAGGTACTCATCTGCTCCGCCTCCGCCGCCGGGTTACCCTTCGGCCCCGCCGTTCGAGGGCTATCCGTACCCTCCGCCCCCGGGGCCGCCGCCGCCTCCTCGGCCTCCCTTCGAGGGCTACCAGGGGTATTTCGCCGGAGGGTATCCTCCGCCGCCGCCGCCGCCCCCGTTGCTGCCTCATTACGACCATCACCACTACGATCATCATCACTACAATGATCAGCCGGGCTGTGCTTCCTTTTTGGAGGGCTGTGCTTCCTTTTTGGTGGGCTGGTATGATGACTCTCTTTGGGCAGTTTTGGTTAATTTTTTCCCTTTTCCTTTTGTACCTTCAGCTTTTATTTTTCCTGTTGGTAGGTGAATCATGGCGATGTTATTGACTTAGTTCCTAAGAATTGCATGAGGAGAGGAGAGCAATGTGTTTTTGATTATGTGTTTTCACAATATAAGATGCTGCAGTGAAGCATGACACCTTTATGTGAACCATGTCTTTGGCAGTGGCAATATCATTGACGAGGATCATTTTAGTTTGTGAGGGATAGTCAGCTGTCATCAACGAGCTTTCTCTCGTCCTTAGTTGCTGTTTAGTTGCTACTGTTCCAGTCATGAAAAGAAATGATAATTCTTATAGTCATAGCCGGAGAAACTTTTCCACTCTCAGTTTCCTTTGTGAAAGCTCTTTAAAAAGCTTTTTATTATGTGGTAGAAATTGATGCACAAGCTTTGACTCTTACTCTGGCGAATAGGAAATGAGTTGGTAACTGTGTGGTTTTTGTGTTGTGCAGCTTAGCTGCGCTCTGCTGGTGCGGCTGCTGCTGCTGCTGCTGTATGAAGATGGATGAATTATAATACCCGATGCGCTGGGTGGTGACTGTTCGTGAAATTGTCCATGAACTGCTATTATTGAAGAATGTTGTTGAATCTGATATATCTCTGTTATAGCTGTTTGCTGAGAAAGAAACGTTGTTCCCTGTTTATTAAAGATTTGTGGAGTCTGAAAGCTGACAGGCTTTTTACTGTTAATAGTATATATGTAATTTTCATATCAAAGCAAGGAAAAAGTATTGTTGCTAGTGGCATACATATAATTTCCATCATAATTATATATGTCTTAGACACCTTATATATTTATTGGGGCACATCTATTGTAATCTTTGAAACTTGTTACTCAGAAACTGGTACTAATAACGCAGAGATTGGTTAGCATGGTATTGCGGTTCTTCCCATTCTGATTTTGAAGGAGTTTTTCATGTAAAAATTCGCGTGTCTTTTTTTATTATGATTTTGATTTTTCGATAATTCACGTTCCTAACAACTAGTATTAGAGTTTGGTGAAATAATGGGTGCAATGAATATGGACAAAGAGAAGGTGATAAGGACTTCAGAATCTAGAAAATGCAAATTGAGAATGTGTTCTACAATAAACTAGATTCGATCGGGTTGGAAAATTGAGAATTGTTAAATCGACAAAAATTGGGTGCGAATCGTCTCACTTTGGTGTAAAACAATGCCTTCAACATCACCAATGAGAAAACAATGACAGGAATTGATGAGGGCTTTGTCAAACATGTACTGTAAGCCATTTGCGTCAGATAAGGTATATATGCTGCGTTTGTCTTTGTCAGATAAGGTATATATGTGGCGTTTGTCTTTTCAATCTAAGGATGGACGAAGGTAATCCTGTGAAAGATCATATTAATGAATTTTATGTGATCGTGACTCAATTGTTTTCGGTAAAAATAAAATTCGATGACAAAAAAAAAGTTGTAATTTTGTTATCCTCTCTATTTGAAAGCCACAGTGTAACAATGACTACACAAAGCAATTCGTTTAGCCAAAAAAGGTTAAAACTTCAGGTAACACGAGATTTGATTCTTAACGAGTATACTCATATAAGAGAACTGGGTGAATTTTCGAGTACTACCTTGAAGGCTGAAAGTAGAGGAAGAAGAAATCAACGAGGTTGGAAAAAATACCATGGTAGATCAAAGTCCAAGGGAAAAGCAAATTGAGATCTCGCGGTGAAATAATTTGTTAGAATCATGAAAAGAAAGGCTATCTGAGACAAGATTATAGAGCCTCAAAGAAGAAAATTAAGGCTATCCGTGAGCGGCAATTTTGTTGCTAGAAAGTTTAGAAAGGTTTATCTTGTTAATATGAACCTTTGGATATTATTGGGAAGGTTGGTGGTCATAAAAAGACAATAGCAAGTATTAGTGAAAGTTGCAAGATGTCAAATTTATTTCTAACCTTTGGAGAAATTTCATCTTTCTTTGTCAATTAGAGAGCATCTCACACAAGACTATTTTTGCGGACTATTCCTTGAAAATTGTTAAATGTTAGTCGTAGCATGAGGAACAAAGTTAGGAACACCATATAGGACCGAAAGCATTAGAGATACGCCAACAATATTGAGTCGAAAGCTTATTCGAAATTTTGGCACTGTAGACTTGGACACGAGTGAAAAGGGAATGAATATGCTAATATCGAAGGGAAAATTTTCTAATTTGAAGTCCACGATATTGGTTTGTGTGAGGATTATGTTCTGGGCAAGTAAAAATGTGTCAATTTTTTTAAAATTGAGAGAGAACCAAATAAATAAATAAATAAATAAATAAAAGAAGGAAAATTAGAGTTGGTATGTAGAGATTTGGGGGGCCAACCCTTGTGCATTCACCTGGATATTTTCACTAGAAAGATATCGGTTTATTTTCTAAAAAAAAATAAATCCAATGTGTTTACCACTTTTAAAAGATGAAAAGCTAAAGCGGAAAATGAGATTGGTCTAAAGATTAAATGTCTAAGGTTTGATAATTGTAACAAGTAAGATAGCAAGGGGTTCAAGCAGTTTTATGCAAACAATGAAATTGGGATAATAAGAACAGTTCCCACAAACAACAACAAAATCGAGTTATTGAGAGGATGAATGGAGCTATAAATGAGTGTGCAAGAAGTATGATGATACATGCAAGATTACTAGAGCCGTTAAACGGGTGGGTCGGGTCGGGTTTGGGTCGGGTCATTAATGGTCCGACGCAAATTGACCCATTAACCCATTTATGACCCATTTATGTTTAATGTAAATTTTTCGACCCAAACCCGACCCGACCCATACCCAACCCGTACCCAACCCGACCCAACTCATATTAATAAAATATTTTCATATTTAACAAATTTAGAAAAACTTATTCCTTTGTTTTTTTTTAAAGATTATATTATTAAAATACTTCCAAGCTTTTATGTATATATATTATTTTTTTTAAAATTGTATTGCTAAAATAGTTTTATACAATATAAATTTAATGGACAATTTTTATAAATTTTAAAATAATTATTTAAAAAATCGAAATTTAATTATTTTTTTAAAAAATTAAATTTTTAATTATTTTAATTTTATTTTTAAAATGTAATTTTCTTTTTCTTTCTCTTTTCTTTTTCTTTTTTCTTTTTCTCTTTTTTCTTCTCCTTCTTCTTCTTCTTTGGCCGGCCGCCGCCACGACAACGGCCGGCGACCGGCCACGGCGAGCCTCGAGCTCGAGCTCGCCGACGCCGGCGAGCTCGAGGCTCGCCCAGATCGGCGAGGCTCGAGCCTCGCCCGACACCGGAGCCCAAGTCTCGCCAGATCGGCGAGGCTCGAGCCTTGCTCCGACGCCGGCGAGCTCGAGTCTCGCCAGATCCGGCGAGCCTCGAGCTCGCGACGTCGGCGAGGCCTCCGCTCGCAGATCCGGCGAGCTCGAGGCTCGCCGGTGTCGGCGAGCTCGAGCTTGCTCCTCGCCGGACCGGGCGAGGCTCGAGCCTCGCCGACGCCGGCGAGCTCGAGTCTCGCCAGATCTCGGGCGAGCTCGAGGCTCGCCGGTGTCGGCGAGCTCGAGCTTGCCCTCGCCGGAATTGGCGAGGCTCGAGCCTCGCCCGACGCCGGCGAGCTCGAGTCTCGCCAGATCCGGGCGAGCCTCGAGCTCGCCGACGTCGGCGAGGCCTCGCCTCGCAGATCCGGCGAGCTCGAGGCTCGCGGTGTCGGGCGAGCTCGAGCTCGCCCTCGCCGGAACCGGCGAGGCTCGAGCTCGCCGACGCCGGCGAGCTCGAGGCTTGCCGATCGGCGAGGCTCAAGCCCGGCCGATGCCGGTGGGCTCGAGTCTCGCCAGACGGCGAGGCTCGAGCCTCGCCGGGCGTCGGCGAGGCCTCCGCCTCGCGGATCCGGCGAGCTCGAGCTCGCCGACGCCGGCGAGCTCGAGCCTCGCCCGGCCGGTCGCCGGCCATCGCGCGTGCCGGCGACCGGAAGGAGGAAGGAGAAATAAAAAAAAAAAAAAAAAAAAAAAAAAAAGGAAGAAAAAAAAAGAAAAAAAAAAAAATTATAATTTTGATTTTTATAAAGTTGAAGAGAAAATGGATGAATTATAATGTTTTTGTTAAAGATGAGTTTTCAATCTAACCCATTTAAAAACCCACTTAAGACCCACCTATCTTAAACCTTTAATTGTGAAACCCATTTAACTATCTTTTGTTATAAACAAGTGACCCATTTATGACCCATTTAAGATTTAAATGGGTCATAAATGGGTTTGTGACCCATTTTAACACCTCTAAAGATTACCCAAGACATTTTGGGCGTTGCGAGCATATACATTACAAATCTAGGAAAAAAGTATTAGAAAGTTATAAAGTAGCTATTAAGATACCTAAAAGGCATTTCAATCATATCACTATGTTTTTTCAAAAACATTGTAAATTTACAAGACTAAAAACTATGACATTCATCGGTGGTCGTGACACTCATTAGTGGATCGGTGAGGGTCGATCGCCCTTGTGCTGACAACATGAAGGGGTTGCATCGCCCTACGGTTACTCTTTACTTTTAATATTTGAAATTTTAGTTATTTTTCATTATCTAATTTTAGATTTGTTTTTCTCCTAATTTGAGTTTTTCTCTAAATTTTTCTATTTTTTTAATATAATAATAGTGAAATGACGTCGTTTTGTGCTTTAAGAAGCTTCATCATCACGTTAATAGCAGCTATATTGGTTTAAAAGAAAGCATAAAAAAAAAAAATTCGACGTGGGAAATTTTCCATCTATAAAAGGCTAATGGATGTAACGAAAATCCCAAAGTGCATACTATAGATAGGTTTAAAGATTTGATTCAATGAAAAGTAGTTTTAAGACTAAAGTGATTAACTAAAACAAGTTTCAAGACTTACACTTTCATTAACTTGTATCTATTGTAAAGAATATTTCTATGAACATTTCTTGTTCCTACAGCAACCAACTTGCATCGGATCGTGCTCTTCAAAGAGCAATTCTTCTCAAAATGTGTTTAGTTGGAATCCCATTATAAAGTTGGCTTCAAAGCTATTCTTTCTATAGTGCTTGCTTTTCTTAGGAATTAAATAGCGCAAGTTGTTCGGAATAGGATTCTTGTCGAATCACGGGCTTGGCTTACACGGGACCGAGCATCGTCGAATTTCCTTGGGCATGTTCGGCCCGCTTGAACTGAATAGGCCCAGAACAATCACGCTGGGCCGAATGTGTTCATTGGTCTAGGCCAGCCAGCTAGGCCCGTAAATTCTAGGGTCCAAAATTTTTTGGGCCGAGCCCATTTTCCGATAAAATCCCGGCTTGCCCAACCCATTTGTATCCCCATAACGTCGTGTTCGAAAGATTAGCCTCTTGTCCACTATTAGACACGTTCAATGGGAACCGCGGCTAGGCCCCCTTCCCCAAAGGCCGAAGAGGCTCGACGATTTTATATCAATGTGCATTCTTACGTTACATAGGTGACCTTGCAACACGTCGGGCTTGGTACGGGGTCACCTACAAATAGACCCAATCATGAGGCAGGTTTGGGCAGGCTCGGGATGGACCGAGCTCTTGGCGTAACAAGTGCAGGTCCTGTCCAGTTTAGGACTAGCTTTTGGGGCCAGGGCCGACCATCAGATGACCGGCAAGACCCATACCACTCCAGGCCCGCCCAATTCTTTGGGCCAATCTTTTCCAACCCGATGAGCATTCCGGTTCCTCTAGTGTGACAAAAATCTTTGCAAACGGTGTAATCATCGGCGACGACTCATGATCGACGGCAACACCCTTCGCCGGACATCGCAAGTGGATTAAAATTTTCGGAGGACAATCTTCATGTCCCCTCTGCTTCTGGCCTCGCGTGGTAAAGAACTAAGACCCCCTCGCAAAACAAGTCGAATCTAGCTAATCAAGGATCATGCGAGTAAAACGGGTCTTTCCCTTTTAGTTGTTTCAGTCCTTTCCTTTCCTCGTGCTTCTTCGATCAGATCAAGAAACACGTGGTTTGCCAACCGCAACATTAGCCAGCAAAATCAAACGTTTTGTAGGCAGGCCCAACCAAAGCTTTGGACCTATTCGTAGGCTCTGGCCCTACCTCATCCCCTGATTCATGCTTCCATCTCTGGTGACGTCAACGTCGGCAACGTCGAAAGAACCTTCATGGAAAGTGGGTCTTGCAGATGCAAGCGGGAATTGAGAAATTCATTTCACTAGGACTAGGTACTAGGACCATCTTGGCGTAAAAAGTAGTGACCTCAGCTAGGGCTCAGGTTCGATCCGCCTTGTAAAGATTCTCATGTTCAATTAGAGTTCCATTTTGTACTTACGACCTCGAATGTTCCCCACCATTTCCTACTTATAGATTACATGTAAGATGAGAGAATTTATCTCATACCAATGGTTTCATCTCCGACAGCCCCGCCGACCATTCCCCTACCATCGCCAACCCTTTCTGATGATGGTCGAGTGTCGGCCACCTAGTTCTAACTTCTTCTTCTTTTTCTAATTTTACTTTATTTTTTAATTATATTTAAATACAATTCATATTGAAAATCAATTTTTTACTGAAATAATATCATTTTAATCACGTTATCGCCACATACGATAAAAAAAATAGTAATAAGAAAGTCATGTCAGCATTTTCTAATAATCAAGTTTGACCGAGGTAATGAATAGCTCGATTACACCAAATTTTTTAATTTTAAAGTTTAATTATATTTTCATGACGAAGTTTAAAATTTTGAGTAGCTAAATACCTTTGAAACATCACTGTGGCAGAACGGATGTTGAGCCGAAAGCGTCCACCGTAGGACGCCACGTTTCAATCTTTGATTGGCTGGCCAAAAAGATAGTGGTACTAATGTTATCTTTTGAACTGCCAGGATAAGGGTTCAACTCATAGCTCTAGCGCTTTGACTATTCTTTTTCTTTTTTCATGTTATTTTTCACTTTTTCCAAAGATATTCCCTCTCCTTTTTTCCGAAACAAACATAGGATTTTAGACATTTCATTTTATTTTGTAAAATCTAATTAATCATGGAGTTCTTTTTTTATATTATTTTATTATTTTATTAGTTTTATTCATTTTTGTAATTATATTTTTGTTCTTCAACTTTTAAGCGTGAAACTGATACTTTGATTGTGTTATACTTCCAAATAAATCCATTAATGCATCTTTTACGATCTCATTCTTTCTTTAGTTTTAAACTTCATTTGATTAGCCTTGGAAAGTGATTAACTGTAAATTTAAGTGATTCATTCCATTTTTTCTATATCTAGTCGTCATATGAATATCAAATTTAGGGTGAGAAATTGGAATTTTATGACACTATTGTCAAATGGTATTCTTTTATTTTTTTTTTTTCGTCAATCCTACTATACTTCTATTCCAACTCTCACTCTCAAATTTTTACCATACCTTTAGGATGAGAAATTAAAAATTTATGACATTATTGTCAAATGGTATTCTTTTATTTTATTTTATTTTTTTGTCGATCATACTCTACTTCTATTCCAACTCTCATTCTCGGATTTTTATCCTACTTTCTTGTAGAGCGTAGAAGTCGAAACTCACACTCAAACTAAATCGTCTCCATCCCAACTCCCCTTAGAAGGTGGGGATTCGAAACCCCACCTCTCCCTTCCATGTTGGAAGGGTAGCCACTAGGACAAATTCCGGTGGTTTGTCAAATGGTATTCTATGTAGTGTATCTAAAAGAGGTTCCTCATATACTTTGGGAAAACTACCAAAAAAAAAAGTCATATACTTATTATAATTATATTGATTTAGCCCTTAACTTTTTTATCAATTTAATTTTAAACATTTTGCATTTATGCAAATTCAGTTCATTCAACTAATTTTGCCAAACGGTGTTGACATGACGCTACCATCACCGATGCGGCAATTTTAAAACAATATTTTAATTATTTTTATAATTTTTTTCTTTTTCTCTTTTCTTCTTTAATTTTTTCTCTCTTCCGGAGGGCCAAAAAGCCCTTGCCGGCCAAGGCGTGGGCACGTGGCCCCTCAACCATACCAAGTGAGCGAGGCAGTCACAATCCTCGCCTATGGCCACTCACCCTCACCGACACTAAAGGAAGAGAGAAAAATTTTTTAAAAAAATGATAAAGACACCACATCAACGTCGATTGGCAAAAGATTAGTAAAATGGACCGAATGACACAAATGTAAAATGTTTATTACTAAATTGACACAATTGCAATAGATTTAAAACTTTTTTAGTAATTTTCCCTAGATGTTTTGTTTGTCATAACCCCCGCTAATAATATTATTCACGTATATACAAATTATTTTGTCAATTAGGCTCCTAATTGGTTTTTCATTATAAATTGTTTTTTCTTGTAATAAATTAGTTCACTTTAGCAAACCAAGGTATAAAGAAAGTCCGACGAAGAAATTACTTTCTTGATAGAAATTACTTCCTCCTCCTCCTCCTCCTCTTCTTCTTTTAAATTTTAGCTTATTTTTAATTTAATTTAAATAAAAATCATATTAAATTTTAATTTTCCACCGAAATGACACCGTTTTAATTATGTCACTGTCATGTTTGATAAAAAAATAATAAAAAAATCATATCAATATTTTTTAAATAATTAAATTAGACGGAATTAATAAATAATTCTTTTTTGTTGAAAATAAATAATTCAATTGCATCAATTTCATGAAGTAAGTTTTAAAATTGAGGGTGAGAGATAAGCCCAAAGTGTTCACCATAGGACACCACGTGTCAATCTTTTATTGGTCGTCCATAAAGTAAGTGGTACTAGCGTTCTTTTAGGACTGCCACGATGAGGGTTCAACTCAGAGCTCTAGTGCTTTCTACCACTCTTTTCTTTTTTTCATGTTATTTTTCATTTTTTCCAAAGATATTCCCTTTCCTTTTTTCCGAAAAACAAACATAAGATTTTAGACATTTCTTTTTCTTTTGTAACTTAAGCATGGAATTCTTTCCTTATGTATTTCATTCTTTTATTTTTTATTCATTTTTGTAATAATACTTTTGTTCATCAACTTATCTTTTTAGCATGGAATTGATACTTTGATTATGTTATACTTCTAAATCAATCCATTAATGCATCTTTTGTGATCTTATTCTTTTATTTAGTTTTAAACTTCATTTGATTAGGCTTGGAAAGTAGTATGTGATTAACTGCAAATTTAAGTGATTCATTCCACTTTTTCTAAATCTAGTCGCCATGTGAATATCAAATTTAGGGTGAGAAATTGGAATTTATGATACTATTGTCAAATGGTATTCTGCATTGCATTAGTGTGATGTATGTAGAAGAGGTTATCAAAAAAGTGCTAAATCTAGTACTATTGTGTCAATTCAAGCCTATTTTTTTTTTATCAATTTATTCTTAAACATTTTGCATTCATGCAAGTTTACTTCATTTGGTCAATTTTGACTGGACAGCCCTGACATGATACTATCGGCACTAATGTGACATTTTAAAATAATATTTTTTATTTTTTATAATTTTTTATTTTTTTCTTTTCTTTAATTATTTTTTCTCCCTTCCCATAAGACTAGCGATGGTCGCCGTCGACCTTCAAAAACTCTAGGCAAGGGCAGCAATGCCCTTACCAGCTAGAGTGTACGCACACAACCCCTTGCCCAAACTAGGCGAGTGAGGCAGTCACCACCCTCACCTAAGGCCAACGAGGGTATCCCAAGCTTCCTTGTGGTCGGCGACCCTTATCGGCGCTAAGGGAAGAGGGAAAAATTAAAGAAAAAATAAAAATAAAAACATTATACAAAAATTTTAAAATATTATTTAGAAACTACAATGTTAATGTTGGACTAGTCAAAATTGGCCGAATAGACTAAAATTACACAAATATAAAAATTTTATGACTCAATTGACACAATTATAATAGGTTTACGACTTTTCTGATAATTCTCATTTTATGTTTTGTTTGTCATTGCGCTACTAATAATATTACTCATGCCTGCGTTATAACTTTTTTTTTTTCTTAAAATAAATGGTTTCACTTTAGCAATTTAAGGTAAAAGCAAAGTCTTACAAAGAAATTACTTTGTTGACAAAATTTAGTTTATCATAATTTTTTATCAACTCAAAAGATTATTTTTTATGTGTCTTTCTATTTAATTTTGTCTATAGTCATTCATCTTTCTATCGTAATAAAAGCCAATGTACACATGAATCGTCATACTTTGTCATCGTTTGATAAAATATAAGTATTTCCTATAAATGGGAAACGTTTCAATGCTTTTATCAAAATGCCTTAGAAATGGTTAAAAACTATAATCGTCTAACTTTGATGACATAGACAGAACCTCAAGAAATATGATTTTTATATAGAGCGATCTTAAAATACCACCAGCTAAGAGTTCTTAAATGAAAATTTAAGTTAGAAAGAGATACAAATTAAACAGATAAATTCGTGAAGATGATATATAGTAATCGTATAGCATATATTTTATACATTTGACCCTCAAATCAAACAAATGGATAGCATCTTTGCAAAACATCGAAGAGAGAAAGAGAGAGATGGTGCACATGCAACACAGACAAATACAATCAAAGCAAAAGCACGAGACTAAGGGCCTATTTGGCAACGTGCCAAACAGTGCCTGATTCTGATTTTTTGTTTCTAGAATCAGTTTGGGACGAGAATTGCGTTTGGTAAAATTTTTGTTCCCGGGAACAGTTTTGGACAAGATTTGAGAATAAAATAATATATATATATATATATATATATATATATATATATATATATATATATATATATAGACATATATATGATTCTCTGTCCAAGAATCAGAAAAAGAATCGAAATCTTATGTCCTCTGCTCTTGTCCTCTCACTCTTTCATCCTCTCATCTCCTCTGCTCACAATCTCACTCTGCTCTGCTCAGTCTCACTCTCTCGTCCTCTCATCTCCTCTACTCACAGTCTCACTCTCTCGTCCTCTCATCTCCTCTGCTCAGTCTAACTCTCTCCCTCCCCAAGAACGGCGATGGCGAGCTCCTCAAGAACGACGACGTCGACTGCTACATCTTCATCGTTGAAGCTGCTCGTTCAAGGTGAGTTCCCTTCACTCGCAGCTATGGGTGGTTCCTCGTCTATGACGGCTGGCGGGAGCGACCCTTGGGCCCGACTCGGCAAGGGTGCCTGCCGAGTCGGGCCCTGGGTCGCTCGTCCCGAGCTAGCCGAGGGCAAATCGGCAGGTGCCCTCGCCAAGCTGGCTGAGGGCGAGCGACGCCGAGCAGGCCCAGGCGTCGCTCACCCTGGGCCCAACTTGGCGGGCGCCCTCGCTGAGCTGGCCGAGGGCAAGTGACCCTTAGGCTAGCTCAGCAAGGGTGCCCGCTAAGTCGAGCTATTGCCAATTCTTTGCGCGGAGAGCTTATTGTTGTTTTGATGTCGTGCGGGGGTTACGTCGGGATTCACGGCTCCGGTTTCGGAGACTTCCTTTTGAAGCGAGTTGCTTCATGCTATTGTGGACTCCAGTTTCGAGCACCCATCTGAAGGCAAACTACATACTCATTGAACTTCTTTTGATGTTTATGTATTGGTTGTCGTCGACTGGATCGTTTACGTGTTGTGTGTGTGTGTCTTTCTCTGTTCTATCGATTCTATATATTTGGATAAGATATTGTGGAAGCAAAGAGCGGATGACGGCAGATGGAGGGAAGGAAAAAGAAATACAGCGGGACGGGTCGTAGTTGGGAGTGACAATTCTAACATCCTTAAATGTCGCAAGTGGGCCGAGAGGTCAATTGCAATTCATGTTCATGTATCGGTTTCTGTTGTGATCCTCTCGCTCAATTCGGATTGGGAGTTATGATCGTGATGAGGCGTGAATAGATAAAGGCTATAGTGCTGAGTACAGTTTTGAGCTTGGGGAAGTGAGATTTGTATTGTGAATTTGGCTGATTAGGCATTTCGGGGTTGGGGAAGTCGTAGCTGTGTTTTGCAGCTGTAGTGCCTAGTTCAATGGGGGCAAACTATACCCGAATTATCCCTCATGTGTACATTTGGATGTTTTCAAAGCATATGACTGACGGTGTTGTGTTGTATTCCGGTTAGTTTTGTTAAGCTCTTAGATTACCGAGTTCGGATCAATGCTACCACTGGAATATAGTCAGATTGATCGAATAACCTTATACTTGTTCGATACAAATATTTCACCTTGCTATTTCTACTTTGGGAATGGAATTTGTTTAGTATCTCATGGTGATTGACTATCGGCTATTTGGCTTTTCTCTAGTCGAGTAATGAACTGTAGGTTGTAGGTTTCCATGGAGTAGCTTTATGCAAAAGAGGAGGCTCATGTTGTTTACTTATTCCCTTTTCATCACATTGCATTGAATATATAGCTCTCTAAGTTCACGAGGGACGTTAGAAATATACTGAAATATTGTTTTGAGTTGTTTCCTCAAAGTGTTCCTCTCATCTGATTTTTTCCAGGCTGTTGATTCATTCTGAGTACAAAGGTTGTGATTCATTCTAAGTAAGTGATCCTATTTCAGGTCAGCTGGAAGTTGTTGGTTTGAAGTTGTGGGTTTGCATTTGAACAAGAAGCCACCTCAAGTGAGTTTCATTAGAGCATCTTTTTCTTTTTTCCTCAACTTACCCGGTTACACTTTATCTTCCATGATAGTTTTAAGTGTCATCTCAATTAATTTATATGATATTCAATCAAGGTTAAATGGAATCCTAAAAAGATGTGTTCAATGCAAAATGGACTAAGCCTTTAACCAACTTGTTTGTAAGATTGTTAGTAGAGGAGGTTCAAAAGGGAAATCGCACGACTTCTACTTTTAACAAAGTAGGGTGGGATAACATACGGACTGAATTCAATAAACAGACAGGATACCAATATAACCTATTACAGTTGAAGAATAAGGTGAACAAACCGAGAAGGCAGTATGGTAGTTTTAAGAAGCTCCTTTCACAATCTGGCTTTGGCTGGGATAACGTGAATGGCACAGTTATTGTCGACGATCCAAGTATTTGGGACTCTCACATCAGGGTATGTTTTAAGTTTCGATCATTTTGATATTATAATAGATGTGAGTTTTAGAAGATTTGATTATGTTATTAACATATGTCATTATTGTGAAAATTGCAGGATAATAATGACTGGGCAAAATTCAAGAAGGATGGATTTCCTCAATATCCTGAATTGTGCCTTGTATTTGGTGATACATATGCTACTGGAGAGCATGCCATAAGAAATGCCGAAGATGTGACGTTGTTAGAGGATGGTGGCAATGCAACTGGTGATCCAGAGGACTTAGGTGAACACCAGATTGATGAGGATATTTTTACATTCCAATATACTTCCACTTCCATTCATAACAAGCATAGGTTGGATAGGACTCCAAATGTCAAGAGGAGAAAAAATAGTCCCTCATTTGATATTGCAGACACATGCAAAGCTATCCAAGACATGCTCAAAGCTAGGTCAAGTCAATCTCTGAGTGGATCTGTTAGCTCACAAGTCACACCACCACCACCACCACCACCACTTGAAGACCCCTTCTCTATATCAGTTGTGATTGATATTCTGGTTAATATGAATGATTTGGACCAAGATCTTTACAACAAAGCAGTAGAACGAGCATATGGTAGTGTTGTATGGAGAGAGGCTTTCATCAAAACACCAGCTGAAAGAAGACATGGACTTCTTCAATATCTATTGTAGATGTTGACAAATGTTTTATGGATTGCATGTGCTTTCACTTAATTGTGTGATTTAATTGTTCAAACTCTTTGGTGTTGTTGTATGGATAATATGGATTGCGTGAGATTTTTATATTTGATCTGCTTCTACTTTAGAACTAAAATTGTTAAGAGCGCGTTTGGATTTTTTTTTTTTTTTTTTTTTCAGATTTCTTTATTAATGTTATTATATATGTGTGATGATATAGGTACTATGGAAAATGGATCAAATAATATATCTAATGAGCAGATAGAATCAATTGACCAATTCTTGGATGACGAAGATCTTGATATATTGATAGGATGGTTATTCATGGTTGCGATGGACATGTCTGTGCATACGAAAGAACTTATTAAGAACAACAATCTATCGGGACTGGAATGGATGAGAGAACTTATTTGTGGACATTCAGATAAAATATACGAAGCCTTTAGAATGGAGAGACATGTTTTTCTGAACCTATGTGATTTGATGAGGATAAGAGGTTGGTTGAAAGATAGTCGGTATGTTAGGATAGATGAACAAGTTGGGATCTTCTTATCTTTGGTTGGTCATAATAACTAAACTAGAGATTTATGTGAGAGATTTCAACATTCAGGACAAACAATCAGCACGTATTTTAATTTAGTGTTGAAAGTAGTTCTCAAACTTGCAAAAGAGATTATCAAATCACCATCATTTGATGTTGTTCCACGGAAATTCTTATGAATCCTAACCATGAACGCTATTTCAAGGTATAGTTTTCATATCAATTGTGCATCATCAAATACATGTAGTTGATAATTTTTGAATTTTCATAAATTCACATTATTTTTTTTTCAAAATAAATTCACAGGATTGTGTAGGTGCTATTGATGGCACCCATATAGATGTTACCATCCCCAGGTCTCAGCAAATCCCATATAGAGGTAGAAGAGGAAATACCACTCAGAATGTGTTATGTGTTTATTCGTTTGATATGAAATTTACTTTCGTATATTATGGATGGGAATGATCTGCCAACGATTGTCGAGTGCTTTCGGCAGCACTTGCGAGTCTTCAATTGCAATTTCTTCGACCACCACCAGGTATTTGATTTATTTATAAGGAAAAATTCATTTTATGATTGTTTCATCGTTGTATATCATAACTAATTTATAATATATATATATATATATATATATATATATATTATAGGCAAATACTACGTGGTAGATTCTGGTTATGCAGCACAGCCGGGATTTTTAACTCTATTTAGAGGTGAACGGTATCATCTGAACGATTATAGGGGGAGTGGAAGACGGCCAAGGACAGCAAGAGAATTATTCAACTATAGACATTCTTCTTTAAGAAATGTCATTGAGAGGTCATTTGGGGCATTAAAGAATCGCTTCACCATTTTGAGACACATGCCTCCATTTACAATGAAAAAGCAAGCACTTATTGTAATTGAATGTTATACTCTTCATAATTATATTCGTAACCAAGACAGAATGGACAAAACTTTTTCTGATATGGAGATCCAAAGTACCCATATGGATCTAGAGAAGTGAAGGTTGTAGATGATACATCAAATGAGGAAGCAATGGAGATAAACATACTTCGGAGAAGTATTGCAAATCAAATGGCAAGGGATTACAATATGCCGGAGATTCAATAACTTTATGGTTCCGACCTTTGTAATATTGTTTTTAATTATTGACTTATCAAAGCCAATATTCAAAGTTGAACAATGGACTACGTTACTTCATTATTCATTTATGGATAAGTTGTAATGATGAGTTTCTCGTTAAAGCCTTTTCTTTGTTTCAAAGAGTCGTGTTGGTTTGAAAAGTTTTTTCTTCTTAAACGTTGAGTGTTCGGTTTTGGGGAAGGGAATATATATATATATATATATAGAGAGAGAGAGAGAGAGAGAGAGAGAGAAGTATCTTGGCTAAATTAAAATTAACATCCATCCATATTAAATTCAAAATGGATTAGATATTTAATCATATAAGTAAATATTAATTGAAAATGAGAAATCACCATGATATAAAAAAAAACTCTTATTTAAATATAAATAATATTGAAATTCTAATAAGAAAACCAAATTTAAAATAACAACAATTTTTTTATCTATTTTTTATTTCTATATTTTATTTTAATTTCTTCCTATTCTGAAATATATATTTGCTATATATAGAATATATATTTAATTTTACATTATAATTTAGTATTTATATTTATTACATATTTTAGGGATATTAGTATAGTTTATACTATGGTTATTATTTATTATTTAATAAAAATTGATTAGTTAATATTTTTATTACTTAGTATAAAAATATAATTGATCAGTGAATGGTTTATGAAAATTCAATATCAAATTTACATTCATCTAAAAAGGTAATTAAAAAAGAATTAAAATATAAATTTTATTCCAAAATTAGAAATTTTATTTGTTACCAAACGATTTTTATTTTTTTTTTTGTATTCCGGAATCGAAATTTTATTCGTTACCAAACGAGCTTTAAAAATGCTTAGAATCAGCCTCGTAAAACGAGAATAAAAAAGAATCATTTCGATCAAAATCTACTCCTAGGAATAGATTCGTCACCAAACGCGCCCTAATATTACAACTCCTTCCAACATCCTCCGGTTCACATGTGGGTCGCCGTCGGCCCCTCGTCTTCAGACCTACCAAACTACCATCATACGGCATAGCCCCAACCCCTCCATATCCAAAAATAGGATGCCAGAAAAAATAGGACGGCATGCGATCATGCTAGTGGCCCCCACTTAAACATCACAACCCTAAATTAACTCCTCTCTAAGGAAAGAACAAAAACAAAAAGCGGAAAAAAAAAAAAAAGAGTGTCGTTGTGTAAAGGGGTATGAATATACACATACTGTGATTAACTTGATTAGCCTTGGAAAGTAGTACGTGATTAACTACAAATTTAAGTGATTCATTCCATTTTTTCTAAATGTCATCGTCATATGAATATCAAATTTAGGGTGAGAAATTGGAATTCTAAGATACTATTGTCAAATGGTAACATTAATACCAATAACCTTTATGTAATTTAATCTGCATTCCACTAGTGTGGTGTATCTAGACGAGGATCCCCATTTGTTTGTTTGTCATAGCCCCCCACTACTAATACTATTCACACATTTATAATATATATATATTATTTTGTCAATTAGGCTCTTAATTGGTTTTTCGTTATCAATTATTTTTTATTGTAATAAATTGTTTCACTTTAGCAAACTAAGGTAAAAAGAAAGTCTGACAAAGAAATTACTCTCTGCAAAATTAGTTTATCATAATATTTTATAGACTTATAGAAGACTCTTTTTCACGTGAGCATGTCTTTTTATTTAATTTTGTCTATAGTCATTCACCTTTCGTTTTAATAAAAACCAATATACACATCAATCATCATACTTTATCATCATTTGATACAAGACGGCAAATAAGTATTTCCTATAAAAAGGGAAAGATTTCAATGCTATTATCAAAATATCTCGAAAATAATTAAGACCTACCATCATATAAATCTGACGACAAGTAACAAAATCTCAACAAATATGATCATTCTTTATAACGATCTTAAAAATACTGTTAGCTAGGAGTTCATTGAGAATTTATGAGAGAGAGAGAAATTAAACAGATAAATTCGTGACCACAATATACAGTAATTGTGTAGCATATGTTATACATTCAACCCTCAAATCAAACAAATGGTAGTATCTTCACAAACCATCAAAGAGAGAGAGAAAGATAATGCACATACAACACAAATAGATAAGATCTAAGTAAAAGCACGAGGCTAAATACTAAAACTACTTCCGATCAACACGTGGGTTGCCGTCGGCATTTGAGTCTAGAGACCCGCCAAACTACAATCATACGCCATAGCCCCGACCACCCCACATCCTACAAAGAGATGCGAAGGAAAAAAAAAAGGACGGCGAGCAATTATGTCAGCGGCCCTAACTTAAACATCACAACACTAAGCAGTTCATCAACTCCTCCCTAAGGGAAGAGCAAAAACAAAGAACAAGAAGGAAACTAAAAAAGAAAAAAAGAGCGTCCTCCTCCAAAAGGCTACGACGCCGTATACGTCCTTGACCTGTCCTTCCTCCTTCCTTCCTTCCTTCCTTCCTTCCTTCACATTTTCCACGTGCGCGGCGGAGAGAGACCGAGTCGCCTCCTTCTCCGCTCCTTCCGCAAAGGCGACGCGGGCGCCCGCCTCATTTGTCGCGGGAATACGGCGACGCGAAAGTCAACCTGCCACCACATTAAACACGCGCGTCATTCGATTAGTCGACCGCTGATTATTTCTTTAATGATCCCAACGACCGCACGCGGTTCCTCAAAAGAAAACCACGTCGCGCGCACGAAAGGAATAGCCAACTGGCCGCGACTCGGTCGCGGGAGGCGGATGGGACCGAGGCACCCTTTTAAATTCTTCTCAGAAAAGCCGGACGACGACGGTCCGGTCCGAATATCGGCTCGTGTTTTTCGTGGGCGGGTTTTCAATGTTCGAATTCGGGAGGACCCACCATCGTCGTCGACTTTTGCCTTTAGGATTCTCTGTACTTTTTTAGCTTCTTCTTTGTGTCCCCCTTCGCCTGTTTTTAAGACCGTTCACATGATCTTCCCTTTCCCCATTGCCGTAAGTAAGACCCACCACGAAAATTGACTCGTGACAAAAAATGTACATGGTTACGTTCGCTGGTATCACTAGATTAAGCTGAACCAATTCAAGCTTCTCACTTATTTTTTGGCTAGCAAGCAGAAATTTACGCTTTGCCGCTGCCCTAAAACTCTAAGTAGATATTTCAAGAATACCCATCTCGACCCACATGAGCTATTGGGTGCATAGAACTCTTAAAATCTTCTCTCTTATATCTAGAAGTACCTAATAGTTTCACTCCTCGTAGTGACGACACCACCTGATCCCTCCGTTGCTAGGTCCATCCACTTGTGACCAAAAAGTATTGACGAGTTTAATTATAACTGAGATATTTATAACCCGAATCCTCTTAATTTTTTTCTCTCTGGGAATTAAACTCGAGATACTTCTATTATATGTTTAGAGGTTGTTTGTCAAACGTCGCCCACGTGATGAAAATTGAAATTGAAAACTCATCTGGTAAATTACTTTTGCGGATCCAATTGTTTTCAATTTTTTAAAATTTTTAAAATTTCCTTATAATATAGCTGCAGAGCAGAGTTGGTAAAAAGGACGAAATGCCGGACGATGAAGATCTCGACCGTCCATCCGATTCCACCGGACAAGACAAATCGAAAGGATTGAAAAAACAAACAATTCCAAAATTTGCCAGGTTTTCTTTATTTTATTTTTTTTGAACGAGTCAATGTAAACGATATTTATATTTTCTTTATACCACGTGAAAATTAACTAGCAAAAAGTTAAAGAAAAGCATCATAAATTAAGAGAAAAAAATGAAGGTTGAGGAGGGGGTGTTACCTCTCCTTACGTTTCTCAAAGAATCTCTCCAGCGACTTCGTCCTCGTTTGCGGCAGATCTGCAAAAATAAAATAAAATAGATTTAATTTAATCTAAAACAAACGAAACACCATTATATCGCAAATAAATAGATCTAAAATTTTCGTTTGTTCACTGGAAAATATTTGATAGTTAAAGTGATACTGACACTATGCATAAGGACTGATGAACAATGTAATGCGTTTACAAGGGCGGACCGAAAAGGCGAATACATCCCGGATCGATAAAATCTGTAAGGTTAATCGATCGATCGACCGACCGGTTGATTCTTACCTCCCATGCCGAGCAACTGTTCCTGGCCGCTCGAAGCCGCCGCGGCCTCCGGGGTCTCGGGTCCGGTGGCTTTGGAGATTCCTTGGAACGCAAGCTTCAGAATGTTCTCCGCCTAAACGAAACACAAGAGCCGCCACCCATCAGAACCGCGAAGAAAAAGCCAAGTCGCCGGCGGGCGGCGAAACGTAACGGCATTTAATTCAAGTTGAAAAGCTCGCGGGAGACGGGCCGAGCAAAACCTTGTTGGGAGGGAGGTCGAAGACGACGACGGTCCCGCCGTAGAAGATCGTCAGTGGAGCAACTTCTCCGCCGTGGGTCTCCGGGCTCGGCCTGCAAGCGAATTTTTTTCACGAGATTTCAAGTCCTGGAACCACCACCAAATCCCCCAAAAAAAAACAAAACCTTAAGTTGCGTAGATCGCGTTGGACAGATATGATATCTTGTTTTTAAATTTCGAAATTCGAACGATAACATCATCTTAAAGCCGCAAAAAATTATCTGCGAAATCTCGAGACACTGACCTGACAAGAGGGGCGTAGACAGGCAAGGCGGGAGCAGCATTCTGGTCCGGCTTCGGCGTCGCGGGCGCCGAGAAGGGCGGCGACCTCGAGTGGGCGGCGCCGGGGGCGGCGATCACCGACTTGAGGAGCTCTGGGTTGATCCGCGAGATGGCGCTCTGGATGCCTGCACGAGAAACGCGGACCGCACGATGAGAAAGGCAACCGCGGTCGAAAAAACGAGAAGCCAGAGAGGCCGGCGGCGGCGGAGACCGACCTCGGAAGCTGGAGAGGCGGTCGAGAGTCCGCCGCTGGGGGCGGGGGCCGGGGCCGGAGGGGAGGCGACCCCCTTCTCCGCCACGCCGAGGAAGTCGAGCTCGACGGCGCTCCTGGCCATCTTTCTCCTCCTTTTCTTTTTTCTTCAGATGGGTGGTGAGGTGAGGATGCGAGGGGTGGAGTGCCCGTGAAAAGGCGCGAGCTTCAGCGAGAATTATAGAGAAAGAGCTAGAGAGAGAGAGAGGTGGTGGTGGTGGTTGTGGAGAAGGAATGGAGAGCACGAGTTACATATGAGGAATACTGTGCAGAGGAAGGGGAGGTGATGGCAAAGATCGTAAATACATGGGCGCACGTCTTCCACGAGGATGTCTTTTAAGAGGAGGCAGGTCCAACGTAACCTAAGGCTAATCGATTTCCGGTTCGATCCAATTCCAAAGTGAAACCGAGAATCAGACTGGGAGAATCGGTTCCCAAATTTGGGAATCGTGGACCGGACTGTTTGGTTCTAGGACTGGGAACCGGACCGAACCATCCGGTCCGATCCAATAGAATCGACACTTTCTTTTTTCATTAAAGAACGATTATGCTCTGGACCGATCAATCTAATTAAGTTCCTGAGCGATCTAATAAAACTACCCACACATGTTTCACATGCAAAATATTTAAACTTCACTTGCATGAATATCAATCATAATTTATGTGTTTCGCGCTTAATTTTAAACATAAAAGCCATGAACAATTTGAGTAAAATTTGTGTTTGGCTTAGGTTTTATAAACAATCTTTATTCTATGCTTTGAATGTTTAGTTGATGTCAGACTCTTTGAGACTTGAAGTGCCTTGTCGTTTGCAAGTGAGGGGAGCAAGAGAGAGAGAGTGTTAGCATGAGGAACTCTTAGAGCCTTGTCCCACATCGAGTAGAAGATAAAAATAACAAATAAATTTTCTAAGAGCTTTGGTGGTCTCTTGGCCATATAAGAGGTTATTACCTCAATTGCAATTCCGATTACAATATGTTTCATATATAATATTCATATATTATATGTGTTTATATATTATGTGTATATAAATTATATATAAAAAAAATTTGGTCCGGTCCGGTCAGGCCGGTTCTCATTGGAACCGGGAACCGGACCGTCGACCGTGGGAACCGTCCAAAACTGGCCGGTCCGGTCCCAGTTCGGGCGGTTTCTATTGCACACCCCTAATGTAACCACACAAAAGCGGGAAAATAATAGGGCATTGGCCGAAGGCCTGTGGAGGTTAGGTCTTCAGTCCAACCTTGTGACTCGTCGCTTCGCTCTCCTTCCTTTTCCTTTCGTTTTCTCTTTTATTTTTGGCTCGAGGGAAAAATTATATTCGTTTGACTTCGGTTGGTTTACAAATATTAAGGGGATAAGTTATTTTAAAAACAAAAAACCTAAATTATTCCCGCAAGTTTTTTTTTTTGCAATATCAAAAATCCTAAATATGCATACTGTAACACATATTCAATATAAACTTTTTCTTATACCATAAAACACCATAAATTTATACTTATATGACACATTTATCCTCTATCAAAATTATGTTAGATTATTTTTTAATCAAAACTATGTCGTAAGTGTCGGGTCAACATTATTTGTTTTGTGGTTTACATTGACAAATGTATCACACGGGTATAAGTTTAGGATTTTGGTGTCATGAAAAGAAGACTAAAGCAAACCACCAAGTTCGGGATGGATTGGTGTGGTTCCTCTACGCCTAGGATGTATCACAATATGCATAAATTAAGAATTTTTTTTGTGATTTTTGCTCTCTAATTTATGGATTTACACGTTAGGCCATCATTGGTTCTATACCGTGGCCTGCTTACGTAAAAAGGGCGACCCATAACAAGATATGTCACTTGATAAAACGATTTTTCGACTCATTATCGGTAGGGCTAGCATTGCTCATGATATAATGTATGGAATAGGAAATAATAAATATTGTCCGGATGACTCTGTAGGTTTGGCGCGTATGTGGGTCGAAATGGCTTGGCCAGATCAGATGCGACGGAAATGGGATGCTATTTAGATTCCGGCCGCCTCGTGACTGGTTTGCCCGTCGACGGAATATGAGGATGTGTCCGATACATAAAAAGGGAATTCGCGCGGAGGTGGAGGTGGGTGGAGACGGCCACGAGGAGCCGACCACCGCCATTTAATGGCGATTACGACCGCCGCGAGGGTTGCCGTTTTGAAGAAAGAGGGGGAAAGGTGGGGGATGGGGCACTCATATCAAAAATGGCATTCACGCTCTCAAATGAATATGTCTCCCTCGTTCTTCCTTCGATGCTTAGCGGTGTCCTTTCGATTTTCTTTTTTTAGAAATAACAGAAATATTTATTTAAACTTTTTGTCACCTCCACATGTGATATTATATATCTCGATGTTTGTACGTGGCTAGAGACATCCTCAAGCACCAAACAGGACAACCTGTCGTGTATGAACTCACATTCGGTCCATTAAACGTGGCGTTACAAATTTTTCTGACCGAGGATCTACTAGAATGTCTACGTTCTTTGAACATTTCTTTCTGAATCTCGTGCACTCATAATTTGACTTTTATTCAGAAAGAAACACTAGAAAATTTTCAATATTATAAACGTCGACGTGAAAATTTGCATTTGATTTTTTTAAGTGGTAGGAAAAGGAACATTTTTAACTGCGAACAAATAATACTCTAAACTCTATGTTTTTTCAAATTGGTTATAGCATGAACCATCCTGAATTTATCTCTACCTTGCTAGATATACTTTAGAAGGGCTTTGAGTGGATTCTTCCAAAACGAACTACATCGAAACGAGGTACAAAGAGGTCGATGCCACATTTCTACAAATCCTCAAGGGTTTGATCTTGAAACCGATGATTATTGGATAGCTAAAAGATCAAATTTGGCCAATTTCAAGCATACTTAGGATTACTCAAAAGACGTATAAAGATGAATTCTTGATGCTTCGACCATGTTTAACTATCAATCTCCAATCGAAATTGACTCGTTGTGAACTCATCTACACGAACCTAAACATAGATGAAACTTCACAATTCGAAACTAAATTCAAATGATATGTGAATTCATAAAATTTGCAAATGCCCTGAAAATACAAATCTAAGTACAGAAGACTCGTCTACCATTCTTCTAGGTTGGACTGACAATTGAGTATGTCCTTATCCAATCTTTTTAAGTGGGGTGTGGTCGTGGCGCTGGCCAGATCTTTTCTCTCTTTTCTTTCTATATTATTTCTCTATTGAAATAGTCGCTTGCTTGTCTTGGATGAGGAAACAATGTTTAAAACGTTGTTCTAAAGACGTGACGTGCCAAAATGGGACAGTACGCTCTAGAAGCGATTAATCGGTTGGCTCTTTTATAAAATCAAGCCAATGCCGTGATATCTCGCGCGGAAATTTCATCAGCTTTCGGTCCACAGAAACCCTAGTGAGTAGAGGATCTGTTGGCGGGCATTGTAGAGCCAGTTAAACCAGATTTGAATGAGGACACGTGATTTTTGAGAAGGGCGATTCTTCTCTTGGGTTTTACTCAAGCTCAAAAAAAACAAGTTAGGTGATGCCCCGTGGATAAGACCTGTCATACGATAGAGTTGAGTCGGATTTATATCGGATCACTCGTTTTGATCAATTTTCATATAATATAAATCAAGTGATTTATATCCGACTTATATTACTAAAACACTTCTATATTAACTCAATTTAAAAAAAGTCATATCCAAATTGAGATGGGAGCGTAGAGTGATCGAGTCCAAAATTAAGTAAGGGCAAAAGAAATGAAAAGAGAGTCTGAATAGCTAATTTATGACTCATTTATTTTGAGTTTTATTATTTAAACCCATTTATTGAAAACAATGCATCATGTAATAATTCAACCTATCCAATATAGGTTAAGAAATGGCTCTCTAACCCATTTCAATAGGTCCACCCACGAGCATCATATCTCCAAAAACGAATTTTATTGATGGTTGGTCGGAGAAGTATTATGTGTTATACTAAGGTTGTGTTAATATATTGGGGTTTTAGCATTATACAGACATCTAATTAGAAAAATCAGATGGTGCATAGCAAAAAAAACCTCGGCTCGAACAATTGTCAAATTGGTTATTCTTTAGAGATGTGATGATTATTGCCTTGAGTAATGTTACTTAAACGAAATCGTACTAGTGATGTCTCTACGGTTGTATACAAGCATATTGACTGAGTCTTACTCATGCCTTGTAACAAGAGTCTGTCGCATTAATTTACAAATTAACTTATATATCTCAAGTAGACCCATTAGGATTTGCCTTTCAAAATTTTATACCATTAAAATAAATATATGATTTTTGTTAACTAGTGTCCGATTTAAAGAATGCTTGTCAATTTTCAATCCATTGTCTTTCTCGTATTATGTGTAATCAATGTATTAGAATATTTTCTTATTATGTATGATTAATGAGTGTTTCAAGCATTTTTGTTAATAAGATCCCTATATATGTTTATTTAAACACTCAAAGCTTAAAAACACATGAAAATTTCAAGTCAATTTTTGTCCCTTTGAGATGATTTAAGGTAAACCATGTGGGTTAGCCCGGTGGCCATTATTCCAAACTTGGGAAAGGGAAGTAAGGAGTTCGATTCTTCACCTTCGGGGCTTGAGGTGAGGACACACGAGTAAGGGAATAAAATTTGCGACCTATGTAGGATAGGACTAGACAAAAATATAAATGCATTTAGGCAATTAAAGTAAAAAAAATGGAAAATTAAGATGCATGGTTGTATCATGAGATTTTACAAAATTACTGTTAATTATTTTAAAAATTTAAACAAAACGTGACTTGATATTTAGACACTTTAATATTTCCTTTCATAACTTGGTTGAAACGAGGGTACGATTATGAATGACGGAACACGATTCTCACACATCAATCGTGTCTACACTTCTCAACGCCAAAAGCTACGCCTCCAACTAGTCCTTTCCTTCGGACTCCCACGATGTTCTCATTGGCCATCCGGCAAGTCAAAAATTTCCCGTGCCCCCGGTTATGGAAAAGAATCCGCTTATGAACAAAGGAAAAAACCATCAAAACCGAAATAAAGAATTTGTCAACACGAGGACCGAAAGCAAATCCCTGTGACGGCAGGGCACAGCGTACGAGGAATTCGCGCAGTTACCGACGGCGCCGCGCATTTGGAGTATGGGAGGGGGGATTTGGCTTCTGTATACTGTGTTATGTGATTTTGTTAGTGGGTTAGTTATTATTATTTTTTTTTTTGGAAATATGCAATGTTAAAAAGTTGTTTTGTGTTGAATTTGTTGAAGTTTAGGTGAATTTTCGGATCAAGCACGGGTGATCGAGACGGGCCAGAGATGTGTTAGGATGTGCCCGTGGTGGGAGGAGCTAGGAGATTGGCCTGGCGGGGCTTTTAGTCTAGAGTGCTGGTGGCTTGTGGCTACTATAATTTTTTTTTTTTTTTTTTAATGATAGGAGGAACCAGCTTGCACCGACAGGTCGTCATCGCCTCCGGTGTGACGCTAGTAAGGAACCACCACCCCGACGCTACGCTTAAATCGCCTAATAATCCGTCGGCCTCCCTGCAACGCACAAGGGCTTCGAACTCTCGACCTCCCATTTGGAGGTCTGGAGCCTACCTAGCGGAGCCACCACGACCGATGGTGTGGCTACCATAATGTTGGTGCTCAAGCATCACACCGACCTCTTATGTACAACATTTAAGATTTCGTTTTTATCTTTTGGACAGTAAAAAATTAAGAGAAAACACTAGTGAATTAGTTTCATATATGATCTAGGATATGTGACATGTGACACGACACGACATGATACGTTGACACGTCGTTTTTAAAAAATTTGACAATTTTGACATGTTGGGACATGTTATATATTATATGTATATTTTATATATAAATAATAGATTTTTATTTCAATCAATTAATCCAATTCAAATTTACGAATAAATAAATGATAATAAAATCGTATAACACATTTACATTAAAAACTTTAATCCACCATTTGTTAATATCTTTCATTGTTTCATTTATATTCGACCCTTATTTATTGAAAATTTTTAAAATTGATTTCGCTTGTCGGAAACTCGCATGTCGGAATTCCGACTCGAGTATCGAAAAAATTTACTAGGTATCGAATTTTTCAATACGTGTTAACCAAGTAGTGGAGAGTGTCGGAAAGTGTCGAACACATGTTAAAATATCTAATACGATACGAAGGCTCCCGAAGAATGTCGATACTTCTTAAGTTGGGAAACACTTAAGCTATCGAACAATTTTACTCTGCAATTATCTAGATTCACGGTGGATCTCTTTGTGACTGGCTCTTATTGTTGGAGTAGGTACCTAGTAGACAAATCGATCTATACAAATATTTATTGCTTTTTATCGTTTCTTACTGATTTCTTTGATAAATTTTTCCTCTCCCGTTAAATTTGAAGTAGGATCTGTTAAGTTCCGCGTTATTCACAATGGACATTTCACAATAATGATTTAATTCTTGTTAAGACTGAAGTTACGATAATTGCTGTTACGTGCATGACCATTGCCGGATGCGGCACGCCATAAGATAGCCCCGTCGCCGAATGTGGCATGCCAAAATGACAGTGAAAGCGAGGATGACGTGAATCGCAGCACGCTTGGAGTGCGCAGGTAAACTCTCAAAATTTGTCTCAAAAGTCAATGCCAAAAATGTCAAAAAGCCGTTTTGACAATGAAAAATGAACCAATATTCAAAGTACAGACCCTAAATAACTCTGAAAGACGTCAAATCATAAACAAAGTAAATAAAATGCATCTTAATTTTGGTGAATGTGCCCCAGCCTGAAAATGATCAACCTTGGATCTCGACATGGTCGATGATTGTTTATCAGAAATAATATTTTACATCATCTTGATATAAAAAATTCTAATTAAGACTCCTCCGAAACTTTTAATGAGAATTCACGAACAAAAATCTTCTTTTTCGATTATCATCAAGAAAATCGTCATTTGCCTTCTCTTAGACATTGTTCCTTCAATTCTAACCACCATAATAGAATAAACCATAGAATGAGTAAAATCACCATCACTCTTACTCCTTGAATAAGTCCGTGCACCATCTTTGCTTGGAGTAAACCCTAGAGGAAGTAGGGTCACCACCACTCTTGCTCCCCGGATAAGTCAGTGCGCCGTCTTTGCTTGGAGTAAACCCTGGAGGGAATAGAATCACCACCACCCTTACTCCTCGGATGGAGTAAACCGTGGAGGGAATAGAATCACCCTTAATTTTCCTTTTTTATATTTATTTTTTTATTTTTTTATTTTTTCTTCCTTTTGGCTGGTCACGGCCTTGGCCATGGGCGGCAATCGCTTTATATAAGCCAAACTCGCCCAACCACAACGAGGCTCACTGACCCCTGATGAGGCTCGGCCTCGTCTTGGCTGGGCAAGCTCGCCCAAATCTGCCCACATTCTGGCAAGGTCGCCAGCCCTTCATGGTCAGTCGTCGGTTGGTGACCGGCCAAAGAAAAAAGAAGAAGAAAAGAAAGAAAATGAAAAATAAAAAAAGAAAATTTTTTTTTGAAAGTGTTTCCGAGAACAAGAAATAAGTTTTTCTTATTTTTTTTTGTTTCTGTTCCAAATTTATTCTCAAAAATAAAAATATAAACAAACGTATTTTTATTTTTTTCTTTAAAACATGATAATAAAAATTATATTCCAAGGATCAAAAACAAAAACCAAACAAACAGGCCCTTATCCGTCGAAACGAGGAACTGGCACCTCAAAGCCGAATTCAGCGAATCCCCAACGTCGCATGTAATTTCGATCTCCACAATGATCTCTGTCACATCTGATCATCCCGTCTTCCATTATAACCTGACCTCCAAAGCTTTCTCAAGCCCCGAAGCCGTCATAAATACGATAGTCCTGACTATCTCCGCGTCATGTCACCGTCACCGTGAAAATTTCTCTTGCTATTGAGCCTATCCTTGTACGAGTTGAATTTCTCGGGACAGGTTTTTTTTCTTTTTTCTTTTTTTTTGGGATAGGTTGGACGACGATAAATTATGTACCTCCGACCGGGTAAGCTGGACGGTTGGCCGTTGTCGTTATTCCCCACGGCATCCGCTTTGTTACCCCGGTCTAAATTTCTCTTCAAGCCAAGAGCTTCCAATCGAGTAGTTAATACGTTCGGCCTTCCGACCGAATAATAATCATTGCACTCAATCGTCGTTTTATAGCTTGTCAAGATACTCGAGACTACCATTAAATAGCCTATCCCTTCCAAATCTCGTTGACCAGACGGTTGTCCCCGGATTAGCTGGTGTCGAGCCTAGCGTTGCCACGACTGGCCCACACCGTTATCACTTGATGCAGTGAAAATGAGAATAACGCGAACCGCAATTTGCAAAAACATACAGGAAGATGCAACATGCTCGAGGCACAAAAAGATAAGCTTTAGTATTATCATCAGAATTCAATGTAAAAAAGTTGGCTTTATAATGTTAATAGAATCAATGTTGGAACTTTAAACCCTAACAAACTCCAAAGGAAGTTATTTCAAAGAAAACTAAAAAAGTGGAAATAAATCATCCAAGATATTATCTAAACCGCCTAAGATGTCATTTGAAATTACAAATAAAGAAATAAAATTTTATAAAAATCTCAACGGATGCCTGACCCACGTCACAAAAGTTAGCCTTCTCAATAAGAGAGAGAGAAAGGGTGTGTGGTGCGCACTTTGGATGCTAATTTCTTCAACTTAGTTACTGCACAATACTAATTTAATTCTAAATTTTTTAATTTTGATTAATAAATTATAATTCTTTCGATAATTTATTAATATAAAAATTTATTTACGTCAACACCTTATCACATAGAGTAGTGGACGTGCACATCGTCAAAATGGATAGAAAAGACTAAATGACCAAATTTTCACATGATTGAAAAATCAATTGATATCCTTAACTAATATCGTCTCGATAGAAAGAATGTGTCCAATCAGGGTGCTATGTACAGAAAGAATTGTCGGTTGTTGGTTCAGTATGTGTTATATACGATAAAGCAGGTGGTTCTGAAAAAGTTACAGCGAGACAAACAACAACACTTCCACATTAAGCATACATCCGCATCAGCAAAAAGCAGGGGGGAGAGCACCGGTAGGAGTTATCTCGTTTCAGTTGTCTCTAATCAAAATAAAGATGCCATCCTGAGTCATTCAAAAAGAAGAACGACAAAAGCAAAGGAGGATAGGCTCGTGTCTCCCACGGAGCGCAGACACGGGATCCCGAGAAAAATCGTTGTTGGAAGATATGCTTGTGATAACTCGTGATCTTTGACACGGAATTCGATCGGATAACGGTTGTGCACCAAATCAATTAAAGATTAGATTGAGATTTAGATTGATTCATAAAATACTGTATTTATATTTATTATGTACGTCTGGTACTATATCTATAGAACACTGTACATTAGAAGTTATTGAAGAAAGAATACAGAAAAATCTTCCCAAATTCTATCGTCTTCAGTCACGAACTCTTTTGCCATCCTCGTTTCAGCCATCATCGTCGAGTTAGGTGATGCTAACTTGCCGCTGCACCTAAAATCGTGACGTGTAGGACCTCCCCTCGTTGCAATCTTTCCTGGAAGGAGCAAGTACGCAGGACGCGTCTTCTGCAGCCACCGAGACGACCTAGCTCTCGACACGTTTATTTCGCAGGTTTTAGGTGAAAAGATGGCGATGAGCGATAGGACAGAGAAGAAGAGAAGAAGAGAAGAGCGGAGAAGGAAGGAAGTTCCCCCTGAGTTCTAGAGAAACGTGTTTAGCAAGGACTGACTTTTTACAACTCAGGGAAGTGAGGCGTGAGTCAAGTGATAATGGGAATCGGATGCCTAATCTTTTGTTTAAGTGAGCACTCCTTCCTTCGTTCACGGGGAACTATAGGCCAATTTTAAAATGTTTGTTTTCGTTTTTGGTAAATTGGTGATGTAATTCACATGACCTTATTGATTTGAAAGAATCTGCCCCCCTCTCTCTCTCCTAGACCCAACAAGCACGTTTAAATTCTGTGACTCTTTCAGATTGTGCGCGTGAAGTATGATCTAGATTTTCATGATTTCATCTCGAAAAGACCGCGATAAATACCACGTCGTGTCTTGGACATTTGTTACTCGTACAAAGACTTCTTGACTTCTAGAATGTCCATCGGCTATGTTGACGGGCTCATGTGTCTAGATCAAGTAATTATAGCTCGAAACAAATGTTATATAATCGATAAAAAATTATTAGGATAGAGTTCAACAGGGCAGTCGTACAAGGCTCCCCTCCTCTTCCTTTTGCTGGTAAAAGGAATATTTCATTAGGGAATGGAGACTAAATTGGGTAAAAATCCATCCTTATTTAAGATGTTACCTATTTAAGCGTTTTTTTGTTGTGAAAAGTTTGCGAATCACATGTGATGGTAAGGAAATGATTCTCATCATCATTGAGCCAAAATAAGCCATTCTCTTTTTAGCCCAAATTGCTTTATGCCTATTAGTTCAATGAATGAAACTCAACAATTGTTTCAAGGAAAAATACTAAATACATACTTGTATTTTCACTTTGTTCGTTTGTGTTTGGACGCCACTTTGCACCTAACATCCACTGCTTTTGTGGCTTTATGGAAAATGACACAATTGCTCACTATACTTTAGCCCGACGTATAATGTGATCTCTAAATTATGATCAATGAACTATATAGTCTATTGTGCAATTTGGCTCTTGAATTTTCGATTTTTTTAAATATGATTCCTAAACTTTTGGTACATATATTATGTAGTCTATGCACTATATGAAAATATTTAAAGTTATCTCTAAATTTGAATTAATGAAAGAATAATATTAAATATTTTTATATAGTTCAAGAACTAAATTGAATATATACACAAAAATTCAGGAACTATATTGAACAAATTAAAGGTTTAGAGACCACATTGCACATTAAGCCAAAATTCAGGTATTATTTGTGTTATTATTCCTTTGCAAAATAAATCATCTTCTTTTAAAAAACGACGTCGTTGAATACCACAAGCTGCTACTGCCACCACACTAATCTCCCCTTAGATTGTGCTAGGTGTCTCCAACCTCGAGTTAAGGTTGCCTGCCTCATTCAAGCGATGGATGACCTTAGATCAAGATTGTCCATTGGGGCCAAGACCTTAACATAATATGAACTTAACTGAGGCCATCCATCATAGTGGCCCTTCCATACTCATTTATTGGAAGAATTACCAAAAAAATCATAAACATATTACAATTGTGCTAATTTAGTCTTAAACTTTTTTTTAGCCAATTTAGTCATAAACCTTTATAATTGTGCCAGTTTAGTCCATCCGGCCAAAATTGGTTGGTCGGCATTGATGTGAATGCCCGCCATCGACGAAAGCAGACATGACAAATTTTTTAATATTATTTTTTTCAAAATTTTTAATTTTTTTTTAATTTTGAATTTTTTTTTCCATCTTCTCCTTCCTCTAGCCAGCGAGGTTGGCCTTACCATCACCAAGTGAGGCCCCGCCATCGCTGGGTGAGGCCTCGCCGTCGCTAGGTGAGGCTCTCCTTCGCTAGTGGCCGGTGGGGACAAGCCTCGCCTAGCCAAGGCGAGGGTCGACCTTACTAGCGGCCGGCGAGGCCCGACCTCACCATGGTTGGGCAAGTCTCGCCTTTGCCAGTGGCCACCAAGGATAAGCCTTGCCATTGGCCGCCAAGGTTGACCTCGCCACTAGCTGGCAAGGCTGAACTTGCTGGCCCTCACCTCTGCACTAGCCAGAGGAAGGAGAAGGTGGAAAAAAAAAAAAAAAAATTAAAAGAAATGTAAAAATTCGAATATATTTATTTATTTATTTATTTAAAAATTGCAATGTCAGCTTTTGCCGGATGGCTGGTGTCCACGTTAGCATTGGCCAGCCAATTTTGGCCGGATAGACTAAATTGGCACAATTGTAAAAAGTTTAGGATTAAATTAACTTAAAAAAAGTTTATGACTGAATTGGCACAATTGCAATTTTTGGTAATTCTCCCCTCATTTCTTTATAATCCCTTAGAATATTCTCTTTGATATTTGTGTCTTGGGGTTGCGAAAATGTAATAGCCATAATGGTAAATCATGCAGACCAATGTGAAAACTTTCCCATTCTCACCTCGATGCACTTCCCTCACACCTCCTCTCATCCCCCTTCAATTCTCGTCTAACTCCGACGCTCTGAGTAGCCCTTACAAAATGGTATCAGAGCCTCGCTCAAGCGGTGAAGTCTCGAAAGAAGATGACCGGACGAAGGCCTTGGGGCAACGAATGCAATCCCGTGCGAGAGAAACCCAAAAGAAGCGGGAGCAGATGAGCCCCACGGTTCAAGACACGGAAAAAGACCAGTGAAGCCGAGATCAAACAGACATCGAGGGAAAGAGTTCAAGCAAAGACACCAGTTCTAACAATGACGAGTCCGATGGTGAAACAGCAGCTGAAGATATTTTATCCCACAGACCATGAATCATCCCTTGAAGCCATGAATAAGAAATATAGATTTTATGGGAAGACACCCTCCTATACACGTGGGAAGAAGTACAAAAAATGTATAAATTTATTATATTGGTACTGATTCAATCTTAAAATGATTATATCGCTTGAAATAATTAATAATAAAAAAATTTCCATTGATGAAAAATATATTTTTCGTTTATATATTTCTGCAAGTGATATAAATAATCATTTTTAGGAAAATATGCTTTCCAAAATGTAAATCTTTTGCGAAATAAGCGGACCCTAAATTTCATTTTGCTTTCTTTTTTAATTCTGCATTTTTCTAAACAAAGTCAATACAAAGAGTTAGTTAGAACCGTTCTCTTCTTTAACCTTTAATATATTTGAGTTAGGTCAACCCTTTTTGGGCGACGTGGCCGCCTATGAAATTGGCATGGAAGTTCCGATTTCTGTTCATCCCGGAAGACGACGTAATATATTTTTCAATTATGTGTTGGCAGAGAACATTAGAAGAATATTCTTCTTCGAAATTGACTTGATGATTATTTAAAAACCTTCTCCAGCCGGTTGATAAGCTTGAGCGTAGCCCAATTTACCCTACAATAATTTTGAAGTAATATTACTTCATCCTAGATGCGAAGAACTACTATACTTTCCTATCCAATAGTAACTTGTATTGAAATACTGATGTGGTGTCTATCTTCACCACCATCAAGCCTTTCGATTTTCACCCAAGCTTTCCGGATGAGTGATTATAGGGGAGGTGACATTGTGGGATCTTCCACCCCAAGACGGATATCCCACTTTTACCTTTTAAGGACTGACTTGGGTCTAACATTTATTTTGAATATATTTTGGTAGAGAACACTAGGAGAATATTTTTCTTCCGTATTGATTTGATGATTATTCAAAAAACTTTCTTCCATTTTTGTAGGAAGTAGGAAGTGTTCTCCATATGTTGCCCCGCGATGACAAAAGATATTGTAATCGATATATGAACAAATATCCTTATTGAGTCATCCACAAGAGTCACACGATGCCGGCATGTGTCTAATTTTAATATTATACATAATTTCCATCGGCCTGATTAAATGGGATGAAAATGAAGCACTTTATTATTTATTCTTTTTGTGCCGGCGAGGGCTGGCAAGCCCCCCTTGCCGGGGTCAGAAGGCTGAGGTAAGCATCCCTTTGCTTGCTTGGGGAGGCCGTGAAAGTCATCGGTGGATTGGTGAGGGAACAACATGAAGGGGTGGCACAATGCTGTCATTGGTATATATTTTTACTATTTAAAATCTGTGATTTTTTTTTTTTTTATGGTTCCCTAGTTTTAGATTTTTTTCTTGTAACTTTAATTTATAAAAAAAATTTCAATTTTTCTAGTATGACAGAAGCGAAACGACGTCATTTTATGCTTCAAGAAGTTTTATCATCACATTAATAATTGTGGGAGACTGAAAAATATTTCCATGTGAAAGTTTTCCTTGCATAGAAAAATGACGGATGTAACAGAAGTCCTCAAGTGCATGTTATAAACAAGTTCTAAGATTTGATTATATGAAAAGGAGTTTTAGGACTAAAGTGATTAACCAAAAAAAGTTTTAGAACTGTCCCTATCATGGACCCTAGATTTTTTTATTTTATATAAATATGTTTGTTCGGTCCGCCTGAAGCGCATAGGCCCCAGATCAATCATGCTGGGGTGATTGTGTTCATTTGGTCTAGGCCGGCCAACTAGGCCTGGAAATTCTAGGCCCCGATGTTTGTGGGCCGAGCCCATTTTCTGATAAAGCCCAGCTTTCCAGACCCGATCCATTTGGATCCGAATACTGTTGTGTCCAAAAGATTGGCTACGTGTCCTTGTCCCTATTTTTGCATTTTCTTTTTTGGATGCGGGGTCGAGGCTACGGCGTGTGATTGTAGCTTGTCAAGTTTCAAGATGTGGGTCGATGGCGACTCATGTGTTAACTAGAGGATGTCGGAAGTAGTTGTCATGTTCACCTCTTGCTTTGCTTCAATTGTATCTATCCGTATATTATTACACACTCTCTCTCTCTCTCTCTCTCTCTCTCTCTCTCTCTCAGATATTTCGTGAATATACATAATTATCTATTGGATTTGAGGGTCAAATGTAAAATATATGCTATACAATTACTATATATCATCTTCATGAATCTATTGTTTAATTTGTATGTGCCGTGAACAAAGGAAGGAGAAATAGGAAAAATAATATAAAGAGAAAGAGAAAAAAGTAAAAAGAAAAAATAATTGAAAATTGAAAAAATTAAAATATTACTAAAATTTAATTATGTCAGTGCAAGCCGTGCCATGTCAGCATTGGTTGTGTCATGCTAGTGTCGGTTGGTTAGATTTGAATTAGCAAAATTGCAAAAAGTTTAGGACTCAATTTTTTTAAAAAAAAAAATTAGGCCTAAATTGACATAATCGTATAAAATTTATGGCTTTTCTTTTTTGTAGTTCTCCCTAGGGACTTTTACCTCAAAGTCCAATTCAGCAAAACCTCCATGTTGCATGTAACTCCGATCTCCACAATGATCTTTGCCATATCGATCATCACGTATTTCATGAATTGCGACCTTCGTAGTTTTCACAAGCCCGGAAGTTGCTGTGATTGCGATAGCCCCGATGATCTTCGAATTAGATCACAGTCACAATGAAAATTTCTCCTGCTGTTTGGCCTTTCCATGGACAAGTTGAATTTCTCGGGGTAGGTATGCGCCTCCGAGCAGGTATGCCGGAAGGCTGGCCATGCTCGTAATTCCCCATGGTGCCCACTTTGCTACCCCGATCCGATTTTTTCTTCAAGGCAAGAGCTTCTGACCAACTAGTTATTATGTTCAGCCTTCCAACTAAATAATACTTGTGGGGAGAAGTACACTATCAGTGTCATAAGTTGTGTACGGCGATCACTTTGATACCAAAAGTTTCCACTAAATCACTTAAGTACCAAATTGAAGAAAAAACAATTACTTTGGTGTCATCGGTGAGAGATTCCGGCCAGATTAATTACGTGGCTTTTGTATTTAAAAAAAAAAGTTGCAGTGGCTTTAAAATGACGTCGTTTTCCATCATCCTCAAGAAACGATGTGATTTTGTTGTTATACATGAATATCCTCACAAAAACGACGCCGTATAGCTCATGGGGATTGAAATTAGGGTTTCTGTTGCTCGCCGCTTGGCCACCATTGTTCGCCCGCCATCGCTCGGCCACTGTTGCTTCGCCACCATTGTAGTTGCTCGACCAGGTGAGTGAGGAGAGATTTAGATTGTTGCTCAAGCAAGAAATGACAGGAAGAATAAGAAGCGAGGGTGGAGGAGGAGGAGGAAGAAGAGGGGTTGAAGGTGCCGCTGGTACACTAATGGTGGTGGTAGTGGTGCCGGTGCCATTGCTGGTGCCGCTGTTGGTGCGCTGCTGGTGCCGCTACTGGTGCCATTGCTGGTGCCGCTGCTGGTGTTGGTCTTCGAGGAAGAAGAAGATGACGTTCCTTCTCTCTCTCAATTTAGGGATTTAAGGTTTCTAAGTTGGGGAAAGACGTAAAACGGCGTTGTTTTGTTATTTGGATGGCTAACTGTACTCTCCGATGAGCCACATCGGCTTCAAAAATTAATAAAAAAGTGCCACGTTGGATTTCTGGGCAATTTTATCGGTGTTGGCACTGAAATGATCGTTTTTCAAATTTGTTGGCACTTAAGTGATCCGACGGAAACTTTTGGCACTAAAGTGAGTGTTGTACACAACTTATGGCACTGATAGTATACTTCTCCCAATACTTGTGTCGTCATTTTGTAACTTGTCAAGATACTCTAAGACTACCGTTAAAGAGACTACACTTTTCAACAATGAGATGGTTGACCTTGCATTAGTTGGTGTTGAGCCTTGTGTTCCCACGACTGACCCACACCGTCATCACTTGACACGGTGGAAACGAGAATAACGCGAATGGTAGTTTGCGAGCGAGTAAACGCTGGAAACATACCGGAAGGCGCAATATGCTCGAAGCACAAAGAGTAAACTTTAGTATTATCATCAAAATTTAACGTCAAAAAGTTGTCTTTATAATGTTAATAGAATCGATGTATGAATTTTAAACCCTAATAAACTCTAAAGAAGTGTATTCAAAGACAACTATAAAGAACATAAATCATCTAATATATTATTCTAAACTGGCTAAGACGTCATCTAAAATTACGTATAATGAAATAAGTTTATTATGGGTATCTTGGTGAATATCTGGCCCAAGTCACAAAAGTAAGTCTAGTCAGTAAGGGGGAGAGAGAGTCTATATATGGTGCACATTTGAACGTTAATCTCTGTACCTTAACTAGTTTGTCGTGGAATCTACCTTTCTCGACCATTCGATTAAGATCAAGCGGTACCCACCCGCATGTCATGGATTGATTCATGCAAAGGGGGAAAATAATTAAAAAAATCATAAATTTATTTTGCCAATACTAATTCAATTATAAACTTTTTTATGTGTCCAACTAAGTCTTAAATCTTTCGATGATTTGTCAATATAGTCATTTTGATAATTTTGGTCAGTAATTGTATACGTGGATAGTCATCACTAACGTAGACAATTTTCTTAGTATACATTTTAAATTTGTCTGAATTTGTTATAGTTTTTTTCCTTTTTTTTTCTTTCTTTCATGGCCGACAACTAGCCTCTCCCTCACTTGAGGACAATTGTCAACAATTGCTGAGGCCTGATAACCAATGGAGGAAGAAGGGAAATAGAAAAAAGTAAAATTTTTATAAAAAGTCCACCTTAGAGCCAACCATTGTTGTGTCACATTAGTCGGCGTTCACGTCATTGATTGTCTGTCAAAGTTGACCGTAATGACACACTAGTAAATCATCCAAAGAGACTTAGGATTCAATTGATCAAATTGAAAACTTTATAACTATATTAATATCCATATAATACATTTAATTTTTTTTCTTATAATTATCCCCATAGAAAGGATGTGTCCAATTAGGTTGGCTATGTATATAAAGAAATGTCGATTGTTACTCGTTGAGTGAGTATTATGCAATAGAGTAAGAGCGAGACAAACAACACTTTCATTTTAGGCATACACTTGCATCAGCAAAAGCAGGAGGAAGAGCACTAGTAAGGGTTTTCTCGTTTCAGATGTCCGTCATTGAATAAAGATGTTATCCGAGTCAATGAAAAGAAGAACGACAAAAGCAAAGGGAGGAGAGGCTCGTATCTCCGATCGTAGCACAGAGATGGGATTTCGAGAAACTACAAAAGACGTGCGGGGCGCGGAGGATTCGTAAAATCATCCCCTTTTTCAGGTAAAAAAGATCGACGATGCTCGTGGAATAACGCCCGCCAACCAAAGCCACGCAGCTGAACAACGTGGTCGAGCTTTCCACGACTACCTCACCAGTCGCCACCACCGTCGAGTTAGGTGAATGCTTTCGCAGTTACGCCTAAGTTCATGACGTGTAGGACCCCACCCCCCCTCGTTGCGGTCTTTCCTGGAAGAAGCAAGTTGCGGTCTTTCCTGGAAGAAGCAAGGATGCAGAACGCGTCTCCTGCAGCCGTTGAGACGACCCAGCTCTCGACACGTTCAATTCGCAGGTTTTAGGTGAAAAGATGGCGACAAGCGATGGGACAGGAGGAGAGAAGAAGAGAAGGGAAGGAAGGAAGTTCTAGAGAAATGCGTTTAGCGAGGATTGCCTTTACGACTCAGGGAAGTGAGGCGTGAGTCAAGTGGTAATGGAATCGGATGCCTAATCTTTTGTTTGATGGAGCACTCCTTCGTTAGTTCACGGGGAACTACAGGCCACTTTTAAAGTCTTTGTTCTCGTTTTTGGTAAGACGGTGACGTCATTCACATGACCTAATCAATTTGAAACGAGTCTCCCTCTCCCTCTTCTTTTCCTAGACCCAACAAGCCCGTTTAAATTATAGCTTTGAGATTTACTCTATTTTTTTCCCTCACTCTGTTGTAGGTGGTACATACCACCTGAAATTGTACTGGCCATTTTCGCAAATTATGAAGGCAATAATCTCCCATTTGCTGTTGCTCATAGTGGTCGGGCTTTGAGAGAAAATGTGATAATTTTTTTGGTACAAATCAGAATAATGTGATTCCAAAGCAAAAAGATACGAATATTCTTGAATCAACAACTTTATGTTTCGAGCGAATTAACTTCCTTTCTAAAAAATGCTATTTTAGCTTCTGATTTTACACCTTTGAGATTTACTTTACTTGTTTTCCCTCAATCTGTTGTAAGTGGTACATACTATTTGAAATTGCACTGACCAATTTTGCAAATTACAAAAGGATGTATGAGTTTAAAAGCAATAAACTCCCATGTCCATAGTGATCCTGCTTTTGGAGGAAAAAAGTCATAACTTTCTCCATACTAATAGGAATAATGTGATTCTAAAGACAAATGTGTGAATACTTTTAGATTTACAACTTTTATGTGCTGAGTGAATTGATTGCCTTTCTCAAAAATGTTATTTTAGCTTTTAATTTTATCCCTTTGACACTAACTCTAGTTTTTTTTTTTTCCATGAATTTGCCGTAGGTGGCACATACGACCTAAAATTGCACCAAGCATTTTTGCAAATTACAAAAGAGTGCATGACTCCAAAGGCAATAAAATCCCATTTGCTGTTGCTCATGGTAGTCGGGCTGTAAGAGAAAAACGTCGTAACTTTCTTGATACAAAACAATATAATGTGATATCAAAGCCAAAAGTACGAATACTCTTAGATTTACAACCTGCATGTTTTGAGCGGATGAACTTGCTTTTTCAAAAATGCTATCTCAGCTTTTGGTTTTACACTTTTAAGATTTACTCTAGTTTTTTTTTTTCCCTCAATCTGCCGTAGGCGGTACATATGGGTTGAAATTGTGCTGGCCATTTTCGTAAATTAAAAAAGCAATAAAGTCCAATTTGCTATTGCTCACAGTGGTCGAGCTTTGAAAGAAATATGTGGTAGCTTTTTGGATACAAATTGGAATAATGTGATTCAAAAGAAAAAAAAAATATGAATATTCTTGGATTTACAACTTTTATGTTTTGAGCGAATTAATTTCCTTTCTCAAATTTTAACTTTTGGTTTTATGCCTTTGAGATTTACTCTAGTGTTTTTCTCTCAAACTATTGTAGGTGATACATGACTTGAAATTATACCGCCCATTTTCGCAAGTTACAAAGGTCATGAACTCCCCTTTGCTATTGTTTATAGCGGTTGGTCTTTGAGAGAAAAATGTGGTAACCTTTTGGATACAAATAGGAATAATGTGATTCCAAATTAAAAAAAATACAAATATTCTTGGATCTACAACTTTTATATTTTTAGTGCTTTAACTTCCTTTATAAAAAATGCTATTTTAGCTTTTTGTTTTACGCCTTTGAGATTTGCTTAAGTTTTTTTTCCCCTCAATCTGCTGTAGGTGGTACATTCAATATGAAATTGCACTGGCCATTTTTGCAAATTACAAAAGGATGTATGATTCTCAAAGCAATAAACTCCTGTTTGCTGTTGCTCATAGTGATGGCGCTTTCGGAGAAAAAAAATCGTAACTTTCTCGATACAAATCAGAATAATGTGATTCCAAAGCCAAATGTGCAAATACACTTAGATTTACAACTTTTATTTTTTGAGTATTAATTTCCTTTCCCAAAATGTTATTTTGGTTTTTGATTTTACCCCTTTGACACTTACTCTAACTTTTTTTCCCATGAGTTTGCCGTAGGTGGTACATACAACCTAAAGTTGCTCCAAGCATTTTTGCAAATTACAAAAGAGTGCATGAGTCCAAAGACAATAAACTCCCATTTGCTATTGCTCATAGTGGTTGGGTTTTGAGAGAAAAATGTGGTTAATTTTTCGATATAAATGGGAATAATGTGATTCCAAAGCAAAAAATACGAGTGTTCTTGAATATGCAACTTTTATATTTAGAGCGAATTAACTTCCTTTCTAAAAAATGCTATTTTAGTTTTTGGTTTTACGCATTTGAGATTTACTCTAGTTTTTTTTTTCCCTCAATCTACTGTAGGTGGTACATATGACATGAAATTATACCATACATTTTCGCAAATTACAAAAGCAATAAACTCCCATTTGCTATTGCTCATAGTGGTAGGACTTTGAGAGAAAAATATGATAACTTTTTGGATACAAATCGAAATAATGTGATTTAAAAAAAAAATACGAATATTCTTGAATTTACAACTTTTATGTTTTGAGCGAATCAACTTTCTTTCTCAAAAATGCTCTTTTAGCTTTTGGTTTTACGCATTTGAGATTTACTTTAGTTTTTTCCTCTCAATCTGTTGTAGGTGGTACATACGATCTGAAATTGCGCCAGCTATTTCTGCAAATTACAAAAGGGTGTATGAGTCTAAAAGTAATAAACTCCCATTTGATATTGCTCATAGTGATTGCACTTTTAGAGAAAAAATGTCGTAACTTTCTTAATACAAATCGGAATAATGTTATTCTAAAGCTAAATGTGCCAGTACTCTTAAATTTACAATTTTTATGTTTTGAGTGAATTAATTTCCTTTCTCAAAAATATTATTTCAGTTTTTGATTTTGTCCCTTTGGAACCTAAAATTGTAACAAGGATTTTTGCAAATTACAAAAGAGTGCATGAGTCCAAAGGTAATAAACTCCCATTTGCTATTTGCTCACCGTAGTTGGGCTTTAAGAGGAAAATATTGTAACTTTCTTGATACAAAACGAAATAATGTGATTCCAAAGCCAAAAGTACAAATACTCTTGGATTTACAACTTGTATGTTTTGAGCAGATTAACTTCCTTTGTCAAAAATGCTATCTTAACTTTTGATTTTGCACCTTTGAGATTTACTCTAGTTTTTTTCCCGCAACCTGTTGTAGGTGGTATATACGACCTGAAATTGTATTGGCCATTTTCGCAAATTACAAAGGCAATAAAGTTCAATTTGCTATTGCTCATAGTGGTCGGGCTTTGAGAGATAAATGTGATAACTTTTTGGATGCAAATCGAAATAATGTGATTCGAAAGCAAAAAATACAAATATTCTTGGACCTACAACTTTTATATTTTGAGTGAATTAACTTCCTTTCTCAAAAATGCTTTTTTTTTTTTTTTTTTTAGCTTTTGGTCTTACACCTTTGAGATTTACTCTAGTTTTTTTCCCTCAATCTGCTATAGGTGATACATAGGACCTGAAATTGTACTGGCCATTTTCACAAATTACAAAGGCAATAAACTCCCATTTGCTATTGCTCATAGCGATCGGGCTTTGAGAGAAAAATGTGATAACCTTTTAGATACAAATCAGAATAATGTGATACAAAAGCAAAAAATATGAATATTCTTGGATCTATAACTTTTATGTTTTGAGCGAATTAACTTCTTTTCTCAAAAATATTGTTTTAACTTTTGGTTTTACGACTTTGAGATTTACTTTAGTTTTTTTCTCCCCTCAATTTGTTGTAGCTTGTACATATGATCTAAAATTGCACCGGCCATTTTTGCAAATTACAAAAAGGGCGTATGAGTTTAAAAGCAATAAACTCCCATTTGTTATTGCTCATAATGATTGTGCTTTTGGAGAAAAAAAGTCGTAAGTTTCTCAATACAAATCGAATAATATATTTCTAAAGCCAAATGTGCAAAATACTCATAGATTTACAACTTTTATGTTTTAAGCGAATTAACTTCCTTTCTTAAAAATGTTATTTTAGCTTTTGATTTTACCCCTTTTGACACTTACTCTAAATTTTTTTTCCCATTAATTTATCGTAGGTGGTACATATAGCCTAAAATTGCACTAAGCATTTTTGCAAATTACAAAAGAGTATATGAGTCTTAGGGCAATAAAGTCCCATCTGCTATTGCTCATACTAGTCGGGCTTGTAACTTAACTTTTTATACATCAGTTAGAGTCAAACGTTTTGTCATATTTAGGGGATATCCGAGGTAGCAATAAATGGTGTACTTTTGATACGTCTTTTTTTGGCTAAACATGTTGTTAGTGTCTTTTTGTTGTGGAAACACGGAGATAAAAACACACGGGAAGTTGCAGATCCGCATTGGTCTGTTCTCTTGATTTTCTATGGCTAATTTTCCATGGAAATTGTCTTACTATTCAGTGTAAAATACGCGGAATTTTATAGTGTTTATGTGTGTGATTAGGATGGGTTTATTTCGCCAAAAAGAGAATTTCTGAAAGTGAGCATAATATAAAATCTTAATTTGCATAATATAAAATCTTAATTTCTCGTGAATCTAATATGCAAAGCCTCTGCCACAATCCGTGCATGGTCTCAGGAAATGACGTGAATTTTGTTCAACAAGAGACAAAAACATCAGCTTCCAAGAGTTTCAGTGCTGCAAACAACCAATTATTGAGAATTCCTACATTTTTTAGCAATTGGTGCCCTAAAGTACCTCCTTGGCAGATTTGTATTATTTTCTCTTGACACCGCAATAATATTGTTAATTTCAGCTAGACCGTTATCATGCCCCTATATTTTACTAATTATTTATGATATGAACCCAGAACTCCGGTTATTTATTGCTAAAAAATGGCACATTCATATGAAACATGGTGCAATTCGATGGGTAATGCAATTCGATGGGTAATTCATATTCAAACGAGCATCCGATCTTATAAAGATAAAGATATTTATGCCTGTGTAATTCGTTATGATTTTGAATGACGATGAATGTGTGCCGTCTTGTTTGAATGTGTGGACAAGGCTCTTAGATCGATGAGTATGTACATCGTCAGTCCTGAAAATCACTCAACTAGTAGCACACCCCTAAAATTATTCAATGTAAATTTCAGGTAATATAGGTGATATCGCAACACATTAGGCTCGGTAATACCTGATCACGAGGCAGGTTTGGGCAGGTCGGGTTCAGGCGTAACAAGCATTGGCCCTATCCAGGCCCGGGTTTAGAGCCTGATTTTGGGGTCAGGCCCGTCCATTGGATGACCAGCAAAACCTGTACCCATCTAAGCCAGCCCATTGTTTGGGCTAATTTTTTCAAAGTCGATCTGAAGTTAAACCCGCATGACACAGAGAGAGAGAGAGAGAGAGAGAGAGAGAGAGAGAGAGGGTGTGAATTTGTGCGAGGTGAATGTGCTGATAATCTAGTGGGTGGGGGTCGGGCCGGCCCCAGCTGTTTGGGCTTGAAGTCTCCTATCTTCGCCCAATAGACGGACCCATTTCCTTAGCCAAGCCTGCTCATTTAATGGGCAAACATGATCACGTCTATCCAGAGATTAGATCACTCATATTTACCATGTTAGTGACACGGCCCAAGGATGAGCATAGTCCAAGACCGTCCAAGTGATGGGGCCGTGTCCAAATAAGGACTAGCCAATAAGCTGCCCACGAATGATCCGTGAACGATCCTTGATCAAAATGAGGCTGGCCCATGTGTAACACAGGAACCAAGCCCGTGACTATTAGCCTGCCCATGTTAGGCGGCCTGCAATTTCTTATTATATACACCCCTTGGGCCGTCCCCAAGCCTAGAGCCATCAAGTAGCCTAATGTACATACTTGTAATGATGGCATAGATTCAAATACCACTGTTGGATCGAAAAGGGACCGTGGATGAGTCTAAAGGGACCCTGCCTCTTTAGTTGTACATACTAGTTCACGGGTAATACATTTGAGCTTCACTCTTATACTTCGTTCTTATGAGTTGAGTGCGTATAAGGTTGACTTGGGATCGTAATCCTAAGGCCACATGGGTGTGTGAATCGACCGACCCGTGACATTAGCATGTTCTCAAAAGGTTGGTCGCATTTTTTATTGAAGTAAAAAGAAATGAAACTTCGGTTTCTTGGGTTATGAAAAGAGGACGACATATATACTAGAATTGATTTTAAAAAAAAAAATCAATGTAATAAGTGATTTAGCCACTCGTTGGACGTTGGATGTGACCCGCTTATTTAAATTTTCTTTGGTAATGTGTAAAAGCGCTCGGTATTCCAATTGTGTAGATCAATTATAACATGTCCACCATTGTTTTTCTGAAATCAAAATTCCTTTTCGGCTCTATTAGTTCCACTAAAACCGAATGATTTAAAAATATTTTCTTAAAAGCAATGATGAACGAAAAAAAAAAAAATTTCATCTTCCATGAAAGATACTCAAGTATTAATTGTTATTAATAATATTAATAATAATATTTTTTATTAATTATTTTAAATATGACAATCATAATATTTTTCAAATTATTTATTTTTCATAGCCAAAATTCGGCCCCAAACATTTTTCTCTCACTCTACTATCGCTTTCTATTGCTAAATCGGAAAAACTTGAGTACGCTTCTTGAATCTCTACTTCTTCATGGACAAAAGAAATGGCGAAATCGATCGTGTAGTTGGTGATCTTTGCTCTCGTTGCTCGGGTCTTGGTCTTGTCGGCCCTCGCCGATCAAGATGCCATGCCTTTCATCGTCACTCACAAGAAGTAGGGTGATTGATTCTCGATCCTATCTAATGGAACCAGTCATTTTTTTCCACTACTTGATGTTATGTGTTATGAATAAAGAAATACATAAATTAAGCTAGTTACTGTTATTTTTTTGAAGAAATAATTAAAAAAATTATATGTAGCCGGTTCGATCCGATTGAACCGGATCGCCCGGACACCGATTTCACTTTTACAAATTGGGAACGAACTAACACTCTTGAGAATGAGACGGAACCAGCTGGTTCGGTCCAATAAGGGCGGTTCCCAATTCCGATGCATTTTGCACACTCCTAACAAGAAGGCCTCTCTCAACTAGCTCAGATTCGGCGGCAAGTGTGTCTCCGTCACCGTCGGCATCTACAATTGTGGGACTTTGTAGGTCGAGTCGGTTCGTGTTTGGAGGTTTTTCAGGGCATTCTGCTTATCGAATCCAGCTTCGATGTGCTTTTTACGGATCTAACTGAGCTCATGCATGGCCCGTTTGTTTGGTTGACCTGAGGATTAGCTCAATTGGTTTTGCTTTAATCGCCGTCCTTTCGAGCTACGTGTGCGGGTTTTTCTTCAGCAGGGAATTAGTGGTTCTAGTAATGTTCTAAGCAACGAGAGCGTGCACATTGTATCTGTCATTTGATTGCGACATTTTCATTGCTCTCTTGTTGCAAAAGAGTATGAATGTCGGATGATGCCGTCCCATGGATTCACTATCATGTTCGACTTAGCATTATTGGGATCTCAAGGATGAATTGAAAAACAAAGGACATAGACTAGACGTGACATGGAAAAGTCCACGAACATTTCTGAATGTAGAGCTGTGGCGTGCAGTAGCTTAGAGTGTTATACAAGTGGTGTATGAGTGGACTGTTTGTATAATCAGATTGTAGCTTTGTATCCTTCCCCTGGGATGTAAGCATTTCTTACAGCACTTCTCAGCATTGCTCAGTCCTCACGGCGTGTAAAATGTTTACCTTTCTTCCCTGTATGGTTCAGACCATGTTTGGGATCCTATTAGTGTTGGAGAAATCTTCGTGAAGTGTTTTGAAATTGACAAAACGTTTCCATCAGTCTAGTTTGAAGATTTGCAAACTCTACTATTTAAAGTCTGAAGACCTCCGGATCGCCAGACTCAAGACTCAAAGTCTATTCTCATTGGCAGTTTCTAATCCGTTGAAGAAAGGCTATCCAGAACTAGATGTTTAATTAAAGATGTGACCTTATTAACTGGAGAAGGTCTCTTAGGTGGATATGACATAACAAAATCCTTTATTTGATCATGATTGATTCGAAGATTAAGGATCCGATGATTGGCAAAGTATACTTGGAAGGTTTTACTTATGGAAACCGAGATCCTGATTGTATGGGCGAACATGATTAATGGGCTATCGACATGTTCCTTTAATAGCTCGAATGATCTTCATAATTGATTCTATCCAACGGGTAGATTGGAGAAATTTTTTTGGTAAGTGCCAACGGGTATAATGGCATAAAAGAGTATATAAGGAAGACGTTCTAGTTGTTCGAGAGTGTGCACGATAGAAGAATTCCAAAGTCTGAAGCTCCTTGTTCTTAGTAAATTCATTTGAGCGAAATCTTGTACGCAAAAGAGAGTCTATATTCGTGAGAAACCTTGAGGAAGTGTGGTAGAATATCTATAATGTGGAATCAAGGGAGAACTTTGCTGTAACATCTCTTTTGTTTATAGTGAAATCCAGCCGGTGGGCTGTTAGTGTAAAAGAGTGGACGTAGGCTTGGAATAAGCCGAACCACTATAAATCTTGTGTTCAATTTTCTCTTCCCTACTCTCTACTTTACTTTAATCGTAATTCGTTTTGTTAATCAAAAAAGGACTTCCTTTCTATTGTCTGCTTAATATTGCTTGCATATCAAGAAAAATTATTATACACCTATTCACCTCCCTCTAGGTGCTTATACTAGCTATCTCAATTGGTATCAAAGCCTATGTACTCACTTTGTTTGAAGTGTTTTACTTCAGAGTTAAAGATCCATGGCTAGTATGTTGGCTCCAGGGCTAGTAGAAGGGCAAAGTAATACCAGACCGCCTTACTTTGATGAAAATGATTACAACATATGGAAAAACAAGATGAAGGCGTTCCTAAGATCAAAGGATCTTTTGGAATGGGACGTTGTAGAAAAAAGAATCATTTCTAAAGCTGCACCTGTCTCAGAAAGAGGAAAATATACTGTTGAGTCTAGTGAAATGACTCAGGAAGAGATAATCAAGAGACAAGATCTTGATGCAAAAGCAATTTATTCTTTATATTGTACTTTATCACCTACTGAATATAACAGAATATCTTCTTGTGTTACAGCGAAAGAAGTCTTGGATAAATTACATATTACCTATGAAGGAACCGATCGAGTGAAAGAGACAAGAATCAACATTCTCCTCAGTCAATATGAAGCCTTCAAAATGAAATCAGGAGAATCTATAACTGATATGTTTAGTCATTTTACAGAAATCGTGAATGGTCTTGAAAATCAAGGACAACCAATTTCTGATCCCATGAAGGTAAACAAGCTTCTGCATGGACTTTCCAAGGATTGGAATCACATAAAGACCTCAATAAAAGAGACACAAAGAATCATGTCACTATCTGTTGATGAGTTGGTTGGGACTCTTCAGTCTTATGAAGTGGAACAAATCAATGAAGACGAAGACCCTAAAAGTAAGAAATCTATTGCATTAAAATCCAGTGATGATTCTGATGTTACGGATTCTAAAGACGATATGGATGATGAGGAGCTTGCTCTCATGATAAGAAGATTCAAAAAGCTGAACAGAAAAAATGAAGAAGATTCAATCCAAAGAAACAAAGTTTTCAAAAGCAACAGACTAAGTCTGTTGAGGATGATGAATCAAACAAAGATGTAGTCTGCTTTGAATGTAAGAAAAAGGGACACATAAGACCCAATTGTTCTCTTCTAAGGAAGAAGAAAGGAAAAGCTGAAAAGCATCGAAAGGCTTTTAAAGCAAAAACCTAGAGTGATACAGAGTGTGAAGAAAGTGATGATGATTATGCTAATATATGTCTGATGGCAAAATCGGATTCAGATTCAAACTCCAAGATGACTTAGATTCAGACGGTGAATTTGAGATGAGTAACTTCAAAATCCCTATTAAAGTTTCTAAATACATTGATGAGTTGTGTTTTAGTCTTAAAACTTCTCTTAAAAAAATTTCCGAACTCAAAAGAGAAAATTCTGCTCTAAAACGACAGGAAAATGTTTTGAAAGAAAATGTGAAATGTTTAGACATGAATGTCTCTTCTCTTAGAGAAAGTGAAAATAATCTTTTCAAAGAAAATGTATTATTGAAAAATGATATCTCAAATATTTTTAAAAGATTTTCTATAGGATCCGAGAAACTGGAAATTTTTTTTTTTGTTTAAAGACCTTATTTCAATAAATCTGGTTTAGGAATGACTGTAGAAACAATTCATTTAATTGATTTTCCAAAAGTGAAAGAAAGAATTAAGCAAAGACCCACAAGAAATGCTTACAAAAATCATTTTAAAAGGATCTTTGTAAAACCGTAGGTCGCAATGCTCTCGATGTTCAAAGTGCAATAGTGCAGCTCATTTTGAAAAAAGAATGTCCTATGGTTTGGAAACTTGTTAAGAAAGTATGGGCAAAAAACGCATATCATATTAACACCAATGGACCCAAGAAAATATGGGTACCAAAGAAAGTTTGAGTTTCTTTTTTAAATGTAGGTCACTATCAAGAAAAAGGTAAAATGATATCTGGATAGTGGATGCTCAAGACATATGACAGGAGATTCAAATTGCTTCATAAAGCTTGTTTAAGTGAATGGTGGAAAAGTCTCATTTGGAGGAAATAGCAAAGGAAGAATAGTGGGATTTAGAACTGTAAAGATTGAAAACCTCACAATAAACAATGTTTCTTTAGTTGAAGGACTCAACTACAACCTACTTAGTGTCAGTCAGCTGTATGATACCGGTTTCAAAATCTACTTTCAAGAGGGAATATGTTCAGGAACCAGTAAAGATTCTACTCAGTCATTCATGGATCGAAGACATGGAAATATCTACCTCTTGGATGTGAAACCAGATGAATTGCAATGTCTAATCTCAATTCAAGACGAAGCGAACTTATGGCACAGAAAGCTTGGGCACATTAATATGAAGCAGATAACCAAAATTTCAGCAAAGAAGCTTGTTCGTGGTTTACCCAATCTTTCATACCAAAAGCCTGATCTATGTACACCATGCATATTGGGAAAACAAGTAAGAAATTCCTTTAACAGTGTACTGCAGTTTCTGCATATGGATCTCTTTGGACCAATCAGAACACAGAGCATTGGAGGTAAGAAATATTGCCTAGTAATTGTAGATGACTACTCTCGATTTACTTGGGTATATTTCCTAGCAAGTAAGTCTGAAACTTTCTCTTACTTTAAAAAATTTGCTAAAAAGGTTCAAAACGAAAAATGGTATGTTATTTCAAGTATAAAAACAGACCATGGGGGTGAATTTAAAAATCAAGACTTCGCGAAATTTTGTGATGAATCTGGTTTTCAGCACTTGTTCTCCTCTCCATATACTCCGAGCAAAATGGAGTTGTGGAAAGAAATAATAGGTCGCTTCAAGAAATGGCTAGAACTCTTTTAATCAAGATCTTTTCACGTTTCTGGGCTGAAGCAGTTCTATAGCATGTTATATCATTAATAGAGTTTTTCTAAGGCCTATTCTGGAACAAAACCCCCTATGAATTATTCAAAGAAAATAAGCCTATTGTTTCATATTTTTATGTGTTTGGATGCAAATGCTTTATATTGGAAAATACAAATGATCGAGTTGGCAAGTTTGAAGAAAAGTCAGATAAAGGCATCTTCCTTGGATATTCAACCTTAAGCAAAGCGTACAGAGTCTACAACAAGAAGACTCAATCTGTGGAGAAATCAATGAATGTTAAATTCCAAGATTCTATGCAAAATGAATCTATTCAAACTCATCTTGAAGAACTTGAACCTGCTCCAGACTCTACAAAGTCTATATCTCAGGAAGCAGCTTAGACTTTGAAGGACCAGCAACAAATGACTGTTAAAGATTCAAGTGAAGGAAGTGATCATCAACCTGACAAATTAACTAGCAACTGGAAGTATAAGTCCAGTCATTCCAAAGATCTTATCATTGGCGACATTAATGAAGTAATTCGCACAAGATCCAAAAGGCGCGAAAAGTCTAGTGCTGTGGCTCTTATTTCTGAAATAGAACTTAAAAGCATAGAAGAAGCTTTGTCTGATGAAAGTTGGATTGAAGCTATGCAAGAAGAACTCAGGCAATTCAGCATTAATGATGTTTGGGAGTTAACTCCTAAATCGAAAGGTAAATCTATTATTGGAGCTAAATAGGTTTTCAGGAACAAGATGGATGAGAAAGGAAAAGTCATAAGAAACAAAGCAAGACTCGTGGCCAAGGGATATACGCAAGAAAAAGGGATAGACTATGACAAGACTTACACACCAGTAGCAAGGTTAGAAGCAATTCGATGATTACTTGCTTTTGCTTGTTATAAGAATTTCAGGTTATTCCAAATGGACGTCAAAAGTGCTTTCCTAAATGGATTTATCTATGAGGAAGTCTATGTGGAACAACCACCTGGGTTTGAAGACCCAAGGAAACCAGACTCAGTATTTAGACTCAAAAAGGCTTTATATGATCTAAAGCAAGCACCTCGAGCTTGGTACGATAAGCTGAGTAAGTTTTTGATTCAAAAAGGCTTTGTAAAAGGTAAGGTATATACTACTCTGTTTATCAAAAGAGAAAGCAAAAGTTTTGTGCTTGTTCAAATATATGTCGATGATATTATTTTTGGATCTCCTAATGAAAATTTGTGCAAAAAATTCTCTACGACTATGCAGGATGAATTTGAAATGAGCATGATGGGAGAGTTAACATTCTTTCTCGGGCTTCAAGTAAAACAACTAAAGGAAAGAACTTTTATTCATCAAGAAAAGTATGCTAAAGATCTTGTCAAAAAGTTTGGACTGGATAATTGCAAAAAAGCTGATATACCAATGTCAAGTTCCTTAAAGATAGACAAAGATGAAGGAGGAAAGAAAGTCAATCAGAAGTTATACAAGAGTATCATTGGCTCACTTCTTTATCTTACTTCTTCTAGACCTGATATTTTGTTTAGTGTTTGCATTTGTGCCAGATTTCAAGCAGATCCTAAAGAATCTCATCTAAGTGCTGCAAAGCGTATTATCAAATACATTGCTTCAACTTCAAGTTTTGGTCTTTGGTATCCTAAAAAGGGAGACTTTACTCTTCTTGGATACTCAAACACAGACCTAGCCAGATGCAGAGTTGATAGAAAAAGCACCTCAGGTACCTGTCAACTACTTGGAGGCAGGACAGTGTCTTGGTTTTCAAGGAAGCAAAGTACAGTAGCTCTCTTTGCAGCAGAAGCAGAATATGTAGCTCTTGGAAGTTTTTGTTCACAAATTTTGTGGATAAAACAATAGTTAAGAGACTTTGGAATTGAAGATTCATGCACGGAGATTAAATGTGACAACATCAGTGCAATCAATCTCACCAAAAATCCAATTCTTCACTCAAGAGCAAAGCATATAGAAATTCGACATCACTTCATTAGAGATCATGTTCAAAATGGAGAAGTTTCGATTCAGTTTGTTGACTCAAAGAACCAACTGGCAGATATATTCACAAAACCTTTGGAGAAAAATCAATTTGAAGCTATTCGATCCAGACTCAAAATCTTAAAGTCTGAGGACATTCAGACTCAGGATTGAAAGTCTAAAGATACTCAGTCTCAGACGATGAAGTTTTTCTTTAGTAAGTTATTTTATTTTATATCTCGAATCTCATCTTGAAAAGGTACGATCATCAACCGTGTTTGATTATTGCTATCTCAATTGCTATCTTTAATTGACGTGATTATTGCAACGTTTCCTTTTCGAAAAATGAGTTATTTTGAAATGACTATTTTCTCAAAAAATGCAGTTATTTTTTAAAAATGCATATTTTTACTTTCTTTTATGACGTTTCGTATGCCTTTATTTAACTGTTTATGCACTGTTGTTTCTTCTCTGCCTTACTCTCCAAAAACCCTAAGAAAGCACCGATCTTCCATTCATGTTTTCTTCTCTTGTTTAATCTTCGAAAAAGTTGTCATCTTTATTGGGAAAGTCAAGTTTGGAATCTTTCAAAGACTGTGAAAGATGTCGTCTCAAAGGAAGTCTTCGAGGATTGCAAGCAGGGGACCGCAAATGCGTGAGGGGCCTACGCACTTCGATCTCACCAAGGAAGAAGAGTTTCCCAGTCAGCAGTAGAGCCCACAACATTCTCAGCAGCGTCATTCTCCTCTATCTAGTCCTCAGGATGTTGCTCATCAAGAAAATGAAGAAATCATCGAAGGCGCAGATCTTGTAAGAATTCAAAAGCCCTCTTTTATTTACAAGCTTTATCGTGCATTGAAAAGAGATGGAACTCCATTAAACTACATCAATGAGTTTCTTAAGGACAAAGGGTATGGAAATGAGTATATCTTTTTGTGAAATATGGAGCATTTGGGAATTGCCCCTGCGGGGTTGGCAGAAGAAATCCTTGCCAATATTCCAAGTGATCCGAGTGTTGGAGGGCTGGATCAGCCAGATGGGAATGATGATGATAAGTTGTACAGTCAGTTTCAACCGAGAATGAGTGTTGTGGTAAAAATTCGGGGAAAAAGGACCGACTTGTTTCGTTCGGAGGAACAAAAACATCTCTACTCTAAGTTGTTAAAACTCGGGGTGATAAATCTTAGAAGCATGGATTTTGATTTCCTTGATGCTGTTAATGTAAATTTGAGGGAAAAATTCAGTCTTCTTCAACTTGAACAGTTTTGTTCTGACTCTATAGAAGCCTATGCTGAACTCACTGCTTATTTCTATTCGAATCTTAGTTTCTTGGATGCGAATAAATTCTCTTTTAGTGTCCAAGATCACGACTATGTGGTGGATGTAGATATGTTGGCTGATGTCATTGGGGTTGAGAGAGGGAGATATCAACCGATCAATGTCTCAATTGCTCGTGTTACATTGGAACTTGTTAAGGATAGAAGGACAGAGGAAAAGATTTCCTACTTAAGGATGAGCGCATTTAACATTCTGCTTCACAAGATTGTCATTAATTGCCTCAGACACAAATTTACTTCAAAGACTGATGTTTCAAACTCAGAGGCAAAGCTGATTTATGCCATCATTACTGGGAAAAAGTTTTCTCTTCCTCACACTATTATGTTCCATATGTATAGAGCAGTGATGAAGAATAAAGGTCAACTTTCTTATCCAGGTCTTGTGACAAAGTTATTCAGACATTTGAATATTCAACCTCCACGAATTCTCTGTACTCGATCTTGTGATTATATGGTGATAGGACTGAAAATGGTGACTACAATGCGTCTGAAGGAACTTAGCAAGGCATTGGAGATATTCAAGGAGAAGACCTCTGTCAAAACTCATCAAATCTCTTCTGCAGCAAAAAGAAAAGGGAAGGGGCCCATGGTTGCTCCATCCAAGAAAAGAAGAGCTCTCATCGTTGAGGATGAAGATGATGAGGAAGACATCACCATTTTGCAATGGCATTGAAGAACTGAGCCGTTTTGTTCCAAAATCAAAGGAACAACAAGAGAAAAACTCAGAGCAGAGGACTGGAGAAAGAGAAGAGAAAGAAGCAGAAGAGAAAGAAGCAGAGGAGAAAGAAACAAAGGAGAGAGAAGAAGAAGAAAGAGATGTTGAGAAGGAAAGAGTTGAAAAAGAAGAAGAAGAGAAAAGAGATCAAGAGGAAGGAGAACATGAGGAACACTCTTCTCCACCTGAAGGCATGGAAACAAGGGGAGACCGAGAGAGAAGGGGAATGTCCTCATATCCTGCTACCAGTGAGGGAGTCAGTCGCTCTCCAGCAGATCCAGAGGACATTTATGCCTCTCAATTTCCCCGAGGAAGGACATGATGTTTCATCGTCAAATCTGCGTGATTATGCTGATCCGCCATCGTCCCGCCTTTAATCCATCGATCATGCCGAAGCCGCACGTGCACCGATAATTCAGTAGATTTTCATAGAATTCTTGATGTTCTCTTGGAAATGCGAGGTCAAATATATGTTCTGGGATGCGAAGTTCAGAATTTGCAAAATGCAGGTCAAGCTTCTTCAGATTCCTTGAATGATCAGATCCAAGCCCTTTCTCTTCATATTCAGGCTAATGCTAAGGGTGAGGATATTGCACAACTGAAGGAGGAATTGAAAAAGTTGGAAGGCATTGTCCAGTTAATGGAAGATTTCCAGCTTGTTCGTGTTCCCAAGCAATCTTGACTCTATTCCATTTTCATCTCAACCTTTTTTATGCTGACAAAAAGGGGGAGAGATGCGAGATTTGAAAACTTTGAACCTTACACCGTTTGAACTTTTGGATTGTTTTGATGTTTGACTTTACTTTTGTGTTTAGGTGTGGACTAAATTTGGGATTTAGATTTGACTGCTTATATTAACTACTATTGATATCTTATGGATGGCTTTATCACATGCAAGACTAACCTATTTTCTGTGGTTGCAGATTCTAGAGTTATCATTCATTAAGCCATTAATTTTTATAAGATATCAATATTTGTTTGAGTAATGTTTTGCAGGTCAAAGTTATCCAAATCTGCAGGAAAGTTTTGTTACCATAAAAAATGGGGAGATTGTTGGAGAAATCTTCGTGAAGTGTTTTGAAGCTGACAAAACGTTTCCATCAGTCTAGTCTGAAGATTTGCAGACTCTACTATTTAAAGTCTGAAGACCTCCGGATTGCCAAACTCAAGACTCAAAGTCTATTCTCATTGGCAGTTTCTAATCCATTGAAGAAATGCTATCCAGAACTAGATGTTTCATTAAGGATGTGACCTTATTAACTGGAGAAGATCTCTTGGCTGGATATGACATAACAGAATCCTTTATTTGATCATGATTGATTCGAAGATTAAGGATCCGATGATTGGCGAAGTATACTTGGAAGGTTCTACTTATGGAAACCGAGATCCTGATTGTATGGGCAAACAGGATTAATGGGCTATCGACATGTTCCTTTAATAGCTCGAATGATCTTCTTAATTGATTTCGTCCAACGGGTAGATTGGAGGAATTCCTTTGGTAAGTGCCAATAAGTATGATGGCATAAAGGAGTATATAAGGAAGACGTTCTAGTTGTTCGAGAGTGTGCACGATAGAAGAATTCCAAAGTTTGAAGCTCCTTGTTCTTAGTCAATTCATTTGAGCGAAATCTTGTACGCAAAAGAGAGTCTATATTCATGAGAAACCTTGAGGAAGTGTGGTAGAATATCTACACTGTGGAATCAAGGGAGAACTTTGCTGTAACATCTCTTTTATTCATAGTGAAATCTAGCCGGTGGGCTGTCAGTGCGGAAGAGTGGACGTAGGCTTGGAATAAGCCAAACCACTATAAACCTTGTGTTCAATTTTCTCTTCCTTACTCTCTGCTTTACTTTGATCGTAATTCGTTTTGTTAATTAAAAAAAGAACTTCCTTTTTATTGTTTGTTTAATATTGCTTGCATATCACGAAAAATTATTATACACCTATGCACACCCCCTCTAGGTGTTTATATTAGCTATCTCAGTTAGTTCTATGCTCGTTGTAAGTCTCTTGGGCTATAGCTCATTTGGCATGCATCAATGTAGTCCCTCGCATTAAGCTGAGAGTACTTCGTTGCGGTGGCAAAATTTAGCATTTCCTTTTCCTTCCATTATGTCTACAGGTCTGCCTATGATACGAGTCATGTGGATAACAGCTGGCCATTGGATGTTTTTGCTATTGTTGGTGGTAACACATCTAGGACATGGGAAAGGATTGATGGCTGAGTCTTCTTTTTCTTGTTTGTTTGCTCCTTGATTTGCTTGTTCTATGTTCTGCTGGAAGTGTGGAGGTCCATATATGTGGATTGGTGGTGGTCTTGCATCACTCTTTCGAATTGGAGGCCAAAGAAAAAGGGATGATAGCCGGCGCCCGCAATAATTACATTCCGAATTCGCACTAAAGCCGCTCTTCGTGTGCAACATCTACTCTAATGCGACATAATATCTCTCGTTGATCCGTGGCTTTACTCATCGGTTTATGGTTTTAGGGAGGCCCGTTCTACTCCTATATCGCTTTCTCCGGATATCCTCGCGGATAGACCACCAAAGCAAGGATTGACTGGATAAGCTATTGCACTATGTCTTTGTATGTTTGAAGTGAACAAATGCATTTTTCTTTGATTTTATCGGATGTCTCCGAAGAGACTGCATTTTTCTATGATGACTGATCCATTTTCTTGTTTTTCATGGAATTATCTTCTTCTTGGACGGAAGTAGTTGTGACCTTTGCGTCTAATCTTTCAGTTTCAGCTTAACCGGCTGTCATGAATGTCTTGCTTTTTGTTCTAGCATCACTTTCTTGTCCGTTTTCGGATGTATATGATCTTATCAAGCGGTGAGTTTAAAGGGAAAAAGGATGTGCATCCATATCCACAGTAATAAAGGAGTTAGGATGCCCGGCAATATTTGCTTTTATGTTTGATTTTTCTTATTTAAAACTTATAATCATCTAGTCATGGGCATATCTCGGTGCAAAACAACGCTCTAGATTAGCTTTAGGGCTGGTGTGATTCGGTTTTGGGGAAATGACTTTGGGAAAATGCAAATACCTTTGAGGTAAAGGGTTTTTCTAAAATATTACACTATTTGGTAAATTGTAACCTCAAATGATATTGGAAAATAGCTTTAGCATAACTACCGTTTGGTAAAACCCATATTTGTAAAGGGCTTTTACTATTTTTTATTTTTTTAATCTGAAAATTTAATATGGTGTAGGTTGGCCATTGGCCTCTACCGACCAATTGCTAGCCAAGGGTCGGACCACCATATCCCATCGCCAGATTGCCAAATTTGGCCTCTAGACCGCCAAATCTAGCGGCCTGAGGCCTTGCGAACCTAAGCGACACCGCCTGAGATCACGAACACCAGTTGGCCTTTGGATTGTCGAATTTGGCACCACTTAGGGGTGCAACCTTAGGCAACACTGCCGCCGAAGGTCGCGCAACCTCAAATGGTGTCGCCTGATTCGCGCGAGCCAGGCAATGCCGCCTGAGATCACGCACTCAAGTGGCATTGCCTGAGTCGCGGGTCGCACCACCCTGTGTGATGGTTGTTGGAGACGCACGACCCCTAGGTGGCGGCAACGGTCATCGAAGAAGACCAACTCAGCAAATCGGGAGAAGGTGAAGATCAATAAGAAGAAGATGAATAGTGACGTGGATGAATAGTATACTTGCATTTCTAAAGTGCCGAAAGCTCAAAGCAGGTCCGGACCTGCATTAAGCTTTCAGCATTCCCAATATTGACATTTGGCCAAGGGACTTCCAAAAATACTTACCAAACACCTAATTTTTTTTCAAGCCCCTTAAAAAAGTTGAATCAAACCAAACTTTAGTCTGCAGAGGTTGATTTTTCAACCGGATTTTACCTCGTTGTGCAAGATCACCTATATTACCTAAAATGTACATCGAATAATTCTAGGGGTGTGTTGCTAGTTGAATGATTTCACGAATGACGATCTACATCCTCATATGGATTTGCCATTTTTGAGCAATAAAAAACAGGAGTTCTGACTTCATATCATATATAATTAGTAAAATATAAGGACATGATAACGATCTAGCTGAAATTAACAAAATTATTATGGTGTGGAGAGAAAATGATAAAAATCTTCGAAGGAAGTACTTTAGGGGACCAATTGCGGAAAAATGTAAGAAATCTCAATAATTGGTAATTTGCAGCATTGAAACTCTTGGAAGCTCATGTTTTTGTCTGTTGTTGAGCAAAATTCACGTCATTTCACGTCATTTCCTGAGACCACGCATGGCTTATGGCAGAGGCTTTGCATATTAGATTCATGAGAAATGAGGATTTTATATTATGCTCACTTTTAGAAATTCTCTTTTCGGCGAAATAAACCCATCCTAATCACACATAAACACTATACAATTCTGCGTATTTTAGACTGAATACTTAGACAATTTCCATGGAAAATTAGCGATAGAAAATAAAGAGAGGAGACTAACACGGATCCGCAACTTCTGTGTTTTCACATTTAGCCAGCAAAGGACATGTCAAAAATACACCATTTGTTTGCTACCTTGATATCCCCTGAATATGACAAAACGTTTGATTCTAACTGATGTAAAAAAGTTAAGTTACATAATGATATTGGACTCTGATTATTCATCTTCTTCATATGTGCGAAAGTTAACCAAAGTAACTCTGACTATTCATCTTCTTCAGATGTGCGAAATTGAACCACTTGAGCCTGTGCCCTTCGATCAATTACTTCATAGTTGAGGCTGCTTTCCCCACGCGTTCTCGAACTTTGTCTATCCCGCTCTCGAATGGTGACATTAAATTGGGAAAAAGTACCAAAATAGTCTTAAACATTTTGTATTGGTACTAATTCAGTCCTAAACTTTTTAATTGGACTATTTTAGTCCTAAACCTTCTTACATTGTTACCAATTCAATCATCCGGTTAATTTAAGCCGGCCGGCGGTCTTATGTGGCGTAATATGGACAAATTTTATAATTTTTTTATTTTTTTTCAGATTTTTAAAATTATTCTTTTTTTTTTTTTCTTCCTTACCCCTTGGCCAACAAGGTCGCCGGCCAGCCGATCATCGCTGGCCATAGGTGGTTGGGGCGAGGGGCCCTGCGCCCTCGCTGACGACTAACGAGGGCCACCACTCCCTCGCCGGCCACAAGCGAGGGCATTGGCCCCCGCCCAGATCCAAGCGAGGGCTATCGTGCCCGCCGACCAATGGGCAAGGGTTTCGGTAGCCCTCGCCTAGATCCGGGCGGGGGCGACACCCTTGCTTGTGGCCGGCGAGGGTGCGCGACCCTCACTAGTGGCCGGGGCAAGGGCACGAGGCCCTCGCCCCGACCACCCTATGGCTAGCGACCTCGTCGGCCAAGGGATAAGGAGAAAAGAAAAAAAAAAAGAGAAAAAAAAGGAAAAAAAGAAAAAAATAATAAGTTAAAAAATTTGAAAAAAATATAAAATAAATTTATAAAATTCGTCCATGTGGCGCCACATAAGACTACCAACGGCCACGTCAGCAATTTCCGGCTTAAATTAGCCAGATGGATTGAATTGATATCAATGTAAAAATGTTTAGGACTAAAATGGTCCAATTAAAAAGTTTAGAACTAAATTTGTACCAATACAAAAGATTTAGGACTATTTTTGTACTTTTTCCCATTAAATTGTGCATCGACACTGATTATAAGTGGATTATGTGATTCGCGTTGTTCATTCTCTCGAGCCTTGGCTCACTCCCTTAGCTTTTTGAAATTGATGATTACATTAGGTAGAGAGTGTAACTCTTTTTCTCTCGCCACTAAGTTCAATTATTCTCTACGGTTGCTGGCATAGTATGGATCTCTAGTTTCTGTAATTTCCATCGATTCTCTTTGTATACTTGATCCTGCCAAAGGTTGCAAGACAATGTGTAGGCTTGTTTCTAATTAGATTCTTGTCCTGTTGTACAAGCAAGTAATTAATCATACCATTTAGAGAGAACATGAATAGATTAAATTTAGATAGAGTAACATGAAAATTGGTCAAGAAATTACATTTAGGATTGATCATTTGCTCGCTCGCTTGAATCGCAGAGAGATAAAATTTTAGAGAGAAATGTTCTTGGAAAGAATGCTTTTTATTGTTGAATGTTTGGATAGATACAAATGAGGGACAAAGCTCCCCTTTCATACAAAAAGTCCCCCATCACAACCGTCTATCAACATTCGATCTTGCAGACGAGATTGCATCTCCCTATCTATCAAGAATGCTTTAGAAGTAGGTACAATTACCGTTTCGCTCATCCCTAAGGATGTTCTAGAAACCCTAGGCAACTGCGGTCTTCTTCAATCAAGGTCACTCCTTTGGTCACGCATACTTCGAGACTCTGACAATTGCATGTTTGTGCGCAAAGTGCTTTTAACCAGAAGTATGGATCGTGGGCCGAAGCTCCGGATGCAATGGCAACCAAAATAGGAGGTGCGTGGTAGTCGGTTTATAAGTGCCACGCCGGTATATATGCATCCAAACCATTTAACCAAAAGTATGAATCTTGGGCCAGAGCTCCGGATGCAATGGGAACCAAAATAGGAGGTGCGCTTGTCCATGCCAACCTTTTCATTCCGACGTCTGGTGTAACTTAGTCTTCGCTTCCGGTATAACCATCGGCAACAGCTTGTGATCACGAACTATGACCTCCTCACAAAAAGGTCACAGCTCTGATGAGACGACAGGCTTTTGGCAAAGTTGGGAACTATTTTAGTAGCCAGTGGCTCAATTTACCATGGTCCATGGATTTTAGGAAAACTAAACCTGTTTCATTGCCCATCTTGACGACTTTGCACAGTGCAATGCGCAACAGAGAAGGAAGAAGCTGCCAAAAACACAAGGTGGACACGTTCAGCTGGACGAAGTTTCCTTTGATGGAGAAAAATACTATTTGATGGAGAAAATACTATCTGTTCTCGAAAAAATATTGTTTCCGACTTGATTATGGGCAAACCCTGGCTCAGGTTTGGGTTCGCATGGATCGGGTCCATCGACACGAGTCTCACATGATCAATGGAAGCAGTTTTCATAAACCCCAGTTCAATTAAGAATTTCTTCAGATTGCGTCGCAACCAAGTTGATTTCCTTCTAACCACTAATATTCGTAAGTATCATCATGTGCCCTAATTAATATTTGATAAGTCAAATAACCATATAAATTTGATCATGATACATGTATTAATATTTTAAAATCCAAGTAATATGGTAAGTGCTTTATAGGGAATCGGGATAATTACAAACATGCAATTTAGTTCATAAATTTTTGATTTGTTCAATGCAGCCCATATATTCCATCTTAATATATTACGTGATTTCTAAATTTTTTATAAATGTTCAATATAGTCCCTTAATTATTATATTCCGAATTTAATCTACTTTTAGATTATCTAGTTTAGGGATTAAATTGAATAAACTAAAAGTTTAAAGACCATATTGCGCATCAAATTAAATTTGAAGGATTTGTATTAAATATATTAAAAGTTCATGGATCGAATAAGTCGGTGAACTATTTATGTCATTTTGTTTGGATAACCTTTAACACAACCGTGACTAAAAATTTATCGACAACCACCGGCCACAATGGCGTTACTAGCTTCGGGCCTTCTCCCCCTCACGAAGGGGAGATGTTCGAATCCTAGTGTGTCGCTTGGTGACTTAACCGTTCCACAGGGGTGGTAGGTTCCTCCGTGAGACCCCAAGTTCTTCCCGCCGGTTGCCGACTTTCGGAATTTCTTGGATCATAAAAAAAAAAAAAATTTATCGACAAGGCGTGTTTTGGCCGTAGCGATTAAGAAAACCACGAGATAGGACAGGGCACGACTTCATCTCCTCTCTCCCTCTCTCTCTCTCTCTTCCCCTCTCTCTCTACAATTACTAACATGAAACAAGAAAATCTATGACAGCTTGAATTTCTTCATCGTCGCAGAAAAAGCAAACTCACGGAGAGGGAAGATGAGCTACCAGAGAGCTCCTCAGGACCCTGACCCTCCACCAGGTGAGATCGATGATCGCTTTTTCTTGATCAAACTCGCTTTTTGGCTTGAATTCGTCGCAAGGTACTCATCTGCTCCGCCTCCGCCGCCGGGTTACCCTTCGGCCCCGCCGTTCGAGGGCTATCCGTACCCTCCGCCCCCGGGCCGCCGCCGCCTCCTCGGCCTCCCTTCGAGGGCTACCAGGGGTCTTTCGCCGGAGGGTATCTCCTCCGCCGCCGCCGCCGCCCCCGTTGCTGCCTCATTACCACCATCACCACTACGATCATCATCACTACAATGATCAGCCGGGCTGTGCTTCCTTTTTGGAGGGCTGTGCTTCCTTTTTGGTGGGCTGGTATGATGACTCTCTTTGGGCAGTTTTGGTTAATTTTTTCCCTTTTCCTTTTGTACCTTCAGCTTTTATTTTTCCTGTTGGTAGGTGAATCATGGCGATGTTATTGACTTAGTTCCTAAGAATTGCATGAGGAGAGTAGAGCAATGTGTTTTTGATTATGTGTTTTCACAATATAAGATGCTGCAGTGAAGCATGACACCTTTATGTGAACCATGTCTTTGGCAGTGGCAATATCATTGACGAGGATCATTTTAGTTTGTGAGGGATAGTCAACTGTCATCAACGAGCTTTCTCTCGTCCTTAGTTGCTGTTTAGTTGCTACTGTTCCAGTCATGAAAAGAAATGATAATTCTTATAGTCATAGCCGGAGAAACTTTTCCACTCTCAGTTTCCTTTGTGAAAGCTCTTTAAAAAGCTTTTTATTATGTGGTAGAAATTGATGCACAAGCTTTGACTCTTACTCTGGCGAATAGGAAATGAGTTGGTAACTGTGTGGTTTTTGTGTTGTGCAGCTTAGCTGCGCTCTGCTGGTGCGGCTGCTGCTGCGGCTGCTGCTGCTGCTGCTGCTGCTGTATGAAGATGGATGAATTATAATACCCGATGCGCTGGGTGGTGACTGTTCGTGAAATTGTCCATGAACTGCTATTATTGAAGAATGTTGTTGAATCTGATATATCTCTGTTATAGCTGTTTGCTGAGAAAGAAACGTTGTTCCTGTTTATTAAAGATTTGTGGAGTCTGAAAGCTGACAGGCTTTTTACTGTTAATAGTATATATGTAATTTTCATATCAAAGCAAGGAAAAAGTATTGTTGCTAGTGGCATACATATAATTTCCATCATAATTATATATTAGACACCTTATATATTTATTGGGGCACATCTATTGTAATCTTTGAAACTTGTTACTCAGAAACTGGTACTAATAACGCAGAGATTGGTTAGCATGGTATTGCGGTTCTTCCCATTCTGATTTTGAAGGAGTTTTTCATGTAAAAATTCCCGTGTCTTTTTTTATTATGATTTTGATTTTTCGATAATTCACGTTCCTAACAACTAGCATTAGAGTTTGGTGAAATAATGGGTGCAATGAATATGGACAAAGAGAAGGTGATAAGGACTTCAGAATCTAGAAAATGCAAATTGAGAATGTGTTCTACAATAAACTAGATTCGATCGGGTTGGAAAATTGAGAATTGTTAAATCGACAAAAATTGGGTGCGAATCGTCTCACTTTGGTGTAAAACAATGCCTTCAACATCACCAATGAGAAAACAATGACAGGAATTGATGAGGGCTTTGTGTAAACATTTGCGTCAGATGTATAAGCCATTTGTCTTTGTCAGATAAGGTATATATGCTGCGTTTGTCTTTGTCAGATAAGGTATATATGTGGCGTTTGTCTTTTCAATCTAAGGGTGGACGAAGGTAATCTTGTGAAAGATCATATTAATGAATTTTATGTGATCGCGACTCAATTGTGTTCAGTAAAAATAAAATTCGATGACAAAAAAAAGGTTGTAATTTTGTTATCCTCTCTATCTGAAAGCCACAGTGTAACAATGACTACACAAAGCAATTCGTTTAGCCAAAAAAGGTTAAAACTTCAGGTAACATGAGATTTGATTTTTAACGAGTATACTCATAGAAGAGAACTGGGTGAATTTTCGAGCACTACCTTGAATGCTGAAGGTAGAGGAAGAAGAAATCAATGAGGTTGGAAAAAAAACCATGGTAGATCAAAGTCCAAGGGGAAAGCAAATTGAGATCTCGCGGTGAAATAATTTGTTAGAATCATGAAAAGAAAGGCTATCTGAGACAAGATTATAGAGCCTCAAAGAAGAAAATTAAGGCTATCCGTGAGCGGCAATTTTGTTGCTAGAAAGTTTAGAAAGGTTTATCTTGTTAATATGAACCTTTGGATATTATTGGGAAGGTTGGTGGTCATAAAAAGACAATAGCAAGTATTAGTGAAAGTTGCAAGATGTCAAATTTATTTCTAACCTTCGGAGAAATTTGATCTTTCTTTGTCAATTAGAGAGCATCTCACACAAGACTATTTTTGCAGACTATTCCTTGAAAATTGTTAAATGTTAGTCGTAGCATGAGGAACAAAGTTAGTTACACCATATAGGACCGAAAGCATTGGAGATACGCCAACAATATTGAGTCAAAAGCTTATTCGAAATTTTGGCATTGTAGACTTGGACACGAGTGAAAAGGAATGAATATGCTAATATCGAAGGGAAAATTTTCTAATTTGAAGTCCACGATATTGGTTTGTGTGAGGATTATGTTCTGGGCAAGTAAAAATGTGTCAATTTTTTGAAAATTGAGAGAGAACCAAATAAATAAATAAATAAAAGAAGGAAAATTAGAGTTGGTATGTAGAGATTTGGGGGGCCAACCCTTGTGCATTCACCTGGATATTTTCACTGGAAAGATATCGGTTTATTTTCTAAAAAAAAATAAATCCGATGTGTTTACCACTTTTAAAAGATGAAAAGCTAAAGCGGAAAATGAGATTGGTCTAAAGATTAAATGTCTAAGGTTTGATAATTGTAACAAGTAAGACAGCAAGGAGGTTTGATAATTGTAACAAGTAAGACAGCAAGGGGTTCAAGCAGTTTTATGCAAACAATGAAATTGGGATAATAAGAACAGTTCCCACAAACAACAACAAAATCGAGTTATTGAGAGGATGAATGGAGCTATAAATGAGTGTGCAAGAAGTATGATGATACATGCAAGATTACCCAAGACATTTTGGGCGTTGCGAGCATATACATTACAAATCTAGGAAAAAAGTATTAGAAAGTTATAAAGTAGCTATTAAGATACCTAAAAGGCATTTCAATCATATCACTATGTTTTTTCAAAAACATTGTAAATTTACAAGACTAAAAACTGTGACATTCATCGGTGGTCGTGACACTCATTAGTGGATCGGTGAGGGTCGATCGCCCTTGTGCTAACAACACGAAGGGGTTGCATCGCCCTACGGTTACTCTTTACTTTTAATATTTGAAATTTTAGTTATTTTTCATTATCTAATTTTAGATTTGTTTTTCTCCTAATTTGAGTTTTTCTCTAAATTTTTCTATTTTTTAATATAATAATAGTGAAATGACGTCGTTTTGTGCTTTAAGAAGCTTCATCATCACGTTAATAGCAGCTATATGGGTTTAAAAGAAAGCATAAAAAAAAAAAAAAAATTCGACGTGGGAAATTTTCCATCTATAAAAGGCTAATGGATGTAACGAAAATCCCAAAGTGCATACTGTAGATAGGTTTAAAGATTTGATTGAATGAAAAGTAGTTTTAAGACTAAAGTGATTAACTAAAACAAGTTTCAAGACTTACACTTTCATTAACTTATTTGTATTATAAAGAATATTTCTATGAACATTTCTTGTTCCTACAGCAACCAGCTTGCATCGGATCGTGCTCTTCAAAGAGCAATTCTTCTCAAAATGTGCTGAGTTGGAATCCCATTATAAAGTTGGCTTCAAAGCTATTCTTTCTATAGTGCTTGCTTTTCTTAGGAATTAAATAGCGCAAGTTGTTCGGAATAGGATTCTTGTCGAATCACGGGCTTGGCTTCCACGGGACAGAGCATCGTCGAATTTCCTTGGGCATGTTCGGCCCCTTGAACTGAATAGGCCCAGAACAATGAAATTGGTTAGGCCAGCCAGCTAGGCCCGTAAATTCTAGGGTCCAAAATTTTTGGGCCGAGCCCATTTTCCGATAAAAGCCCGGCTTGCCCAACCCATTTGTATCCCCGTAACGTCGTGTTCGAAAGATTAGCCTCTTGTCCACCATTAGACACGTTCAATGGGAACCGCGGCTAGGCCCCCTTCCCCAAAGGCTGAAGAGGCTCGACGATTTTATATCAATGTGCATTCTTACGTTACATAGGTGACCTTGCAACACGTCGGGCTTGGTGCGGGGTCACCTAGAAATAGACCCAATCATGAGGCAGGTTTGGGCAGGCTCGGGACGGACCGAGCTCTTGGCGTAACAAGTGCAGGTCCTGTCCAGTTTAGGACTAGCTTTTGGGGCCAGGGCCGACCATCAGATGACCGGCAAGACCCATACCAGTCCAGGCCCGCCCAATTCTTTGGGCCAATCTTTTCCAACCCAATGAGCATTCCGGTTCCTCTGGTGTGACAAAATTCTTTGCAGACGGTGTAATCATCGGCGACGACTCGTGATCGATGGCAACATCCTTTTGCCGAACATCGCAAGTGGATTAAAATTTTCGGAGGACAATCTTCGCGTCCCCTCTGCTTCTGGCCTCGCGTGGTAAAGAACTAAGACCCCCTCGCAAAACAAGTCGAATCTAGCTAATCAAGGATCATGCGAGTAAAACGGGTCTTTCCCTTTTAGTTGTTTCAGTCCTTTCCTTTCCTCGTGCTTCTTCGATCAGATCAAGAAACACGTGGTTTGCCAACCGCAACATTAGCCAGCAAAATCAAACGTTTTGTAGGCAGGCCCAACCAAAGCTTTGGACCTATTCGTAGGCTCTGGCCCTACCTCATCCCCTGATTCATGCTTCCATCTCTGGTGACGTCAACGTCGGCAACGTCGAAAGAACCTTCATGGAAAGTGGGTCTTGCAGATGCAAGCGGGAATTGAGAAATTCATTTCACTAGGACTAGGTACTAGGACCATCTTGGCGTAAAAAGTAGTGACCTCAGCCAGGGCTCAGGTTCGATCCGCCTTGTAAAGATTCTCATGTTCAATTAGAGTTCCATTTTGTACTTACGACCTCGAATGTTCCCCACCATTTCCTACTTATAGATTACATGTAAGATGAGAGAATTTATCTCATACCAACGGTTTCATCTCCGACAGCCCCGCCGACCATTCCCCTACCATCGCCAACCCTTTCGATGATGATCGAGTGTCGGCCACCTAGTTCTAACTTCTTCTTCTTTTTCTAATTTTACTTTATTTTTTAATTATATTTAAATACAATTCATATTGAAAATCAATTTTTTACTTAAATAATATCATTTTAATCACGTTATCGCCACATACGATAAAAAAAATAGTAATAAGAAAGTCATGTCAGCATTTTCTAATAATCAAGTTTGACCGAGGTAATGAATAGCTCGATTACACCAAATTTTTTAATTTTAAAGTTTAATTATATTTTCATGACGAAGTTTAAAATTTTGAGTAGCTAAATACCTTTGAAACATCACTGTGGCAGAACGGATGTTGAGCCGAAAGCGTCCACCGTAGGACGCCACGTTTCAATCTTTGATTGGCTGGCCAAAAAGATAGTGCTACTAATGTTATCTTTTGAACTGCCAGGATAAGGGTTCAACTCATAGCTCTAGCGCTTTGACTATTCTTTTTCTTTTTTCATGTTATTTTTCACTTTTTCCAAAGATATTCCCTTCCTTTTTTCCGAAACAAACATAGGATTTTAGACATTTCATTTTATTTTGTAAAATCTAATTAATCATGGAGTTCTTTTTTTATATTATTTTATTATTTTATTAGTTTTATTCATTTTTGTAATTATATTTTTGTTCTTCAACTTTTAAGCGTGAAACTGATACTTTGATTGTGTTATACTTCCAAATAAATCCATTAATGCATCTTTTACGATCTCATTCTTTCTTTAGTTTTAAACTTCATTTGATTAGCCTTGGAAAGTCTTACATGATTAACTGTAAATTTAAGTGATTCATTCCATTTTTTTTCTATATCTAGTCGTCATATGAATATCAAATTTAGGGTGAGAAATTGGAATTTTATGACACTATTGTCAAATGGTATTCTTTTATTTTATTTTTTTCGTCAATCCTACTATACTTCTATTCCAACTCTCACTCTCAAATTTTTACCATACCTTTAGGATGAGAAATTAAAAATTTATGACACTATTGTCAAATGGTATTCTTTTATTTTATTTTATTTTTTTGTCGATCCTACTCTACTTCTATTCCAACTCTCATTCTCGGATTTTTATCCTACTTTCTTGTAGAGCGTAGAAGTCGAAACTCACACTTGAAACTAAATCGTCTCCATCCCAACTCCCCTTAGAAGGTGGGGATTCGAAACCCCCACCTCTCCCTTCCATGTTGGAAGGGTAGCCACTAGGACAAATTCCAGTGGTTTGTCAAATGGTATTCTATATAGTGTATCTAAAAGAGGTTCCTCATATACTTTGGGAAAACTACCAAAAAAAAAGTCATATACTTATTATAATTATATTGATTTAGCCCTTAACTTTTTTTATCAATTTAATTTTAAACATTTTGCATTTATGCAAATTCAGTTCATTCAACTAATTTTGCCAAATGGTGTTGACATGACGCTACCATCACCGATGCGGCAATTTTAAAACAATATTTTAATTATTTTTATAATTTTTTCTTTTTTCTCTTTTCTTCTTTAATTTTTTTCTCTCTTCCGGAGGGCCAAAAGCCCTTGCCGGCCAAGGCGTGGGCACGTGGCCCCTCAACCATACCAAGTGAGCGAGGCAGTCACAATCCTCGCCTATGGCCACTCACCCTCACTGACACTAAAGGAAGAGAGAAATTTTTTTTTTAAAAAAATGATAAAGACACCACATCAACGTCGATTGGCAAAAGATTAGTAAAATGGACTGAACTGACACAAATGTAAAATGTTTATTACTAAATTGACACAATTGCAATAGATTTAAAACTTTTTTAGTAATTTTCCCTAGATGTTTTGTTTGTCATAACCCCCGCTAATAATATTATTCACGTATATACAAATTATTTTGTCAATTAGGCTCCTAATTGGTTTTTCATTATAAATTGTTTTTTCTTGTAATAAATTAGTTCACTTTAGCAAACCAAGGTATAAAGAAAGTCCGACGAAGAAATTACTTTCTTGATAGAAATTACTTCCTCCTCCTCCTCCTCCTCTTCTTCTTTTAAATTTTAGCTTATTTTTAATTTAATTTAAATAAAAATCATATTAAATTTTAATTTTCCACCGAAATGACACCGTTTTAATTATGTCACTGTCATGTTTGATAGAAAAAATAATAAAAAAATTATATCAATATTTTTTAAATAATTAAATTAGACGGAATTAATAAATAATTCTTTTTTGTTGAAAATAAATAATTCAATTGCATCAATTTCATGAAGTAAGTTTTAAAATTGAGGTGAGAGATAAGCCCAAAGTGTTCACCATAGGACACCACGTGTCAATCTTTTATTGGTCGTCCATAAAGTAAGTGGTACTAGCGTTCTTTTTAGGACTGCCACGATGAGGGTTCAACTCAGAGCTCTAGTGCTTTCTACCACTCTTTTCTTTTTTTTTTTTTCATGTTATTTTTCATTTTTTCCAAAGATATTCCCTTTCCTTTTTTCCGAAACAAACATAAGATTTTAGACATTTCTTTTTCTTTTGTAACTTAAGCATGGAATTCTTTCCTTATGTATTTCATTCTTTTATTTTTTATTCATTTTTGTAATAATACTTTTGTTCATCAACTTATCTTTTTAGCATGGAATTGATACTTTGATTATGTTATACTTCTAAATCAATCCATTAATGCATCTTTTGTGATCTTATTCTTTTATTTAGTTTTAAACTTCATTTGATTAGGCTTGGAAAGTAGTATGTGATTAACTGCAAATTTAAGTGATTCATTCCACTTTTTCTAAATCTAGTCGCCATGTGAATATCAAATTTAGGGTGAGAAATTGGAATTTATGATACTATTGTCAAATGGTATTCTGCATTGCATTAGTGTGATGTATGTAGAAGAGGTTATCAAAAAAGTGCTAAATCTAGTACTATTGTGTCAATTCAAGCCTATTTTTTTTTTATCAATTTATTCTTAAACATTTTGCATTCATGCAAGTTTAGTTCATTTGGTCAATTTTGACTGGACAGCCCCGACATGATACTATCGGCACTAATGTGACATTTTAAAATAATATTTTTTATTTTTTATAATTTTTTATTTTTTTCTTTTCTTTAATTATTTTTTCTCCCTTCCCATAAGACTAGCGATGGTCGCCGTCGACCTTCAAAAACTCTAGGCAAGGGCAGCAATGCCCTTACCAGCTAGAGTGTACGCACACAACCCCTTGCCCAAACTAGGCGAGTGAGGCAGTCACCACCCTCACCTAAGGCCAACGAGGGTATCCCAAGCTTCCTTGTGGTCGGCGACCCTTATCGGCGCTAAGGGAAGAGGGAAAAATTAAAGAAAAAATAAAAATAAAAACATTATACAAAAATTTTAAAATATTATTTAGAAACTACAATGTTAACGTTGGACTAGTCAAAATTGGCCGAATAGACTAAAATTACACAAATATAAAAATTTTATGACTCAATTGACACAATTATAATAGGTTTAAGACTTTTTTGATAATTCTCATTTTATGTTTTGTTTGTCATTGCGCTACTAATAATATTACTCATGCATGCGTTATAACTTGTTTTTTTTTTCTTAAAATAAATGGTTTCACTTTAGCAATTTAAGGTAAAAGCAAAGTCTTACAAAGAAATTACTTTGTTGACAAAATTTAGTTTATCATAATTTTTTATCAACTCAAAAGATTATTTTTTATGTGTCTTTCTATTTAATTTTGTCTATAGTCATTCATCTTTCTATCGTAATAAAAGCCAATGTACACATGAATCGTCATACTTTGTCATCGTTTGATAAAATATAAGTATTTCCTATAAATGGGACGTTTCAATGCTTTTATCAAAATGCCTTAGAAATGGTTAAAAGCTATAATCGTCTAACTTTGATGACATAAACAGAACCTCAAGAAATATGATTTTTATATAGAGCGATGTTAAAATACCACCAGCTAAGAGTTCTTAAATGAAAATTTAAGTTAGAAAGAGATACAAATTAAACAGATAAATTCGTGAAGATGATATATAGTAATCGTATAGCATATATTTTATACATTTGACCCTCAAATCAAACAAATGGATAGCATCTTTGCAAAACATCGAAGAGAGAAAGAGAGAGATGGTGCACATGCAACACAGACAAATACAATCAAAGCAAAAGCACGAGACTAAGGGCCTATTTGGCAACGTGCCAAACAGTGCCTGATTCTGATTTTTTGTTTTCAGAATCAGTTTGGGACGAGAATTGCGTTTGGTAAAATTTTTGTTCCCGAGAACAGTTTTGGACAAGATTTGAGAATAAAATAAAAAATAAATAAATATATATATATATATATATATATATATATATATAGACATATATATGATTCTCTGTCCGAGAATCGAAAAAGAATCGAAATCTTATGTCCTCGCTCGACGCTCTTGTCCTCTCACTCTTTCATCCTCTCATCTCCTCTCGCTCACAATCTCACTATGCTCTGCTCAGTCTCACTCTCTCGTCCTCTCATCTCCTCTACTCACAGTCTCACTCTCTCGTCCACTCATCTCCTCTGCTCAGTCTAACTCTCTCCCTCCCCAAGAACGGCGATGGCGAGCTCCTCAAGAACGACGACGTCGACCGCTGCATCTTCATCGTTGAAGCTGCTCATTCAAGGTGAGTTCCCTTCACTCGTAGCTATGGGTGGTTCCTCGTCTATGACGGCTAGCGGGAGCGACCCTTGGGCCCGACTCGGCGAGGGTGCCTGCCGAGTCAGGCCTAGGGGTCGCTCGTCGAGCTGGCTGAGGGCAAATCGGCAGGTGCCCTAGCCAAGCTGGCCGAGGGGGAGCGATGCCGAGCGGGCCCAGGCGTCACTCACCCTGGGCCCAACTTGGCGGGCGCCCTCGCTGAGCTGGCCGAGGGCAAGTGACCCCTAGGCCAGCTCAGCAAGGGTGCCCGCTAAGTCGAGCTATTGCCAATTCTTTGCGCGGAGAGCTTATTGTTGTTTTGATGTCGTGCAGGGGTTACGTCGGGATTCACAGCTCCAGTTTCAGAGACTTCCTTTTGAAGCCAGAGTTGCTTCATGCTATTGTGGACTCCAGTTTCGAGCACCCATCTAAAGGCAAACTACATACTCATTGAACTTCTTTTGATGTTTATGTATTGGTTGTCGTCGACTGGATCGTTTACGTGTTGTGTGTGTGTGTCTTTCTCTGTTCTATCGATTCTATATATTTGGATAAGATATTGTGGAAGCAAAGAGCGGATGACGGCAGATGGAGGGAAGGAAAAAGAAATAGAGCGGGACGGGTTGTAGTTGGGAGTGACAATTCTAACGTCCTTAAATGTCGCAAGTGGGCCGAGAGGTCAATTGCAATTCATGTTCATGTATCGGTTTCTGTTGTGATCTTCCCGCTCAATTCGGATTGGGAGTTATGATCGTGATGAGGCGTGAATAGATAAAGGCTATAGTGCTGAGTACAGTTTTGAGCTTGGGGAAGTGAGATTTGTATTGTGAATTTGGCTGATTAGGCATTTCAGGGTTGGGGGAAGTCGTAGACTGTGTTTTGCAGCTGTAGTGCCTAGTTCAATGGGGGCAAACTATACCCGAATTATCCCTCATGTGTACATTTGGATGTTTTCAAAGCATATGACTGACGGTGTTGTGTTGTATTCCGGTTAGTTTTGTTAAGCTCTTAGATTACCGAGTTCGGATCAATGCTACCACTGGAATATAGTCAGATTGATCGAATAACCTTATATTTGTTCGATACAAATATTTCACCTTGCTATTTCTACTTTGGGAATAGAATTTGTTTAGTATCTCATGGTGATTGACTATTGGCTATTTGGCTTTTCTCTAGTCGAGTAATGAACTGTAGGTTGTAGGTTTCCATGGAGTAGCTTTATGCAAAAGAGGAGGCTCATGTTGTTTACTTATTCCCTTTTCATCACATTGCATTGAATATATAGCTCTTTAAGTTCACGAAGGACGTTAGAAATATATTGAAATATTGTTTTGAGTTGTTTCCTCAAAGTGTTCCTCTCATCTGATTTTTTCCAGGCTGTTGATTCATTCTAAGTACAAAGGTTGTGATTCATTCTAAGTAAATGATCCTATTTCAGGTCAGCTGGAAGTTGTTGGTTTGAAGTTATGGGTTTGCATTTGAACAAGAAGCCACCTCAAGTGAGTTTCATTAGAGCATCTTTTTCTTTTTTTCTCAACTTACCCGGTTACACTTTATCTTCCATGATAGTTTTAAGTGTCATCTCAATTAATTTATATGATATTCAATCAAGGTTAAATGGCATCCCAAAAAGATGTGTTCAATGTAAAATGGACTAAGCCTTTAACCAACTTGTTTGTAAGATTGTTGGTAGAGGAGGTTCAAAAGGGAAATCGCACGACTTCTACTTTTAACAAAGTAGGGTGGAATAATATACAGGCTGAATTCAATAAACAGACAGGATACCAATATAACCTATTACAGTTGAAGAATAAGGTGAACAAACTGAGAAGGCAGTATGGTAGTTTTAAGAAGCTCCTTTCACAATCTGGCTTTGGCTGGGATAATATGAATGGCACAGTTGTTGTCGACGATCCAAGTATATGGGACTCTCACATCAGGGTATGTTTTAAGTTTCGATCATTTTGATATTATAATAGATGTGAGTTTTAGAAGATTTGATTATGTTATTAACATATGTCATTATTGTGAAAATTGCAGGATAATAATGACTAGGCAAAATTCAAGAAGGATGGATTTCCTCAATATCCTGAATTGTGCCTTGTATTTGGTGATACATATGCTACTGGAGAGCATGCCATAGGAAATGCCGAAGATGTGACGTTGTTAGAGGATGGTGGCAATGCAATTGGTGATCCAGAGGACTTAGGTGAACACCAGATTGATGAGGACATTTTTACATCCCAATATACTTCCACTTCCATTCATAACAAGCACAGGTTGGATAGGACTCCAAATGTTAAGAGGAGAAAAAATAGTCCCTCATTTGATATTGCAGACACATGCAAAGTTATCCAAGACATTCTCAAAGCTAGGTCAAGTCAATCTCTGAGTGGATCTGTTAGCTCACAAGTCACACCACCACCACCACCACCACTTGAAGACCCCTTCTCTATATCAGTTGTGATTGATATTCTGGTTAATATGAATGACTTAAACCAAGATCTTTACAACAAAATAGTAGAACGAGCATGTGGTAGTGTTGTATGGAGAGAGGCTTTCATCAAAACACCAGCTGAAAGAAGACATGGACTTCTTCAATATCTATTGTAGATGTTGACAAATGTTTTATGGATTGCATGTGCTTTCACTTAATTGTGTGATTTAATTGTTCAAACTCTTTTGTGTTGTTGTATGGATAATATGGATTGTGTGAGATTTTTATATTTGATCTGCTTCTACTTTAGAACTTAAATTGTTAAGAGCGCGTTTGGATTTTTTTTTTTTTCAGATTTCTTTATTAATGTTATTATATTTGTGTGATTGATATAGATACTATGGAAAATGGATCAAATAATATGTCTAATGAGCAGATAGAATCAATTGACTAATTCTTGGATGACGAAGATCTTGATAAATTGATAGGATGGTTATTCATGGTTGCGATGGACATGTCTATGCATACGAAAGAACTTATTAAGAACAACAATCTATCGGGACTGGAATGGATGAGAGAACTTATTTGTGGACATTCAGATAAAATATATGAAGCATTTAGGATAGAGAGACATGTTTTTCTGAACCTATGTGATTTGATGAGGATAAGAGGTTGGTTGAAAGATAGTCGGTATGTTAGGATAGATGAACAAGTTGGGATCTTCTTATCTTTGGTTGGTCATAATAACTCAACTAGAGATTTATGTGAGAGATTTCAACATTCAGGACAAACAATCAGCACGTATTTTAATTTAGTGTTGAAAGTAGTTCTCAAACTTGCAAAAGAGATTATCAAATCACCATCATTTGATGTTGTTCCACCGGAAATTCTTATGAATCCTAACCATGAACGCTATTTCAAGGTATAGTTTTCATATCAATTGTGCATAATCAAATACATGTAGTTGATAATTTTTGAATTTTCATAAATTGACATTTTTTTTTCAAAATAAATTCACAGGATTGTGTAGGTGCTATTGATGGCACCCATATAGATGTTACCATCCCAGGTCTCAAAGCAAATCCCATATAGAGGTAGAAGAGGAAATACCACTCAGAATGTGTTATGTGTTTATTCGTTTGATATGAAATTTACTTTCGTATATTATGGATGGAAATGATCTGTCAACGATTGTCGAGTGCTTTCGACAGCACTTGCGAGTCTTCAATTGCAATTTCTTCGACCACCACCAGGTATTTGATTTATTTATAAGGAAAAATTCATTTTATGATTGTTTCATCGTTGTATATCATAACTAATTTATAATATATATATATATATATATATATATATATATATATTATAGGCAAATACTACGTGGTAGATTCTGGTTATGTAGCACAGCCGGGATTTTTAACTCTATTTAGAGGTGAACGGTATCATCCGAACGATTATAGGGGGAGTGGAAGACGGCCAAGGACAGCAAGAGAATTATTCAACTATAGACATGCTTCTTTAAGAAATGTCATTGAGAGGTCATTTTGGGCATTAAAGAATCGCTTCACCATTTTGAGACACATGCCTCCATTTACAATGAAAAAGCAAGCACTTATTGTAATTGCATGTTATACTCTTCATAATTATATTCGTAACCAAGACAGGATGGACAAAACTTTTTCCGATATGGAGATCCAAAGTACCCATATGGATCTAGAGAAGTGGAGGTTGTAGATGATACATCAAATGAGGAAGCAATGGAGATAAACATACTTCGGAGAAGTATTGCAAATCAAATGGCAAGGGATTACAATATGCCGGAGATTCAATAACTTTATGGTTCCGACCTTTGTAATATTGTTTTTAATTATTGACTTATCAAAGCCAATATTCAAAGTTGAACAATGGACTACGTTACTTCATTATTCATTTATGGATAAGTTGTAATGATGAGTTTCTCGTTAAAGCCTTTTCTTTGTTTCAAAAGTCGTGTTGGTTTGAAAGTTTTTCTTCTTAAACGTTGAGTGTTCGGTTTTGGGGAAGGGAATATATATATATATATATATATATATATATATATATATATATAGAGAGAGAGAGAGAGAGAGAGAGAGAGAGAGAGAGAGAGAGAGAGAGAGAGAGAGAAGTATCTTGGCTAAATTAAAATTAACATCCATCCATATTAAATTCAAAATGGATTAGATATTTAATCATATAAAAGTAAATATTAATTGAAAATGAGAAATCACCATGATATAAAAAAAAACTCTTATTTAAATATAAATAATATTGAAATTCTAATAAGAAAACCAAATTTAAAATAACAACAATTTTTTTATCTATTTTTTATTTTTATTTCTATATTTTATTTTAATTTCTTCCTATTCTGAAATATATATTTGCTATATATAGAATATATATTTAATTTTACATTATAATTTAGTATTTATATTTATTACATATTTTAGGGATATTAGTATAGTTTATACTATGGTTATTATTTACTATTTAATAAAAATTGATTAGTTAATATTTTTATTACTTAGTATAAAAATATAATTGATCAGTGAATGGTTTATGAAAATTCAATATCAAATTTACATTCATCTAAAAAGGTAATTAAAAAAGAATTAAAATATAAATTTTATTCCAAAATTAGAAATTTTATTTGTTACCAAACGCATTTCTGTTCTTTTTGTATTCCAAAATCAGAAATTTTATTCGTTACCAAACGGCTTAAAATGCTTAGAATCAGTTCCCAGAAACAGAATAAAAAAGAATCATTTCTGATTAGAATCTACTCCTAGGAACAGAATCGTTACCAAACGCGCCCTAATATTACAACTACTTCCAACATCCTCCGGTTCACATGTGGGTCGCCATCGGCCCCTCGTCTTCAGACCTACCAAACTACCATCATACGGCATAGCCCCAACCCCTCCATATCCAAAAATAGGATGCCAAAAAAAATAGGACGGCATGCGATCATGCTAATGGCCCCCGCTTAAACATCACGACTCTAAATTAACTCCTCTCTAAGGGAAGAGCAAAAACAAAAAGGAAAAAAAAGAAAAAGAAAAAGAGCGTGTCCTCGTGTAAGGGGGTACGAATATACACATAACGTGATTAACTTGATTAGCCTTGGAATGTAGTACGTGATTAACTACAAATTTAAGTGTTTCATTCCATATTTTCTAAATGTCATCATCATATTTAGGGTGAGAAATTGAAATTCTAAGATACTATGGTCAAATGGTAACATTAATACCAATAACCTTTATGTAATTTAATCTGCATTCCACTAGTGTGGTGTATCTAGACGAGGATCCCCATTTGTTTGTTTGTCATAGCCCCCCACTACTAATACTATTCACGCATTTATAATATATATATTATTTTGTCAATTAGGCTCTTAATTGGTTTTTCGTTATCAATTATTTTTTATTGTAATAAATTGTTTCACTTTAGCAAACTAAGGTAAAAAGAAAGTCTGCCAAAGAAATTACTCTCTGCAAAATTAGTTTATCATAATTTTTTATAGACTTATAGAAGACTCTTTTTCACGTGAGCATGTCTTTTTATTTAATTTTGTCTATAGTCATTCACCTTTCGTTTTAATAAAAACCAATATACACATCAATCATCATACTTTATCATCATTTGATACAAGACGGCAAATAAGTATTTCCTATAAAAAGGGAAAGATTTCAATGCTATTATCAAAATATCTCGAAAATAATTAAGACCTACCATCATATAAATCTGACGACAAGTAACAAAATCTCAACAAATATGATCATTCTTTATAACAATCTTAAAAATACTGTTAGCTAGGAGTTCATTGAGAATTTATGAGAGAGAGAAATTAAACAGATAAATTTGTGACCACAATATACAGTAGTTGTGTAGCATATGTTATACATTCAACCCTCAAATCAAACAAATGGTAGTATCTTCACAAACCATCAAAGAGAGAGAGAAAGATAATGCACATACAACACAAATAGATAAGATCTAAGTAAAAGCACAAGGCTAAATACTAAAACTACTTCCGATCAACACGTGGGTTCCCGTCGGCCCCCCAGTCTAGAGACCCGCCAAACTACAATCATACGCCATAGCCCCGACCACCCCACATCCTACAAAGAGATGCGAAGAAAAAAAAAAAAGGACGGCGTGCAATTATGTCAGCGGCCCTAACTTAAACATCACAACACTAAGCAGTTCATCAACTCCTCCCTAAGGGAAGAGCAAAAACAAAGAACAAGAAGGAAACTAAAAAAGAAAAAAAGAGCGTCCTCCTCCAAAAGGCTACGACGCCGTATACGTCCTTGACCTGTCCTTTCCTCCTTCCTTCCTTCCTTCCTTCCTTCCTTCACATTTTCCACGTGCGCGGCGGAGAGAGACCGAGTCGCCTCCTTCTCCGCTCCTTCCGCGAAGGCGACGCGGGCGCCCGCCTCATTTGTCGCGGGAATACGGCGACGCGAAAGTCAACCTGCCACCACATTAAACACGCGCGTCATTCGATTAGTCGACCGCTGATTATTTCTTTAATGATCCCAACGACCGCACGCGGTTCCTCAAAAGAAAACCACGTCGCGCACACGAAAGGAATAGCCAACTGGCCGCGACTCGGTCGCGGGAGGCGGATGGGACCGAGGCACCCTTTTAAATTCTTCTCAGAAAAGCCGGACGACGACGGTCCGGTCCGAATATCGGCTCGTGTTTTTCGTGGGCGGGTTGTCAATGTTCCAATTCGGGAGGACCCACCGTCGTCGTCGACTTTTGCCTTTAGGAATCTCTGTACTATTTTAGCTTCTTCTTTGTGTCCCCCTTCACCTGTTTTTAAGACCGTTCACATGATCTTCCCTTTCCCCATTGCCGTAAGTAATACCCACCACGAAAATTGACTCGTGACAAAAAAACGTACATGGTTACGTTCGCTGGTATCACTAGATTAAGCTGAACCAATTCAAGCTTCTCACTTATTTTTTGGCTAGCAAGCAGAAATTTACGCTTTGCCGCTGCCCTAAAACTCTAAGTAGATATTTCAAGAATACCCATCTCAACCCACATGAGCTATTGGGTGCATAGGACTCTTAAAATCTTCTCTCTTACATCTAGAAGTACCTAATAGTTTCACTCCTCGTAGTGACGACACCACCTGATCCCTCCGTTGCTAGGTCCATCCACTAGTGACCAAAAAGTATTGACAGGTTTAATTATAGCTGAGATACTTATAACCCGAATTCTCTTAATTTTTTTCTCTCTGGGAATTAAACTCGAGATACTTCTATTATATGTTTAGAGGTTGTTTGTCAAACGTCGCCCACGTGATGAAAATTGAAATTGAAAACTCATCTGGTAAATTACTTTTGCGGATCCAATTGTTTTCAATTTTTTAAAATTTTTAAAATTTCCTTATAATATAGCTGCAGAGCAGAGTTGGTAAAAAGGACGAAATGCCGGACGATGAAGATCTCGACCGTCCATCCGATTCCACCGGACAAGACAAATCGAAAGGATTGAAAAAACAAACAATTCCAAAATTTGCCAGGTTTTCTTTATTTTATTTTTTTTGAACGAGTCAATGTAAACGATATTTATATTTTCTTTATACCACGTGAAAATTAACTATTAAAAAAGTTAAATGACAAAAGCATCGATAAATTAAGCTCCATTTGTCACAGTTTACAATATTTGTGAAAATAGGATTTTTGCGGTCGAATAAATTATCAAAATATTCAGTTTATGATTTTTTATGGTCAATCTGGAAGAAGGTTGAAGGTTGGGATTTTTTTCCGTATTAATCCTTTTTTGAACGAGTCAATGTAAACGAAAATTTTATTTTACCACGTGAAAATTAACTAGCAAAAAGTGAAAGAAAAGCATCATAAATTAAGAAAAAAAGAAGGTTGAGGAGGGGGTGTTACCTCTCCTTACGTTTCTCAAAGAATCTCTCCAGCGATTTCGTCCTCGTTTGCGGCAGATCTGCAAAAATAAAATAAAATAGATTTAATTTAATCTAAAACAAACGAAACACCATTATATCGCAAATAAATAGATCTAAAATTTTCGTTTGTTCACTGGAAAATATTTGATAGTTAAAGTGATACTGACACTATGCATAAGGACTGATGAACAATGTAATGCGTTTACAAGGGCGGACCGAAAAGGCGAATACATCCCGGATCGATAAAATCTCTAAGGTTAATCGATCGATCGACCGACCGGTTGATTCTTACCTCCCATGCCGAGCAACTGTTCCTGGCCGCTCGAAGCCGCCGCGGCCTCCGGGGTCTCGGGTCCGGTGGCTTTGGAGATTCCTTGGAACGCAAGCTTCAGAATGTTCTCCGCCTAAACGAAACACAAGAGCCGCCACCTATCAGAACCACGAAGAAAAAGCCGAGTCGCCGGCGGGCGGCGAAACGTAACGGCATTTAATTCAAGTTGAAAAGCTCGCGGGGGACGGGCCGAGCAAAACCTTGTTGGGAGGGAGGTCGAAGACGACGACGGTCCCGCCGTAGAAGATCGTCAGTGGAGCAACTTCTCCGCCGTGGGTCTCCGGGCTCGGCCTGCAAGCGAATTTTTTCACGAGATTTCAAGTCCTGGAACCACCACCAAATCCCCCAAAAAAACAAAACCTTAAGTTGCCTAGATCGGGTTGGACAGATATGATATCTTGTTTTTAAATTTCGAAATTCGAACGATAACATCATCTTAAAGCCGCAAAAAATTATCTGCGAAATCTCGAGACACTGACCTGACAAGAGGGGCGTAGACAGGCAAGGCGGGAGCAGCATTCTGGTCCGGCTTCGGCGTCGCGGGCGCCGAGAAGGGCGGGGACCTCGAGTGGGCGGCGCCGGGGGCGGTGATCACCGACTTGAGGAGCTCCGGGTTGATCCGCGAGATGGCGCTCTGGATGCCTGCACGAGAAACGCGGACCGCACGATGAGAAAGACAACCGCGGTCGAAAAAACGAGAAGCCAGAGAGGCCGGCGGCGGCGGAGACCGACCTCGGAAGCTGGAGAGGCGGTCGAGAGTCCGCCGCTGGGGGCGGGGGCCGGGGCCGGAGGGGGAGGCGACCCCCTTCTCCGCCACGCCGAGGAAGTCGAGCTCGACGGCGCTCCTGGCCATCTTTCTCCTCCTTTTCTTTTTTCTTCAGATGGGTGGTGAGGTGAGGATGCGAGGGGTGGAGTGCCGGTGAAAAGGCGCGAGCTTCAGCGAGAATTATAGAGAAAGAGCTAGAGAGAGAGAGAGGTGGTGGTGGTGGTGGTGGTGGTGGAGAAGGAATGGAGAGCACGAGTTACATATGAGGAATACTGTGCAGAGGAAAGGGAGGTGATGGCAAAGATCGTAAATACATGGGCGCACGTCTTCCACGAGGATGTCTTTTAAGAGGAGGCAAGTCCAACGTAACCTAAGGCTGATCGATTTCCGGTTCGATCCAATTCCAAAGTGAAACCGAGAATCAGACTGGGAGAATCGGTTCCCAAATTTGGGAATCGTGGACGGACTGTTTGGTCCTAGGACTGGGAACCGGACCAGACCATCCAGTCCGATCCAATAGAATCGACACTTTCTTTTTTCATTAAAGAACGATTATGTTCCGGACCGATCAATCTAATTCAGTTCCTGAGCGATCTAATAAAACTACCAACACATGTTTCACATGCAAAATATTTAAACTTCACTTGCATGAATATCAATCATAATTTATGTGTTTCGCACTTAATTTTAAACATAAAAGCCATGAAGAATTTGAGTAAAATTTGTGTTTGGACTTAGATTTTATAAACAATCTTTATTCTATGCTTTGAATGTTTAGTTGATGTCGGACTCTTTGAGACTTGAAGTGCCTTGTCGTTTGCAAGTGAGGGGAGCAAGAGAGAGAGAGTGTTAGCATGAGGAACTCTTAGAGCCTTGTCCCACATCGAGTAGAAGATAAAAATAACAAATAAATTTTCTAAGAGCTTTGGTGGTCTCTTGGCCATATAAGAGGTTATTACCTCAATTGCAATTCCGATTACAATATGTTTCATATATAATATTCATATATTATATGTGTTTATATATTATGTGTATATAAATTATATATAAAAAAATTTTGGTCGTCCGGTCGGTCCGGTTCTCATTGGAACCGGGAACCGGACCGTCGACCGTGGGAACCATCCAAAACCGGCCGGTCCGGTCCCAATTCGGGCGGTTTCTATTGCACACCCCTAATGTAACCACACAAAAGCGGGAAAATAATAGGGCATTGGCCGAAGGCCTGTGGAGGTTAGGTCTTCAGTCCAACCTTGTGACTCGTCGCTTCGCTCTCCTTCCTTTTCCTTTCGTTTTCTCTTTTATTTTTGGCTCGAGGGAAAAATTATATTCGTTTGACTTCGGTTGGTTTACAAATATTAAGGGGATAAGTTATTTTAAAAACAAAAAACCTAAATTATTCCCACAAGTTTTTTTTTTTTTTGCAATATCAAAAATCCTAAATATGCATACTGTAACACATATTCAATATAAACTTTTTCTTATACCATAAAACACCATAAATTTATACTTATATGACACATTTATCCTCTATCAAAATTATGTTAGATTATTTTTTAATCAAAACTATGTCGTAAGTGTCGGGTCAACATTATTTGTTTTGTGGTTTACATTGACAAATGTATCACACGGGTATAAGTTTAGGATTTTGGTGTCATGAAAAGAAGACTAAAGCAAACCACCAAGTTCGGGATGGATTGGTGTGGTTCCTCTACGCCTAGGATGTATCACAATATGCATAAATTAAGAATTTTTTTTGTGATTTTTGCTCTCTAATTTATGGATTTACACGTTAGGCCATCATTGGTTCTATACCGTGGCCTGCTTATGTAAAAAGGGCGACCCGTAACAAGATATGTCACTTGATAAAACGATTTCTCGACTCATTATCGGTAGGGCTAGCATTGCTCATGATATAATGTTTGGAATAGGAAATAATAAATATTGTCCGGATGACTCTGTAGGTTTGGCGCGTATGTGGGTCGAAATGGCTTGGCCAGATCAGATGCGACGGAAATGGGATGCTATTTAGATTCCGGCCTCCTCGTGACTGGTTTGCCCGTCGACGGAATATGAGGAAGTGTCTGATGCATGAAAAGGGAATTCGCGCGGAGGTGGAGGTGGGTGGAGACGGTCACGAAGAGCCGACCACCACCATTTAATGGCGATTATACGACCGCCGCGAGGTTGCCGTTTTGAAGAAAGAGGGGAAAGGTGGGAGATGGGGCACTCATATCAAAAATGGCGTTCACGCTCTCGAATGAATATGAGAGAGACCCTGTCTCCCTCTCTCTTCCTTCGATGGTTAGCGGTGTCCATTCAATTTTCTTTTTTTAGAAATAACAGAAATATTTATTTAAACTTTTTGTCACCTCCACATGTGATATTATATATCTCGATGTTTGTACGTGGCTAGAGACATCCTCAAGCACCAAACAGGACAACCTGTCGTGTATGAACTCACATTCGGTCCATTAAACGTGGCGTTACAAATTTTCTGACCGAGGATCTACTAGAATGTCTACGTTCTTTGAACATTTCTTTCTGAATCTCGTGCACTCATAATTTGACTTTTATTCAGAAAGAAACACTAGAAAATTTTCAATATTATAAACGTCGACATGAAAATTTGCATTTGATTTTTTTAAGTGTTAGGAAAAGGAACATTTTTAACTGCGAACAAATAATACTCTAAACTCTATGTTTTTTCAAATTGGTTATAGCATGAACCATCCTGAATTTATCTCTACCTTGCTAGATATACTTTAGAAGGGCTTTGAGTGGATTCTTCCAAAACGAACTACATCGAAACGAGGTACAAAGAGGTCGATGCCACATTTCTACAAATCCTCAAGGGTTTTATCTTGAAACCGATGATTATTGGATGGCTAAAAGATCAAATTTGGCCAATTTCAAGCATACTTAGGATTACTCAAAAGACATATAAAGATGAATTCTTGATGCTTCAGCCATGTTTAGCTATCGATCTCCAATCGAAATTGACTCGTTGTGAACTCATCTACACGAACCTAAACATAGATGAAACTTCACAATTCGAAACTAAATTCAAATGATATGTGAATTCATAAAATTTGCAAATGCCCTGAAAATACAAATCTAAGTACAGAAGACTCGTCTACCATTCTTCTAGGTTGGACTGACAATTGAGTATGTCCTTATCCAATCTTTTTAAGTGGGGTGTGGTCGTGGCGCTGGCCAGATCTTTTCTCTCTTTTCTTTCTATATTATTTCTCTATTGAAATAGTCGCTTGCTTGTCTTGGATGAGGAAACAATGTTTAAAACGTTGTTCTAAAGATGTGACGTACCAAAATGGGACAGTACGCTCTAGAAGCGATTAATCGGTTGGCTCTTTTATAAAATCAAGCCAATGCCGTGATATCTCGCGCGGAAATTTCATCAGCTTTCGGTCCACAGAAACCCTAGTGAGTAGAGGATCTGTTGGCGGGCATTGTAGAGCCAGTTAAACCAGATTTGAATGAGGACACGTGATTTTTTAGAAGGGCGATTCTTCTCTTGGGTTTTACTCAAGCTCAAAAAAAACAAGTTAGGTGATGCCCCGTGGATAAGACCGTCATACGATAGAGTTGAGTCGGATTTATATCGGGTCAATAATGGTTCATAACTCGTTTTGATCAATTTTTATATAATATAAATCAAGTGATTTATATCCGACTTATATTACTAAAACACTTCTATATTAACTCAATTTAAAAAAAGTCATATCCAAATTGAGATGGGAGCATAGAGTGATCGAGTCCAAAATTAAGTAAGGGCAAAAGAAATGAAAAGAGAGTATGAATAGCTAATTTATGACTCATTTATTTTGAGTTTTATTATTTAAACCCATTTATTGAAAACAATGCATCATGTAATAATTCAACCTATCCAATATAGGTTAAGAAATGGGTCTCTAACCCATTTCAATAGGTCCACCCACGAGCATCATATCTCCAAAAACGAATTTTATTGATGGTTGGTCGGAGAAGTATTATGTGTTATACTAAGGTTGTGTTAATATATTGGGGTTTTAGCATTATACAGACATCTAATTAGAAAAATCAGATGGTGCATAGCAAAAAAAACCTCGGCTCGAACAATTGTCAAATTGGTTATTCTTTAGAGATGTGATGATTATTGCCTTGAGTAATGTTACTTAAACGAAACTGTACTAGTGATGTCTCTGGTTGTATACAAGCATATTGAGTGAGTCTTACTCATGCCTTGTAACAAGAGTCTGTCGCATTAATTTACAAATTAACTTATATATCTCAAGCAGACCCATTAGGATTTGCCTTTCAAAATTTTATACCATTAAAATAAATATATGATTGTTGTTAACTAGTGTCCGATTTAAAGAATGCTTGTCAATTTTCAATCCATTGTCTTTCTCGTATTATGTGTAATCAATGTATTAGAATATTTTCTTATTATGTATGATTAATGAGTGTTTCAAGCATTTTTGTTAATAAGATCCCTATATATGTTTATTTAAACACTCAAAGCTTAAAAACACATGAAAATTTCAAGTCAATTTTTGTCCCTTTGAGATGATTTAAGGTAAACCATGTGGGTTAGCCCGGTGGCCATTATTCCAAACTTGGGAAGGGGAAGTAAGGAGTTCGATTCTTCACCTTCGGGGGCTTGAGGTGAGGACACACAAGTAAGGGAATAAAATTTTGCGACCTATGTAGGATAGGACTAGACAAAAATATAAATGCATTTAGGCAATTAAAGTAAAAAAAATGGAAAATTAAGATGCATGGTTGTATCATGAGATTTTACAAAATTACTGTTAATTATTTTAAAAATTTAAACAAAACGTGACTTGATATTTAGACATTTTAATATTTCCTTTCATAACTTGGTTGAAACGAAAGGGTACGATTATGAATGACGGAACACGATTTTCACACATCAATCGTGTCTACACTTCTCAACGCCAAAAGCTACGCCTCCAACTAGTCCTTTCCTTCGGACTCCCACGATGTTCTCATTGGCCATCCGGCAAGTCAAAAATTTCCCGTGCCCCCGGTTATGGAAAAGAATCCGCTTATGAACAAAGGAAAAAACCATCAAAACCGAAATAAAGAATTTGTCAACACGAGGACCGAAAGCAAATCCCTGTGACGGCAGGGCACAGCGTACGAGGAATTCGCGCAGTTACCGACGGCGCCGCGCATTTGGAGTATGGGAGGGGGATTTGGCTTCTGTATACTGTGTTATGTGATTTTGTTAGTGGGTTAGTTATTATTGATTTTTTTTGGAAATATACAATGTTAAAAAGTTGTTTTGTGTTGAATTTGTTGAAGTTTAGGTGAATTTTCGGATCAAGCACGGGTGATCGAGATGGGCCAGAGATGTGTTAGGATGTACCCGTGGTGGGAGGAGCTAGGAGATTGGCCTGGCGGGCCTTTTAGTCTAGAGTGCTGGTGGCTTGTGGCTACTATAATTTTTTTTTTTTTTAATGACAGGAGGAACCAGCTTGCACCGATAGTGTGTCATAAACCCTCTGGTGACGCTAGTAAGGAACCACCACCCCGACGCTACGCTTAAATCGCCTAATGATCCGTCAGCCTCCCTGCAACGCACAGGGGCTTCGAACTCTCGATCTCCCATTTGGAGGTCTGGAGCCTACCTAGCGGAGCCACCACGACCGATGGTGTCGCTACTATAATGTTGGTGCTCAAGCGTCACACTGACTTCTTATGTATAACATTTAAGATTTCGTTTTTATCTTTTTGATAGTAAAAAATTAAGAAAAACCATTAGTGGGTTAGTTTCATATATGGTTTAGGACATGTGACATGTGACACGACACGACATGATACGTTGACAAGTCGTTTCTAAAAAAAAGACAATTTTGACACGTTGGAATATATTATATTATATATATTTTATATATAAATAATAGATTTTTATTTCAATCAATTAATCCAATTCAAATTTACAAATAAATAAATGATAATAAAATCGTATAAACATTTACATTAAAAACTTTAATCCACCATTTGTTAATATCTTTCATTGTTTCATTTATATTTGACCCTTTATTTATTGAAAATTTTTAAAATTGATTTGCATGTTGGAATCGTGTGTCGGAAACTCGCATGTCGGAATTCGACTCGAGTGTAAAAAAAAATTACTAAATATCGGATTTTTCAATACATATTAACCAAGTATCGGAGAGTGTCGAAAAGTATTAGACATGTGTTGAAGTATCTGATATGACACGAAGCCTCCCGAAATGTGTCGATGCTTCATAAGTTGGAAAACACTCAAGCTATCGAACAATTTTACTTTGCAATTATCTAGATTCATGGTGGATCTTTTTGTGACCGGCTCTTATTGTTGGAGTAGGTACCTAGTAGACAAATCGATCTATACAAATATTTATTGCTTTTTATCGTTTCTTACTAATTTCTTTGATAAATTTTTCCTCTCCCGTTAAATTTGAAGTAAGATCTGTTAAGTTCCGCGTTATTCACAATGGTCATTGCACAATAATGACTTAATTCTTGTTAAGACTGAAGTTACGATGATTGCTGTTACGTACATGACCATTGCCGGATGCGGCACGCCATAAGATAGCCCCGTCGCCGAATGTGGCATGCCAAAATGACAGTGAAAGCGAGGATGACGTGAATCGCAGGACGCTTGGAGTGCGCAGGTAAACTCTCAAAATTTGTCTCAAAAGTCAATGTCAAAAATGTCAAAAAGCCGTTTTGACAATGAAAAATGAACCAATATTCAAAGTACAGACCCTAAATAACCCTGAAAGACGTCAAATCAGGAACGAAGTAAATAAAATACATCTTAATTTTGGTGAATGTGCCCCAGCCTGAAAATATTCAACCGTGGATCTCGACATGGTCGATGATTGTTTATCAGAAATAATATTTTACATCATCTTGATATAAAAAATTCTAATTAAGACTCCTCCGAAACTTTTAATGAGAATTCACGAACAAAAATCTTCTTTTTCGATTATCATCAAGAAAATCGTCATTTGCCTTCTCTTAGACATTGTTCCTTCAATTCTAACCACCATAATAGAATAAATCATAGAATGAGTCACCATCACTCTTACTCCCTGAATAAGTCCGTGCACCGTCTTTGCTTGGAGTAAACCCTAGAGGAAGTAGGGTCACCACCACTCTTGCTCCCGGATAAGTCGTGCGCCGTCTTTGCTTGGAGTAAACCCCGGAGGGAATAGAATCACCACCAACTCCTCGGCTGGAGTAAACTCTTTAGTTTGTACTTTACAAACTTTACCATTTTGAGTTACCACCGGGATGTTTGCATGATAGACAACACGATCTATGTCCACAAATCTAATTTTATCCCTAGCCGATTAGGGTGCATTTTTCAGATAATAGAAATAGAAAAAATTATTTCTATTTTGGAGAATAATTTTCTAACAGAAAAACGCGTTTGATAATTGTATAAAATTTTTGTTCCCGGAATATAAAAAGAATAGAAACATGTATGATAAACTTATATAATTTTTTTATTTCTTTTCATTTTTTAATATTTATTTTATTTTCCTTTTTTATATTTATTTTTTTATTTTTTTTTTTTTTTCTTCCTTTTTGGTCACGGCCTTGGCCATGGACCAGCCAAACTCGCCCAACCATGGCGAGGCTCATTGACCCCGATGAGGCTCGGCCTAGGCGAGTTTTGGTTGGGCAAGCTCGCCCAAATCTGTCACGTTTCGGCGAGATCGCCAGCCCTTCATGGTTAGTTGTTGGTTGATCGGCCAAAAAAAAAAAGAAGAAGAAAAGAAAGAGAAGAAAAAAATAAGAAAGAGAAAAATTATTTTTCGAAAGTATTCCCGAGAACAAAATATAAGTTTTTTTTTTATTTTTTTGTTTTTGTTCTAAATTTGTTCTTGAGAATAAAAAATAAAAATATAAATAAATGCGTTTTTATTTTTTTCTTTAAAACAAAATAATAAAAATTATATTCCAAGAGATCAAAAACAAAAACCAAACAAACAGCCCTTATCCGTCGAAACGAGGAACTGGCACCTCAAAGCCGAATTCAGCGAATCCCCAACGTCGCATGTAATTTCGATCTCCACAATGATCTCTGTCACATCTGATCATCCCGTCTTCCATTATAACCTGACCTCCAAAGCTTTCTCAAGCCCCGAAGCCGTCATAAATACGATAGTCCTGACGATCTCCGCGTCATGTCACCGTCACCGTGAAAATTTCTCTTGCTATTGAGCCTATCCTTGTACGAGTTGAATTTCTCGGGACAGGTTTTTTTTCTTTTCTTTTTTTTTTTTGGGATAGGTTGGACGACGATAAATTATGTACCTCCGACCAGGTAAGCTGGACGGTTGGCCGTTGTCGTTATTCCCCACGGCATCCGCTTTGTTACCCCGGTCTAAATTTCTCTTCAAGCCAAGAGCTTCCAATCGAGTAGTTAATACGTTCGGCCTTCCGACCGAATAATAATCATTGCACTCAATCGTCGTTTTATAGCTTGTCAAGATACTCGAGACTACCATTAAATAGCCTATCCCTTCCAAATCTCGTTGACCAGACGGTTGTCCCCGGATTAGCTGGTGTCGAGCCCAGCGTTGCCACGACTGGCCCACACCGTTATCACTTGATGCAATGAAAATGAGAATAACGCGAACCGCAATTTGCAAAAACATACAGGAAGATGCAACATGCTCGAGGCACAAAAAGATAAGCTTTAGTATTATCATCAGAATTCAATGTAAAAAAGTTGGCTTTATAATGTTAATAGAATCAATGTTGGAACTTTAAACCCTAACAAACTCCAAAGGAAGTTATTTCAAAGAAAACTAAAAAAGTGGAAATAAATCATCCAAGATATTATCTAAACTGCCTAAGATGTCATTTGAAATTACAAATAAAGAAATAAAATTTTATAAAAATCTCAACGGATACCTGACCCACGTCACAAAAGTTAGCCTTCTCAATAAGAGAGAGAGAAAGGGTGGTGGTGCGCACTTTGGATGCTAATTTCTTCAACTTAGTTACTGCACAATACTAATTTAATTCTAAATTTTTTAATTTTGATTAATAAATTATAATTCTTTCGATAATTTATTAATATAAAAATTTATTTACGTCAACACCTTATCACATAGAATAGCAGACGTGCACATCGTCAAAATGGATAGAAAAGACTAAATGACCAAATTTTCACATGATTGAAAAATCAATTGATATCCTTAACTAACATCGTCTCCATAGAAAGAATGTGTCCAATCAGGGTGCTATGTACAGAAAGAATTGTCGGTTGTTGGTTCAGTATGTGTTATATACGATAAAGCAGGTGGTTCTGAAAAAGTTACAGCGAGACAAACAACAACACTTTCACATTAAGCATACATCCGCATCAGCAAAAAGCAGGGGGGAGAGCACCGGTAGGAGTTATCTCGTTTCAGTTGTCTCTAATCAAAATAAAGATGCCATCCTGAGTCATTCAAAAAGAAGAACGACAAAAGCAAAGGAGGATAGGCTCGTGTCTCCCACGGAGCGCAGACACGGGATCCCGAGAAAAATCGTTGTTGGAAGATATGCTTGTGATAACTTGTGATCTTTGACACGGAATTCGATCGGATAACGGCTGTTCACCAAATCAATTAAAGATTAGATTGAGATTTAGATTGATTCATAAAATACTGTATTTATATTTATTATGTACGTCTGGTACTATATCTATAGAACACCGTACATTAGAAGTTATTGAAGAAAGAATACAGAAAAATCTTCCCAAATTCTATCGTCTTCAATCACGAACTCTTTTGCCATCCTCGTTTCAGCCATCATTGTCGAGTTAGGTGATGCTAACTTGCCGCTGCACCTAAAATCGTGACGTGTAGGACCTCCCCTCGTTGCGATCTTTCCTGGAAGGAGCAAGTACGCAGGACGCGTCTTCTGCAGCCAACGAGATGACCCAGCTCTCGACACGTTTATTTCGCAGGTTTTAGGTGAAAAGATGTCGACGAGCGATAGGACAGAGAAGAAGAGAAGAAGAGAAGAGCGGAGAAGGAAGGAAGTTCCCCCCGAGTTCTAGAGAAACGTGTTTAGCAAGGACTGACTTTTTACGACTCAAGGAAGTGAGGCGTGAGTCAAGTGATAATGGGAATCGGATGCTAATCTTTTGTTTAATTGAGCACTCCTTCCTTCGTTCACGGCGAACTACAGGCCAATTTTAAAATGTTTGTTTTCGTTTTCGGTAAATTGGTGATGTAATTCACATGACCTTATTGATTTGAAAGAATCTGCCCCTCTCTCTCTCTCCTAGACCCAACAAGCACATTTAAATTCTGTGACTCTTTCAGATTGTGCGCGTGAAGTATGATCTAGATTTTCATGATTTCATCTCGAAAAGACCGCGATAAATACCACGTCGTGTCTTGGACATTTGTTACTTGTACAAAGACTTCTTGACTTCTAGAATGTCCATCTGGCTATGTTGACGGGCTCATGTGTCTAGATCAAGTAATTATAGCTCGAAACAAATGTTATATAATCGATAAAAAATTATTAGGATAGAGTTCAACAGGGCAGTCGTACAAGGCTCCCCTCCTCTTCCTTTTGCTGGTAAAAGGAATATTTCATTAGGGAATGGAGACTAAATTGGGTAAAAATCCATCCTTATTTAAGATATTACCTATTTAAGCGTTTTTTTGTTGTGAAAAGTTTGCGAATCACATGTGATGGTGAGGAAATGATTCTCATCATCATTGAGCCAAAATAAGCCATTCTCTTTTTAGCCCAAATTGCTTTACGCCTATTAGTTCAATGAATGAAACTCAACAATTGTTTCAAGGAAAAATACTAAATACATACTTGTATTTTCACTTTGTTCGTTTGTGTTTGGACGCCACTTTGCACCTAACATCCACTGCTTTTGTGGCTTTATGGAAAATGACACAATTGCTCACTATACTTTAGCCCGACGTATAATGTGATCTCTAAATTATGATCAATGAACTATATAGTCTATTGTGCAATTTGGCTCTTGAATTTTCGATTTTTTTAAATATGATTCCTAAACTTTTGGTACATATATTATGTAGTCTATGCACTATATGAAAATATTTAAAGTTATCTCTAAATTTGAATTAATGAAAGAATAATATTAAATATTTTTATATAGTTCAAGAACTAAATTGAATATATACACAAAAATTCAGGAACTATATTGAACAAATTAAAGGTTTAGAGACCACATTGCACATTAAGCCAAAATTCAGGTATTATTTGTGTTATTATTCCTTTGCAAAATAAATCATCTTCTTTTAAAAAATGACGTTGTTGAATACCACAAGCTGCTACCGCCACCACACTAATCTCCCCTTAGATTGTGCTAGGTGTCTCCAACCTCGAGTTAAGGTTGCCTGCCTCATTCAAGCAATGGATGACCTTAGATCAAGATTGTCCATTGGGGCCAAGACCTTAACATAATATGAACTTAACTGAGGCCATCCATCATAGTGGCCCTTCCATACTCATTTATTGGGAGAATTACCAAAAAAATCATAAACATATTACAATTGTACTAATTTAGTCTTAAACTTTTTTTTAGCCAATTTAGTCATAAACCTTTTATAATTGTGCCAGTTTAGTCCATCCGGCCAAAATTGGTTGGTCGGCATTGATGTGAATGCTTGCCGTCTGACGAAAGCAGACATGACAAATTTTTTAATATTATTTTTTGCAAAATTTTTAATTTTTTCAAAATTTTTAATTTTTTTTGAATTTTGATTTTTTTTTTCCATCTTCTCCTTCCTCTAGCCAGCGAGGTTGGCCTTACCATCACTAAGTGAGGCCCCGCCATCGCTGGGTGAGGCCTCGCCGTCGCTAGGTGAGGCTCTCCTTCGCTAGTGGCCGGTGGGGACAAGCCTCGCCTAGCCAAGGCGAGGGTCGACCTTGCTAGCGGCCGGCGAGGCCCGACCTCGCCATGGTTGGGCAAGTCTCGCCTTTGCCAGTGGCCGCCAAGGATAAGCCTTGCCATTGGCCGCCAAGGTTGACCTCGCCACCGGCCTGGCAAGGCTGAACTTGCTGGCCCTCACCCTCGCACTAGCCAGAGGAAGGAGAAGGTGGAAAAAAAGAAAAAAATTTAAAAGAAATGTAAAAATTCGAATATATATATTTATAATTATTTATTTATTTATTTATTTATTTATTTAAAAATTGCAATGTCAGCTTTTGCCGGATGACTGGTGTCCACGTTAGCACTGGCCGGCCAATTTTGGTCGGATAGACTAAATTGGCACAATTGTAAAAAGTTTAGGATTAAATTAACTTAAAAAAAGTTTATGACTGAATTGGCACAATTGTAATTTTTGGTAATTCTCCCCTCATTTATTTATAATCCCTTAGAATATTCTCTTTGATATTTGTGTCTTGGGGTTGCGAAAATGTAATAGCCATAATGGTAAATCATGCAGACCAATGTGAAAACTTTCTCATTCTCATCTCTATGCACTTCCCTCACACCTCCTCTCATCCCCCTTTAATTCTCGTCTAACTCCGACGCTCTGAGTAGCCCTTACAAAATGGTATCAGAGCCTCGCTCAAGCGGTGAAGTCTCGAAAGAAGATGACCGGACGAAGGCCTTGGTGCAACGAATGCAATCCCGTGCGAGAGAAACCCAAAAGAAGCCGGTGGAGATGAGCCCCACGGTTCAAGACACGGAAAAAGACCAGTGAAGCCGAGATCAAACAGACATCGAGGGAAAGAGCTCAAGCGAAGACACCAGTTCTAACAATGACAAGAGTCCGATGGTGAAACAGCAGCCGAAGATATGTTATCCCACAGACCATGAATCATCCCTTGAAGCCATGAATAAGAAATATAGATTTTATGGGAAGACACCCTCCTATACACGCGGGAAGAAGTACAAAAAAAATGTATAAATTTATTATATTGGTACCGATTTAATCTTAAAACTTTCAATTGGATTAATTCAACCATAAACTTTTTTCAAATTCTGACAATTGAGTCCATTAAACTAATTTAGGTCGAAAATTACCGACATAAAAGCCAATCATTTTATTCAGCACGATTGGCGTTAACATAGATATTTTTTAAATAATTTTTAATAACTTTCTTTTAAATTTAAAATTTCTATCTTTTTTTCTATTCTTTTTATTTTTCTTTTATTTTTTCCCATCGAAGAAGGGAGAAAAAGGAAAAGGAAAAGAAAAATTAATAAAAAATTCTAAAAAAGTATTTAAAAAACTGCCTACGCTAGCACTATATGCCATGTAAGACGATTGAAGTTTACATAATTTAACCCACTCGTGAGCAACGCAGTTGGTTGAGAGCTCCCTTTCCAACACATGGAGGTTGAGAGTTCAAAACCCTGCGTTACTAGCGATTCAAGCGGGGGGCCCCGACAGAGGGTTACTAGACTAGTTTCCCCCGAGGTATAGTTGTTGTAGGTCCTCCACCGCGGAGACTCATGAAACCCCAAATTAGCGTAAATCGACAAGAGCATGCTCTGATAGATCCTCAGTCACCAAAAAAAATAAAAAAATAAAAAAAACTTACATAGTTTATTTTGGCCTAAATTGGCCAGATTTACTAAATTGACAAAATATGAAAATATTTACGACTAAATTGGTCCAATTAAAAGGTTTCGAATAGAATTAGTATATATGTAATAAGTTTAGGTCTTTTTTTTTGGGTACTTTTCCCCTGTACATAGACTCAAACCCGTCTTGATCTCTTCCTTTCCACTTGCGATAAAGCTGGCTTTGATTCTTCACCGATCATTACGTTATACAAACGGAAAAGGAAGAAGAAAAAAGGTGAAATGACATATTACGATTGTCTGTAGTTCTTGGTGAGGTGGCCAACGTTGAATTTTGCGAGTGAGAGGCTGTTTGTTTCGCGGACTTGTTTTCTTAATAATAATTAATTATATCGCTAGAAATAATTAATAATAAAAAAATTTCCGTTGATGAAGATGATATTTTTCGTTTATATAATTTTTGCAAGTGATATAAATAATCATTTTTAGGAAAATATGCTTTCCAAAATGTAAATCTTTTGCGAAATAAGCAGACCCTAAATTTCATTTTGCTTTCTTTTTTAATTCTGCATTTTTCTAAACAAAGTCAATACAAAGAGTTAGTTAGAACCGTTCTTTTCTTTAACCTTTAATATATTGGAGTTAGGTCAACCCTTTTTGGGCGACGTGGCCGCCTATGAAATTGGCATGGAAGTTCCGATTTCTGTTCATCCTGGAAGACGACGGAATATATTTTTCAATTATATGTTGGCAGAGAACATTAGAAGAATATTCTTCTTCGAAATTGACTTGATGATTATTTAAAAACCTTCTTTAACCGGTTGATAAGCTTGAGCGTAGCCCAATTTACCCTACAATAATTTTGAAGTAATATTACTTCATCCTAGATGCGGAGAACTACTATATTTTCCTATCCAATGGTAGCTCGTATTGAAATACTGATGTGGTGTCTATCTTCACCATCGTCAAGCCTTTCGATTTTCACCCAAGCTTTTTTTCCCGGATGAGTGATAATAGGGGAGGTGACATCGTGGGATCTTCCATCCCAAGATGGATATCCCACTTTTACCTTTTAAGGACTTGCTTGAATCTAACATTTATTTTGAATATATTTTGGCAGAGAACACAAGGAGAATATTTTTCTTTCATATTGATTTGATGATTATTCAAAAAACTTTCTTCCATATTTGTAGGAAGTAGAAAGTGTTCTCGTTGCCACGCGACGACAAAAGATATTTTAATCGATATGAACAAATATCCTTATTGAGTCATATACAAGCGTCACACGATGCCGGCATGTGTCCAATTTTAATATTATACGTAATTTCGATTATCCTGATTAAATGGGATGAAAATGAAGCACTTTATTATTTATTCTATTTGTGCCGGCGAGGTTGGCAAGCCCCCCCTGCCGAGGTCAGAAGGCTGATGAGGTAAGCATCCCTTTGCTTGCTTGGGGAGGCCGTGAAAGTCATCGGGGGATTGGTGAGGGAACAACATGAAGGGGTGGCACAATGCTGTCATTGGTATATATTTTTACTATTTAAATTCTGTGAATTTTTTTTTATGGTTCTCTAGTTTTAGATTTTTTTCTTGTAACTTTAATTTATAAAAAAATTTCAATTTTTCTAGTATGACAAAAGTGAAACGATGTCATTTTATGACTAAAGAAGTTTCATCATCACATTAATAATTGTGGGAGACTGAAAAATATTTCCATGTGAAGTTTTCCTTGAATAGAAAAATGATGGATGTAACAAAAGTCCTCAAGTGCATGTTATAGACAAGTTCTAAGATTTGATTGTATGAAAAGGAGTTTTAGGACTAAAGTGATTAACCAAAAAAAGTTTTAGAACTGTCCCTATCATGGACCCAAGATATATTTTTTTTTTAAATATGTTTGTTCGGCCCGCCTGAAGCGCATAGGTCCCAGAACAATCATGCTAGGGTGATCGTGTTCATTTGGTCTAGGCCGGCCGACTAGGCCTGGAAATTCTAGGCCCCAGTGTTTGGGCCGAGCCCATTTTCTGATAAAGCCCAGCTTTCCAGACCCGACCCATTTGGATCCGAATACTGTTGTGTCCGAAGGATTGGCTACGTGTCCTTGTCCCTTTTTTTGCATTTTTTTTTTTGGATGCGGGGTCGAGGCTACGACGTATGATTGTAGCTTGTCAAGTTTCAAGATGCGGGTCGATGGCAACTCATGTGTTAACTAGAGGATGTCGGAAGTAGTTGTCATGTTCACCTCTTGCTTTGCTTCAATTGTATCTATCTATATATTATTACACTCTCTCGCGACTCATGTGTTAACTAGAGGATGCCGGAAGTAGTTGTCATGTTCACCTCTTGCTTTGCTTCAATTGTATGTATCCGTGTATTATTACTCTCTCTCTCTCTCTCTCTCTCTCTCTCTCTCTCTCTCTCTCTCTCTCTCTCTCTCTCTCTCTCTCTCTCTCTCTCTCTCTCTCTCTCTCTCTCTCTCTCATAGATGTTCGTGAATATACATAATTATCTATTGGGTTTGAGGGTCAAATGTAAAATATACACTATACAATCACTACATATCATCTTCATGAATCTATTTGTTTAGTTTGTATGTCCCATGAACAAAGGAAGGAGAAATAGGAAAAATAAAATAAAGAGAAAGAAAAAAAAGTAAAAAGAAAAAATAATTGAAAATTGAAAAAAATTAAAATATTATTAAAATTTAATTATGTCAATGCCAGTCGTGCCATGTCAGCACTAGTCGTGTCACACTAATGTCGGTTGGTTAGATTTGAATTAGCAAAATTACAAAAAGTTTAGGATTAATTTTTTAAAAAAAAAAATTAGGACTAAATTGACATAATTATATTAAATTTATGGCTTTTATTATTATTATTATTATTATTATTATTATTATTATTATTATTATTATTATTATTATTATTATTATTATTATTTTTTGTAGTTCTCCCCAGGGAGTTTTACCTCAAAGTCCAATTCAGCAAAACCTCCATGTAACTCTGATCTCCACAATGATCTTTGCCATATCAATCATCACGTATTTCATGAATTGCGACCTTTGTAGTTTTCACAAGCCCGGAAGTTGCCGTGATTGCGATAGCCCCGATGATCTTCGAATTAGATCGCAGTCACAATGAAAATTTCTCCTGCTGTTTGGCCTTTCCCTGGACAAGTTGAATTTCTCGGGGTAGGTATGCACCTCCGAGCAGGTATGCCGGAAGGCTGGCCACGGTCGTAATTCCCCATGGTGCCCACTTTGCTACCCCGATCCAATTTTCTCTTCAAGACAAGAGCTTCCGACCAAGTAGTTATTATGTTCAGCCTTCCAACTAAATAATGCTTGTGTCATCATTTTGTAACTTGTCAAGATACTCTAAGACTACCGTTAAAGAGCCTACACTTTTCAATAACGAGATGGTTGTCCTCGCATTAGCTGGGGTCAAGCCTTGTGTTCCCACAACCGACCCACACCGTCATCACTTGACGCGGTGGAAATGATAAAAACGCGAATGGCAATTCGCGAGCGAGTAAACGCTCGGAAATAGGAGAAGTATACTATCAATGACATAAGTTGTGTATGGCGCTCATTTTGGTGTCAAAAATTTCCGTCGGATCACTTAAGTGTCAAATCCGAGGAAAAATAATCACTTTGGTGCCACTGGCGAAAGATTCCGGCCAAAATGATTACGTGGCTTTTAAAAAAAAAAATCGACAAGGCTTTTAAACGATATCGTTTTCGGTTATTCTTAAAAAAAACGACGTCGTTTTGCCATCCTACATAAATGGCCTCATAAAAACGATGCTGTTTAACTCATTTGGGGATTATTTATTTATTTATTTGGGGATTGAAATAAGGATTTTTCCGACTTAGCTCGCTTGGCCGTCGTCGCTCGGCCTCCGTCGTCGCTCGCTCAGCCGCCATTGCTCGGCACTGTTCGGACGCTCTCGACGGCACACGAGGGAGCACCAGTCCCAATTGCTAGAGCCTAGGTATTAGAAGATGCATGCGAGGCACTTGTCAGGGAGATTGGAGATGGAGAGGGAGACATTAATGGCGGCGCACTCGTCGGCGGCCTCCCGAGCATCGGCTAGATCACGGCCTTCGACTTGGCCACCGAGTGGCTGTCATTAGGGTTGGGGTCGGGGTGGAGGTCATGGTTGGAGAGTGGCCATCGTCAGGGTTGGGGTCAGAGGTCGAGGTCGGGGTCTAGGTCGAGTCACGGCCGCCAAGTGGCCATCATTGGGGTCGGGGTCGGGGTCTAGGTCGAGCCGCGGCCGCCAAGTGGCCATCATCGCGGTCGGGGTCGGGGTCGAAGCTGCGGTTGCCGAGTGGCCATCGTCGCGGTCGAGATCGAGGTAGGGGTCGAGGTCGAAGCTGCGGCAGCCGAGTGGCCATCGTTGGGGTCAGGGTCGGGGTCAGAGTCACGGCCGCCAAGCGCGGGGGTTGTCAAGGATGGCGACTGGCCGGAGATTTAGGGTTTTGAATTGGGGGAGACACCAAATGGCGTCATTTTGGTGTTATGATGTTGACTGTACTCTCTAACGAGCCACATCTGCTTCAAAAATTAATAAAAAAATGCTACGTCGGATTTCCGGCCAACTAGATTGAAGTTGGCACCAAAGTGAGCGTTTTTCAAACTTTTTGGCACTTAAGTGATCCGACATAAACTTTTGGCATCAAAATGAGCGCCGTACACAACTTATGGCACTGATAGTGTATTTATCCCCTCGGAAACATACCGAAAGGCACAATATGCTTGAAGCACAAAGAGTAAACTTTAGTATTATCATCCAAATTTAACGTCAAAAAGTTGTCTTTATAATGTTAATAGAATCGATGTATGAATTTTAAACCCTAATAAACTCTAAAGAAGTTTATTCAAAGACAACTATAAAGATGGGAATAAATCATCTAATATATTATTCTAAACTGGCTAAGACGTCATCTAAAATTACGTATAGTGAAATAAGTTTATTATGGGTATCCTGGTGAATATCTGGCCCAAGTCACAAAAGTAAGTCTAGTCGGTAAGGGGGAGAGAGAGTGTATATATGGTGCACATTTGAACATTAATCTATGTACCTCAACTAGTTTGTTGTGAAATCTACCTTTCTCGACCTTTTGATTAAGATCACGCGGCATGCACTTGCGTGTTGTGGATTGATTCATGCAAAGGGGGAAAATAATAAAAAAAAATCATAAATTTATTTTGTCAATACTAATTCAATTATAAACTTTTTAATGTTTCTAACTAAGTTTTAAATTTTTTGTTGATTTATCAATATAATCATTTCGATAATTCTGGTCGGCAATTGTATACGTGAACAGCCACCACTGAGGTAGATGATTTTCTTAAAATTCTTTTTAAATTTGTTTGAATTTGTTATAGTTTTTTTCCTTTTTCTTTTTTTTTTCCTTCTTCCATGGCTAACAACCAGCCTCTCCCTTGCCTGAGGACAATTGTCAACAATCGTTAAGGCGTGATAACCAATAGAGGAAGAAGGAAAAAGAAAATAGAAGAAAGTAAAAATTTTATAAAAAATTCACGTTAGAGCCAACCATTGTTGTGTCACATAAGATAGTTAGTGTTCACATCACTAGTTGTTTGTCAAAGTTGGCGGTAATGACTACACTAGTAAATCATCCAGAGATTTAGGATTCAATTGATCAAATTAAAAACTTTATAATTATATTAACATTCATATAATATGTTTAAAACTTTTTTATTATAATTATCCCCATAGAAAGAATGTGTCCAATTAGGTTGGCTATGTATAAAAAGAAATGTCGGTTGTTATTCGTTGAGTGAGTATTATACAATAGAGTAAGAGCGAGACAAACAACACTTTCATTTTAAGCATACGCTTGCATCAGCAAAAGGCAGGAGGAAGAGCACTAGTAAGGGTTTTCTCGTTTCAGATATCCGTAATTGAATAAAGATGTTATCCGAGTCAATGAAAAGAAGAACGACAAAAGCAAAGGAGGAGAGGCTCGTATCTCCGACGTAGCACAGAGATGGGATTTCGAGAAACTACAAAAGACGTGCGGGCCGCGGAGTATTCGTAAAATCATCCCCTTTTTCGGGTAAAAAAGGTCGACGATGCTCATGGAATAACGCCTGCCAACCAAAGTCACGCAGCTGAACAACGCGGTCGAGCTTTCCACGACTACCTCACCAGTCGCCACCACCGTCGAGTTAGGTGAATGCTTTCGCAGTTACGCCTAAAATCATGACGTGTAGGACCCCAACACCCCCCCCCCCCCCCCCCCCCCCCTCGTTGCGGTCTTTCCTGGAAGAAGCACGTTGCGGTCTTTCTTGGAAGAAGCACGATGCAGAACGCGTCTCCTGCAGCCATTGAGACGACCGAGCTCTCGACACGTTCATTTCGCAGGTTTTAGGTGAAAAGATGGCGACAAGCGATGGGACAGGAGGAGAGAAGAAGAGAAGGGAAGGTAAGGAAGGAAGTCCTCCCTAGTTCTAGAGAAACGCGTTTAGCGAGGATTTGCCTTTACGACTCGGGGAAGTGAGGCGTGAGTCAAGTGGTAATGGAATCGGATGCCTAATCTTTTGTTTGATTGAGCACTCCTTCGTTAGTTCATGGGGAACTACAGGCCATTTTTAAAATGTTTGTTTTCGTTTTTGGTAAGACGGTGACGTCATTCACATGACCTAATCAATTTGAAACGAGTCTCCCTCTCCCTCTTCTTTTCCTAGTACAATATCGATGGCGCCTTTCAACCGGGCAGCACAGAGGGGTCGATGGCTTGTGTCTGCAGAGATCATCAAGGTAGGCTTACAGACTGCTATTCTTGCACATTTTGTTCGAACTCAGCGTTGGAAACAGAGATCAAAGCACTCACCTATACCCTCCACCATTTGCTGCGACGAGAGCTTCAGCATACCAAATTGGTGCTTGAATTTGATTGCCTCACTCTCATTGATGCTGTGCGGCATGACAGGTCGCTGATATGGGAGCTTCGGCCACTGGTAGCAGAGGCGGTTCTACTGATCTCCCGTTTCTCTGACCTAACCCTGCATCACCGTCCGAGAAAAGCAAACCGGGTTGCTTATGGGCCGTGAAGGCCCATCGCACTAATGTTTCAGCCCTAAACTGGCCCTCTCACCCTCCTGCTGTACTTCTTGATCTACTTTCTATGGATGCTTTAGCTTCAGGATGTAATTTCCACTAATATAAATGTGAATGTTAATTTCGACCAAAAAAAATTATAGCTTTGAGATTTACTCTATTTTTTTCCCTCACTCTGTTGTAGGTGGTACATACCACCTGAAATTGTATTGGCCATTTTCGCAAATTATAAAGGCAATAATCTCCCATTTGCTGTTGCTCATAGTGGTCGGGCTTTGAGAGAAAATGTGATAATTTTTTTGGTACAAATCAGAATAATGTGATTCCAAAGAAAAAAAAATACGAATATTCTTGAATCGACAACTTTTATGTTTTGAGCAAATTAACTTCCTTTCTAAAAAATGCTATTCTAGCTTTTGATTTTATGCCTTTGAGATTTACTTTACTTGTTTAAGCTCAATCTGTTGTAAGTGATACATACTATTTGAAATTGCACTGACCAATTTTGCAAATTACAAAAGGATGTCTGAGTTTAAAAGCAATAAACTCCCATGTCCATAGTGATCCTGCTTTTGGAGGAAAAAAGTCATTAACTTTCTCCATACTAATAGGAATAATGTGATTCTAAAGCCAAATGTGTCAATACTTTCAGATTTACAACTTTTATGTGCTGAGCGAATTGATTGCCTTTCTCAAAAATGTTATTTTAGCTTTTAATTTTGTCCCTTCGACACTAACTCTAGTTTTTTTTTTTTTTCCATGAATTTGCCGTAGGTGGCACATACGACCTAAAATTGCACCAAGCATTTTTGCAAATTACAAAAGAGTGCATGACTCCAAAGGCAATAAAATCCCATTTGTTGTTGCTCATGGTAGTCGGACTTTAAGAGAAAAACGTTGTAACTTTCTTGATACAAAACAATATAATGTGATATCAAAGCCAAAAATACGAATACTCTTAGATTTACAACTTGCATGTTTTGAGCGGATGAACTTGATTTTTCAAAAATGCTATCTCAGCTTATGGTTTTACACTTTTAAGATTTACTCTAGTTTTTTTTCCCTCAATCTGCCGTAGGTGGTACATATTTGTTGAAATTGTGCCGGCCATTTTTTTTTTGGTAAAAAATTGTGCCGGCCATTTTCGTAAATTAAAAAGGCAATAAACTCCAATTTTCTATTGCTCACAGTGGTCGAGCTTTGAGAGAAATATGTGGTAGCTTTTTGGATACAAATTGGAATAATTTGATTCAAAAGAAAAAAAAATATGAATATTCTTGAATTTACAACTTTTATGTTTTGAACGAATTAATTTCCTTTCTCAAAATTGTTATTTTAACTTTTGGTTTTATGCCTTTGAGATTTACTCTAGTGTTTTTCTATCAAACTATTGTAGGTTGTACATGACTTGAAATTATACTGCCCATCTTCACAAGTTACAAAGGTCATGAACTCCCCTTTGCTATTGTTTATAGCGGTCGGTCTTTGAGAGAAAAATGCGGTAACCTTTTGGATACAAATCGAGAATACTGTGATTCCAAATAAAAAAATACAAATATTCTTGTATCTACAACTTTCATATTTTTAGTGCTTTAACTTCCTTTCTCAAAAATGCTATTTTAGCTTTTGGTTTTACGCCTTTGAGATTTACTTAAGGTTTTTGAGGCATTTTAGCTTTTGGTTTTACGTGTTTGAGATTTACTTAAGGTTTTTTTCCCCTCAATCTGTTGTAGGTGGTACATTCAATATGAAATTGCACTGGCCATTTTTGCAAATTACAAAAGGATGTATGATTCTAAAAGCAATAAACTCCCATTTGCTGTTGCTCATAGTGATTGTGCTTTTGGAGAAAAAAAGTCGTAACTTTCTCGATACAAATCAGAATAATGTGATTCCAAAGCCAAATGTGCAAATACACTTAGATTTACAACTTTTATGTTTTGAGCGAATTAATTTCCTTTCTCAAAATGTTATTTTAGTTTTTGATTTTACCCCTTTGACACTTACTCTAACTTTTTTTCCCATGAATTTGCCGTAGGTGGTACATACAACCCAAAATTGCTCCAAGCATTTTTGCAAATTACAAAAGAGTGCATGAGTCCAAAGACAATAAACTCCCATTTGCTATTGCTCATAGTGGTCAGGTTTTGAGAGAAAAATGTGGTAAATTTTTTGATATAAATGGGAATAATGTGATTCCAAAGCAAAAATTACGAGTGTTCTTGAATCTGCAACTTTTATATTTAGAGCTAATTAACTTCCTTTCTAAAAAATGCTATTTTAGTTTTTGGTTTTACGCATTTGAGATTTACTCTAGTTTTTTTTCCCTCAATCTACTGTAGGTGGTACAAATGACCTGAAATTATACCGGCCATTTTGCAAATTACAAAAGCAATAAACTCCCATTTGCTATTGCTCATAGTGGTAGGACTTTGAGAGAAAAATGTGATAAACTTTTTGGATACAAATCGAAATAATGTGATTTAAAAGCAAAAAATACGAATATTCTTGAATTTACAACTTTTATGTTTTGAGCGAATCAACTTTCTTTCTCAAAAATGCTATTTTAGCTTTTGCTTTTACGCATTTGAGATTTACTTTAGTTTTTCCTCTCAATCTGCTATAGGTGGTACATACGATCTGAAATTGCGCCAGCTTTTTTGCAAATTACAAAAGGGTGTATGAGTCTAAAAGTAATAAATTCCCGTTTGATATTGCTCATAGTGATTGCACTTTTAGAGAAAAAAATGTCGTAACTTTCTTATACAAATCGGAATAATGTTATTCTAAAGCCAAATGTGCCAGTACTCTTAAATTTACAACTTTTATGTTTTGAGCGAATTAATTTCCTTTCTTAAAAATATTATTTCATTTTTTGATTTTGTCCCTTTGGAACCTAAAATTGAAACAAGGATTTTTGCAAGTGCATGAGTCCAAAGGTAATAAACTCCCATTTGCTATTTGCTCATCGTAGTTGGGCTTTAAGAGGAAAATGTTGTAACTTTCTCGATACAAAACGGAATAATGTGATTCCAAAGCCAAAAGGACAAATACTCTTGGATTTACAACTTGTAGGTTTTGAGCAGATTAACTTCCTTTCTCAAAAATGCTATCTTAACTTTTGATTTTACACCTTTGAGATTTACTCTAGTTTTTTTCCCTCAATCTACTGTAGGTGGTATATACGACCTGAAATTGTACTGGCCATTTTCGCAAATTACAAAGGCAATAAAGTCCAATTTGCTATTGCTCATAGTGGTCGGGCTTTGAGAGATAAATGTGATAACTTTTTGGATACAAATTGAAATAATGTGATTCGAAAGCAAAAAATACAAATATTCTTGGACCTACAACTTTTATATTTTGAGCGAATTAACTTCCTTTCTCAAAAATGCTTTTTTTTAGCTTTTGGTTTTACACCTTTGAGATTTACTCTAGTTTTTTCCCTCAATATGCTATAGGTGGTACATACGACCTGAAATTGTACTGGCCATTTTCACAAATTACAAAGGCAATAAACTCCCATTTGCTATTGGTCATAGCGGTCGGGCTTTGAGAGAAAAATGTGATAACCTTTTGGATACAAATCGGGATAATGTGATTCGAAAGCAAAAAATACAAATATTCTTGGATCTATTACTTTTATGTTTTGAGCGAATTAACTTCCTTCTCAAAAATACTATTTTAACTTTTGGTTTTACGACTTTGAGATTTACTTTAGTTTTTTTCTCCCCTCAATTTGTTGTAGCTTGTACATACGATCTAAAATTGCACCGGCCATTTTTGCAAATTACAAAAAGGGCGTATGAGTTAAAAGCAATAAACTCCCATTTGTTATTGCTCATAATGATTGTGCTTTTGGAGAAAAAAGTCGTAAGTTTCTCGATACAAATCGAATAATATATTTCTAAAGCCAAATGTGCAAAATACTCATAGATTTACAACTTTTATGTTTTAAGTGGATTAACTTCCTTTCTTAAAAATGTTATTTTAGCTTTTGATTTTACCCCTTTGACACTTACTCGAACTTTTTTTTTCCCATTAATTTATCGTAGGTGGTACATATAGCCTAAAATTGCACTAAGCATTTTTGCAAATTACAAAAGAGTATATGAGTCTTAGGGCAATAAAGTCCCATCTGCTATTGCTCATATTAGTTAGGCTTGTAACTTAACTTTTTTTACATCAGTTAGAGTCAAACGTTTTATCATATTTAGGGGATATCTGAGGTAGCAACAAATGGTGTACTTTTGATACGTCTTTTTTTGGCTAAACATGTTGTTAGTGTCTTTTTATTGTGGAAACACGGAGATAAAAACATACGGGAAGTTGCAGATCCGCATTTGTCTGTTCTCTTGATTTTCTATGGCTAATTTTCCATGGAAATTGTCTTACTATTCAGTGTAAAATACGCGGAATTTTATAGTGTTTATGTGTGTGATTAGGATGGGTTTATTTCGCCGAAAAGAGAATTTCTGAAAGTGAGCATAATATAAAATCTTAATTTCTCGTGAATCTAATATGCAAAGCCTCTGCCGCAATCCATGCATGGTCTCAGGAAATGACGTGAATTTTGTTCAACAAGAGACAAAAACATCAGCTTCCAAGAGTTTCAGTGCTGCAAACAACCAATTATTGAGAATTCCTACATTTTTTAGCAATTGGTGCCCTAAAGTACCTCCTTGGAAGATTTGTATTATTTTCCCTCGACACCGCAATAATATTGTTAATTTCAGCTAGACCGTTATCATGCCCCTATATTTTACTAATTATTTATGATATGAACCCAGAACTCTGGTTTTTTATTGCTAAAAAATGGCACATTCATATGAAACACGGTGCAATTCAATGGGTAATTCATATTCAAACGAGCATCTAATCTTATAAAGATAAAGATCTTTATGCCTGTGTAATTCGTTATGATTTTGAATGACGATGAATGTGTGCCGTCTTGTTTGAATGTGTGGACAAGGCTCTTAGATCGATGAGTATGTACGTCGTCAGTCCTGAAAATCACTCAACTAGTAGCACACCCCTAAAATTATTCAATGTAAATTTTAGGTAATATAGGTGATATCGCAACACATTAGGCTCGGTAATACCTGATCACGAGGCAGGTTTGGGCAGGTCGGGTTCAGGCGTAACAAGCATTGGCCCTATCCAGGCCCGGGTTTAGAGCCTGATTTTGGGGTCAGGCCCGTCCATTGGATGACCAGCAAAACCTGTACCCATCTAAGCCAGCCCATTGTTTGGGCTAATTTTTTCAAAGTCAGTTAAACTCGCATGACACGAGAGAGAGAGAGAGAGGGAGAGAGAGAGAGAGAGGAGAGGAGAGGAGGGAAGGGAGGGAGGGTGAATTTGTGCGAGGTGAATGTGCTGATAATCTAGTGGGTGGGGTCGGGCCGGCCCCAGCTGGTTGGGCTTGAAGTCTCCTATCTAGGCCCAACAGATGGGCCCATTTCCTTAGCCAAGCCTGCTCATTTAATGGGCAAACATGATCACGTCTATCCAGAGATTAGATCACTCATATTTACCATGGTAGTGAGCATAGTCCAAGACCGTCCAAGTGATGGGGCCGTGTCCAAATAAGGACCAGCCAATAAGCTGCCCACGAATGATCCGTGAACGATCCTTGATCAAAATGAGGCCAGCCCATGTGCAACACGGGAACCAAGCCCATGACTGTTTGCCTGCCCATGTTAGGCGGCCCTGCAATTTCTTGTGATATACACCCCTTGGGCCTTCCCCAAGCCTAGAGCCATCAAGTAGCCTAATGTATAGACTTGTAATGATGGTATAGATTCAAATACCACTGTTGGATCGAAGAGGGACCATGGACGAGTCTAAAGGAACCCTCCCCCTTCAGTTGTATATACTAGTTCACGGGTAATACATTTGAGCTTCACTCCTATACTTTGTTCTTATGAGTTGAGTGCATATAAGGCTGACTTGGGATTGTAATTCTAAGGCCACACGGGTGTGTGAATCAACTGACCTGTGACATTAGCATGTTCTCAAAAGGTTGGTCAGATTTTTTTTATTGAAATAAAAAGAAATGAATCGACTGACCTGTGACATTAGCATGTTCTCAAAAGGTTGGTCGGATTTTTTTATTGAAGTGAAAAGAAATGAAACTTTGGTTTCTTGGGTTATGAAAAGAGGACGACATATATACTTGAATTGATTTAAAAAAATCAATGTAATAAGTGATTTAGCCACTCGTTGGACGTTGGACGTGACCCACTTATTCAAATTTTCTTTGGTAATGTGTAAAATCGCTCGGTATTCCAATTGTGTAGATCAATTATAACATGTCCACCATTGTTTTTCTGAAATCAAAATTCCTTTTCAGGCTCTATTAGTTCCACTAGAACCGAATGATTTAAAAATATTTTCTTAAAAGCAATGATGAACGAAAAACAAAAATTTCATCTTCCATGAAAGATACTCAAGTATTAATTATTAATAATAATAAAAATATTTTTATTAATTATTTTAAATATGACAATCATAATATTTTTCAAATTATTTGTTTTTCACAGCCAAAATTCGGCCCCAAACATTTTTATCTCGCTCTATTATCGCTTTCTATCGCTGAATTGGAAAAACTCGAGCACACTTCTTGAATCTCTGCTTCTTCATGGACAAAAGAAATGGTGAAATCGATCGTGCAGTTGGTGATCTCTGCTCTCGTTGCTCTGGTCTTGGTCTTGTCGGCCCTCGCCGATCAGGATGCCATGCCTTTCATCGTCACTCACGAGAAGTAGCGGTGATTGATTCTCAATCCTGTACAATGGAACCGGTCATTTTTTTTCCACTACTTGATGTTATATGTTATGAATAAATTAATTAATTAATTAATTAAGCTAGTTACTGTCATTTTTTTGAAGAAATAATTAAAAAAATTATATCTAGTTGGTTCGGTCCAATTGAACTAGATTGCCCAGGCACCGGTTTCACTTATACAAATTGGGAACTGAACCAACACTCCCAAGAACGGGACAGAACCAGCTGGTTTGGTTCAATAAAGGCGGTTCCTAGTTCAGGCGGTGCGTTTTGCACACCCCTAACAGGAAGGCCTCTCTCAACTGGCTCGGATTCGGCGGCAAGCATGTCTCCGTCACCATCGGCATCTACAATCGTGGGACTTTGTAGGTCGAGTCGGTTCATGTTTGGAGGTTTTTCAGGGCATTCTGCTTATCTGATCCAGCGTCGATGTGCTTTTTGCGGATCTAACTGAGCTGATGCACTGCCCGTTTGTTTGGTTGACCTGAGGATTAGCTCGATTGGTTTTGCTTTAATCGTCGTCCTTTCGAGCTGCGTGTGCGTGTTTTTCTTTAGCATGGGATTAGTGGTTCTGGTAATGTTCTAAGCAACAACAGCATGCACATTGTATCTGTCATTGATTGTGACATTTTCATTGCTCTCTCATTGCAAAAGAGTATGAATGCCGGATGACGCCGTCCCATGGATTCACTGTTATGTTCGGCTTAGCATTATTAGGATCTCGAGGATGAGTTGAAAAACAAAGGACACAGACTAGACGTGACATGCAAAATTCAACAAACATTTCTGAATGTAAAGCTGTGGCGTGCAGTTGCTTAGTGTGTTATACAAGTGGTGTATGAGCGGACTGTTTGTATGATCAGATTGTAGCTCTGGATACTTCCCCTGGTATGTAAGCATTTCTTACAGCACTTCTCAGCATTGCTCAGTCCTCATGCAGTGTGAAATGTTCACCTTTCTTCCCAGTATGGTTCGGACCACGTTTGGGATCCTATTAGTCCTATGCTCATTTGGCATGCATCAATGTTGTCCCTCGCATTATGCTGAGAGTACTTCGTTGCGGTGGCAAAATTTTAGCATTTCCTTTTCCTTCCATTATGTCTACAGGTCTGCCTATGATGCGAGTCCTGCGGATAACAGCTGGCCATCGGATGTTTTTGCTATTGTTGGTGGTAACACGTCTAGGACATGGGAAAGGATTGACGGCTGATTTTTCTTTTTCTTGTTTGTTTGCTCCTTCATTTGGCTGGAAGTGGGGAGGTCCCTATATGTGGATTGCAGTGGTGGTCTTGTATCACACTCTTTCGAATTGGAGGCCAGAGAAAAAGGGATGTTAGCTGGGCGCCTGCAATAATTACATTCCGAATTCGCACTAAAGCCGCTCTTCAGGTGCAACATCTACTCTAATGTGACATAATATCTCTCGTTGATCTGTGGTTTTACTCATCGGTTGTTGGTTTTAAGGAGGCCCATTCTACTCCTAAACTGCCTCTCTATATCCTCGCAGATAGACCACCACAGCAAAAGATTGACTGGGTAAGCTATTGCACTATGTCTTTGTATGTTCGAAGTGAACAAATGCATTTTTCTTTGATGACTGATCCATTTTCTTGTTTTTCATGGAATTATCTTCTTCTTGGACGGAATTGTTGCAGGTTAAGGTACGAGTAGTTGTGATCGTGCTTCTAATCTTTCAGTTTCAGCTTAACTGGTTGTCATGAATGTCTTGCTTTTTTGTTCTAGCATCACTTTCTTGTCTGTTTCTGGATGCATACGATCTTATCAAGCGGTGAGTTTAAAGGGAAAAAGGATGTGCATCTATATCCATAGCAATAAAGGAGTTAGGATGCATGGCAATATTTGTTTTTATGTTTGATTTTCCTTATTTAGACCTTATAATTGTCTAGTCATGGGCATATCTTAGTGCGAAACAACACTCTAGATTAGCTTTAGAGCCCGTTTGGTTAAGCTTTTGGTAAATGACTTTGGGAAAATGTAAATACCTTTGAGGGAAATGTATTTTCCAAAATGCCACACTGTTTGGTAAAATGTAACCTCAAATAACATTGGAAAATAGTTTTAGTATAAATACCGTTTGGTAAAACCCATATTTATAAAGGGTTTTTGCTATTTTTTATTTTTTTGATCTAAAAATATATTCCGGTGTAGGTTGGTCTTGGCCATAGCCAGCCAAGCAAATCTTGCTGCTAGATAGCCAAATCTAGCCTTTGGATTGCCAGATTTGGCAGCTTGAGGTCGTAGAGGCCAAATCTAGCCGCTGGACGACAAGTCTAGCCTTTGTATCGCCATATTTGGTCTCTAGACAGCTATATCTAGCGGCCTGAGGTTGTGGAGGCCAAATCTGGCCTCTAGACTACTACATCTGGCGACTTGAGGACACGACCTCAAGCAACACCCCTTGGAGGCATGACCTCAAGTGGCGTTGCCTAAGTCGTGGGTCACTGGAGACGCACGACTCATAGGCGGCGGTGGCAATCATTGAAGAAGACTAACTCTTAGGCAGCAAATCAAGGGAAGATGAAGATGAACGATGACGCGGATGAATAGTATAGTTACATTTCCGAAATACCGAAAGCTCAAAGTAGGTCCGGAGTTGCATCGAGCTTTGCAACATTCCCAATACTAACATTTGGCCAAGGGACTTCCAAAAATACTTACCAAATGCCTAATATAAAGCCCCTTGGGAAAGTTTAACCAAATTGGGCCTTAGTCTGCGGAGATTGATTTTTCAATCGGATTTTACCTCGCTGTGCAAGATCACCTATATTACTTAAAATGTACATCGAATAATTTTAGGGTTATGCTGCTAGTTGAATGATTTTTAGGATTGACAACGTACATCTTGAATGATCTAAGAGCCTTGTCCACACATTCAAACGAGATGACACACATTCATTGTCATTCAAAATTGTACCGAGTTACATGGGCATAAATATTTTTATCTATATAAGATCGGAATGCTCATTTGAATATGAATTATCCGTTGATTGCATCATGTTTCATATGGATTTTCCATTTTTGAGCAATAAAAAATTGGAGTTCTGACTTCATATCATATATAATTAGTAATATAAAAGACATGATAACTATCCGGAATTAACAAAATTATTATGGTGTCGAGAGAAAATGATAAAAATCTTCCAAGGAAGTACTTTAGGAGACCAATTGCGGAAAAATGTAGGAATTCTCAATAATTGGTAATTTGCAGCATTGAGACTCTTGGAAGCTGATGTTTTTGTCTCTTGTTGAGCAAAATTCGCGTCATTTCCTGAGACCACGCATGGATTATGGCAGAGGCTTTGCACCATCCTAATCACACATAAACACTATCCAATTCCACATATTTTAGGCTGGATAGTAAGATAATTTCCACGGAAAGTTGGCAATAGAAAATCAAGAGAGGAGAGGATGTGCAACTTTTGTTTTCACACTATGTTTAGCCACCAAAGGACGTATCAAAAGTACAATATTTATTTGCTACCTTGATATCCCCTAAATATGACAAAACAAAGTTAACTTACATAATGATATTAGTAACTCTGACTATTCATTTTCTTCACACATGTAAAATTCAACCAAACCTATTAACTCCTTTATAGTTGAGGCTTTGCCCACAGGTACTCGAACTTTATCTTAGTTGTCCCGCTATCAAATGAATGTACTCGAACTTTATCTAGTTGTCCCGCTGTCAAATGATGCATCGAAGCGATCATAAGTGGATTATGTGATTCTGTTGTTCATTCTCTCGAACCTTGGCTCACTCCCTTAACTTTCTAAACTTGATGATTATATTAGGTTAGAGGGTATAACTTATTTTTCTCTCACCACTAAGTTCGATTATTCTCTATGCATTGATTGTTGACATAGTATGGTTCCCTAGTTTATGTAATTTCCATCGTGGTTCTCTTTGATACTCTACCAAAGGTTGCAAGACAATGCGTAGGCTCATTTCTGATTAGATTTTTGCCCTGTTATATGAGCAAGCAATTAATCAAACCATTTAGATAAAACATGAATAGATTAAATTTAGATAGGTCAAGAACATACATTCGATTATTTACCCAAATTGTAGAGATAAAGTTTTAGAGAGAGAAGTTTTTGAATAGAATGTTTTGAATGTTTGGATAGTTACAAATAAAGGACAGAGCTCCTCTTTTATACAAGAAGTCCCCCATTATAACCATTGATTAACATTTGATCTAGCAGACTGCATATCTATCAAGAATGCTCTAGAACTAGGTACAATTACCATCTTACCCATCCCTAAGGATGTTCTAGAAACCCTAGGCAACTGCGGTCTTCTTCAATCAAGGTCACTCCTTTGGTCACGCAAACTTTTGAGACTCTGACAATTGCATGTTTGTGCGCAAAGTGCTTTTAACCAGAAGTATGGATCTTGGGCCGAAGCTCCGGATGCAATGGCAACCAAAATAGGAGGTGCATGATAGTCGGTTTATAAGTGTCACGCCGGTATAATGCATCCAGGCCATTTAACCAAAAGTATGGATCTTGAGCCGGAGCTCCGGATGCAACGGGAACCAAAATAGGAGGTGCGCTTTTCCATGCCAACATTTTCATTCCGACGTCTGGTGTAACTTAATCTTCGCTTCCGGTGTAGCCATCGGCAACAGCTTGCGATTACGAACTATGACCTCCTCTCAAAAATGTCAGCTCTGATGAGACGACAGGCTTTTGGCAAAATTGGGAACTATTATTTTAGTAGCCAGTGGCTCAATTTACCATGGTCCATGGATTTTAGGAAAACTAAACCTGTTCCATTGCCCATCTTGACGACTTTGCACAGTGCAATGTGCAGCAGAGAAGGAAGAAGCTGCCAAAAACACAAGGTGGACACATTCAGCTGGACGAAGTTTCCTTTGATGGAAAAATTACTATCTATTCTCGAAAAAATATTGTTTCCAACTTGATTATAGGCAAACCATGGCTCAGGTTCAGGTTCGCATGAATCGGGTCCATCAATGCGAGTCTCACATGATCAATGGAAGCGGTTTTCATAAACCCCAGTTCAATTAAGAATTTCTTCGGATTGCGTTGCAACCTAGTTGATTTCCTTCTAACCACTAAAATCCGTAAGGATCATCACATGCCCTAATTAATATTTGATAAGTCAAATCTGCAATTTTCTCTCCCCCCCCCCTTTTTTTATTAAGAATAACTCAACAATAATCCATCATAGGGGGCATTTATTAAATAACCATATAAATTTGATCACGATACATGTAATTAATATTTTAAAATCTAAGTAATATGGTAAGTGCTTTATAGGGAATCGGGATAATAACAAACATGCAATTCAATTCTTAAAATTTTAATTTATTCAATATCACCCATATACTCTAACTTAAATATGACGTGATTTCTAAATTTTTTATAAATGTTTAATATAGTCCCTTAATTATTATATTTCCGAATTTAATCTACTTTTAGATTATTTAGTTTAGGAATTAAATTGAACAAATTAAAATTTTAATGACCATATTACAATTAAGTTGAATTTAAAGAATTTGTATTGAATATATTAAAAGTTCATGAATCAAATTATTTCTTTAGACAAATTCGGCGGACTATTTATGTCATTTTGTCTGGATAACCTTTAACACAACCGTGACTAAAAAATTTTAGACAAGGCGTGTTCTGGCCGTAGCGATTAAGAAAACCACGAGACAGGACAGGGCACGACTTCATCTCCTCTCTCTCTCTCTACAATTACTAACATAAAACAAGAAAATCTATTGACAGCTTGAATTTCTTCATCGTCGCAGAAAAGCAAGCTCAGGGAGAGGGAAGATGAGCTACCAGAGAGCTCCTCAGGACCCTTATCCTCCACCAGGTGAGATCGATGATCGCTTTTTCTTGATCAAAATCCCTTTTTGATTTGCTGGGCAAAAGGCACCTTCCTTTCCCTGATAATCTGCTTGAGCTTTTTGGCTTGAATTCTTCGCAGGATACCCATCTGCTCCCCCTCCGCCGCCGGGTTACCCTTCGGCCCCGCCGTTCGAGGGCTATCCGTACCCTCCGCCTCCGGGGCCGCCGGGGCCGCCGCTGCCGCCTCGGCCTCCCTTCGAGGGGTACCAGGGGTATTTCGCCGGAGGGTATCCTCCGCCGCCGCCGCCCCCGTCTCTGCCTCATTACCACCATCACCACAATGATTATCACCACTACGATCATCACCACTACAATGATCAGCCGGGCTGTGCTTCCTTTTTGCAGGGCTGGTATGATGACTCTCTTTGGGCAGTTTTGGTTAATTTTTTCCCTTTTCCTTTTGTACCTTCAGCTTTTGTTTTTCCTGTTGGTAGGTGAATTATGGTGATGTTATTGACTTAGTTCCTGAGAATTGCATGAGGAGAGGAGAGAAATGTGTTTTGGATTGTGGTTATGGTTGCTGCTTTTTAATAGTTATGGGCTTCTGGTTTAATCTACATTGGAGAGAAGGAAAAATGATGCGGTTCATTGGTGTTTTTGTTTCATCAATGTTCACTCTTCCTGTATGTTAACTGGGACACTTGGTTTTTGCAATGAACTTGAATCTGGGCACCTGGAAGTATTCTTCCTGACATTGGAAAGATTTCTTAGGATGGAGAGGAGTTGAGAATCGAGAGAGTTTGATCTAAAATTAACATGATTAGCATTTACAGGATGCTGGAGTGAGCAATAAGGTTTCAAATGTCTGACTTGAGTTAGATCAATGAGGTCTTTATTTGTTTTGCTAGCACCCTTGTTTTTGGATGAGAACGGCATGTTTGGAGCTCAACTGGGAATTGCTGACTTTGTGCTGGTTGAGGACCCAAAGGATAGTGTTAAAGTTAAGCCGTATCCATCCTCTCTTTTTGTCTCCTCATAATGAATTATCACAATATCAAGATGCTGCAGTGAGGCATGACATCTTTATGTGAACCATGTTTTTGGCAGTGGCAATATCATTGACGAGGATCATTTTAGTTTGTGAGGGATGGTCAGTTGTCATCAACGAGCTTTCTCTCGTCCTTAGTTGCTGTTTAGTTGCTACTGTTCCAGTCATGAAAAGAAATGATAATTCTTTATTGTCATAGCTGGAGAAACTTCTCCACTCTCAGTTTCCTTTGTGAAAGCTCTTTAAAAAGCTTTTTATTATGTGGTAGAAATTGATGCACAAGCTTTGACTTTTACTCTGGCGAATTGGAAATGAGTCGGTAACTTTGTGTTTTTTATGTTGTGCAGCTTAGCTGCGCTCTGCTGCTGCTGTATGATGGAGGAATGCTGCTTTTTTTTCGCTGAAGATGGATGAATTATAATACCCGATGTGCTGGGTGGTTACTGTTTGTGAAATTGTCCATGAACTGCTATTATTGAAGAATGTTGTTGAATCTGATATATCTTTGTTATTGCTGTTTGCTGAGAAAGAAACGTCGCATGTTTATTAAAGATTTGTGGAGTCTAAAAGCTGACAGGCGTTTTACTGTTAATAGTATATATGTAATTTTCATATCAAAGCAAGGAAAGAGTATTGTTGCTAATGGCATACATATAATTTCCATCATAATTATGTCTTAAAGCCTGAAATATATTGGGGCATAATTGAATGAAATGTAACAAAAAATTGATATAAGGACTTTGGAATCTAGAAAATGCAAATTGAGAATGTGTTGTATGATAAATTGGATTCAATCGGGTTGGAAAATTTGAGAATTGTTAAATCGACAAAAATTGGGTGTGAATCGTCTCACTTTGGTGTAAAACAATGCCTTCAACATCACCAATGATAAAACAATGATGGAATTGATGAGGGCTTTGTCAAACGTTTACAGTAAGCCATTTGCGTCAAATAAGGCCTATATGTTGCATTTGTCTTTTCAATCTAAAGATGGACGAAGGTAATCTTGTGAAAGATCATATCAATAAATTTTATGTGATCACGAGTTATTTGAGTTGGGTAAAAATCAAATTCGATGATGAGAGAAAAGTTGTAGTTTTGTTATCTCTCTATTTGAAAGCTAGAGTGTAACTATGATTACACTAAGCAATTCGTTTAGCCAAAAAAGGTTAAAACTTCAAGTAACATGAAATTTAATTCTCAATGAGTATACTCATAGAAGAGAATTGGGTGAATTTTTTAGCATTGCCTCAAATATTGAAGGTAAAGGAAGAAGAAATCAATGAGGCTGGAACAAATACCATGGTAGATCAAAGTCTAGAGGGAAAGCAAATTGAGATCTCGTGGTGAAATAATTTGTTAGAATTATGAAAAGAAAGGCTATTTGAGACAAGATTACAAAGCCTCGAAGAAGAAAATTAAGTATTGAGATTGAAATGGGGGAGGGGGTGGAGAATTTGTGAGCAGCAATTTTGTTGCTAAAAAGTTTAGAAAGGATTATCTTGTTTATATGAACCTTTGGATATTATTGGGAAAATTGGTGGTCATAAAAAGACAATAGCAGATATCAGTGAAAGTTGCAAGATGTCAAATTTATTTCTAAACTTAGAAGAAATTTGATCTTTTTTTGTCAATTAGAGAGCATCTCTCACAAGACTATTTTTGTGGACTATTCCTTGAAAATTGTTAAAGGTTAGTCGTAGCATCAGGAACAAAGTTAGGAACACCATATAGGACCGAAAGCATTAGAGATACACCAACACGACTGAGTCAAAATCTTATTGGAAATTGTGGCATCGTAGACTTGAACATGAGTGAAAGGGGAATGAATATGTTAATGTCAAAGGGAAAACTTTCTGATTTGAAGTCCACGATATTGGTTTGTGTGAGGATTATGTTCTGGGCAGGTAAAAATGTGTCAATTTTTTGAAAATTTTTGAAAATTTGAGCAGGACTAAATAAATTCACTTGGATGTTTGCGCTACTATGTCATATTCATTGATGACTTCATTAGAAAGATATTAGTTTATTTTCTGAAAAAATAAATCCGATGTGTTTATCACTTTTAAAAGATGAAAAGTTAAAGTGGAGAATGAAATTGGTCTAAAGATTAAATGCCTAAGGTTTGATAATTGTAATAAGTAAGATAGCAAGCGGTTCAAGCAGTTTTATGTGAACAACGAAATTGGGATAATAAGAACAGTTCCCAACAAACAGCAACAAAATCGAATTATTGAGAGGAGGAATGGAACTTTAAATGAGCGTGCAAGAAGTATGATGATACATGCTGGATTATCCAAGATATTTTGGGCGTTGTGAGTAGATACATAACTAATCTAGGAATGAAGTATTAGAAAGTTATAAAGTAGCTATTAAGATACCTAAAAGGCATTTCAATCATATCACTTGTTTTTTAAAAAACATTGTAACTTAATAGGACTAAACACTACTTTACCAAAAAAAAAAACAGGACTAAACATTATGACATTCATCGGTGGTCGTGACACTCATTAGTGGATCGATGAGGGTTGATCGCCCTTGTGCTGACAACACGAATGGGCTGCACCGTCCTACAGTTACTCTTTATTTCTAATATTTGAAATTTTTATTGATTCTTCATTTTCTAATTTTAGATTTGTTTTTCTCCTAATTTAAGTTTTTCTTTAATTTTTCTATTTTTTAATATAATAATAGTGAAACGATGTCATTTTGTGCTTGAAGAAGCTTTATCATCACGTTAGCAGCAACTATATGGGTTTGAAAAAAAGCGTAAAAAAAAGAAATTCGATGCTGGAAATTTTCCGTCTATAAAAGGCTAACGGATGTTACGAAAATCCCAAAGTGCATATTGTAGATAGGTTTAAAGATTTGATTGAATGAGTTTTAAGACTAAATGATTAACTAAAACAAGTTTCAAGACTTGCACTAATATGTTTTAAGACTAAAGTGATTAACTAAAACAAGTTTCAAGACTTACACCGATATGAACTTATATCCTTTATAAAGAATATGTCTATGAACATTTCTTGTTCCTACAGCAACCGACTTGCATCGGATTGTGCTCTTCAAAGAGCAATTCTTTATCAAAATGTGCTAAGTTGGAATCCCATTATAGAGTGGGCTACAAAGCTATTCTTTCTATAGTGCTTCCTTTTCTTCGGAATCAAATAGCGCCGAACATGCCCAAGGAAATTCGACGATGCTCGGTTCCGTGTAAGCCAAGCCCGTGATTCGACATGAATCCTATTCCGAACTGAACAGGCCCAGAACAATCGCGCTGGGCGGAATGTGTTCATTGGTCTAGGCCAGCCAGCTAGGCCCGGAAATTATAGTTCCCAAAATGTTTGGGCCGAGCCCATTTTCTGATAAAATCCTGCTTGCCCAACCCATTTGCATCCCTGTAACGTCGTGTTCTGAAGATTAGCCTCTTGTCTACCATTAGACGTGTCCAATGGGAACCACAGCTAGGCCCCCTCCCCCAAAGGCCAAAGAGGCTCGACGATTTTATATCAATGTGCATTCTTACGTTACATAGGTGACCTCGCAACACGTCGGGCTTGGTGCGGGATCACCTAGGAATAGACCTGATCATAAGGCGGGTTTGGGCAGGCTTAGGACGGACCCAGCTCTTGGCATAACAAGTGCAGGTCCTGTCCGTTTTAGGACTAGCTTTTGGGGCCAGGGCCGACCATCAGATGACCAGCAAGACCCATGCCAGTCCAGGCCCGCCCAATTCTTTGGGCCAATCTTTTCCAACCCAATGAGCATTCCGGTTCCTCTGGTGTGACAAAACCTTTGCAATGATCATGGCGACGACTCGTGATCGATGGCAACATCCTTTTGCCGAACATCGCAAGTGGATTAAAATTTTCGGAGGACAATCTTCACGTCTCCTCTGCTTCTCGCCTCGTGCGGTAAAGAACTAAGACCCCATCGCAAAACAAGTCGAATCTAGCTGATCGAGGATCATGTAAGATGTTCAGAGAGCCTTCTCAAAATCCATCAAACATGAACTCTGCATACAAATCTTGCATGATCAATGAATGCGAGTTTAAACAAGAGTTTCTCCAGATCCCCATATGAATTGGGGTTGAGTCTATGACTTTTTAAAAAAAAAAATTCAACTTTTTTTTGGGAATAGCTCAAAATGGAGTTGATTATGAAATTTCATAAAAATCCTTTCAGGATTTTCTATTAAAAATATGAATAGGGAAGTTTGCCAACTCCTTACATCGATTATTCTTGTAATATGCGCAATCAACATTTCGAAATTCTGGATCATTTTTTTTTTTTTTTGTGGTTAAGTGTTATTAATAGTGTACTAAAAATGCTTGTTAACGAAACCAACGGCAAGCACGACAGACAGTTGTATACCGGCGTGGCAGTTAAGAATGCCACCCGACAGGACAGAACACGACTTCATCTCTCTCTCTCTCTCTATCTTTCTCATCTCTCGCCATTTACTAACATAAAACAAAAGAATCGATGGCGGTTTGAATTCTGTCATCGTCGTTGTCGCGGGAGGAGGAGCAAGCGAAGATGAGCTACTCCCAGATAGCTCCTCAGGAAGCTTACCCGCCACCAGGCGAGATCTCAGACCCCACCTTCTTTTCCACCGCGGACGCTTCTTTCTTGATGGGGAAATGTAGTTCCTTTAGCTGATGACCCTGGTCGATCTTCTTCTTGTTCTTTAATCTCGCCTTTTACGCAGGGTGCCCGCCTGCTCCCCATCCGCCGCCGGAGGCCTATCCGTACCCTCCGACGGTGGGGCCGCCGACTCAGCCTCCCTTCGAGGGGTATCAACGGTATTTCGCCGGAGGGCATCCGCAGCCGCCGGTGCAGCCGCAGCCGCAGCCGCAGCCGCCTCCTCATTACCACCATCACCAACAATGTGATGATTCTTACTATCATGGTCAGTCGGGTTGTACTCCCCTTTTGCAGTGCTGGTATGATTACTCTCTTTGGGTGGTTTTGGTCGTTTTTCCCTTTTCTTTTTGTACCTTCAGATGCATGTTTCTTTTGGTAATTTAAGGGAAAATTATTGCATGTTATCGACTTAGTTCTTGAGAAATTGTATGAGGAGTGGAGAGAAATGTGTCTTTCCGGTTGTTGACACGGTTACTGCTCTTTACTAGTCAAGGGCTTCTCGTGTATTACTTATTGAAGAGAAGGAAAACCATTGCAGAGTTCGTTGATTTTTTTCTGTTCAGTCGGGTCTGTTTGGTCTATGTTCAATTTTCTTATAATGTCAATGGGGACATTTGGTTTTCGCAATGAATTCGAATCTAGGCACGAGGAAGATTCTTTCCGAGATGAGAAAGGGATATTAGGATGGAGAGAGTTTGGTCTGAGATTAATACGATTAACATTGACAACCTGCTGGTGTGAGTGGTGTTGGAGCAAGGTTTCACGTGTCCAGTTTGAGTCGCATCAATTCTACTTGTCAATTGTCCTGCTAGAACCCTGTTTTTGTATAATACGGCATGTTATTGAGCTCAATTAGGAATTGCTGACCACGTTAAGAGTTAAGCTGTTTCCACCCTCTCTGTCTCCTTGTAATGAATTTCGCAATATCAAGATGCTGCTGTGAGGCATGCAGAGATTTACCCCCGTTACATTTATGTTAACCATGTTTTCAGCAGTAGCATTATCATAGACAATGATCTCTTTTGTTTGCGAAGGATGCTCAGTTGTCGTCAACCAGCTTTCTCTTGCACCGTAGGTGCGGTTTAGTTGTCACTGTTCCAGTAATGAAGAGAAATGATAATTTTTAATAGTCATAGCTCAAGAAACTCTTACGCTCTTGCTTTCCTTTGTGAGGCTTTCAGAAAAGCTATCCATTATGTGGCGGGAATTGATACTCAAGCTTTTGACCTTTTTATCTGGAGAATTAAGAAATGAGTCGCTAACTGTGAGGTTTATGTGTTGTGCAGCTGGGCTGCGCTCTGCTGCTGCTGTATGTTGGAGGAATGCTGCTGCTGTATGATGGAGGAATGCTGCTGCTTTTTTCGCTGAAGACAGATGAATTGTGATATTTGATACACTGCCTATGGATTGCTATTATTGAAGAATGTTGTTGAATCTAGAATATCTTTGTCATATCCGTTAGCTGATAAAGAAACAGTGTATCATGCTTATTCGCCAGCGGAATTAACTGCAGTGTTTCCCCGTCAATGTACATGAGAAAGATTGTGTGTGTAAACTATGCACTTCTGGGACAGTCTCGATGCGGTTGCTTAATTTCTTGCTCCTTTCTGCTCGAATGAGCAAGTGTGGTTTGGCCTTGAAGCCTCTCTGGGTGACCTTTTTGGCTCTCCTTACCTCGAATCCTCGATTTTAACTGGCGTTGCATGAAAATGCCAGACAATCATCGGCATACAACACCTTACAACATGTGCTGTCGGCAGCCATGCATCACCTGTGTCGGCATTCTCAAAGGCACACCTCTCTCTCAAGAGGATTCACAAGCCCTAGTAAGGTTCTTCGCTTATCGAATTAAATCACATCCTCCACTGCTATTGCAGGCCCCTATCAATTCCTTCGAGTTTCATTATTGCGAATGTACTCTCCAAACAAGATATTTAATGCGTTAACTACAGCAGTGAACGAGTCAATACACAATACCCAGTATCCATTGTTTATGGCTAGGACTACTAGGGTATCTAATCCCATTCGCCCCCCTAACTTTTGCCTCTCAATATCAGTGTCGGCCCAACAGAGTGCTTTCGCCGTTGGTATTTTTTTCAATCTTTACGCATTTCACCACTCCACCGAAAATTCCCTTTGCCCCTATTGTACTCCAGCTCGTTTCCATCGCTTGTCCAAGGTTCAGACTTGAGATTTGATGGACTTAAAAAGCCACCCACACACACTTTACGCCCAATCATTCCGGATAACGCTTGCCTTCTTTGTATTACCGTAGCTGCTGGCACAAATTTAACCGATGCTTATTTTCAAGATATCGTCGTTGCTTCTTCTCTGGGAAAAGAAGTTCACGAGCCGTGGGCCTTCTACCTCCACGTAGAAACGTTTCGTTTTCGCCCATTACAGAAAATCCCCCGCTACTGCCTCCCGTAGGAGTGGAAAAATTGCAATCCTCAACGAATGATCCATATGAACGTGGTTCTGCGCCGTGGCTCATTTTCGTAGCTCAGATGTTTGGAGACTGCTTCACATGAACTAATGGAATCCGTCTTCTTCCTTGTGATCGTCCACTCTCGTTAATGGGAATTCTTGCCTCCTTGCCAATCTTATCATAGGAATCTTTCTTGTAACTTTCTATCATCCATTTTGGTGGTGATCCAATCGCGACTCCTTGCCAATCTTTAACATAGGCATCTTTCTTGTAACTTTCTATCATCCATTTTGGTGGTGATTCAATCATGAATGCATTTCAATTAGGGAGCATACATTCTGCTGCGATCTACTTCAGCGGGATCAGAACCAATTCTTACTACTGCTTAGCAAAAGCAAAGGAAATGTCTGACGGAACAATTAAGTTACGCAAAAACTAGAAATTTTTCCTCAGAAGATGAAATGAATAGTTCTGGAGACATCAAGAAGCTGCTAAAATCACTGCAAAAGCATTCATGATAGGCCCACGTCAGTTCACAATTCACAGCTCCAGTTAACTTCCTGGTCTTCCCACGTTACAGGAGATTATAATTGGAGGCGGAACGCCCTGTGCCAGCGTAGCCAAGATATATAGAGGGGGCGGGATGTCATATAATTAGCATAACGAAATCAATCAGTACCGTGCACCGCATTTCCCTTTATACTAGAACACGTTTCCACTGAACTTTCATTACACCTAAAACAATGGCCTAAAAGCTTATTCCAAACCTGTAATATCACAGAAAACTGCACCCTGCCTCACCAACCAGTATGAAGATTCAGCATCTTTGAATTCATCGTGCTAAAGAAATCTATTTATAACTAGAAGCACAATAGAATCTCTTCTGAATAAAATAAAAAATCACCATACAACTAAAAATCCACAAATTACGAGCCTAAACGAGGTACAATGATGGTACAACAGGAGATTTCGAGGCAAAGCCACAGCAATGAACCTCGGGGGAACCCTACAATGTCCAAACATGCTCTGGTGCATCCTTCCTCGGCCCCACCAAGGTTCTGTAGAGGTACATCCTTTCTACTTTCTGCTCATCATCAATGCAATCCTCCATCTCATTGTTTTCATTAATAATCTCCACGTTCAGCCTTGGCATCTTCTTTGCCAGGGTTTTGCAGCCTCCAAGGGTAATATCGCACGACGACATCCAAAGGGATCGCATTGTTTCATACTTTCCCACGTCTGTCAGAAGTGCGATGTTACCAAAGGGGCAATCCCTGATTTCCAATTTCCGAATCTTCTTGCACCCATTTAACACATAAAGCATTCCCTTGTCGTTGTCCCCAGCAAATGCAATAGAAAGCATCTCAAGCTGTTCAGCGAATGTGCCAATATAATTGAAGACCTGGTCAGTAAGAAGGCCAGAAAGTGACAAGCGCCTGACACCCTTGCATGACTGAACAATAGCCCCGAATCCTTCATCAAGAGGCTGATTGGTTGAAGAATCCGGTTTTGTGGGCTCAAGGATGCACAACCTGAACCGTATGAAATTAGGGCAGTTCTGGGCTACAATTTTCAGGGCAGCATTTGTCATCTGCTGGCAGAAGTACAGCAATGAGTTAAGCTTTGGACAACCTCTGGAAATAGCAACCAACCCTTCTTCAGTCACTGCAGCATTTCCAACTCCATAAGGATCAGATGGAAAAACCCTCAATTCCTGTAGTTCTTTGCAGCTTGAAGCCACGACTCCCAGCCCTTTATCTCCTATGCAGTCAAGTATCTGCAAAATTTAGCCACAGATTGATATGAAGACGAATTTTAGTCCCAGCAACATAAATACGAAAATTAATTTAATATTCAGCTAAAGGCTAAAAGATATCACACCCATAAGCGCTGCAGCTTTCTGCAATGACGGATTAACTTGGTTAGCTCACTTCCAGGGATCCCAGGAGCGTAACTAAGATTCAAGTAGGTCAGGCCTGAGCATATTGGATAAATAGCTGGTAGGCAGTACTCAGAAACCTCCAAGAATCCGGATAAGCTCCTCATAGATTTGCATTTTTCAATTGCTGTCACCAACTTGTTGTAGGTTTCAGAATCTGGGTCATGGACAAAAGAGCCCACACCTAAGTCCACCAACTGAGGTGCTCGGACCAGTATCTTCTGCAGCGTGTCAAGAGGTACAGCACGGCTTAGCCTCAAGCTCTTGAGATATGGAGATCTTGCCACAAGCCTCTCAAGTGCTGCTAAATTTATATCTCCTTTTAAGCATGCAAAATTTAGGGAGACAAGAGAGGTGCAGCTATCAGGAAAGCAGTTTAGCCACTGGCCTCTATGATCCTCGACTTCATTTTCTTGCAAGTCCAGCTCCCTAAGAAACCTAAAATGTTCCAAGTTCAAAGAAGCAGATTAGGGAAGAATAGAAGCCAAATTCAATCAAGTCCAATTATGCATGCTGATCCCCATCATCAAATCCATTCTTTTTTACTGCATAGAACCTCATCTTATGAGAACCCTTCCAACAACAGCACAGTATGAACTACTGGATATGTTGCACCATCCACAGGCCATGATAACCTCGAACACTATGAAAGCATTTTAGTTTTGCTCAAGAAAGAACAAGACCGACTAAGTCTACCTTTATTTAATTCTTAAAACAGAAAACAAAACAGAAATTAGGAGATTGGTAAAGCATATAAAAACCAAACATATGCTGCCATGCAATGCTAGCATCCAGAAGGGTCAACTCGCAATGCTGCTAGAAAATTAGCCGTGCAAATTTATTCATTCTTATGTCTATGCAATGTAATGCTAGCTGGCATGAACCACAAAAAATAAATATAATGCAGATAACACTCTCCCAGAATTGTACTAGCATATCATAACCATCAGCCTCAAACAGAAAACTACAGCTACCCAATATCTACATTAGAGACCACAGGTTCCAGCCACATAAGGCTGCACAACAAGCATTGGATAAAGGCAAAACGAGCGCATGCAGAGGGATATAACCAACCAATGAGAAATTGCTAGTGACAGGTAATGAACAGCATAGGGCCTTCTAATTCATGTGATGCACAGCCATCAGCGCATTCATCCCATTTTGGTCCTTCACGCGGCTATGCTTACAGTCCCCATCAATGAAATGCGTGACACTGGCATACCTCTACCACAACATGGTGCATGTGTACTACATCCTAGTTGCTGCTTACAAATCAGTCAGCATGACCTGTAAGCGTGCACCACATTCCTGTACTTGAATCCACCAAGTCTTCTATGCGCAATTAGGTTACAGAGCAAACTAGTAACCAACTAAACAATCAGCAAAGTATGGCAGATATACAAGGACACAACCAGCATATACATAGATAGGATTATATAAAGAGACTACATGCTAAAATGTATACACCCTAGAACTGTGACAAGCAAATCACAGATTATTCAGGACACGACATTGAATCATCAGAGTTAATGAACAATATGGAACTGCTCAAAGTCCTCACCTACAGTTGGCTGCTATAGCCGCAAGGCCATCAGTAGTGAACCCTTCGCAGCTAACAAGAACCAAAGACTTGAAATTTACAAACGATCTTGAAATCAGCTCAAGACCATCATCTGTAACCACCATCCTCTTCAACCTGAGCTCCTCCAAATTAATCTTACTCCTAGCCAATGCATCGATCCAAGGGTAAACGAACCCTCCCCAGTCAGGTGGCACTAGATTGAAGTCAGCGAAATGGGGCTTCCCCTTCAAAGTGAGCGACCTTACCCCCGGGAATCTCGCGATCAATCTCTCAGGACTTATCGCGTAGCAGTTCCCGATAAACACTCTCTGCCTGCTAAGCCTCTCGATCCTATACCAAGATTTACACACTAAAGAGATCACGTTGCGGTCCCTGTTCGACGTCACAAAGTCGAACACGTGCTCGATAACTTCATCCGGAAAATAATTCATCTTCCCTTACCCAAGTGACAAATCCAATTCCCACGACTGCCCAGAAAAAAAAAATCCCAACTTTCGAACGAAATGAGCCCTCAATCCATCCCTCCCGCAGGAAGAAAGAAGAAAAAAGAACAGAAACCCTAACGAAAAAAACAGCCGGGGGGGACAAAAACAACCTAATCCCAACACAACCCTTCGCCCCAAAAGAACCAAATAGCTCGGAGACAAAAAAAAAAAAACAAATGTACAGAGATTAAGCTACTACAACCTGCGAACTGAATCCAAACCTACCCAGCTAAAAAAACCCAGATCTAAACGCTTAAAACCGCACGAGGCTCGAGAGGAAATGGCGACGGACAAAACCCAGAAGACCCCCCCTCACATATCTTCCCGATTCCGATTAGATCTGAACGGAGAAAGGCTCGGAAAAAGACAGACGCTAAGCAAATTCTGGCCCGAGAGAGAGAACGAACGGCTTTCTGGGTAGGGAGCGGAAAGCTAGGAAAGAGAGAAGAGAAAGAGAAAAACCCCCCCTTTCTTCTTCTTCTTCTTCACCTATCATCTACGAATCAAGAAGTCATGATGATGATTGCTGCAGCAGCTGCAACAAGCAGCAGCAGCTGAGAGGAGGGAGACCCAAAAAAACAAAAAACAAACAAAAAAGACAAGAGAGGAAGAGAAAAAGAAGAAAGAGAAAAAGATAAGCAGAGCTCCCGAATTTCTCAGATCGCAGAATCTACAATCTCCATAAGTAGATACAAATCTCCTCAATGACCCTGAATATACAGAGCTCTCTCTCTCTTCCTCCCCCCCGCCTCTCTCCCTCTCTCTCTCTCTCTCTCTCTTTCTATCTATCTTTCTCTCTCCTCTGCCTCCTCTGTGTGAACAGCAATGCTCTTGTTCGAGTTGAGCTCAGCTCGAGGAGAGAGAGAGAGAGAGAAGGGTAGGGAAGCGAACGGAGAGAGAGAGAGGGGCAGAGGAAAGGCGTGAGCTTGACCACACCCCTCAACCCCCTTCCCAAGTAATCATGGTTTACGTACCCCCCGCGAGCGGCAGGCTTTAACCACGGTTAGATCGGACGGCGGCGGAGGCGTGGCGGGGAGGGGACGGGACGAGATCCGGGCCGTCCGTGGGTGGACCAGCGATGTAACATGCATCTGTCCTTATCTTCTCTCTCTGGCCGGGGTAAGAGAGAGAAAGATAGAGAGAGAGAGAGAGAGAGAGAAGAGATTGGGGGCCAGAAAAGTCTTCAGTCGTGTTCCGCTTGCCGAAAATGACACTCGGTCTCGCCCGAAATTACGGCCCCGTGCCACTCCCTGCAGATAAGACCACCCGGGGGCCGGGCCCCGCCCACGCGCCCGCCCCCGCGCGTGGGCGACACTCGCCGGGTCGGGGCGCGTGGTCCCCCCCGGCTCGGACCGCCGGGAGGGGCGAGTGGCGCGTCGTTCCGTACTCGCGCGGAGGAGATTCGCCCGGTTGCTTGTGGGGCTCGGCAATTGTCGTGTCAGAAAACAAATTATCGCTCCCTTTTTTTTAATCTCCTTTTTTTCTTTTTTTATCCTTTTCCCTGTTTTGTCTTCTTTTTTTTTTTTTCGCCTTTTTCTGAGGATAAGTGAATCATGGCCATTTTAATGATTAGGTGACTCGTAAAAAATGAAAAAAATAAAAAAATAAAAATCGATTTTTGACAAAATCTAGGACTGCACTAAATGCGCCAGGGTAAATAGTGAAAAGGCGAATTTTTTCCTGAATTTTTTTTTCAGATTTTTATTGTTGTCGTTATTATTTTCTCTCGTGTGGTGAACGTTGGCGCTGTCGGAAATTCGTTTCCCATCGGTAGTCAAAAAGCATTTGTATGGCATAAGATACCGACAACAATAATAAAAAATAATAATAGCAACAATAATAATAACTATAATAACAATAATAATAGCAATGAACGTACGTATCTTGTAAGTTCTTTGACTAGTGATTATTGAAATAAAAAATATGACCAAAAAAAATTATTGAAATAAAAAAATTATATATTGTCTTTTTTGCTTACACAGTCGCGTGCTCCTTGCACATCCTTGTCTTTTACAATGTTATACAAATTAAGCAATTTTACACTAGCTCATAACAAAAATTGATTGAAAAATTTGTGGTTATATTCTTAAATGCAATCTACGTCGACGAACTAAATTTGGTGTTCGGCCTCTCAACTAAGATTAAATATCGCAAGGCTCTTTAGTTCAATTCGATTTGGCTAACAAACAATTAAGAGGTAGTGAATTGATTGTTTTAAGAAAGTCACAACATTTTCGTTAATGAATTGTGCATATCCTTTGGCAGAAGGAAAGCTATATCGTAGATGCAATAGTTCCAATAAGATAAATTAGAAAATGAGCCGAAGTGATTTGTCCTTTCACCAACATCCACTCTTTTGTATTAATAGATATGATAAAAAATTGAACTCACCAATAATTGTAGAGATATTACAGTCCGTAGATGATGCTACTTTTAGACAAGATTCAGTAAATAACTATACAAAATAGAAGCGCCTTTAACAATGTGACAATTTACTTTCTTCGGGGATTACAAATGTACAAACTTCTACAGAGAAATACAATAAAGAAATAAATAAATAAATAAACACAACTTCTACACGCAAGAACATAAAGAAAGTGAACACTTGAAGTTTAGTCTACTATTTCTCCTAGATTGAGTATATAGCCATTAGATATCAAAAGACTATTCGAAATTCAAATTCCATTTGACTTCGTCTTGTACCTCAAGGTTCATTGTTTAAGGTGTTCTGGTAGAACAATTATATAGTTTTAGTCTTCTCAACTTTACTAATTCCTTATTATTATTATTATTTTTCCCACTATTTCATTTGTATCATTTTCATACCATCTAAGACTTTCATTTCGACTTGTAGGGATTAGGCAAAATATAGAAAAAAATAGAGAGTTTCTCTCTATGAGCCAGCATGACAATAAATTGTGACCCGTATTTATCATTCTTGCCGTGTCGGTAATAACAATTTATTTCTTGTTGGGCTTCGAGAAAAGAAATAATCATGTCGGGAAGTCCTCATAGATTTATCAATAAAAAGGAAGGAAGAAAGGAAGGAACGAAGGAAGGCTGATTCTACACCCTAATTTGCTAAGACTTTTTCCTTTGAAATTGACATTCCACTCCATTTTGGCGGAATGATGGTATTTTAGTTGCCCTTGATTTTCTCTTTGAAAATTGCGATTTGCTTATCGATGTCAAGACTCACCCTAGTCTTTGTCAAGCCACTGTATTATTGGATACAAGGTCGACTTCAAACTTCAATTTTCTCTTGAAATAGTGACTTGGAACTCACATCATCAACATGAGATGAAGTCATCATGGGAATTTTGTATATTTCAGAATAAAAAGTCATACTTAGATCTTTCAGAATCACGGAGAAATCCAATGTATTGACCTTCTTGCAACCTCAGCATGTATATACGGCATTAATAGGCATTTTCAAATGTTAATTTTATACGACGGTTAATCGTTCTTTGGACCGTCCTTAACTTGTTATGATTTCTATCTTTAATTTATTCTCCGCATTCACGCCATCTACAGACCGTTCACACTTCAATTTATGTCTTACTTGGTTTAACGAGCTGATTGATCGTGTATTCCATGCAAAAAGGAAAATAGAGGAGATGGAGTAGTACTTTCTACATATTAGGAGCCATAGCAGGCTCCCCTTTCCACATCCACGTTTAAACGCCTCTAGTTCTAGGCTAATTAATATTTCTAGGTAAGAAATAAAATTCACATATTACCCAAAAAATCCTTAGACTTATTAGTGACCGTGTGTTGCTTATCTCTAAATAACAACTCCAAGCGTACATATTTCGCATTCGAATTAACAAATTCAAAAAAAAAAAAAAAAAAAATCTATTGCAATCGTTTCTTCTTTTTCTTTCTTTTGGATGGCTATCATACCAAATTATAAATAGTCAAGACAAAACAAACAATGGGTTTTATTTTATTCAAACCCTAAAATCTCAAACTTCAAGACATGACCACCAAGTCCACCTCAACATCACTCAAATCCAAAAAAACCCAATTAAAACGAATCCGAGCCCAAGAAAAAAAATAAGACAATTTTTTTTTTTGGGGAAATTATGACTTAGATTATTATTCCACCTCCCAAGCCACGAACCCCCACGCATTTTCATGTGGCCTTCTCTTTATTTTATTTGGGAATTCGAACGGATGGGCGATAACCGAGGTCGGAAAAAATCCAAGTTAAAAAATATAGGAAATTTCGCGATGGAGAGAAGCCCGAGACGAGAGGGAAAGAAGGAGAAGATGATGATGATGATGAGGGGGAGTAGGAGAGAGTTGAGTACTCGAGATTCCGCAAAGTACTTTGGAGCAGAACCACATGATTGCTATCGTCGCCCCCCCCTCGCTCCTCCCTCGCCTCCCCTCCTTCCTCATATCCTCATCCGTTTCGCGACGCCCGCGCGAGTCAACTTCCCCCCACGGTCCGTCGCTAATCATGGCCCCCCCCCCCCCCTCTTCGTCTCGAGGTTGGGCCGCTCTCCTCTCCCCTCTCCTGTCGCTAATCAAATGACGATGTCCCGGTGACATTGATGCATTGGATTGGATTGGATTCTTTTATTCATCAATCATGTCACGACCCGATGTCGAAAGGAATTGGGGGGAAGTTTTGGTTTTTGGATGAGACGGAGACTAGGGTTGTTGGGTAGAGAAGTTGCAAGTTTCTCCGTCTTCTTAGGGAAGTTGCCTAACCGCGTTTTATATTTTGTGCGCTTTAGGCTTCTTCTTTTTCGGCACGAGATGATGGTATGGTATGGCATTGCCCATTTCATAACTCAATTATGTTTTCTAGTTTTTACTCTATGATTTCGAACGCATGTTTCAACCTTGATGGTATGTGAACGACGCTTACCGTTTGTTTCTCCTAAGCTTCCGGTTTTATTAGTGAAAGAACAATATTTGATCGAATATATATGGATGCCCTCATCGGTAAAAGATATCGGCACCCGGAGAAAAGTCCGACCATGCAAGCATATAAGTTGGATAGAACCGTGTGAACATTTGTATTAGGAAATATGTAAAAAATAGAATGTAATGACCTAATTATTTCCACATGGGTCAAGTTCCAAAAATCGAATACTCTTAGTAACTACATAAGGTCATGACTATTTTAGGAGTGAATCCTTTTTACGAATGATATAATAAAACCGTACCTATTTGAAAGGGACTTGACTGTGGAGAATCTTTGCCCCATTTTATCTCCTTCCTATATATATAGAAGGACAAAAAAGATTAGGAAGAGTAGAGGATGAGAGTATTTCCATGTTTTGATTGCACCTTTCGTTCAACATCCCAGAACTTGCGTTTTGTTGCACTTATTAACTTTTTCTGCTTTTTAGGAAAAAGCATGTCAAGTGCAATTTTTTTCCTTCAATTCAAGCTATCCTATATACATAAAAAGGAAAAATTGACACCACTAAACCTCAAAATTACCAGCTTACTATATTTAATGTGGAAAACTCATGAAATATTTGAAAGGGTTACTAGGAAAATAAGTAGATATAAATAAAAAAAAGAAAAACCTACAAAATTTCTCAACCATTTGAAATGGTCATGGTCATTAGTTGTCGAATTTAGCTCATTATCATTGCTAAACCATATATTATATTAATTTAATGCGTAGAATTCAAGAAGAACTTTACCGCTAGGGAATTTAAAAAAAAAAAAAAAGAAGATGACAAATTATGCAAGCCATAATCTTAACTTATGTATCGATTTTTAAGTCTCTTAAACTTTTCGTTTTTCTTAATTTCATTTAAGGTAGTTCTTTTCTTAACTTTTTTCACATTAAATAAAGTAAATTTTTATGCACGGTGACACGTGCTAAGGGAGAAAGTCAATGCTCTTAATAGATAGGAAAAAAAAAACCAAGCTCATGGGGGTCCATTGTAAATTTTTAGAGTTCGAAGTTGAACACGCATAAACACCAAAAAATTGAGGGGCACAAAATGAAATTTTTTAAAAAAATATTAGTTTTTTGTCAAGATCGCAATAACATAAACAAGATAGACAATGTTGAGCTATCTTTCATAAGGCTGCAAGTTCTAATCTTTCGGTAGCTGCACTGATTGGGCCCCTCCCGCCCGTTTCGCTTGTAGATGAAAAAAAAAAGTTTCTTAGCTATAGGAGGAGAGAAGAGATTTTGAATGACCAAAGCATGTTCGACTGAAGGGGAGGATTCTTGTCTTCTTCTGCGTGAATTGCCAATTATGCAAGCAATTATTTGGTATTTAATTAAGAAATTGCTTTCTATAGTCTCTCTCTCTCTCTCTCTCCTTGCCTTCCTGGAAACAGCTTATATGCAGGCCACCACTCTTCAACAACGCTCTTTGCAAAGTCAAAAATTGCAGTTTCATCACAAGCTAAGCACCGCCCCTCCCCAAGCAATTTTGTCACATGATGCATTTGCTTTTTTCAAACTTTAGCATTTTTCACTTCCAATCACGCCATTCTTTTCCCATCCATGTGCCTTTCTCGTCTCTCTTTTTCCCCAAAAGACGTTTTTCTTAATTGACTAAACCCCAAGTCCAAGGCACTTGCGTTTGGATGCATCTGCCCCAATTTCCACACTTTGAAGCAACTCACGTCTCTTCCATCCAATCCGTCAGATCGTGATCAGTATTACATCTTGATAAAGATGCACATCATAATCTAAATCCCATTTAAGATAATCTCCCTCGTTTTCCTTGATCTTTGCTTTTGTTGTGGCTGTTAGTGTAGCTATGCGTCTATGCTCCGGCTGTTGCTTTCATGCCGGAGAGTGGCAAGTTCAATTTCATGGGAGATTCACCGACGGAGGATTTTAGGCTTTTCGAGTGGGTTGAGTGGTTTACTGTTCATATGATTGACAAGACATATCGACTGATTACGATACCTTAAAAGATAATCTTCTCATCTTAGTAAAGTTTGACACGGCGGTAGATGCGAAAATTCGGACTTTGTCTACTCATGACAAGCGAAGAGCAAGTCTTGATTTGAAGTATTGGAACACGATGATCTTCAATATCACCTCTTCCATGACTATGAATAGTCAGACATGAAATTGATATGAAATATAATCAATGACTGATTATTAGAATGGATGGGTATTTGCCCAACTTTCTCTTTCACCAATTTGTGCATTCTCCTTTGTAATATGAAGGTTCGAACCATTCTTCTTTCATTGACATGTGCTCAGCTTACATGTCTTAGGCTTTCTTCATTCTAAAAGCAATTGAATGAGGATGGGTGTTATCTTAAGATATAATCGTACCGTCAGTATCCACGAAATCATGAATTTCTCGTCTTCTCCTCAGTTAGTCCTGATACAATCCCAAATTCCCACGGTGGATGTTGATGTCCAATTAACATTGTTTGCGAAAAACCTAGGTATATCTTTTGTCTTTACATAGCCAATAAGTGTCAATAATGATAATCTCCTTTATAAAGTGTTGAATTTCGGTACTTTGTAGAAGCCAACTAGAAGACTTTGGAAGCTGCTGATAAGCCTTTACATTACTTGTCCTAGAGGCCTAAGTTAATCGAAGAGCACGTGGAAAAGTCTCCTTCTCTTCCCCCCTTTGATTAAGACTCAAGGTCCATGTGCTCCAAGAATAATGCCCTCTTGATTATGGATTAAACTAAAGATTAGTGTATGGGGGGTTTTCTAGCCTGGCAAGTTGTCTGACATGAGGCCTAATCACACAAAACAATTAAAAAAGCTAAAAAAAAAAAGAATTAAAAAATAAAGCAAAAATGAAATACGTGGTAAGGAATGACGTGAGTTGAAGCAATGGGTACAAAGCCTTGAGCCAATGGAGAGAGAGGAAGATGCATTTAAAAGGGGAGTGGTTAAGCCAAAAGGGTGATTAATCAAATCCAATTATAGCCCCACTTGCCTATAATTACAAGCAGAAGAGAGGAAAAAGGGATGATTGAAAGCGATAGAGAGGCAAAGGAGGGAAAAAAGAAAAGAGAAATTCCTTTTAATGGGTTCATGATCATTTCCAACTTGAGAATGCAATCTCCCATCATTTGCAGTCATGTGATTAGCATAGTGCTAAGAGTTTTTTCCCGTAAGCATCTCCCATAAAGCGCGTCGTGTCCCAACCCCGAATCGCTACCACTGGCTCCCGCAGCGATAAGACATCGCCGGGCGACAGGCGAGGGAGCCAGAATTTAGGGCTTCACATGACCTGACACCGACACGGTATCTCATTTGCCGGGCGCCCATGAACGCCCTCTTCCAACAGATTTAAAGCCGGGGGACCTCGAGGAAAACGGTGCAGTGAATCCATACACACTAACATAACACCAGAGCCACGCGACATCATAACGCACGGCGCCGCATGCGCTGCGGTCCAACCGTCCTCGGTGTCGGACACATAAAGTTGTGGGGAGAAGGGGAGGGGTGCGCTTCGGGACATTGATGAGGTGAAACATCGAACGTGAATGTCCAAATTTACGACACTCTTTGGAGTGGTCCTCGTAGCGTCCAAAAGGAAAGCACGAGAGGGACTCGTTCTAAGGGGGGAAGAAGGGAAGGGGGGCAAGCAAAGCAAAAGAGGCAGAGGGCGAGGGCGAGCAGAAGATGAGTAATGTACGACAACAGCAGCAACAGCTGCAGAGGGTTTGGCGTCTTGTTGCTGGTGGTGGTGCTGGTGGTGGTGCTGGCGTTGGAGGTCTCCAATCAAGCACAGACGACCCTGAAAATAAAACGACGAAAAAGCGAAAGCGAGATGGGGAGAGAAAGAGAGAGAAAGAGGACCACATGATTGGGTTCGTTGATGTCAGCCTCCCTCCTCTCCCCTCCCCTCCTCCTCTCCTCTCCTCCTCCTCGCTTTATTAAAGAGGGGAGGAATAAATGTTGCAGGCCCACCATGTTGATGTTCAACATGTGGTTTTGTCATAGTGAATCCATGCCTCGACAACTTGGGGGTGTGTCCACGGTCGTTCACTGTTCCATTACGATCTTATCTGCAGTCTCTTGCGTTCGAGACCTTCGAATGTAAAAAACGTATCACAAGCAAATCTAAGAGCCCAGACATGAACAGGGTCGAGGCCGAGGTGGGTTGAGGCCTTCCTCAAGTCCAAGAAACTGGTTTGCAAGGGAACGCAAAGGCCACAAGAAGAAACGCCATTTCGACTTGTCCGTGTTCTTGCAGTAACCTTCTGTAGCGAGTCATCACAAGCTCCTCCTCGCCTCCGGCCATCAAGCCGTGCAGTAAGAAGAATGGCTATTGGGATGACCCGAAGATATGAAAATGTTCGAGATCGGTTGGAGATTCCAGGCTGAGAAGGCTCAGTAGAGTGCTTCGGGTATGATCTTGAAAGGCATGACAAAAGGATCATCTTAATCATACCATATATAGGAGTGTCCTTTTATCTTTTCCCCGGAGAATGGACGGTCGGCACCATGTGTACCAGAGTTGAAAATCCCCCATTTAGATAGAAGTGCCTGTTCGAACAGCCAGGTGTTTACCCAAAAGATAACAACCAAGAACAAAACTACCATCTCCAAAGTGGGAGGATATTTTTTGCTGCCAGAAATATAGCAGAACTCTAGGGAAATCACTAAACGTGCCAAGGGGAGGAAATAGTGTCTGAGGAAGAAGGTTATAATGACACAGGCATATTTCAAAAAACTTTGGGACAAAGAATGATGCTAGAGGACCTTAGAGGCTCAGAGACAAGGACAGGATTCTCAATGTCCAAGCTGTTTACCTCTGCGAACTTTGGCCTCACAGTGGATTTCCTCTCGTGCACGAACAGTCCAAGAAATGATCAAGGATTCGACTGGAATCCGTATCTTGGCCACTAGGCTTAGACCATCAGCAGCACTGGAGATATGAGAGGACTATCAGGGTGCTGAATTTGAAACTAGTAGTTCAAAAAATAGCAGAGTGAAGAAAACAGAGGCATGAAGCACATATTCTTCCAGTTATAACAACAGGAAGGGCTACTTTTACCATATCTGCCCTTTCAAAGAAAAGCACTTCTCATGGGGAATGAAAATCACGAAAACTGTAGAGGCTCCAATCCAGTATGATTTATGTGCTCTATGCCATTATCTACAACTGCCAGAAGGGCTGCCCACTAGTCCTAATAAAAAATCTCTAGGAGACTATGAGGACCAAAGTTAAGGCTTCAAGAGAAACTAGATCACGAGCTCAAGCTTCCAATAACTAGTCTGATGCCTAGGCACCAGGCACATCATCAAATCCACTCCGGTGAAGATAGTCAAGTAAGGAGCTTCAAAGCAATGGTAGTTAGGAAACTTTGCTGTATAACTAAGGTCGGCAGGAGCACTTGCTAAGTTATACTGATTACAGATGATCCAACATTAGAGAAAGGGCCAATTACCAAGCTGGCCTAAACATACTTCCTCCCACATAATACACCGACTAGAGAAAGGGCTAATTACCAAGCTGGCCTAAATATACCGACTAGAGATGATCCAACATTAAAGAAAGGGCTGATTACCAAGCTGGCCTAAATATACTTCCTCCCACATAATACCAGTTACAAACTAGTGGACAAGCACACACGCTTGCAAGGGCGAGTGACTGCTCTTAATGTGCAAGTCATAACTGCATGCGTCCATGCTTTTTCAGGTTCCAGACACACTCCGACAAATGGTATCATTCTCAAGCTTTGAGACAATGGCAATGCCCATTGCCATACATGTAGAGTATTTTCTCTTGATCTCGAAATAATTTGAAGAAACACAAAATTTTACTTCATCAAAGCAACTGCATGCTTCCCAAACCACTATAGCACTGAAAATTCACCAAAAAGGAAAAGAAGGAAATGGGAGCTTCCAAGGTTAAAATCTTGTCATCTCACCAGCAACCGAGGTTCAAGCTACTAGAATGCCACTCATGGCATCTTGTATTACGGGCTCTACTAGCACAAGGAGCCCCCAGCTTCAAGCATCAAGGAATTTCAGTACAAAAGTAAACTTCTTTCCAAAATCTGGGCAACATCAAAGCATTATGCTTGTAATTTACGTAATCCTATATAGATTTAATGCAGACAATTCAACCAAATGACAAATATCTAACCCCAAGTAACTGCAACTGAATTAAAGGTCTGACACTGCAATAAGCTTCACCAGTATAGCCTAAACGCATCTACAACCCTATTGTCAAATGTAAGCTCTCGAGATTTCAACTCAAAGCATAAACTCATCCGGAACCAATTAATGCCAAGCGCATTGCAATTGTGGACCCCAATTAGAACTTTTCAGCCAGGTTCAGTATTTTCCTTTCATGCCGACCTCCCGATATGATAGCAGCCACCAAGTATCCGGAAAAGATCAACAAGCGAAATTTTCGGGTGCCTAAACAAGCAAGTAGTTGTCCACTCCACGCCGACCCTTCACTACTACTTAGTCAATTCAATCAATTTAACAGCTAAGCAGTTTCATAAACCGAGCTTTCCTTAACCAGATGACCTTACTTCAACCTTAAACATATAAACATACTTATCAGGTGATCAGATACCAGAAAAAACCAAGTAATTTCCAGCCAAATTTCCAACGATGGCATGTGACAGACAAAATTTGGCCCGAGGAAAAGACCATGTCACAATACAAAATGCATCAGCAGCATTGCCAAGTTCCGGTTCCTCGATATCACATTTGCCAATCAACTACAACTATCAAATATAATTCCTAACCTTGAAGCCTCGATCGCATCGACAACAATTCAATAGAAGTCCCTACCTTCGAAACCAGCAATATAAATGAACCTTCGGAATCTATCTCTACGACCGATCGTCAGTCTCCCCCGTCCTTACGGTCCCCGCGATAAAAACCCCGGGCCGGGCGGTCCGCCGCCGAGTCCTGGACGGGAGGATGTTGTCCAAGTCGACCTCGGCGAGCGGATCGTCGGACAGATCGCTGTCGCTCTCCGAACGGACGCCGGCATTACCGTAGTCGTCGCTGCTGCTATCGCCGCTGCCCTCCTCTTCTCCTTCTTCGACGATCAATTTGCCCTTCCCCTTATCGTCCTTCATAACCCCCTTCCCCTTCACATCCACCTCGTGCCCTTCATCGTCTCCATCCTCCTCCTCCTCCTCCTCCTCCTCATCATCGTCGTCGTCGTCGTCGTCGTCGTCGTAATCGTCATCCTCCTCTTCCTCCTCCTCCTCGACCACCGCGTCCGCTCGTTTCTCCTCCCGAACCGGCGCCTCCTCCAAGTGGTTCCCGTCGCCGCCGGCGTGGTTTTGGTTGTCCAAAGGCTCGAGCTTGAGGCTCTTGCTGGAGCGATCTCCTCCTTCGCCTTCGCCTTCGCCTTCGCCTTCGCCCTCGGGTTCGGGGCGGGCGAGATCGGGCTTGCGCTTCGCGGGGTAAGCGAATTCCTCGCGGTTCTGGGTGTCCGCCATTAACTCTGCTGGCTGCGGCGGCGGCGGCGGAGGAGAGAGATTTCGAGGTTGGGTTCGAGGAGGAGGAGGAGGCAGTGGAGTTGAGCGAAACTGGTGGCGGTGATGGTGCTGGTGCTGGTGCTGGTTTTGTGTGCGGACGCCGGCCACCGCTTGGCGCAGGTTGTTTGGATTTTAGGGCTAAGAAGTGGGTCGACGGACCAACGCCACTCCGCACGTCGTAATTTTTTTGGGACGAAATCTCAAAAATAAAACGTTGTCCACTTTTTCTCGTGAAATACCCGTACTTTTTGGTCTTATAAAAATCCCAAAAAAAAGTTTAAAAAAATTATACCGAAATTATACTAGTGATCTAAAAGTATTTCAGTCACCGTTCCCTCGGCATGGCAACATGCCTGGACTTATCCAGCAAACATATGAGTGAGCATGGTCTAAATGGATGGTTTTCGCTTTGGAATTAGGAATTGTCCACTAATGACCGGTTCTAAAAATTGGAATTGAGACTTGCTCATTAGTTTCATAAATCCATCCAGGAGTGGGTCTGCCAATCCAATTCGGTTCCCAGATGAGTTTATGAAATCAGTTCCCAATATCTATAGAACTTGTTTGGTCATATATGTGAGTCGAATTGTAAGCCATTTATTTTAATTAAGAATTGAATACTATAAGACAAAATGAATAGATCATACTTGTTAGTTAAGAACTTAATTTATTCATAGGTCATAGGGTGGTCCTCTTAAGGTTTCTTAACCTGGAAACAAGTGGAGAATTAAATTCCACATTAAAAGTTCTAACCTCACAAAAGTTAAAACATTAATCACTTGATTCATCATTTTTCAACGTCAATCTAATTTAATCATGAGATGGCTAAAGAAATGCTAATTATACTTTTAAAATGAGGCATTGGCTCTTATGAACATCTCCAATCGGTTCTCTCATTCCTCTACATTTGTTTATTTTGTTTTGGTTGAAAAAGCAAGTAAATTGATTATTAGAATGAAAAAGAAAAGTAGATGGTTAATCTTATTAAACACCCAAGAGACAAAATTAGTCAGTGATGTCCAATAACTACAAATATACATATATGCACATATATATTTGATCAAAAAATTACAAAATAATTAAGTAATTATAATGAAATTTTTTTTTAAAATATATATTCGATTTGATCAAGGTGGGTGGGGCGATCCATGCTTAAAATTGGAAACCGGAATGGTACTTACCAGTTCCACTAAATTGGAATTGGGAACCAGATTAACTCTCATGGGAATTGTTGGTTTCAGTTTGGTCTGATTCCGAGCGGCCCAGGCGGTTCTTGGTTTATTTTGCACATTTTAAACAAATAGATCTAACATGGTTATACATATCCATCCAGTCTACTCAAAATGATATGACATCACACTCTTTATCTCTCTAAAGGATGAAATTAGGCCAAATGGGCAAATGGATAGTTTTTTGTTTTAAAGGTTCCTCTAGTGAAAGGATGAATCTGTCTCCTTACTAAACTCGTGCTTGAGGGACCAAAGATTTATCAAAGTAAAGGCCTCCGTTTAACAGAGATCTTGATTTTTAGGTTCACGATGTTCGAATCGTCGATTGGATCGACATTTTGGGCCTTTTCCTGGCAGTGATAAAGTGCTGGGGTTTTTGTTGTGAGAATCGACGATATTGATGAGCTACTCAATGTCTAATATACTGGAAAGCCTACTTGGAACTTCTTATTTAGGTGCATGCGGTAGGGTTCTGTGATCCGAAGCTAGCGATTTTGTATTGAGTATGAACAGTTGGCGAAACATAGGCAGGTGTATTGCTATTTTATTATAGATGGAACGTGGGTGGCTTTATGGAATTTGGAGAAAAGTTGACATGTTGGGGTCTTATTAAACACTACCTTGGGGATTGAAGCATGAGTTTGTAGATGATGCTATGCTTATGGGTATATGCTAAAACTATGCTATAAAGTTCCAAAGTCAAGGTATATGCTATGCTTATGAGTATATGCTAAAACTATGCTATCAAATTTCCTGGTTATACCTCGAAGAACGAGACCATGCAAATTTACAACAATGATCAAGGGTTTCAACTGGTGGGTCTAGCATTAGGATTGGATACATTGGATGCTTATGTCGAGGGAGAATTGATAAATAATGCTGATGTTGAATTAGTAGATGAAGTTGGGGTTAAAATTGAGACTTGGTGAAATAGGAGACGAAATATCCACTTCCGATTGAGTTGGGAGGAAATTAGGTCTCGAGTGAGGGCTGGGCTTGGGGCTGGGCTTAGAATATAGGGCTCGAGATTCCAGGGTGAAGTTGAAGTTGAGGCTCGGGTTGAAGTAGTAGATGAATTTGAGTTTAAGGTTGAATTAGGACATGAAGTTAGGGTTGAAGTTGGGTGGGGCTGGGGCTGGGGTTGGGCTTGAACATGGGCGTGGGTAAATAAGATCTTGATATTGGACATTGACAATAAGAGAGATGGTGGCACTCTCATCTTAGACATTTTTTTATCTCTTTTTGGAATGATGATCCAATTTGTGATGGCTAGAAATATGTTGTCCTGGATTTCTACTTCAATGTGATGGAACAATTTATGAACTTGGATGATCAATGTCCAAAAATTCGATGTATAGAGCGTTGTGAGATTGCAAATTCTACTATAATTAATGGTGTGAAACAGGTTTTACAGGACTAGAATTTGAAATCAACAAGGCCAGCATTTGATAAAACTATGTAGCAATGAATTTCCACATTTGGTTGCTATAAATTTATGTCGCGGCCAAATTACAGCAACTTACCGGAATGTATCTCTAGTGACCAACAATTTGGTTGTCAAAAGCTATCAGGACAAGAGAAATGACAACTCCTATAAATTCATGGTGTGGCTTAAATTGTCAAAAAGTGGAGAGCAATTATAAAAGTACACAATATAATTAAAAGGTATATCTAAATATGAAAGCGACAAAGGCATTAGAGGTTTTTGATTTTTTTTTTTGAATGTTCCATTGGGTTCTTAGTCTTTTCTTTTGGTACAAGTAGATCGGATCTACTAGTTCCCTAAACTATATATTTTTCTGTAAGAGCCTTCCGTTAAAATAGTGATTGGAAATGTTGAAGGGGGCAATTAATTTGCCATTAGATGCCTGGCTGGCATCCACGTGACATCTCGTGTGGCGATAAAAAGCCTTTAGAAATATAGGAAAAACTTACATTTTTTTTCCACATAAAAGAAAGGAAATCTTTCGACAAAACAAAAAAGAAATTGTGCCAATTAAAAATTGAGAAACGAGCACAGGTGGAAGCCCTCCTCATCATGGCCAGGACGGCTGCCGTCGTCCAAGCGCCGGAGAGGGGCATCAGCCTTTCGTTGGAGTCATGTGAACAATGGCGTCCTCGCCACCGCCTCCCGAACACAAGCAAACCCATATTTACAGTCAACAAGACCCGACGATCCATCATTTGTTTTCGATGAAGTGCAAAATGCGGGAGATGAGAAAATCAAAGGGAAAGTCCAGCAACAATTGGACGTAGATCTTCAAGTCCTCCCCATCGACATGACGATCTACCATTCTTGACCTCAAAATCAACTTTCAAATTCTAGGTAGTTCGATGTTCATAAGAAACAAGGAACAAAGAAGCAGCAAATTAATGTAACATTCCCAAATTTTGAACTTTTCCAAATTCAATACTTAACCCGGTCAATTGAAAAGACCAATTTGTTCTTCTTCTTCTTCTTTTTTTCTTTCTTTTTTTTTGGCAAAAAAATGGTTCGACTTGGAGGCCATTGTGTTGATTCGCCCAAGCTTGGTGTGGTATGCTCAGTGTGGAATGCAGCCGGTCTTTCCACCCCTATTGCTCTCTCTCCTTTTTTTTTGGTCTCTAGAGTTTCTCATTTATTATCTCAATTTTCTTCCTTTTTTTAAAAAAAATTCACATCATCAATCGGGAAAATTTCAGAAAAATGACCTGAAGTATTCTTATTTTCTCAAATAAGAGCTTAAAGTGGACTTTATTTCAAATAAGTGGCCTTGGTTGTTTCAAAGAAGAGCCTAAAGTGGCCTTAGTTGTTTTAAATAAAGACTTGATCTCATTGGTTGCGCCAACTAGTTAAATTTTTCGATCGGTCAAGGATATTTTTGTCCAAATTTTCCTTTCTTTTTTCTCTTTTCTTCTTTATTCTTTTTTGGCATTGGGTGATGGCCACTAGCAAAGGTTGGCGAGGGCCTAAAAGCACTCATTAATGGGTGAGGGCTTGCCCTTGTTAGCCGCAGGCGAGGCCACCTTAGCCAAATCTAGCAAGGGCCGACCTTGTAGATGGTTGCGAGGGGTTGCCTCCCCCAGGGCGACAGTCGCCTTGCCCAGGTGAGGCCATCCCTTTCTTGTGGTCGATGTGGGTGACCGTCGCCCAGTCCTTTGTGGGCTAGCCACTGGCGAAGAGGAAGAAGAAGAAACCAAAAAAAAAAAAAAAGGGAAAATGACAAATGACGAAAATGCCATTTATTGTCGAAAAGTCAGGCCATTAATTGAAATCGACACATCTATTTCAAGCTCTTATTTAAAATAGACATAACCATTTTAGGTCCTTATTTAAAACAATATCCATTTTAAGTCTTTATTTGAGAGAAAAATGACACTTCATGTCTTTATTTGAAATAAAGTCCACCTCGAGTTATTATTTGAGAAAATAAGGGCACTCTAGGCCCCTTTTTGGAATTTTTCCTCAACAATTAAACTAGTCAGTAGTGTCGTGGTGGTGGCATGATCTACCTCGTCATTAGTCCCATCTATGTACATGACGGAAGGACTATCATAAACAATAGCAACATGGTTCAAAAACTCAATTGCATAAAAAGTTTAGTGATCTTATTACATATTTTGCAAACTTTAAAGATTATTGGTGCCTTTTATCCTTATATGAAAAGATAATTTTTTTTTTTCAAGATTTAAATTCTTTGCAAGAATGAATTTTTAGGATAGAGGAAATTCAAATTTTGATATGAAACACGTGGGTGTGATTAAATAGAATTATTATCCTATGCATTTTTCATGGATTTATAATTTTTAAAATATGCCAATTTGGGCCAAAAAAAAAAGAAGATATTTGTTAAAATAGGACGTTTTCTTTCCTTTTTTTTTTTTTGGGGGGGGTCAAAATAGGACTTTTTCTTTGCTTAGTATATCAGCATAGATAAAAAACAATGAAATGATATTAACAGAAATAAAACTAAACCAAGTAGATAACTGCATGCTTAAAGATACAAATAAAACAAACAAATTAAAGTAATCATGGGAACAATTGAAAAAATGGACAATATTTCTTCCAACTATTGAAACTTCTGAAGAAGCCCTTGTCACAATATGACTTGTTGCCCAAAATAAGAGAAATTCTGAAGATTTCTTATGCTAGAATTCTTATCCAACGAGAAAGAAAAGGAAAGAGAGTAAAAAAAAGAGCTTTTGAAAACACCACGCTATTGAGAAAACTCCTTTCTTAAGAATATCATGCTTTTTAGATGGAAGTGGTCATCCCAATATTTCTCTAAAAATGTGTCTAAATGTTGAGGGGAAAGCGATATGTTATTTTTTTATATTACTTTTCCCCCTTAAATAAGCATAAACAGACCGGCCCTAATTACACAACTTTCTGCTCACATAGATTGATTTGTTTTTTTAATAATCTAGGGACACGGGAGTGGAGATTGGGCTATCTAGACACTCATAGACTAGTCTTTAATTTCATAAACCAATTAAGTCGACATCTTTGATCTATGCAAAAGACTCTAAACCAGAGCAATTTACATGCAGTCGATGAGAGTTGAACAATAACCTCTAATTTTTAAAGGGTAGATCCCCGATGCTCTAATTATTTGTCAAACCTTGAGGGTTACTTATATTGAAATCTCTAGCCAAGGGCTTTTCAATCTATGTGAGTGAAATCAAATGCATACACAAAATACATACCCACGGAATTATGTCAAAAAGTGCATTTAGGACACTTATTACTAAGTATCCAAACAAAGAAACATCGCAATCTTCAATATACCGATTATTATGTGATGTGCACAACTAATGTTTCGAAAATCCTATATTTGCTCACAAAAATATGTTTAACAGGTATCCGGAGCGCTCTTCATAGAATTCATATATAAAAGCTTTTGAACATAACTCCCTCTCTCTCTCTTTTTTTGGTAAAGTAACTCCCTCTCTCTCTCTCTCTTTCTCTCTCGTATTTTGCATTTTGTGAAAATCCAACCAAGCGGGGACCATGAAGAGCCCGTGCATGGCGTTTACGTGGCTTGGAATGGCCCGACTCGTATTTACCAAAGGAAAACGAGAAAAGCTTTTGAAAACCATCTCCCGCTCAAGAGAAACCGCCATTTTCACTTTCTTCTCTCCCTCTAAAGCTTGTAGTCCGGCAACGCGCGGTGGCTCGCCTGTCTCCACGGTGGCGCACCGGAGATCTTTGGGAGAACGACATGCTGCCTCTGCACGCCAGGTGCCCTTCAAGGGAAAGGGTCCCCGAAGGGGCTTTTCCCTCCCATCCGCACGCGTGAATCTCTTACTGTAAGAATCATGGCGGACGTCGTTGATGTTGTCCTTGCAGGGTAGATGGCGATGACACGACAACTGCTGCTGCAGTTCATTGCGGAACTGCCGTCCGTTTACTGAGACGACTCTTACCACGAAGGAGATCAGCTTGCAAATTTCCAACCAGAATAAACAGATGTTAGGTTATGCAGCTTGGATTCCATCTGAAACACGATTCTGCTTTGATATGCTGTACCCTCTCTTCTACGATCTGCTGCGTCTCCAGGAGTTTGCACAGCGGCTCCTTCTGCGAATCTAAAGTCCTGAAAAGTACCTTCCGTCCCTTTTTCTTTCGTGAAGAATCTGAATCCCAGCTCCACAGGATGAACTCTTCTACCTCCGCGTTTCATGCTGCGGTTGTGCATGGGGAAGTGGGTGAGGAAAAAATTGAATCCCGAGTTTCAGGATTTGGATTCTGATACGGCGATTAAGTATTCCATAGGACTGACGTGATTGGTCCTGTAAAGAAAAGCCTCAAACTCTCCTTATTCAATAAGAGCATTGTAGTCATTTAATCCCATTAGGCTGTGTAAAAAGCCATTTTGGCGGTGTATCCAAGGTACGGTCACAATTAAGAGGCATTATGTTTATTTATTTATTTCACTTTATTTTTGTCGAAATTAGCTCTGTTGAAGATAAATTTGTAGAAAACCTTCTACATAGTCGAGCAGATTTATGATTAATTGTCCCGTAAAATGTATACAAATTTTAACATAACTAACTATTTAACACGGTCACATGTTCATAAATTTTCATTTATTGCTTTGCATATCACCATTAAAATTTTTCTTATTAGCTGTCTTTTTCTTAAATATATACATATAATGGGACGATCAAGTGAAGCAGAAAAAATAAAAAATAAACCCCTTTTTAAAGTAAGACAAAGATCACAGTTACAATCTCAGCGTGAAACTTTAAAAGATGAAATTAATCAAAGCATAAAATAAGATTTTATTAAAATGCCAGTAATATGCTATGTATCGTTGATTGATTAGCATCATTTGTGGAGAGTTTACCGAAAAATATCAAGATACCTCCATATGCATAACCTTTTTCATGTTGATGTTTAGTGTATTTCTAAATAGTCTTATAATGTCTTACATACTCTCTGTGGAAAGTCTTGCCAATAGGAATGAAAAAACACAAATTCTTAGATACAGTAAATACAGAAACTTAATCTTTTTAGATTAATGAAATTAATGAATCAATTTGCGAAAGTGAGCTTTGAGAAGGAGGGATAAAGAATAGATGAGTTGTTATAAGAGTGATGATGAAGAAAAGGCTAATTTTTATTTTCTAAATAACAATAAGTTTTAATTTGACAGAAAATCATAGAAGGAATATAACTATGTTAAAAGAAACTATGCAAATATGGAAATCATAAAAGCTGGTTTTTGCCTATCTAGTAAAAGAGGAATGGATTTGATCACATAGGGGTGGAAATAGCCCACCACTTTTGAAGTATCCAGAATTTACTCAATTCACTTTTTTGTTCAACTCCTTATTTACACTCCATTTACAAATAATCAAATGTCCAGAAGAAAAAACTGTACAATATCATTATTGTATAAGATAATCTAATTAAAGCTATAATATTGCTCACACCCTACACATGATAATTAATTATGAAAAGTCTATTCGGAGCGAGGTATATTCTCTTTATCTTTCAAAATTCAGTGGCTTTTACAATTAAATATTTATTACCAATTGATCCAGGCAGATTAATCATCTTTGTAATCTTTGCGAAAGTGTAGAGTACTTTTCGTGAAATTTGGAAAAAGAAGCAAGATATATTCGGCATATGATTAAGAAAGTAGACCTGAGGCAATTACAAACATTATACATTTGATGCAACAGCATCGTCCATGTTATGAGTAAACATTAGAACACTTAATTTTCTCATCCCCACGTTGAACTCAAAACCCTTCGCAGCAAATAATGGCAACTCATGTCAACGAGCACAGAAAGCACCATGTGTTCTCTGAGTTTCCAGGTGCAGAAGAAATATCCGCCATATCGAATCTTGAAGAGAGAGAGAGAGAGTGAGAGATGCCATTGATTTCTGGGTTGGTGGTGAAGCAACAACTGAAACCAAAGAAAGAGAGGGAAAAAGTGAAAAGAGAGGGGAAAAACTAAAGGAAAACGCAGAACTTTTGCAACACCTGGAGCCCTAACGTACTCCATTCGTCCTCCTCCTCTTGGCCAAACCCCAACCACTTCCGCTCCTTCTTCCACCACCTCACCACCCCTTCCTCTCTCTCTCTCTCTCTCTCTCTCTCTCTCTCTAACCCCCATTGTTTCTGTTCCCGTTTCTCAATGCTAACCGCTGAACTCCAACCCAAACCCAACCCCAGTTCAACCATCCTCTCGAGTTTGCGCTCCTTTTATCACTATCCATCACATGCCTTTATGCACCATAGACATCCATGTGTGTCGCTGTGAACCCTAGAAAGAAGATGTAAATGCAACCCTCCATGAATGAATGCGCATAGCCCACCTGTCTCCACTCCCTCGCCCACTCTTGCACGCGCCAAACCAAACCCTTGCTTCCCAAAAAACAAGCCAAACAAAGAAAACAAAACAAAAGAAAATAGTAGTAATGAGTACCCGGTTATCGCACTAACCACGATGAACCCACATTAGCCTGAATGCAGCAGGCACACATGTCGCCATGGCCTCGCTGTGTAATCAACAACGCACATGGAAGTTCAAAACAAAATAGAGGAAAAAGAAAAGCCTTCCCCAAAACGGAAATATAAAGAGAACCCACCACTCATCGCATAGAGAGAGAAAGTAGAGAGCAGAGAGAGAGAGAGAGGGAGGGAGACAGATTTTTAGACTTCGGCCTCTTCTTAACACCCACCTCACCACCACCACCACCACCTGTAGCTCCTCCATCTGCAACAAACTTTCAGGCCCCCCTTGTCTCTCTCCCCCCCTCCCCTTTACACTGAAACCCAGAAGCCACGGCCACCGCACACTCACTCGCCGAGGAAATATGATGATGGTGGCGGATCACGATGAGGATCGTGGGCTCAAGAAGAAGGCGGGCGATGGCCACGATGCCGGGTCGGGTCGCGACGGGTCGGACCTGGTCTCGGCCGTGGCCACCCTCGGGGCGGTCCAGAGGAGGAAGAGGATGGCCAGGCTCAGGCGCCCTCACGTCAGCTTCCTCACCTTCCCTCGCGCCTCCGCCTCGCACGTGCCGCATTGCCCCCTCCTCCCCGAGCCCCACGCACGTGTGAGCCCCCTCGCTTCGATAAAACCCCCCCTCTTTTTTTTCTTTTTCTTTTTTGTAGTTATTACTGGTTCTCTTCTTCATTTAATCGCTCGTTAATGAAGATCTATGTCGTCTTCCGCGTAATTTGGGCTGGTTAAATGGGTCACTGATGATCCTCTCATTTTCAAGACCGATCTTTCGCTGATACTATTTAGATCGTCACAAATTTCTTGTCCGTTAATTTAATAAACTGAGAATTGGGTTCATATCTGCAAAAAGAAGTAAACTCGTAGCATAATTTTCTCTGGACATATAGTGGATCAACCTCATATAATTATAAAAATAATAATTTGCAACAAAAAAAAAAAAAGAAAAGAGAAAGGAAATCGTGCGGTGAATAATTGATTATCTTTGTTCCTGTCGATGAATTTGACGATCGAGTGAAGCTATCTATATATGTAGATAAATTAGCGAAGGAAAATATGAAACTTATAATTTTTGGCGATAGCAAGTGAAGGGGGGAAAAGTCGCGGAAAAAAGCTAAGAGAACCGAAGCACATTTTGATCTAATTTAAGGTACCAAGATATGAAAAGCAGAACAAGGGACATGAGATTTCAATAATGTCCCGAGGGCGGGCTTGGCATTAATATCTCTAGGTCTCATTTAGTCCAATCTTCGTCTATGAGATTTACTAGATTTTCTATCCAACATGATGACTCCATGGGCTGGAAGAGAATGTATTGCCATTTCAATAAATAATAGAGATTATATGTATATCTAGAGAAGTTTCGTGAATGGCTTCATTTGGAGACTCGGAGACGATCGGTCAGATTTAGAACCCCTTTTCTTTTTCTGTTTATTAGCTTGTTCCTTTTAACAGCTAGCCTTAACTTTCGTGATGGATAACTGGGGGCGGCAATGGATCTTCTGTACAAAAGCCGGTTTAGGTGTTTTGAGTTCACCATATCTAGTACTTGTTGGGATTGGGAAAAGCATCACGTATGTCATTTTGGTGACAATACTCGTAATGTAGTAAGTTCTCTTGTTGGTATTAGTCTATGCTCGGACACTGATTTGTCAATTAGCTTGGTAGTAGATTTTTTTTTTTCTCACGATGGATATCCTTAGCTTGCTTGAACGATGAAGTATGTTCTTTACTTCAATTTGCTGTAAGCATTGATACGTGTTATGAGTATCCTGTTTGTAATAACATCATAATAATTTCGATGACTGAAATTTGATTATAGGAAATCGATCCACGGAGACTGAGATTCCTCTTCCAAAAGGAACTGAAGAACAGTGATGTGAGCTCCTTGAGAAGAATGGTACTCCCAAAGGTATATGCTTATGTCTACATCTAAATAACTTTGTCAGTAGTTACCATAGATCTTAACTTGAGGCCGATAGCTAATGTTAATTATTGCCAAATATTTTAAATTGTTAACTACACACATTATTTCAGAAAGCAGCAGAGACTCATCTTCCCACGCTCGAATCCAAGGAGGGCATTCTTGTAAACATGTACGATTTGGATGGTCAGCACACATGGAATTTCAAATACAGGTTCAAGTATACTTCAATATTAACCTAAATTACAACGGTTGCACATTGGCCATGCCTATAGTAACCAATTAGCTCATCTAGGATAGTTTTGGCCAAGTATAATTAAGATGGAACAATGTGTTTTTTCATTGCTTTTCCTTTTTGACGTAGTGACATTGCTGAATCGACATCTTTCTTTCTAGATTTTGGCCTAATAACAACAGTCGGATGTATGTCCTCGAGAACACCGGTATGCACATCATTGTTTAGTTGATCAAGATTCACTTTTTGACTATTTTATCTTTCACTCTCCCGATATTCAATAGGAACTTATAAGATCTTTATTATGTCCTAGGGAATTTTGTCACCACTCATGGGTTACAACTTGGAGACTTCATCATGATGTACGAAGACAGTCAAAATCACAATTATGTAAGCTAAATGTTATGCTACGCCCCAATGCTACTGGATGAACGAACTTGAGAGAATTTCCAAATTCATAGCTATTCTGATCATTGACAACAGGGATTCACTATAAATATCTACATTTTGATAGGTGATTCAGGCCAAAAAAGCTTCTGAAGAAGATGTTTATACAGATATTGCTCAGAGCACCATCAGCGACTTGGCTTTTCAAGACCACTATGAGATGAATAATAACATCAGCTCCTTCGATGAGAGTTACCCTGCAATCGATCAAGATGCAGAGATGTCATTTGTCTATGACACCAGCTTCTCGAATGACTCTCCACTCGATTTTTTGGGCGGATCTATGACCACCTATGCCAGGATTTCCCCACCGGAAAGCTTCGGTTCTGTCGAGAACTTGTGCCTTGATGACTTTTGGTAGGTTCATGATCTTGGTTTAGCCGAATTAAAGCCGACTTTCGCTAGATCTTGAAAAATGTTGAGTGGGGGTGACATGCTTTGGCCAAGATTGGAAACTTTTTTCCTTTTTTTGCATTGATCTTTTGAATCCATATATTATATATATATGCTTATCTATGTAGCTTGCAATAAGAAATAAAAAAGTGTATGTCAAACTCTGTGGTATGCTTTTGCTGTTACTATTCAGACGTTTGGTACTTGTCATCTTCCTAGGGAAGCAAAGTTGAGCATAAAAGAAGTTGATTTCCCCAACTGAAGGACCCGTGCGTGGCATTTAGGTGGCTCGGAATGTTCCAAATCGCAATTCCTATTTAAACGACAATTTTGTTATTTGAAAACGTGGGTCTCGCTCAAGAATCAAATTTAGAGAGAGAGAACGAGACAGAGAGAGATCGGCCAATTTGAAATATCCAGAATTTACACAAGTCGACTTTTTGGCTTCAGCTCCTTATCTACTGCCCCTTTACCAACCAAGTAATCAAATGCCCAGAAACAGAACTTTACACCATTATTAAGGAAATAAGTACATCGGAAGTCTCAACACTTGTTGCAATTATTAAGGAAATAAGTACATCGGAAGTCTCAATACTTGTTGCAAAAGTGTAATTGAATTTTAAAACCCTTAAATGATATAATCAAATTTTAAGACTTCTTAAGTTGATGTAGTTTATTCTTTTGATTAACGTTGTCCAGTCTAGCTAAAGGAAAACGTCAACATGGCTTTTTTTTTTTTTTTTTATTACTTTTCAAGACACGTGGCACCAATGTGGCGCTTCTTGAGTGTTACATTAAAAAATCTTCAAAGTTTAAAAAGAAGAAAAGGAAAAAAGAAAAAGAGTATAAAATATGAAAGAAACATATTCCCACGATCTCTTCTGTCTCTTATATACTTCAAGGTATAAAGAATTTCGATGAAAGCTAGGGTTTCAATCATAGTAGCTGAAGAACCAGTTATTGTCATCACGAATCCGTCCATGAGAATGCCACGATTGTCTTTACAAATAATCCCAATGGCCCTGGCCCCTAGTGAAGCTTCTCTCAAAACGAGCCTATTGGAATGATGAGGATACTAGATCATCCTAATCTCCATATAATAAGAGATCTAGTTGCATTATACAATTTCTGTTGTTGCCAAATTAATGATTGTAACTCATTGTATTGCTCTCTATTAAAGGTTAATGAATCATCCCCAAAGAAAATAAGATGTAATAGGGAGTTACCACCATGGATATGCTTTCAAGGGATTGTACTCTTACTCATTTGAACCGCGTTAACTATTGAGTGTCCCTCTTCTCTTCTTTTATCTCTCTTCTATACATGATCATCATTAAAACACGGTATCAGAGTGAAACACAATCTTAAGGTCGGCTCCACTGTCAATGTTTCCGCTTGTTTGTTGGTGATTGAGAATCCGAGTATTGTTGTTACAATAATGGACTACCAGCAGCCTATTGAGAATTGTTCTTGCAATCTCATTCTTTGGACTAATCTGTTTTGGAGTTTCTTACAGCCTATGAAATGTTCTCCTATTTATGGATCTATTTTTGCTATGGTGTTTTTGGTTTGCGCGAATGACAATCTGTCATTAGATTCGATTGGTCTCAGATAAGTTTGCTGAATTTTGTGCTCTTTTTCTATCTAACACTATGGCTGATAACAATAAATCTGTTTCATAGTGGTCCAATAAACTTACAATTACTATGTCAAATAGGCGTAATTATTTGCCTTGGTCTAAATTTGTCTCTATAGTTCTTTGGGTAGATTGAAATTGAGTCATGTGAATGGTCTTATCAGAGCACCTGCATCTACAAATGCAAAATTCCTTGAATTGTAGGCAAATGATGATATGGTCATGTCTTGGTTGTTTAATTCAATAGAGTCTCAAATCTTTAAGATATTTGCTTATTTAGAGACTGCAAGTCCCTGTAGGATTTTTTGCAGGATATGTACGGCAAAGTTGATAATGCATCCCGTGTATTTGAGTTGCAACAGGAGCTTGCTCATATGACCAAGCACCTAATCAAACATTCACCAAACATCTTGTTAATCTAAAAAAGAAGTGGGATGAACCGTGACAGTATTGACCACCAGCTAATACGGTTGAGATTCATGCCCAACGTGAAGAGAAGGACAAGATTTTCCAACTTCTGGTCAATCTTAGACTTGAATGTGAAGACCTTAAGAGACATCCTAACGAATTCTACTCTTCCCAACTTTGCTATTGTTTGTGCTATGGTTAAAAGGGAGAAAACTCGTTGTCGCGTGATGCCTTCTGATTCCAAGAAAGGGGGAAATTCGGTTGAGAGGTCTGCCCATATTGCTAAAACTAGTTATAGCGGTTACTCTGGTTCTGATGGGGGTAGTTTCGGTTCGGGTAAAGGTAAATGCAAAGCCGCGATAATAATTTTCATTGTGATTATTATGATAAGGACGATCACATTAAGGATCGTTATTGGGAACTGTATCTTCATCTTCGGCCTAATAAGGATAAAGGGGTGATGCCAAGGTTGTAGCTCAAACTCAAGGCTCGACATCTTACTTTCAAACCTCTCTGGGTGAACTCGCTCTTTAACTACAGCATGGTATCCAATCCGATTGCATAAGACCTTCCATTTTAGATTCTAAGAATCTAGTTCAATTTAGTAATTCCTTGGTTTCACAAGATCCATCTAAATTAATACTCTATGATATTTGGAGTAATGCTCTTATGGACTCTCGTGATAGTCTTAGATATTTTGTTGTTTTTATTGATAATAAGTCCAGCACCACTTGGCTTTCTTTGTTGACCTTTAAGAGTGAAGTGTTGGAAGAGTTTCGAGAATTTTGTAATATGGTTCACACTCAATTTGGTCGTATATCGAGATTCTCTGAACTGATAATGGAATTGAGTAAACAAACCATTTTTTTTATTCATTTCTTAAGTTTTCGGGAATTGTTCATCACACCTCCCGTGTTGGCACCCCTCAACAAAATAGGGTAGCTGAATGGAATAATCATCATTTACTTAAAATGACAAGAGCTATGTTATTTCATGGTAACTTTCCCAATACATATTGGTTAGATGCCGTGATTGCTAGTTGTTACTTGATTAATTGTCTCCCCAGTAAGATCTTATGATACAACTATCCAATGGAGGTACTTATTAGGCAACTTGCAAATATTCCACATCTACGAATATTTGGAAGTGTTTGTTTTGTTCACTCTCTTGTGGGAAAACTTGATTTTCATGCTCCCAAATGTGTTTTATTGGTTACTCCAATGTCAGGGGCATAAATGTTTCGATCCATCTACCAAGAAGGTTTTATCACCCGTAATCTTATCTTTGATGAGACTTGCATGTTTTTTTTCTAGCAAAGAACACTTGTAGGGGGAGAATGGTGGTGCTAATTTAGACTATAATGGGTTCGATGTTGAAGTTGCTCCCTTGCTGATTATGAATGATCACATCAGTGATCCTGTTCTTACTACAGAGCAAGTGGATGAAATTGTGGAGATAGAATAGCTTACACCTGCTTCCGCTGCTTCGACTCCTGTTCATAGGACCACTAGGATTTCGCAGCCATCTACCAGACTTCATGACTTCACCACTCATTACTTGTTCGACTTCCTGTATAGGATCATATTTGCTACAATAAAAGTTTGCTTGCTTCCATGATTTTTAATCAGCTGTTGATGCTCATAAAGAATCTACTATCATCCTCCAAGCCAGAAGTTGTCTAGTGTCGTGAGATGTTATGAAAGAAGAGCTAGAGGTACTTGATGAAATTTCGCACTTGGATATCATTACCTTACCCAAAGGAAAGCATTTTGTTGGTTGCAGATGGGTGTATAAAATTAAATACAAGAGTGGTGGTTCTATTTAGCGACTTATTGTCAAGGGCTACACTCAAACATATGGTGAAGACTATAAATAAATGTTTGCTCCCATAGCACAAATGAACATAGTAAGGGTATTGATGTTTGTAATAGCAAATTATAATTCACCACTCTTTCAAATGAATGTTAAAAATGCATTCTTACAGAATTGGAAGAAAAAATTTACATGAACACTCAACCTAATGCAGTATGCAAGCTTAATAAAGCAATGTGTAATCTCAAATAGTCGCCACATGCTTGATATGGAAATTAAGTTTCACTCTTGAAAGTGTGGGATTCAAACAATGTGATTCGAATTCCTCCTTGTTTGTGAAGCAAAGTGCCAAAGGAACGGTGACTCTTCTTGTCTACAGGGATGATATAGTTATTACCAGTGATAATCTTCATGAAAGTGAAGAGGTGGCTTGCTCTAGTAAATGATTATTTGTGTTTCAAAGGAAATTTAATCTTGACTTGTTAAAAGAGATTGAGAAACTTAGAGCTGTTTTGGTAGTGGTCGATTTCAGAGGTTGGTTGGACAATTGATTTACTTAACCATTAACCGTCCATATATTGCTTATGCCATCCGGCGTCAGTTATGTAAGCCAATCCATACATGCTCCTACTGAAGGACAAATGGCACTTGTGGATTACAGACTTTGGTACCTAAATTCTAGTGCAGATCAGGGTATTTTAATGAAGAAATGGTCATATTGGTATTGTAGGGTAAATTGATGCGGATTGAGCTAGGAGTCCTACGAACAAAAATCAACTACAGGCTTCTGCACCTTTGTTGGCAGCAACTTAGTCACTTAGAAAAGTAAAAAACAGACTATTGTGGCAAGGTCCAATACGAAGGCCAAATACAGAGCCATGAACTCAACTACAAGTGAAATGGTTTGGCTTCAATTGTTTGTGCAAGAATTGAGGTTTGGAACCTCTAAGTGCTCTATAAAGTTATTTTGTGATAATCAAGCCGTAATCTATATTGCTTCAAATCCATTTTTTCATGAATGAACAAAATATATATAAGTTGATTATCACTTTATTTGTGGTCGAAGACAGACAATTGAAATTTCTTATGTCTGAAGTGATAAGCAAACTTGCAGACGACGCATTCACTAAGGCTCCCTCTAAAAGTGTTTTCCAACACATGGCATCCAAATTGACCTTCGATGACGTTTTGGCTCCAGGTTTTTTTTTTTTTTTTTTTTTTTTTTTTTTTTTTTTTTTTTGGGGGGGGGGAGGGTGTTGGAACAACGAGGACGTCAAATCGTCCTAATTTCAATATGGCTGGAGATTTGGTTGGGTTGTGTGATAGCTATAATTACCAAATTAATGATTGTAACTCATTATATTGCTATTAAAGTATAATGAATTCTCCCCAAAGAAAATAAGGTGAATTGGGGATTTACTACTATGGATGTAAGCTAAAGGGGACTATTCTCTTGGTTGTCTAAACCACGTTAATTATCGAATGTCCATCTTCTCTTCTTTTATCTATCTTCTATACATTCTATACATGATCATCATTAAAACAAAGCCCCATTAATATTAATCTTTAAAGTGTTAATAAGTGGAGCTATTTATATCGGAGAAAGATGACATCACAAATGCTATCTTTTTTCTAAGGTGCTTACTTGAATACCATAACTTTTTTTTTTTCAAATCATTTGAGTGACATGATTTATGTATGGTGTTCATTTGAGTGTCATAATTTTTTTTTTAAATCACTTGAGTATCATCTAACTTTTCAATTAATTATTTAAATGCCACAACTTTAAAAAATATTCCCCACAAGTGCTGTGCTACATCAGATTTCCAGCATTTGGGTGAATATTATAAAACAAAATTGGAACTTAAGTGAAGAATTGAAAGTTGTGGCATTCAAATAAATGTTTTTTCAGAAGTTATGGTACTTAAATGGTCAAAAAATAAGTTATCACATTTAAATAAATACCATATGAAAGTCATGATACTTGAAGTACCCTATTCTCCTTATCCGCCGTTCGATTATCTCAACAAGTGCTGAAGGGATACTTTTATGTTGTAGCTACTTAAAGGAGTTGTAGATTGAAAGATCTCTAACAACTGTAATTCATAAACCCAATTTTTTTGGGGTAAAGGTAATTCATAAACCCAATTTGTCTTGCCGAAAAACCAGATTGTTCCCTTGTCGCTAGACAGTCCTTAACACTACAGGCGACGAAAAGTTAAGTCATCTTTATTCTTTTGATTGCCACCACCGCGTGATATGGAGAGTGCATGCTAGCCCTTGCCCCGCCTGTCGCGAGGGCCCTCATCCGCGGAATTAGGGGCGACAGAGCTGCAGCCTAAAACATTAGGCCATAAAAATGTGAGAAATTTTTCCCACTTTCTTGAATATGGTTTTTCTTCCGTGTTATTTGCTTGTCGTATGGTTTCTGTTTCTCAAGGAAAGAGTTTGAATGGTTTGACACGGAACTTTTACTTTCCTTAGGCAAAACAGAGAAACTATAATAAAAAAGTATATCGGATTTTTACTTTATTGAGTTAGATGGAGTTAATTTCTTTACATCAATATGATAAGTTGTTAGACTTCATTATAATATCCGAAAGTTTTGAGACTCGATTATACTTTTATGACAAATTTTTATTTTTATGATATACTCATCCCTATTCTTATATTTTAAGATAAACTAATAAAATATATATAATGCTCCCACCCAATACATGATAGTTATTTCTCAAAACTCTATTTGGTTCGAATCATATAGTATTATATATTAAAATTCAATGGCTCTTATAATTGAGTTCTAATACAATTTGACCCGAGTGAGATTAATCATTTTGCGAAAGTTTGAAGTAATTTTTTTTTTTGTGGAGCATATTTTTGACATATAATTAAGCAGCTAGACCTGAGGCAATATAATACTTATATATAGCGGCACATAAGTACAATTTTTAAGTGGTGTAACAACCTTGCCCATATTTATTATAAGTAAACCCATATATTTTCTCGCCTCAACTTAAAACTCAAAACCTTTCGCAGCAAATTATGGCCCTCATGCCAAAAAAAAAAAAAAAAAAAAAAAAAGGAAAAAAGAAAACAAAACACCGTGTGTTCTCTGAGTTTTGAGTTGCAGGAATATCAAAACCCATTTTGAAATACGAGAGAGAGAGAGAGAGAGAGAGAGCGTAGATTATGCAGTAAAAGAGGACGAAACCTCCAAGAATCTGCCCAAGAAAACGCCATTGGTTTCTGGGTTGGTGGTGAAGCAACTAATGAAACTAGAGAGAGAGAGAGAGAGAGAGAGAGAGAGAGAGAGAGAGAGAGAGAGAGAGAGAGAGAGAGAGAGATGCCAAAAATAAGAAAGAGGAAAATGAGGAAGAAAAGCACAGAACTTTTGCAACACCTGGTGCCCCGACGTCCTCCATTCGTCCTCCTCCTCTTGGCCAAACCTCCAACACCTCCCCTCCTTCCTACACCACCGCACCACCTCTCTCTCTCTCTCTCTCTCTCTCTCTCTAGCCCCCATTGTTTTTCTTCCCGTTTCTCAATGCTAACCGCTGAATTCCAACCCAAACCCAACCCCAGTTCAACCCCTCGTCAGTCATCACCATTCTCTCGAGTTTACGTTTCTCTTTTCTAACTCTGCGCATCACATGTCTTTATGCGCATGAACATTCATGTGTGTCGCTGTGAACCCAAACAGGGAAAAAAGAAAAGATCTAAAGCCAACCCTCCATGAATGAATGCACATCGCCCACCTGTCTCCACGCTCCCCCACCCCCTCCTCTGCTCTCCAAAAACCAAACCCTAGCTTCCGCCAAGAAATAGTGAAAAAGAAAACGAAAAATGAAACCCCACGATGGCCTGAACGCAGCATGCACACATGTCACCACGGCCTCGCTGTGTAGTCAACAGTGCACATAAAAGTCCCAAAAAAGAAGAGTGAAAAGAAGAAAGCCCGAAAACGGAAATGTAAAGAACACCTACCTCTCATCACGTAGAGAGAGAAAGTTGAGAGCAGAGAGAGATTATCGATATTTTCTCCTTCGGCCTCTTTTTAACACCCACCTCACCACCACCACCACCACCTGTAGCTCCTCCATCTGCAACGAAGTCTCAGTCCTTTCTCTCTCCCTTTTTACACTGAAACCCAGAAGCCACGACCACCCGCTGGCTCGCCGAGGAAAAAAATGATGATGGTGGTGGTGGATCACGATGAGGATCGCGGGCTCGAGAAGAAGGCGGGCGACAACCACAATGCCGGTTCGCTCCGCGACGGGCCAGACCTGGTCGCGGCCTTGGCCGCCTTCGGGGCGGTCCGGCGGAGGAAGAGGATGGCCAGGCTCAGGCGACCTCGCGTCAGCTTCCTCACCTTCCCCCGCGTCTCCGCCTCGCACGTGCCGGATTGCCCCCTCCTCCTCCAGCCCCGCGCACGTGTGAGCTCCCCCCACTCAGTAAAACCCCCGTTTTCCTTTTTCTTTTTCTTTATCAACTAGCGGGTCTCTCTCTCATTGAATCCCTCGTTAATAAAGATCGATGTCACGTTCTGCATAACTTGGGTTGGTCAAATGGGTCACTGATGATCCCCCTCTTTTTCAAGATTGATCTTTCTCTGTTAATATCGATCGTCGTGAATCTCTTGTCTGCTAATTAATACCATATCTTTCTTCTTTCTTTTTCGATTTTTAGTTACCGTCTAGGGTTTGGTGTCTTTTTAACCGGGCTTTTATGCAAAGAGCAGTGAATTTGAAGCATAATTTTCTCGGAACTAATTATGGTGGATCGACTCCATTTATCAAAAACTTTGATTAAAAAGAAGAAGAAGATCGTGCGGTGGGTAGTTGATTAGTTTTGTTTATGTTGATGAATTTGACGATGAAGTGAAGCTATACATAAAGATAAATTAGCAAAGAAAGATGGCGAAATAAGGGGGAAAAGTCGGGGACAAGATAACGAGAACCCAAGAACGTTTCGATCTGGTTAAGGTACCGAGCTGATATAAGCTGAACAGGGGACGTGAGACTTTAAGAATGCCCGAGGGCCTTCGCAGAATCTAAAAGTGGGGTAGAGCTCTAAATATTGCGAAATAAATGTATGTAATCAATATTTACATCCATAACGTTTCTGCGATATCTGATTCGAAAGAGGGAAAAAAAAGTCAAAATGCATCTTATGATTTAGCCATCGGTCTCATTCAGTCCAATCTTCATATAGAGATTTACTAGATTGTAATCATATACATATGGGGAATTTTCTTGGATGGCTTCCTCTGGAGACTTGGGTTCGATTGGTCAGATTTAGAACTTCTTCTTCTGGTTGTTTATCAGCTTTTTCTGTTTAATGGCCGGATACTTTCCTAATGGATAGTGGCTAATGCCAACGGATCTTGTGTACAATGGTCGGTTTAGGTGTTTTGAGTTCACCACATCTAGTAAGTTTTTTGGATCCACAAAAGCACAATGTATGCCATTTGGGTGACAATAACCGTAACATAATGATACTCCTTTATACAGTAAGTTATCTCGTTGATATTAGTTTACGATTGGACGTGATTTGTCAATTGGCTTAGCTTGTAGATTTCTGCTCTCTTTTTGTCTTTTCCACAAGGGATATCCTAGCTTACTTGAATTATGAATTATGCTCTTCACTTCACTTTGCTGCAGAGCCATGGTACGTGTTCTAAGTATCCTCTTTGTAATATTCTCGGTAAAGCTTTGATGACTCGGATTTGATTATAGGAATTTGATCCACGAAGTCTAAGTTTCCTCTTCCAAAAGGAGCTCAAGAACAGTGATGTGAGCTCCCTGAGAAGAATGATACTCCCAAAGGTACTTGCTTATCTTTCTACATATGCTTAACTTTGTTGGTCATTACTATAAAAAATTCTCAACTTTTGGCTATTAGTGTTAACAAGTAGTAATTATAACTACTAATTCAAAATTGCTAACCACACAAATTATTTCAGAAAGCAGCAGAGGCTCATCTTCCTGCGCTAGAATCCAAGGAGGGTATTTTCATAAACATGTATGATCTGGATGGTCAACACACGTGGAGCTTCAAATACAGGTTCGAGTATGCTTCAATTTTAACCTAAATCACAATGGTACCGCATTGGTCCATGCTTGTAGTGACCAATTGAGCTCATCTAAGAAAGTTTTGGCCAAGGGTGATTAAGATGGAACTATGTTTTCTTTTTCATGCTTTTCTCACTGATGAAGTGACAAATTTGAATCGACATCTCTCTTCCTACAGATTTTGGCCTAATAACAACAGTCGAATGTATGTCCTTGAGAACACCGGTATGCACATCATTGTTTAGTTGAGTAAGATTCACTTTTTGACTTTGTTTATATTTTGCTTTCGAGGTACTCGATGGGAATTTATTGGTCTGTTTTGTGTCCTAGGGGATTTTGTGACCACGCATGGGTTACAAGTAGGAGATTTCATCATGGTGTACCAAGACTGTCAAAATCACAACTATGTAAGTTAAATGCTATTCTAATGCTTGTATGAGATTGGGGCAATTTCGTAGCACACAGCTATCTTGATTATTGACAGCAGGTGATTGCGCTAGCTCTCTATATTTTGACAGGTGATTCAGGCCAAAAAAGCTTCTGAAGAAGATGTTTATACAGACATCGCCAAGAGCACCATCAGCGACCTACCTCTTCAAGACCACGACGAGATGAACAATAACATCAACTCCTTCGAAGAGACTTACCCTACCATCGATCACGACGTGGAGATGTCATTCGTCTATGACACCAGCTTCTCCAATGACTCTCCACTTGATTTTTTGGGCGGATCCATGACCAACTATGCTAGGATCTCTCCGCCGGAAAGCTTCGGTACGGTTGAGAACTGGTGCTTCGATGACTTCTGCTAAGGTCATGGTCTTGATCAAACCGAATTGAAGCTGCCTTTTGCTAGAACTTGAAACAAATTTGAGCGGGGGGTGACTTACGTTTGGGCCAAGATGGATCTATCAATCTTTTGAATCCATATATATATATGCTTATCTATGTAGCTTTCAATAAGAAATAACAAGTGTATGTCAAACCTGTGGCATGCTTTCATTGTTACTATAAAGTTGGACGTTTGGTGTGTATCAAGTAATGTGACAATACTTTGTGATAAGTATTGTGAGTAGAATTTTATATGTGGATCACATTCGAGCACTTTATAAGAATTTGTTGCAAGATCGATAGTTTTATTCTTTTTTGAACTTCTTACATCTCTAATGTTATCTAAAACTAGACCTGTCAAATGGGTAGATCTAGTCGGGTTTGGATCAGATTATAAATTGTCCAAACCAAATTGATCCATTAACCCGTCTATCATCTATTTTTTTTATTAATGTAAATTTATTTACTCACACCCAACCTAATTCAGACCTAATTCGTATCTAATTCATACTCGACTTGACTCATATTACTAAAACACAATTCGTATCTAATTCATACTCGACTTAACCCATATTGCTAAAACACTTTCACTGTTAACCAAATCTAGAAAAAATTGTTTCTTATAATTATAAAAATTATATTGATAAAACACTTCAGTACAATTACAAAATTAATGGATAAATTTTCTATTTTTTTTTCTAAAATTGAGGCTTTATTTATTTCATGCAAAGCATGGTAATTCTAAAAATGATAATATTTTCTAGTATTTGATTAAAAATTAAAAATGAATTAAAAAATATTTTTTGCTTGATATAGAAAATCTAATTTGATTTTTGTGCACTCCTTTTAATTCACCCAGTCATTGCCCAAGGTCACAGTGGCTAGCAATAGGTGAGCTACAACCTCGCCACAGGTCGGTGAGGCTCCACCTCGCCAAATCCGATGAGGTCAAGCTCGTCTCAATGCTCGGCGAGCTCGAGTCTTGCTAGATCGGTGAGGCTCAAGCCTCGGCCTTGCCCAATTCGGGGAGCTCGAGTCTTGCTAGATTGGGGAGGCTCGAGCCTCTCCAATGCCGAGGTTGGCGAGCTCAAATCTGGTGAGTCAATTTTGCCTCAATCCAGCAAGGCATCGGCCTCACTTAATCGACGAGCTCGAGGCTTGCCGATGCAATTGGGTAGGGGTCGCAAACCTCGCCCACAACTAGCGAGAGTTGGCCACCGAACTTCATAGGGGACACGGTGTAAAAGAAAAAAAAGAAAAAAAGAAAACAAAATAAAAATTATTAAAAAATAGAAAATTTTTAAAAATAAAAATTATGAAAACTATTCAAAGAGGATGATGGATCCGTGATGGGTTGACTTAACTAATAACTAATAACCTATATAAGTTAAATAGGTTGTAAATGGATTTAAAGACAAACCCATTTGCAATCATATATGATTAGACTTACATACAACCCAAACCCATTAATAATCCATTTATTAAAACTTAACTAACCCATATATGACCCATCTCATTGAGTTTGGCTTCAAAGTGGGTTTTCAACCCATTTTGATACCTTTATCTAAAACGCAACAATTATTATCTTTTGCTAATTTCCTTTTTCCCCTTGATTAGATGCAACAAAACTTTTTCTTTCCCTAAATTAAGGCTGTTTTAGTTCTCTCTAAGATCTCATAGAAAAAAAAACTGAACAAAAACAAAAAGATCTCATACAAAAACAAAGAAGAATAATAAGAAAGAAATTAGTATAAAAAAAAAAGAACAATAAACGGATCGTATAACTCCTAAGAATCTAGGGCCAGTTGTAAGACTCAATCAAACAAAATAACTAAAAATAAAATTGTACCGATCGAAATTTTTGAGACGAAACTATAATGCTATGTTCATTTTGCGAAAAGTGAATAATTGACAAAATATTTTTTTGAGAATGATCGGTTGTATTATTTAAAATAATTAACTAATAAAAGATGTTTTCATCACCGATAATGATTTTATATCTAAACATCTTCATGGATAATAAAAATATTTTTCGTTCATTTATTTTTGTAAACATTTATTTTTTTGAGATAGTACTTTCTAAATCATTCAATTTTCACAAAACAAGTAGAGCCTAAGTTTAAAAAAAAAAAAAAAGTCACCGAATGAACTTTCATGGGTTCTCACTTATGCGGCCGGTAATTCTCTTACTAATTATCATCTAATTAAACTTCACCTCCATCGAAAAGGCCAAAAAAGAACGAATGGTGAACTCGGGATTCAATGATTATGCTACTGTAATATCTTTTGGGAAATAAGTCAGATTGGGGTCACTATATTTCGGCTGAACTTCTTAATCGGTCCCTTCGTAAATGCGTGCTTGTGTCCGTCTATATAGTTTCTTATTGGATAATTACAAGCGCTTGTCATCCCTCAAAGCAAAAAGGTCTTTAGAAGTCATGAAGTTCGTCACATGGAGGAAGGAAGTTGAGGTCTCTTAACACGTTTTATATTAAAATATCATGGAACCGTCAACAAAAGCCCGTCTAGCTCAGTTGGTAGAGCGCAAGGCTCTTAACCTTGTGGTCGTGGGTTCGAGCCCCACGGTGGGCGTCATTTCATTCCCCTGTTCTTCTTATATTTTCATTTCTATTTCGTTCTACTCATTATTGTCGTGCCACTTTTCAGCATTTTTTAAAGTATAATGGAACTTTAATATCATAACATTCCTTTTTGAAGTAATATTCGAAGAATTTCTAAAATGTGTCTAATGATCGAGTGTAGACCCACTCTTTTAAAAAAAAAAAAAAAAAAAATTACCTGGGGGCTTTCCGAACTAAAAGTTGAGCATAAAAAAAATATATTAAGAATCAGCAAATCCATTTATATAAATTGAAAATTCCTTTTTGTCTCGCTTTTAACTTTTCAAAATTATCTTTACGTTAAGTAATTACATGATTCACTCATTTTAATAATAACACGTTACAAGTGTGTTTCGATGAAAGAATTTTTCAAGAACTAGTGTTTTGGACTTTCATTAGTTTGGTTTGTTGTACATAATTGGTCAAACACTAACTATTTACGGTCAAAGAAAATATGTATGGTTAAAATTATAAAAACGAATTCCCTAATTTGAAAAAAGCAAAACATTTTTTGAAAAAGTTATTTCTGGAAAAGCATTTTCCTTTTGTTATGAAGTTTTTTTTTTTTTTAGACAAACACATGTTAAGGGTTTGTTTGTTTCATAAAAAAAAAAAATTGAATGATTTGAAAATCGTTTTCATAAAACTAATTGGTTATATCGCTTATAAAAATTAGTTAAGGGAAAATATTATTATTATCAACAAGAATTATGCCTAAATATTTTCATAAATGATGAAAACATTTTCCATCCATTCATTAGTTCTTAGGGAAAATTTCAAATAAAGGAATAAAGTACTTTTGTTTTCTTAAATAAAAACCTAAAATGGACACTAGTTTAAACAATGGCCTAAAGTGCCATTATTTTATTAAATAAGGATCTTAAGTATGTCTTATTTCAAATAAAGGCTCGAAGTGGTTGTATTTGTTTCACATAAGGATCTAACTTTCTAGCTCGTCAATAATATTTTCATTATTCACATTTTTTTTTTGAATTTTTTCCTTTTTCTGGTTTTCTTTCTTCTTCACTAGTGTTTCGCTGACTGACAATGCCCAGAAAAGGCTAGATGAGGGTTTCCCTCACTCGATCTAGCAAGAGATGGTCTTGCCGGGGCAAGGTGAGGGTTGCCTTGCCTTAGGGAAGGCTATCCTCGCTAGGTTTGGGCATGGGTCGCGTTGCCCACTGGCAAGGGCCAACAAGGGTAGTCGAGTCTTTATTAGCCCTAACCAACGGTCGCATGTGCCTTTTCAAAAAGAAAAAAAAAGAAAAAAATATAAAAGAATATAAAATTAAAATTGTATTTAGACAAAAATGCATTTTGGCCAGTTAGAATATTTAGCCGACCAAAGGCAATCAATAACAACCATGGTCACTTTAAGTTCTTCTTTGACACAAAATCCACTTCCAGCTTCTATTTGACACAAATTCCATTTCAAATCTTTATTTGAAAAAATGATGACACTTTACACATTTATTTATTTGAAATTTTCTCTTACTTCCGGCGAGAGACCCAAGCAACTTGTTATAGACAAACGCACCCTACATGTCCACTCAATTAAACAAGCCACTCTTCCCTTGCTCAAAAAAAAAAAAAAAAAAAAAGCTACTCTTCCGACCATAAAAGAAAATAATCAACTTACCACCGTTTGCGGTGGCCCAGTTGAATAAATGTTCTTATGATCCTTTGCGAGAGGGGAGAAGTTTGAATCTCGTTGTTTGTATGGGATCTTAAGTGCGATATCGGGATGATGGGTTCTCGCTAGTAGTGTCGCGCAGGGGTTTATCTCCTGTTACCTCATGCCTTGTCAGTGTCCGTGTTGGTATGGTACGCGGATTTCTAGATTATAAAAAAAAAAATAATAATAATCAACTTTTATATAAAAAAAATAATTTCTTCATATACCATTATGAAATAAGATCGCACCTCGCGAGTACTGCCTACGTGTCTCCACACCAATGTCTAATTAAGGGGAAAAATACAAAAAGGAAAGAGGACCGACCGCAGCCTGCGAGACTTTGGAGCGACGTCCGGCAAAAAACGAAGGAAACGAAAGGAAAAGGAGCTTCGCCACCGCATCGCTCCACTCTCGACGGGTCGCACTCCCACGACCACCACCTCCTCCGATCGCCGCCCTCTCTCCGCCGCCGATCGCCGATCGCCGCCGCCGCCGCCAGCGAGCTCGGGAAGAGAATGGCGAGCCGATACTGGGTGGTGTCGCTCCCGGTGCAGCAGGGCTCCGCGTCCGCCGCGTCCCTCTGGAACCGCCTCCAGGAGCAGATCTCCAGGCACTCCTTCGACACCCCTCTCTACCGGGTACGTCCTCCTCCTCCTTCTTCCTTCGTTCCTTTCCTTCCCTTCGAGATCCGGCTCCGAGACCGTGCTCGCTTCCTCCGATCTTTGTCGAACCTGACGATCCCGCTCGATTCTGCAGTTCAACATCCCCAATCTCCGCGTGGGAACCCTGGACTCCCTCCTCGCCCTCAGCGACGATCTCCAAAAGGTGATTTTTGATTCCTCTTCGTCTAAGTTTGGGGATTTGAGGATCGCGAGGCGTTTGTCCGCTGATTTTCTTCGGGCGGAGTGGGTAACTGGGATGCGTGTGTGGGTAATTGTGCAGTCGAACACCTTTGTGGAAGGCGTGTCGCACAAGATCAGGCGCCAGATCGAGGAGCTGGAGAGGGTGTCGGGCGTGGAGAGCAGTTCTCTTACGGTGGATGGCGTGCCGGTTGACTCTTACCTCACGAGGTATGTGATTGGTTCTTGATTGTGTTGCTCTTTCTGGGAAATTTGGTGCCCGTGTTTCGGGTTGCGAATTCGATTTCGGGCCTTTTGTCGAAATGGAGGGACTTAAGACAGTTTAGAACTGCTTCTGTGTAATTTTTTTGGTTTTTTTTTTTAACCTTTTAGCATGTAGAAGTAATCTTTGTGTCGGGAACTGAGCCTTGATCTTGCATGGAAGGTTTGTCTGGGATGATGCTAAGTACCCTGCGATGGCTCCCTTGAGGGAGACTGTCGACACAATTCAGGGACAAGCCGCGAAGATCGAAGATGATCTGAAGGTAAAAACCTTCCTTTTGCTTTTCATGTTAAGTGTATGTACATGTTATCCATTGATGCCTTCCTTAGCTAAATGAGGTAGTTGGTCTGTGTGAGGGAGAGACTTAGTTTTGCTTCTGTTTGCTCATAGAAAATCTTATTCGATAGTCTAGTAGCAAAGGGAGTAAGAATTAGGCGTGACAGCATTCGTGTGATGAACTCGGCTTAGCGGGTAAAGCTTTGTCGGTTGATGTTGACGGTGATGTTGTTGTTGTTGCTGCAAGAGTTCAGCTTAGCAAGTATAGGTTATTAGACATCAAATTGAGCACCTCTTCTGTGCAAAGCTCATACATACTATTATGACCATTGCCTGTTAGTTCATCGAATCTTTTTCAAATTGAGGCATGTATTGATCTTGTATTTTAGGTTCGTGTTGCTGAGTATAACAATGTGCGGAGTCAGCTGAATGCTATCAACAGAAAGCAGAGTGGAAGGTAAAGCTACTATACCGGTTCTGATTGAGCTACGGCAAGAATGTTTTTATTACTCATTGCTTGGTTACTTCTCTCTATACTTCAGCTTAGCTGTCCGTGATCTTTCAAATCTGGTCAAACCTGAGGATATTGTCATTTCAGAAAACTTGACAACTCTCCTCGCAGTAGTACCTAAATATTCACGGAAGGATTGGTTGTCAAGCTATGAAACTTTGACAAGCTATGTGGTAAGTGTTTCTTTTATCTCTACATCCTCACTCCATGTGCTATTTTCATGACCGTTGGCACTGCCTTGCTATCATAATGAGTGCTACCTTTGTTGCATATGATGTGTTGCCAAGATAGTATCTACAACTTTCTGGCCTACCTTCTTCTCGCCATGTCTTACTAATTTTCTGTTCTGTCAGGTCCCCAGATCCTCGAAGCAGTTACATGAGGATAATGAATATGCTCTTTACACTCCATGTGCTAGAGAGAGAAGCTAGAGAGAGATTGAGGGAAATGAAGGTTCTTCGTTTCCAACAATCTCTCGCGAGGAGGGAGGCCTTTTCTGTGCTGGAGCGAGACAGGGGAGTGGGGGCGAAGGGGATGGCGATTTTATTGGGCGAAACCCTCGCGTGATGTCTACCACGAGGAGGGGCCCCCCTTGGGCATCGGCCCTCCGTTCTCGCGTTATTTGCGATGTTGCCACTTTCCCCAGAGGCCTGCCCCCTCCCGTCGGTCAACGGAAGCTGGGAAGAATAAAAATAGAAAGGAAAAATTGGAAAGAGTATTTAGGCCCTGTTTTGGCAACCATCCAAACAGTCTTGCGGTCCCGATTTTTTTGTTCCGAGAATCGGTTGGGAAAGCGAGAATCGCGTTTGGTAAATTTTTTGTCAAAAGCGATTTCGGGAACAAATTTACTCCGAGAATCGATTTTGGACAAAATTGAGAATAAAAAAAAATATGATTCTCCGTCCGAGAATCAAAAAAGAGAATCAAAAGTCCGAATCAAATTTTTTTTTTATTTCTATATTTTATTTTTATTTCTTCCTAGTATGAAATATATATTTGTTGTATATAGAATACATATTTAATTTTATGTTATAATTTAGTATTTTTATTTATTACATATTGTAGGGATATTAGTATAGTTTATACTATGGTTTATTATTTACTATATAATAAAAATTGATTAGTTAATATTTTTATTACTTAGTATAAAAATATAATTAATCGGTGAATGGTTTATGAAAATTTAATATCAATTTATTTTAATCTAAAAAGGTAATTAAAAAAGAATTTGAATAGAAATTTTATATAGTTACCAAACGCGTTTCTATTCTTTTTTCTATTCCGAATCGAAATTTTATTTGTTACCAAACGCGTTTTTTTACTCTCGAGAATCGGTTAAAGAACGAATAAGAAATAATCATTTTTGGATAGAATCGATTAAGGGAATGAATCGTTACCAAACGCGCCCTTATAGACTAGGGGCGGCTGCGTCCGTCCCGGTTCCAATCGAGCAAGCGAGCCGGACCGGACCAAACGGACTAGTTTGAGGCCAGATCTCCGATTCCTTATATGGAACCGGACTAAAGAATTTCCAAAAATATTTCAGGTTCCTTTCGTTTCCCGAAAAATATACTATTTCTAAAAATGGTTCTCCAAGAAACCATTTTTCAGGAAAATAACCAATTTTTTTTAATGTTTGGTAGAAATTTGAAAATGAACTAGAAAATATTTTCTATCATTCAATAAGGAAAATCTTTTCTTGCATACACTCATTTTTTTTTTTTTTTTTAAATTTTAATTTTTTTCTCTTCCTTTTCAACCTGGGCTAGTGGCTGGCCATGGCGGTAGTCAGATCAAGCTCGAGCCTCATTGACCTGGCTTATGGCCAATTGAAGCCGAGCTCGCCAATGGTTGGTTGCTAGCTACCACCGTGGCCGGCGATCGGCCAAGGCCTAAGAAGAAGAAGAGAAAGGAAAGAAAGTAAAGAAAAAAAACTAAAACTGAATTTTTAAAAAAAGAAGAAGAAAATATAAAAATGAAATGAAAATGTGTTTAGTGAAAGAAAATGAGGTGGAATAAGTTATGTAAAATGTTTTTCATTTTTCAAAAGTGAAAAATATTTCGCCCACTTTTAAAGGTGTTTTTTCTTATAGTAGAAAACATTTTCCGTGACTAATTCATTTTTTGTGAAACGAACATTAGAAAATCCGGAAAACGTTTTTTTAGAAGTTATTTTTCATGAAATGAATGGAGCCTCAATATTTTTTACATTTTTACTTTGAAGTAAGCTCAAATTAGTAATTTTTCTTTCTTTTAATGTTGGGAAAATCCCACTTGTAAGGAATAGAAGAAACCAAAAAGAAGAAAAAAAATCCTTATTGATTGAGTGGGCTGGTTCTCAATTCCACAGACTAGGAACTGACCTTGAGTTTTTGAACATGAACGACCTACTTTGAAACCGATCACTCTTATTATGGACTAACTTGTTCTCAGGGGTTTGAATATATGGATATGGTTACATGGTTGATATGGTATTCCCCATTTAGCTCATGTGATATGCATCTCAATTGATTTTAAATTTAAGTTCTAAATTATCTCGCTTCTTTTCCTAAGTCATTGCTACGTGATATGAGGAGTAGGCAAAATATTTTCTCGTGTAGAGCATGATATATGAGAATGCCAAGAGGTGCTTGTGGCGGTATATACTCGAGTTTAGTGAAGCTTGGCCATAGCCGCTAGAGCTCCATGAGCTCGCGGTCATGGCTGCTCGAGTTTCACTGGGCTCGACCATGGCCTCCTCAGCTTCCAAGGTTCTTCAAGCTTGATGAAGCTTGAGCTTTTTTGCTCGTTGTTGCCTTTGAATTGCTGTCGTCTCCTCTTCGGCGTAATCATGGTAAGCCGTTTGGTACTTTTTTTAAGGAATCAATTATAATTTTACGATACATATTAGACTGTTTGGTACTTTTGCTCTTTATCTAATCGGATTAAAAGAAAGCCCCCGCATGCTACCTAATATCATATCTTCTTAGTAACGTGGTCGTGATGAAAAGGGTGCCGTTCAAGCCAATTTGCATATTACCTATTTGCTTACGATAAAAGTGCGTGCCCACGAGGGGTAAAACCGTGATTGAAGCGGGGGAAAAGGGTCGTCAACTATGGTATATAAGAATTATTAAAAGAAAGACGAAACTATGGAGAAGAGTCCTAAAGGCATACTCCTGCCTATGTTATTGGAAAAATCAATCCATATTGACCGTCCATTACAAACTTTCACCAAATCATGGAGTTTAGGCTTGACCGATGATATGGACATGACCCCTGAGATTACTCCGACAACACAATTTGTGTCGAATTTGAATTCAAATTAAACATTCGATGTCTATAGCCATTCTTTGAATGGTTGACTTTTTTCTTTTTTTTGGAAATTCAGCACGTTGATTTTCTCTGTTCCATTTAATCAAAAGACACGAGCTCAGAAAAAAAAAAAATCAAAAGACACGAGCAATCAAGCCAAGCTCGATTAATTAGGCAAGCCATTTGATTGGCTCATTAAATTGAAATGGTATTCTAGTTCTCTGTTAAAATAAAAGAGTTTTTTCGGTTCTCTTTGTCATAGCTGCTCGAATTTCATTGAACTCGGCCATCGCTACCTTAGCTTCTAGGCTTTTTCAAGCTTGAGCATTTCTGCTAGTTGCCGCCTCCAAATCACCGTTGTTACCTCTATATTGCTCCCATGGTAAGGCCCTCTCTCTCTCCTCGCTTGTGCTCGCGCACACGTGCGGTCGATGCTCCCAACAACTTAGGTACGTAACTGATGAACTTAAATAGAAAACGAAAGAAGAAGATGAATAGTAAGCTCGTATCTTCTATGCACATAAGAAATTTTAACAACAAATAATTAGATCTATTTAACAAAAGTAGAAGATGAACTTTTTGAAAGGAGTTAGTTTTATTTAACATTTAACTGAAGAATACTAACGATAATTGTTTACTTAACATTTCATTGCTGAATGATTATAACAATGCAAATTTATTTAGTTAAAGAGCTGAAGAAGATAAACAATAAAACTACCTTTGATTTTGATGAACTAATTGTTTTCACTTTTCACCCCTCTTTTTAGTAATTTTTTTTATCCTTTTTTATTTTAAAAAGATCTCAATTTTCTTTCATATGGTGGGGATGCCATATCGACACCACCTGTAAAAAGGAGAGAAAAAGACATGTCAGCATTTTCTTTAACCAAATTGAAAAAAAAGTTAACTTGATTGTATAGATCTGATGAAATCTTAAGATTTAATTTCACTTTTTTGAAAGGCTTAGGAATTAATTATACTTTTTAGAACTTATGATATACTTACCTAATTGAGATGTTTGTAGTAAGGTGGTAACGATGAAGAAGAGGTTGAACGATTCAAGCATATTACCTAATTGCTTACGATAAACGTGCATCTCCCCGGGGGGTAAAACCGTGATTTGTGCGGGAATAAAGGGTCGATAACCATAGTGCCTTTAAATACTAAAAGAAAGACAACTCTTTGGAGAAGAGCCCAATGGCATATTCCTCCCTATGTTTTTGGAATAATCAATCGATATCGACCGTCCGTTTCACACTTTTGACCAAAATCTTGGGAGCTTAGGGCTCGATCTAACGGCGCTGCGGGCATGACCCTTAAAATTAATCCAGCAACGTGATTTATGTCGAATTCGAATCGATCGCTCGATCACATTAATTCCTCTTTAATGATCGGCCTTTTCCTTTTTGATAGTCACACATTTGATTTTCTCCCCAAGCCGAGGTCGATTAATTAAGCGGACGATTTGTTCGGCTCGTGAAATGAAAATGCTATTCTAGTTCTCTGTTAAAATAATAGAAATTTCTGGTTTTTTCCCCTCTAAAAGATGGTTCCAAGCTCTACAAAGTTGAAGAAAATTCAAAAAAAGAAGTAAAACGAAAATAAAATCTACGCCTAATTTATAGAGCCAGAACATTTTTGACGTAATATTTCCGCGATATAGAAAGAATTAATTACGAATAATTAATCTCACTCAAGGAAGTTGATTAGCAATCATTTCTTTGGAGATTTATCGTATAATTTCAAGATTTTTTTAGCTTAAATTGCGAATGATTCTGATAACGGTACGCAATCGTGTCTCCGACGCTCCGGGAAAAGCTTTTGTGAGGATCGCATCTTATTCCACAGCATTTCATTTTTCGGTTATTCTTCCGTCCAGCTTCCTTGGATCGAAGAACTTTCGTATTTTCGTTAGTTCTGAATTTTCAAATTCAACTTTAGTATAATTCTGCCCTTGAAGCTTGACTTTGATCGGATGTTACATTTTGATTTAATTTTTAATTCACGGTTCATGGATTTGGAACTTTTGTTTATGATTGACATTCCAATTTCATGGATGTACGATGCACGGAATGTTTAGGAGCCGCTTCCTTGGGAAATAGCCTCGAGCATGGCACGAACACCTGCGCTTGAATATGGGATGACAGGCATCGTCTGAATGGGATTGGCAACGGGCTATAGAGAGGGGGAAGAGACGAGTGCAGCGGCTGCTAGGAGGTGGTGGTGGAGGTGGTGGCGCAGATGATCATCGGATGTGTCGACAAGTCTATTACGCATTGCCAAATGAGGGTGAACATGGTCCGGGAGGGTGATTCTCACCCTAGAACCAGGAATCGTCCGTTGATTTCATGAATTCACCTGGAAATCAGACCGAGACCTGTGAGTCCATGAAACCGATTCTATCAAGTGCAACGTTTTCTGACAAGCCAAAATAAAGCAAATAAAATAAAGAACTTTCCCATTCTTAATTACAAGATTAGTAAATAAATTGAGCTCGTATTAAAAGTTGAGAGCTGACGCCGTGACTCGATGGACATTAAGCTTGGAAGTCAAGATCGTGAGTGAGAGATAGAGAGACGACTCATACGAGATAAGAGTGAGACAAGACGATACATAATTAAAGGGTGTTGAGCTTCAAATTATGGATTTTAAGGTTTTCATTTTTTTTTTTAATTTTTTTGGTTGGAAATTTTTCTTAAAAGTTAGATATATATTTATATATTACCGATCTGGTCTAGATGGGTGGAAGGACAGTTCCACATTCAGAACCGGTCCAATCCGATTTCAGGCAGCTCGAGCAGTTTCTTTGTACGTCCTTATTGCCAAATGCACATATAAAATAGAATTTATCTTTGAATGTACATGTTTGGTTGGACTTTTCTCATATAAGATATTGTTTAAGCCCACCCATTTTCCTTTTGAGCCTGAAAGGCCCGTTGATCACCTCTCCAAGCCGGTGAGCCGGTGATGCCAGTCTCGACGAGGCCACGGTGGAGGACAACGAGCTACAGGTGGGCAAAGGCGACAAGGGAGAAAGAGAGCCATTTCTTGTTTTCTGGTCAGTAGGACTGTTCTTGAAATCGTGTGAAATACTTGAAATAATTATACGACTATCTACCCACAAAGGTTAATTCTAAGAAGGGATAATTGTATTGGAAGTCCCAAAACTTATTTAAAAAGTGTAAGGGTTAATACATTGAAAAACCCCAAATTGGTACACTTGTGACAAATTTATCCCAAACTATTTTTTTGACCACGAAAAACCCCAAACTAGTAAACTTGTGACAAGTTTACTCAGATCGACTATAAAAAACCCTAAACTGGTACATTTATAACAAATTTACCCCAAACTAATTTATTCGACTGCAAAAAACCTTAAACTGGTAAATTTGTGACAAATATACCCTATGCTAAATTGGATTAATACCACAAAAAAATCATAAAAATTATAAACTGTGACAAACGGAACGTAAAATCCTAAATTGATATACTGGTTAACTCTAACCTGTCATTTAACTTAATAATTTGAGAATAAAATTTAACGAAAACTAACATAGAGTAAATTTGTCACAAGTGTACCAGTTTGGGGTAAATTTGTCAAAAGTATACTAGTTTGGAGTTTTTGGTGGTCAAAAAAATAGTTTTGGGTAAATTTGTCACAAGTGTACTAGTTTTGGGTTTTTTAAGGTATTATCCCAAAATGTAATTTAGTCATAAAACTCTCCAAAAGTACAAATAAATCCTAAAATTTATTACGGAAGTACAATTGAGATCTAATTTTTTTAGAAAGTACAATTAAGTTCTAAACTTGTCAAATTGATCAAAGCAAGCCATTTATTTGATAGCACTTTTTGATAGTTTTAGAATTTGATTGCACTTTTTAAAAATTTTAGGACTTGATTGTACTTTTGTGATAAGTTTTAGGACTTAATTGCATTTTTTGAAAATTTTAGAACTCAATTATACATTTGTAATAAATTTTAGAATTTCTAATGTACTTATATATTTTAAGAATGAATCACAATCGGTGAAATTTAATGGAATTGTCTAACACTTTGTCCCATGGATTTGTATAATTGATGAAGAAAATAACAAATAATTCATGAATTTTGGTTCAAGTGTAATATCGTCCTTACATTTTTAGATTGTTCAATGTGGTGCTTCAACTTTGGTCTAATGTGCAATGTTATCTTTGGATTTTTAATTTCTTCAAAGTGATTCTTGAATTTTGATTCAATGTTTGATGCGATCCCTTAAACTTTAACTATTTTCATATAGTTTTGGGATTATAATAAACATTTACTAATAGTTCAAGAGGCGCATTGCACAAATTAAAAGAGTAGGAATAACATTGGACATTTGGTCAAAGTTTAAGATAAGTACACTACAATTATCATAATTTTCGCGATGGCGGTGGAATGACCGCAGTGATATCAGAGCGAGTCGAGCTTGGCAAGCTCTGTAGCTCTCCCGATTAGTCCAAGGCAATCCGAGTTTCCAACTCGCTTGGCTTCGTCGTGTGCAATCCAGGACATTTGGCAAAAAACTCATTCTTCAGTTTGCCTTTAAATGAGAAGTCGAAGCAGTGGACGAACGAGAAGTATCGAAGCCACACTTCTCTGTTCGATCAGGGGTTCGATTCTGGAAATCAGATTCATAGACAATCAGGGAAGGACTTTCAACAAGATAACAAAATCATTGTTTTCCATTTCTTATTCTGCAAATTAATCCCAAACTAAATTTTTAACCATGGAAAATCTCAAATGATATATCTGTTATAAATTTATCAATAATTAATTTTTCGACCTCTAAAAATCCAAAACCAGTATATCTGTAACAATATACTTTTCGTTAAATTGAATTAACACCATAAAAAATTACAAAATAGGTACACCTATTACAAACGAAAGGTAAAAACTCAAATTAATACATTCATCAATTGTCACATGTTATCCAGCTCAATAATTTAACAGTAAAATTTAACATAAATTAATATAAAATAAATTTGTTACAGGTGAACCCGTTTGAGATTTTTAGTGGTAAAAAGATAAGCTTGAGGTAAATTTGTTACATGCATATCAGTTTGAAGTGTTTTTTGTCAAAAAATTAGTTTTGGATATATTTGTTACATGTGTACAAGTTTTAGATTTTTTGTGGTATTAATGATATTCAATCTATAGCTCCAAACGACTTAAGGGTTATTAGACCAAAATTAGGGAAGTAGGGTTTCAACGATTTGGAAATGGGGCTTCAGTATAAAAAGGGAAAGTTTTGAGAAGAAAAGAGGAGCATGTGAGGCCGAGTGCTTCTCTCTTGAACTATGAGAAGGCATGGCATTCCATAGAGAGACGAACGCACATCAACTAACATTTGGGCTTTCATGGCTGCTAGGTGCTCTAGTTCTTCCATGGCTGCTTTGGATTTATCCAGTGAGCCATGTTGGCCAATTTATAATAAATTAATGTCATGGTAGATTTTTCGGCCACATAAATCTTTGATGACACTTAAGTGATCAATTTTTTTACTAATGTAGTACTCAAGTGATTAAAAAAAAGTTATGGCACTCAAGTGAGAGTTGTATAAAAGTTATGACACTTGTGTTGTTCTTATTCCGTCAAAGTTCAGATACCATAATGCATAATTTAAAAGTTTAGAGATCAAAATGTAGGGATCATTTGTGCTATCATTCCTAATAGATAGTAGAGATAGGGACTTTGGTGAGGTTTTAACAAATATAAAATACATCATGAAATATGACAAGAAAATACATTACCAAAGTGGTAAACTTCTGTAAAACTATGAATGGATAAAAGAGAAAGATATATGTCGAGTCGATAAATTCAACGCTAAATATGGATTATTATATGATTTGGTACTTTAGGAATTCGTCCAAATAAGCATGTTGTATATTGAAATTGAATATAATATGAATTGAGAACATATATAATTTACGAGCGACAACTATGTTTGCTCGAAAATACCTTGAGTGCGATGTCACCATCTTGTTATGAAGAAAATCTAATTAGGGAAAGTTTTTTCAACGGGGATTACGAGCCACTGAAACTTCCATGAAAGGAATGGGCTATTAATTAGGCTGCAATTGAAAGGGCCGTAGTTTGAAATTCGGAATGCCTTGTGTGGTGGGGGACGTTAAGGAGGGCTCTGGGGGAAATTCTTGACGTGCCTCTTTTGTTCTTGTCCTGCTGAGAGATTCTCAGCAGATTCTCCAAGCCTTCTTTTTGAATCTTTGGCTAACCAGTCCGAACTTCGTTCCTCCTGAGTGATCCCCGAACGATGGCCGACGAGAAGTTCTGCTGTACATGGGTTGCACTTGCAGATGTCACCTCCAAGCCCCACCAGTCCCAGTGGCTCCAGGAAACTCTCTCCTGTCAGATCTCTCTCTCTTTCTCTCTCTCTCTACATGAGCGCGTGTTTTGCGTTGCTCGTGTGTCGGGGGACCCCGTGCTTGCATGCTCGGCTTGTCGATATCCGACGTGCAACATATGTGTTGGATACATAGTTTGATCGGTGAGTGTGGAGAGAGAGGGAGACCGGGAATCGAACAGGAGAGCTCCTGCAATCTCGATGAAGGCAGGACGTTAGATTTACTGTGCTGTCGTGCTAAGGATACAGAAGTACAACATGTTAGATGTGTGTCTATGTTGATATGACCCAATTGATTTGTGTTGGTTGACTTCATTTCTCTTCTCAGTATATTTGCAATTGATCAGAAAAGAATCCACAGGTGCTGGCTCGTTCTTAACATTTGTTTTTCTGTCTCTGACCAAAAAAAAACTGACTTGATTTTCCCTGAGTATGAACTTTGGACATCTTAAAGCCACATTTGTTCTTGATTCGGACAAAGTTCTCCTTGATCTCTTTTGATATCGATTTCAAGCTCGTATAACCAGTAAGCATGAACGCTTTTCTGGCGCTCTAGTTCTTCCATGGATGTATCTCAATCTACTCTACTGTTTATTATGCAGCTGTGAATTTCTTAGTGTAGGTTCAACATTATATACTAAATCTGGATTATGATGTAGAAGATGGAAGCAAGCAATATTCCTACCTTCAAGTTGAACAATTCTTTTTTGTGTCCTTTCAAATTTTTCAACACAAACCTGCACAAGAAGAAAAAAGAACAAAAACTTGGTAGTAGAATTGTTTCTATGAACTCAAATCATTCCATTTTTCATTGCAGATGTGGACAAAAAAGTGGGTATCCAAACCACGAAAATTTAAAGTACTACGCAAAAGGACTGGGCAAACAAAAAGGAGCATCTCAGGTATCAGAAGGTAAAACGGGTCACTTGCTCTAAATTATCCTCATGCAGAAAATAGGAAATAGACTTTAGCCCGACCTCCCACTGAGCAATTCTACGAGCACACTTTTCTTCATCTTGGAGAATCCTTTAACCCCTCGAGATTTAGCTAGAGCCCTAAGCTCTGGTAGCTTTAGTGCATTCAAGTCCGCTTCATCAACCAGCCCTTGCTGATCCATATTTTCATTGTCATCAACTTCATCAGCATCTGAAGATTCTGCATCCACCCCTTCATCAGAAACCCCTCCATCCAAAATAACAGTTTCTGCTTCTGGCTCAAGTTCAAGCTCAGGCTCATGATTCACTGCTGGCTCATATAAAGGCTCGGGATGTATCTCAACATAGTCCTTGTTCTTTCCTCCACTTAAGTTGGCAACTGATGTAGAGTCATCGCTGTCATCACCAAAGTTAATAGACTGGTACCTGACTCGCGGAATTGGAGACTGGCGCTGAAACTTTGAAGCTGGCCTGCTTAACGAAGCATTAGAATCTCGAGATTTGTCTCCTAGAATACTATTTGAATCAAAGAAGCTCGAGCCTTTCTCTTCATTGGATGAAACGTTTTGTTCTGGCCGCTCCAAAGTAAGGTCTCTGCTGCCATTACTAAAGCCTTTTCATTTAGACTGTTCTACTGAATGCTTTCGTAATAACTTAAGGAGGGAATCCACAGTTTCACTCTCTTTACCTTGCCCTTTTGTGGCTTCATTTTTCTTTTCCTCTTTCAGGGCAGCTCTCTCTCGAAGCTGAGCCTGAATCTTCCTGAAAAGTTCAACAATCTCCTTCTCTCTTGGCCCTGGCACTGCAGTGGCCTGAGATCTGGGAGAACTAGAAAGGGACAGCAGTGGACCATTCTTTGAAGACAACATCTCAGAGTCATCAAGGTTGTCAAAGCTATCCCTTTCTTCCGTTTGCCTATTACGTCCACGAGAGAAACCATGCCTGTTGTGCCTTGAGAAGTCGGGGTTTCTCTTCTGACCACTATTACTTGCTTTGCATAGGAAAGATGCTCTATTAGAACTGCACTTTAAAGATGTCAATTTGATTTGAAAATGGCCTCTAGAGACAGCAAAAGAAGAACACGGTGAAGTATAGGATCTGGAGCCAAGGTGAGAAGCTTGTCCTGCATAGTCTCAGGTCTTCTGTTAGCAACAGGAGCTTTTGGAGAGGGGCATAGAGATAGAAGGTCCTCATTTGAAGAGAGTCCTTGATTATCCGAACCCTCATGGTCCTCAATGGATTGGACAAAGCCGGCACGTCAAGTTCCGTAAGGCTGGCAATGTCCTCCGAAGAGACGCGGGAGTCAACAACCTACCTTTGGGAGATTTTGGGCCCTCTATGAGCTTTACGAGTATAGGTAGAGGTAGGAGACAGCCCCTTCTCCACAGCCACAACCACAACCTTAAGCTTCAAAGAACGCCATTCATCGCTGGAGCTGACTTGGAAGGTCGAGCTAATGTCCAACCGGGGGGGGGGGGGGAGGAGGCTTCTTTTTCTTCCCCATAACTTGCTTCCAAGGTTGTTCCGGAATAACAGGACCTCCCGAAACAGGACTGAGAAGCTAGGCTGGGTCCGAGAAAGCAGGGGCAGCTTAAGTCTGCACCTTCGACGCCACCTGAGGAGAATTGGGAGCGATCTCACATTTGTGGCCAAAGACTCCACATTTGAGGCATTGTGCAGGCCTCCATTCGTATTCCACAGCAATTGCCCTCGAGACTCCATCCACATATACTTCAACCGCGAAAACCCTTGGCTGATTTGCATGGATCTCAACACAAACTCTTGCGAAGGAGATTGTCCTCATACCTTCCGTGCGCTGGTTCACATAAAGAGGCGTGCCAACAGAACTAGCTATGGCACTAATCACCGGGGCAGACCACAAGTCAAGAGGAAAATTCTTGAGTTTTATCCAAATCGGAACGGAAGCTTGCTTGTCCTTTTTCAATTCCAGAAGCGGCTTCCACTGCTGCAAGATGAGGAGTGCCCTAGTCATGGTGAGAGGTCCCTCTTCTAATGTCTTTCTATGAAACAAGGGGTCCGGAATATGAAAAAAGAAGAAACCTTGGTCATCGGCCAGCACATCAACTAGCTTAGAGCCCCAAGTATTCTTCAAAACTTGCTCGGTGAGCTAAAACGGGAGTCTTTTCCCTACAAAGTAACCAACCAAGTACTCATTCCACTTGGGGTCCACAGCTTGCAGCACCTCATTGGATAGATTAACAACCGGTCTATCCTCCACAACGGAAGAAGGAATATAGGTCAACTCGTAACCCTTAGCTACCAGCCGCACTACATTGGCCTAAGACCGGGCTTGAGGAGGTCTCAAAGAGCTAGCTGGGTTGCTCGAGGGCCTCTTAGTAGTGGCATGTGCACGGCTACAGCCCCTAGACCATCCTACACGAGATAGCTTGGAGTGCGGGCCACGTTCAACACCATCCCCAATCGAAAGAGGCCCCTTACGGGACAAGGGGGTGGATCGGCTTTCCAACAGGTCGGGAGGCTTCAATACGTTGGGGGGGGGGGGAGCTAGGCTCTTACCACTACTAGAACCTATGCAAACCTCAGCTGAAGATGATGTGTGATGGGGTGAGTGATTCAAGAACGGAAATTTTTTAGAGGCGATTTTTGTGGTTAAGTGTATGGAGTAGTGTATACGATGAAGAAACAAAAATGAATAAGAAAAGATAGAGCGATCTCCTTCCAAGGTATAAAGGCCACACCACCAACCGAGGATAATGATTGAGATCTACGAAGCTCACCACCAAGGCCTAAAGCTTCCACCAGCCAAGGATAAAGGACTTCGGGATAAGAGAAACTCACCACCAAGACCTAAAGATTCCACCAGCCATGGATAAAGGGCTTCTTGGTTCACCACCAAGGAGTGATCTACACTCCAAGGATAAAGAAACCGAAAGGAGATGTCCACTCTCCAAAGGAGTTCACTCAAGTAGAGGAAATCTCACCATTTTCATTTCATCAAATTCGTATCTCCCATACATTGGATAGTTTTCCCTATTTATAGGAGTATTTTAGCCTTAGGAAATATTAAAAACAAACTTTAATGACCTAAGAATTTAAACGTTCGACTCTTGAGTTATATAAAAATAAAACACCTAGGAACTTAATAAAAAGCCATTATTAACACGGGAACTAAAATGCCTTTAATCTTCGGCCTTCCTTATTCTCGAACCATTAGCTTTTCGTGTTCTTGAACTTTTGGCTTTCCATATTCTTGAACTGCATTCATGAACCTTTAACCTTCCCAAAATTCGAGCTCCTCTCTTGACAAGAAAATAATCATCCTGAAACTTCATCAATTGGTCATACAAGACATCTAAAATTGCCTCCTATTAATAGTAATTGATATACCATAAAGTACCGATAAGTAATTAACATTATTCATTCAAAATAATCTATCGAAGCACATAATGTCCAACTTCTTTATTGGCTTGGATAAGCATCGATGGTTCTGAGTTGGTCGATGGAGCTACGTTGGATGCTCCCGCATAAGAAGAAGACGCCAACGGTGCAACAAAACCCTCCAACAACCCAACAACAGCCACTACAGTACAACCATAGAGGAGTCCATATTAGGGCTAATGAAGGACGAGGAGAGGAGCTTACGAACCAACTCTGAACCAACTCGAGCAGAATAGGGCAATTCGTCAAAAACCAGAGTAGCAATGAATCGGCTTGGGCCATGAATAAGGCAGCTTCAAGCTGCACTTGGGGGACAAAGCAGAAGAACAAAGTGAATCTGCTCGGGTCGCAAGTAGGGCAGCTTATAGGCCACCACAGCCCTTCGCCAGCCTTCGAACCTGCTCGAGTAGAACAAAGTAGCTCGCGAAGAACTAGAGTAGCAGCAAAACAGGCTGCGAGTAGGGTAGCTTCGAGCTCTACTTGGGGGACAAATCGGGAGAAGTCGTTCGGTGAAAAGATGGAGGGTGGCCAGAAGAAGAGACCCTTCAAAAATTGGAGCGAACGGACAGCTGTAGCACTCGAAGCAAGATGAAGTGCAGTCGTGATGAACAGTGCAAAATCACCCCTTGTAGATAGGGAGATGAATAGTGTATAAATTACTCTTGGTTACTTTATATTAAATTAAATTAATATCAAGAAAAATCCTAAACCAATATATTTATGATAATAAAATCTCAAATTAATATATTTGTTAATTACTAGGCACCATCCAACTCAGTAATTGGATAATAAAAGTTAATAAAAACTAATGGAGTGAAAATTTGTTACATGTGTATCAATTTGATGTTTTTAGTTAATTTATGGTAAATTTGTCAAAAAATATATTAGTTTGGGAGGGTTTTTTGTGATATTAATCTTATTTGGGACAAAGTCTACTTTTTATCATTTTTTTGAGAAAATCATTTTACTTCGAGTACTTACATGGAATTTTCACTTAGATTGTCTCTATCTTAAGCGGCTTAATTGTATGTTTATTGTTTGTCTGCCCTCTCATCATTTTATCTCTAGTTTCCTTTCATCGTGTGGTTTTATTAGTTGAACAAAGATCCTTGTCTACATACATGTTGGTACGGTGGAAATTAATTACAAAAAGAAGGCAAAACAATTTTCGAACCTCCAAACAACTCTTTTTTTTTTCTTATTGATATTTGAAAATTTTATATTTACGTAATCAAGTTCGTCAACTTGCAGAATTTTTCTATTAATTCTACTTCCGATTAATTAGAGGGGACACCTAAACCGATGCTAGCAAGAGTCCAATATGGAAAACTTTTTATCGTAGTGGACTACCAATTAATACATGGGACTAAAAGTGTTAAAGATGAAAATCACTAGACTAGCGTAATGAGATCTCTTGGCACAAATATAGAACTTCCGATCTTCCAATTACTCCAATAAACATGTAAGCTTCATTCGACTCAGATTTAGAGCCGGAGATACGTGATTAGGAAATTTAGACAAATTCAACGACTTGGTTAATTAGATTAAAAGTTCAAGAATATAATTGAAAAATAAGCACAAATTTAAAGATCAAAATATAAAGGGATAAGTGTTCCAGAAGTTCTACAATTTATCACGAAAAATGCGTTTCAGTCCTAAAACTTGCAAAAAGTGCATTTAAGTCCTAAAACTTGTCAAATTATTTCAAATGAGTCCTAAAATCGACGCCGTTAGCCTTTTCCGTTAAAAATGCCGACATGGCATTTTAAATAATTTTTTTTTATCTTCCAGGTGTATTTTTTAATTAATTTTTATCCATTTTTTAAAAAATTAGATTTAAAAACTAAAAAATTAAATTTATTCTTATCTTATTTTCAACAAAAACTAAAAAGAAAAGTTAAAAAATTTATTTTTAAAATTGTTAAAAAAAAATCAGTGTAGGTCCTCTCCCCGTCGCCGCCGCCGCCGCCACCCATCGCCGGAGGGGCCGGGCGACGGTCGCCGGCCCTAGGCGAGGGTGGCCGAGCCTCACCGGCCCCGAGCGAGGGCCGGCGATCGTCATCCGCCTTGGGCAAGGCCTTGTCGCCCTCGCTCGAGGCCGGCAAGGATCGCAGATCTAGGCAAGCCTCGCTGGTCCCCCCATGAGGGCCGGCGATGACTCGCCCGGGGGGTCGATGGCCACCGACCCCCGCAAGAGCCGATGGGCCCAAATTGGGGCACCCTCACGTAGCTCTAGCATGGGTGTCCAGATCGGGCCCGTTGACCCTCGCGGGGGCGGCGGCCATCGGCCCTCTTGGGCGAGTCATCGCCGGCCCTCACGGGGGCCGACGAGGCCTTGCCCAGGGCGGGTGACGGTCGCTGGCCCTCGCCGGGGGCGGCGAGGCCCGGCCACCCTCGCCCGAGGCTAGCAACTGTCGCCCGACGCCTCCAGCGATAGGTGGCAAAGGCGGGAGAGAGGAGCTACTGTTTTTTTTTTAAATAAATATTTTAACTTTTTTTTTAATTTTTTGATGAAAATAAGATAAAATGAATAAATTTGATTTTTTTATTTTTTAAATCTAATTTTTTAAAATGAATAAAAAATAATTAAAAAAATCCACGTGGAAAATAAAAAATTATTTAAAATGCCACGTCAATATTTTTAACGAAAGAGACTAACGCGTCGATTTTAGGACTCGTTTGAAACAATTTGACAAGTTTTAGGATTTAAATGCACTTTTTGCTAGTTTTATGACTGAAATGTATTTTCGTGACAAGTTGTAGGATTTCTGGAACACTTATCCCAAATAAAAATATAGCCAAAAGAAATGATAAATGACATGCAAAATGGTATGCACGATACTAATTGCTACTATGAATTTTATCTTTAATGAGGAAGAATGAATATTAAATATTGTTATAGCCTTCATAATGCTTAAGTTGTTCAGTGAAGAATTCAGAAACATATGAACAATCGAATGTTTGTGGGATGGAAAGGACATAAAGATACGAATTAATTTGCTCACTTATCACCCTTCCACCATTTCCATTGCTCTGTGTTTCAATATTAAGACATCCTAGCGGAAGACCTCATCGGCGAGAAGACAAATTTTTGCCCTCCTCTCCCGAAACACCAAGCACATCCTTCTCGGCTCGTACCTCCGACCTCAGCTCCCTGTCCCCAAATGTCCAAACCCTAACAAACTGCTCCGACCGACCACTTGCCTTCGCCGTTGGATGCCACCCCGCCACTCCGGCCGCCACCCCGCCACTCCGGCCGCCACCAATGACGGGGTCCTCTCTCTCGGCTACCCAAGTACCTGTGCCAATTGAATTTCCTTTAAAATTTTGGAGGAGTTAGAAATTTGGGGCAGCGAAATAGCTTCCTATCAAACCATTCTTGGGCGCTGGTGCGAAAAAATCCGCAAAAGGCTTCTCCGATTCCTTCTTTCAAAGCAAAGCAAAATCACATCACAAGAGAGGAGATCATAGCTCACAATTCTCGACCAAAGTCTCTTCATTCTAATGGCGGCCAAGAAGCTGGTCCGAGACTTGGTGCTCTCGGGACACCCTCTTCGTCTCCACCTTAGTTCTCAGGCCCAGGTTTTTTTTCCTTCTCGAGCTCTTTCTTGATTTTTCTCTCTATATTTCTTGCAATAGCGAGGTGAATTTCTGGGCTTTTATTCCCTTTTCTCTGTATTATGTAATTCTTTTGATGTGGGGTTTGTTAATTGAATTGTTGTATAGGCTTCGAGTTCAAGGCTGAGGTTGATTACAGCAGGTGGGCACTCGTGTAATCGTCGATATAGCGTGTTTAATGAGTTCTCTAAGAAAGTTAAAGGCGAAGCAAGAGGAGGTCCTAAAAGTATTCCACAAAGTGTTGCTGGACTAGCTGTGGCTCAGTAATTTGGTTACCCAAGGTATCCATTACAAAAAGAACTCTATTTCTCATATGCCTCTTAATAACATGATGATGGAAGAACTTCGTATTCCGGTCACCCTCCTTTAGCCACCTGATCCTATCTTTCTGTTTGAAGAATGACTCCTCCTGAGAGTAAAGCTCCAAGAAGGTACGTCATTGAGACTTCTCTAACTCCGCAAACTCATCACTTGTAGGATATTGAAGGAGGCCAAGCTGAGTCCAATTCAAAGCCTCCCTCGCCTTAGAAGTCTTAGTGGAAATATTACCAAAAGAATCTCTATTTAAGTGCTTGAGCCGACATTTTAGGGCTTTCAACTTGCACACAAGCCTAAACATAGTACCCCTACTCCTAGAGCCTCCTAGATTTCCTTCACGATTGCCTCAAAGTCTGGGTGCTTCATCCAAAAATCAAAGAATTTGAAAGGCCTCATTCGAAACACCGGGTTCTCCACTTTAACTACCATGGGAGAGTGGTCCAATATCCCGAGAGCTAGAAAGGAAGCCTCCAAGAAGGAAAAAGTTTGACTCTAGGCAGGGTTTACAAGGACTCTATCAATCTTTTTCGCCTAACAAAAAGCCCTAGAAGAAGTAGACCAAGCGTACCGAAACCCCACATATCTAAGGTCCTCTAGTTCCGCCTGATCAATACACTGACCAAACTCCTCAAAGCATAGCAACTAAAGGTCCGAACCGCCTAACCTGTTAGATGGGTCCTTAATAGTATTGAAGTCCCCCATCACAAGCCAAGGCATATTCTGATGAGTAGAACTCCTAAGCACAAGGTCCTCCCAAAGCGGGTTTTGGGAAGTGAAAGAGTGCTCAGCATAAATAATAGTAATACAATAAATAGCTCCTGAATCTAAGCACCTGAGGTTCCCATGTATCGCCTGATCGACACCGAGAAAACTTCAAAGGAAACCAAGGAGGGATCCCACCCAACCCGGATCCTTCCCCGATGGGAGTGATCATAATTAGCCAACTAGCAATAATTCGTCACCAAATTCCCCAAAATAGAAGAGAAGCAATTATGGGGTACTTTCATCTCAACTAACCCAAGCAAAGCTAGCCGATTGAATGAAACTAGATTCTGAGCCTCCACTTGTCTAAGAGGGGCAACGAGGCTCCTAATGTTCTAACAACCTATGTACATATTTACAAAAGAGAAGGGAAGAAGGAGATTACCTCCTTTTGGAAGAGCTGTGCCGAGTGGAAGGTGGAGCTACACGGACCATCGAAGGTATATGATATGGAGCCAAGGCGAGAAGCTTGTCCTACATAGTCTTAGGTCTTCTGTTAGCAACAGGAGCTTTCGGAGAGGGGCACAGAGATAGAAGGTCCTCATCCGAAGAAAGTCCCTGATTATCCGAACCCTCGTGGTCCTCAACCAGATTGGACAAAGCTAGCGCGTCAGGTTCCGTAGGGCTAGCAATGTCCTCCGAAGAGATGCGAGGGTCAACAACCTGTCTTTGGGAGTTTTTGGGCCCTCTAGGAGCTTTACAAGTATAAGTAGAGGCATGAGATAGCCCCTTCTCCATAGCCATAGCCTTAAGCTTCAAAGAATGCCCTTCATTGCTGGAGCTAACCTGGAAGGTCAAGCTAATGTCCAACCGGGGCGAGGGGGGGAAGCTTCTTTTTCTTCCCCATAACCTGCTTCCAAGGCTATTTCGGAATAGCAGGACCTCCCGAAACAGGACCGAGAAGCTGGGCTAGGTCTAAGGAAGCAGGGGCAGCTTAAGTCTGCACCTTCGACACCACCTAAGAAGGATTGGGAGCGATCTCACATTTGTTGCCAAAGACTCCACATTTGAGGCATTATACAGGCCTCCATTCGTATTACATAGCAATTGCCCTCGAGACTCCATCCACATTTACTTGAACCGCGGAAACCCTTGGCTGATTTGCATGGATCTCAACACAAACTCTTGCGAAGGAGATCGTCCTCATACCTTCCGTGTGCTAGTCCACATAAAGAGGCTTGCCAATGGAACTAGCTATGGCACTAATCACCGGGGTGGACCACAAGTCAAGAGGAAGATTCTTGAGTCTTATCCAAATCGGAATGGAAGCTTGCTTGTCCTTTTTCAATTCCAGAAGCGGCTTCCACTGCTGCAAGAAGAGGAGCGCCCTAGCCACAGTGAGAGATCCCTCTTCTAATATCTTTCTACGGAATAAGGGGTCCGGGACATGAAAAAAGAAGAAACCTTGGTCGTCAGCCAGCACATCAACTAGCTTAGAGCCCCAAGTATTCTTCAAAACTTGCTCGGTGAGCTAAAATGGGAGTCTTTTCCCTACAAAGTAACCAACCAAATACTCATTCCACTTGGGGTCCATAGCTTACAGCACCTCATTGGATAGATTAACAACCGGTCTATCCTCCACAACAAAAGGAGGAATATAGGCCAGCTTGTAACCCTTAGCTGCTAGCCACGCTACATTGGCCAAAGACTGGGCTTGAGAAGGCCTCAAAGAGCTAGCTGGGTTGCTTAGGGGCCTCTTAGTAGTGGCACGTGCACGGCTATGGCCCCTAGACCATCCTACACGAGACAGCCTAGAGTGTGGGCCACACTCAACACCATCCCCAATCGGAGTAGGCCCCCCTACAGGACAAGGGGGTGGATCGGCTTTCCAACAAGTCGAGAGGCTTCAATACGAGGGGGGGAGCTAGGCCCCTTACCACTACTAGCACCTATGTGAACCTCAGCCGAAGAAGACGCCATCAGTGCAACAAAACCCTCCAACAGCCCAACAACAGCCACTATAGTACATCCATAAAGGAGTCCATACTAGGGCTAATGAAGGACAAGAAGAGGAGCTTACTAACCAGCTCGAGCAGAATAGGGCAACTCGTAAAAAACCAGAGTAGTAGCAAATCGGCTCGGGCCGCGAGTAGGGCAGCTTCGAGCTTCACTTAGGGGACAAAGCAAGAGAACAAAGAGAATTTGCTTGGGCCGCAAGTAGGGTAGCTTACAGGCCACCACGGCCCTTCACCCAGCCTTCGAACCAACTCGAGCAGAACAAAGTAGCTCACGAAGAACTAAAGTAGCAGTGAAACAAGCCGTGAGTAGGGCAGCTTTGAGCTCCACTTGGGGGAGAAATCAGGAGAAGCTGTTCGATGAGAAGATGGAGGGTGGCCAAAAGAAGAGACCCTTCAAAAATTGGAGCAAACAAATGGTTGTAGCACTCGGAGCAAGACGAAGTGCAGTCGTGATGAACAGTGCAAAATTGCCCCTTACAGAGAGGGAGATGAATAGTGTATAATTTACTCTTTGTTACTTTCTAATAGATTGAATTAATATCAAGAAAAATCCTAAATCAATACATTTATGATAAGAAAACCTCAAATTAATATATTTGTTAATTGTTATGTGACATCCAACTCAGTCTTTGGATAGTAAAAGTTAATACAAACTAATGGAGTGTAAATTTGTTACATGTGTATTAATTTAATGTTTTTAGTTAATTTATGGTAAATTTGTCAAAAATATACCAGTTTAAAGTTTTTTGTAATATTAATCTTATTTGGGACAAAGTCTACTTTTTATCATTTTTTTGAGAAAATCATTTTACTTCGAGTACTTACATAGAATTTTCCCTTAGATTGTCTCTCTCCGAAGCGGCTTAATTGTATGTTCATTGTTTGTCTGCCCTCTCATCATTTTATCTCTGGTGTCCTTTCATCACGTGGTTTTATTAGTTGAACAAAGATCCTTGTCTACATAAGGGTACGGTGGAAATTAATTACAAAAAGAAGGCAAAAGAAGTTTCGAACCCCCAAACAGCTCTTTTTTTTTTTTTTTTTTTCTTATTGATACTTGAAAATTTTATATTTACTTAATCAAGTTCGTCAACTTGCAGAATTTTTCTATTAATCTACTTCCGATTAATTAGAGGGGACACCTAAACCGATGCTGGCAAGAGTCGAATATGAAAAACTTTTTATCGTAGTGGACTACCAATTAATACGTGGGACTAAAAGTGTTAAGGATGAAAATCACTAAACTCGCATAATGAGATCTCTTGGCACAAATATAAACTTCCAATCTTCACATTACTCCAATAAACATGTAAGCTTCATTCGACTCAGATTCAAAGCCGGAGATATGTGATTAAGAAATTTAGACAAATTCAATGACTTGGTTAGTTAGATTAAAAGTTCAAGAATATAATTGAAAAATAAGCACAAATTTAAAGATCAAAATAGAAATATAGCCTAAAGGAATAATAAATGACATGCAAAATGGTATGCACGATGCTAATTGCTATTATGAATTTTATCTTTAATGAGGAAGAATGAATATTAAATATTGTTATACCCTTCATAATGCTTAAGTTGTTCAGTGAAGGAGTCAGAAACATATAAACATATTAACAATCGAATGTTCATGTGATGGAAAGGATATAAAAGATACGAATTAATTTGCTCACTTATCACCCTTCAACCATTTTCATCGCTCTGTGTTTCTATATAAGACATCCTAGCGGAAGACCTCATCGGCGAGAACTCTTCATTGAGCAAGGTCATCGATTTAGTGACGTACTTACATTCCCACATATGACCACCGCAAAGGAGGAAACACCATCTTATCCAATAGCAGTGCTTAATCATAAAATTGGAACCTTTTACTAATAATTAATGTCTTCCATTTGTCTTTCATGATCTGGAATTGCATGTCCTTATTCCTTGATATAATTATATGTCATGAAATTTGACGTCGAAATTGTATCGCAGGTAGGGGATTGCTGGGGATAACCTACCCAGGATGTGCCGAGACATACCACTCGGATCAATCCTCTGGCAGCAGCGGCGAAAGAGGGAGGAGATGGCAAGGAGAGGGCCAGCAAGGGGAGGGGGGAAGCAGGGACCAACACCAGAAGGTTCACCGGATCCGCCGGGGCGACATCATCGCCATCCCTGAAGGTGCGCTTCATTGGTGCCACAATGACGGGAACGAAGAACTCATTGCCGTCTCCGTCGTCGACCTCAACAATCAGGGTAACCAGCTCGATCAAAGACTGAGGGTAATGACTAATGAACATTCCCAAATTTTATGTCCATTTGAATTGCATGTACAGGTATTCGAATCTAAATTTTGGAAATGCATGTACGTATTGTGAAATTAACACGAAATCATGGCCACTACTATCTATGATCTTACGTGGGACAGGACTTACCTGACATCAGTTGGGCGGAAGAGTTTTTATATCCACTTTATTGAAAAAGAAATGGAAATTAAGGCAATATTTCTACTTCGACCTATCACAAACTTACCTTGTTCAATTAGCATGTGGCTGACCTTTGGAAACTGAACAGGCGTTCTTCCTCGCTGGAGGCGAAGGCGGGCAGGGCGGCCAACAGGGCCAGCAGAGCCGCCGCCGCCAGAGCGGGCGGTACAACTCCCAGAACATCTTTCGAGCCTTCGACACCGAAATCCTCGCCGAGTCCTTCAACGTTCCGATCGAAATAGCTCAGAAGTTGCAACAGCAGAGCAACAGGGGTGTTGGGAATAACGGATCCCGAAAACCGGATTCGATACCGAATCGAACCCCTAAATCAATGCGGAAGACGAAGCCCGGGAAAACACGCATCACCGATCGTAAAGCACACCACGGATTCGAGCGTACCTTGTTAGCCACAGATTAAACACCAACGCTGAAGAAGAGGAAGAAATTCTGGCCCCGTTCGATCCGATGACGACTTGAAGGGAAGAAAAGTGCGCCGTATGCTTTATCGTTCTTCGTTTTGGGAGAGAGAGAGCGTAAAGAGAAAAAGCGTACGTTATTTCCAATCGATGCCTTTTTCTCTCTCTCCTCCCTTTTATACTTTCCCCTCCACGGGCCTTATTCCGTGGGCCGGGCCCTTTGGGCCCAACTTGAGTGGATGGGCCTTAAGCCCATCTCATAAATCCATCATCTCCCACTCGCACATGGTGGTTCAAAACCAACATGGGCGAACAGCCCTACTCAGCCCCATCGAGAAAAATCCATCATAGACTCTCACTTAACATGGTGGGCCGAACATAATCATCTTTTCCTCTCTTCAACATTCATACCGGTGAATAATCCGTGCGACCAGCATACTTTGAGAGCTCGTTGCCATGCATCTGTTAGGAATATATAGCAGCTCATAATGGGCATCACACTCCGAGTAGATTTAGTATGCAGTACCCTAGATCGATCGATCACATTTATATCTCTCTTGATCTCTTTTAAACAATGATGTATTTATTATATTCACAATTATGATTATCACAAAGACAGTCATAATTGGTTAACCGGTGAATACAAAACTATAATGTGATTCTCCAAAATCGATCTTCCTCTTTCCTTCAAACTCTCAATTTCAGTCCAGCTTGCTTTTCTAGAAATGCCCCATTAGATCGAATCACTCATGACCATTGGCAACATCCTAAGATAGCAAACACTAAATAGAAATCTTGAGAATAAGTAAGAGTCATGAGGGGACTAAGAAATTGAGGAACTCTCTTCCTCAAGAGTCTCACGCGACATAAAAGTTGAGATCAAACTTTTGTCACTCTTATTGGTCGTCTCATGCATACGTAGTATGAAATACATATTACGGTATTAACTCCTTTCCCATGGAGCATATGTCTACACCTTTCAATACCGTACAGATGATAGTTCAGACATACCCAATGTCTAACTTGAGTTCACGTATCTACTCATTCACAAAATTCATCAGAACTCACATCTGGCATCTTAGACAGATAAAGTAAAACATGTGGGGTATTTTACTTTCGGACATAGTAAGTATTATGTCCTCATCTTAACACCTAGTTAAGGCGACATACGTGTTTTAAACTTGAGCTCTCGATTATCACCTAGATAATAAGCTTAAAAACAGTCTCATCTCTATTTATCACACAAGAAAAACAGAGGTGATTACCCGTGTGAGTGGGCTAATCTTATATCTGTCCGACATACTTCTCAACTTAAAGTAATGCACTAAGCATTAAGATGCATAAGGATTAAACTAAGATTCATAGGCATTAATGATGAAAACACAAATTCATCATATTGTGAACATTTAGGGAAATTACAATATTTAGTACATCAGCCTCTATGCAATCCTAGAGATTTCATATGACCACAAAACACATCTCTAGGTATTGGCTTTGTCATAGGATCTGCTACCATTCCATGCGTAGTATGTACTCTATGTTCACATCTTTTCGTGCAACCATATCCTTGATAAGATTATACTTGGTATCTATATGTTTGGTCTTGCCATAATATTTTGGATCTTTGGTATACGCTTTTTGCTGCTTGGCTACCACAGTTAACCAACAATGAATCTGCAGCACTTCCAAAAACACCTAAATGATCCAAAAAATCTCTTAAGCCAAACATCTTCTTATACTGCTGCTGATAATACCACGAACTCAATTTCTATCGTGGACAAGGCTATACACTTATGTTTCTTACTGCTCCAACACATGGTGCCATTATTCGGTAAGAAAACAAATCCAGAGGTAGATTTTCTTTCATCTAAATCTCCTCTCCAATCAGTATCACAATAGCCTTTGAGTTGCAGATCTTTTTCTTTAATAACTCAGCGTATAATCAGTTCCCTTCGATACCTCGGTATTCTCTTAACGGCTTTCCAATGTGCTTGATCTGGATTAGATTGGTATCTTGTCACCATTCCGACTGCAAAGCATATGTCAGGTGTTGTACACATCATAGCATACATCAAGCTCCCAACAGCACTAGCATAAGGAACATGTTTCATTTGTTCCTTCTCTTGTAGAGTCCTTGGACACAGACTATGGCTCAATCCTTCACCTTTTTGCAATAAGAGTGTCTATAGGTTTACAGTCTTGCATACTAAATCGTTCAAGAATCTTATTTATATAGGTTTCTTCGAAAAAGACAACGATCTCTTCAAAACGATCTCTTGAAGTCTTAACTCCAAGAATGTATGCAGCCTCACCCATATTCTTCATCTCAAAGTTAGAAGACAACTATCTCTTGACAAGTATTAACCAACTCCATATTGCTTCCGACAATTAGTATATCATCAACATATAATGATATGATCACAAATTGATCATTGGATCTATTGATATATACACAATGATCCTCGTCAATCATTGTAAATCATATGCCACTATGGCATTATGAAAATGTATATACCTTTGTCTCGACGACTGCTTAAGGCCATATATCGACCCACAAAGTCGACATACATTTTCTTCTTGGCCTTTCACTATGAAACCAACAGGTAGTTCCATATATTTTCTTTCTCTAATTCTCCATTGATGAAAGCAGTCTTTACATCCATTTGATGTAACTCAAGATCCATACTAGTCACTATTGCCAGAATAATGCGAATCAAGGTAAATCTCACTACAGGAGAAAATGTATTTTCATCATCAATTCCTTCATGTTGATTATACCTCTTCGCCACAAGGCGAGCCTTATGCCTTTCTATTGAGCCATCAGCCTTTCGCTTTATTTTGAGAACCCACTTGTCCCCAATAGCTCAAGCGTCCCTCTTGGAAGATCAACCAGTTCTCAGACTTGGTTTGATTTCATTGACTCCATTTCCTCTTTCATTGCATGAATCCATTTTTCCTTATTAAGGCAGTTCAGAGCCTCATTAATATTTCTTGGCTCATCCTCATCTTGTGGAGCAACCATAAAAGTTTCCCTTTCAATGTCAAAACATCGATGGGGAATACTTTGGCGACTTGTTCACCGTATGGGAGATTGTACACTTAACACATCATTCCCCATCATGCTCCCACTTGGATTAGTAATGATGATGTCGTCACATCAGGTGGTTGCAATTGAGAATGAGTTGAATTCAATTCATTACATCTCATATTACTCCCACTTGAACGAACTCCACTGACATCATTATCTTGATCCAAGGTTTCAAATAGGGAGTTATTTTCCCTTATTTCGCCCCTCTTAGAAAATTCATCCACTAAGGATGTGACATCCCGTGATTCAAATTCAATTATACTCCTACTTTCCTGCTCACCTATGAACACATACCCTTTTGAGTGTTCGCAGTATCTCATGAAAATACTCTTATTTTCTTTGGGACCCAATTTCCCAAACTTGTGAAAGGACTCATGAGTATAGGCAGCACAACCCCATGGCTTAAGAAAACTTAAGTCCGGTTTTCTAACTGTCCACAACTCATATGAAGTGGAAATAACTGATTTGGAAGGCACCCGGTTAAGTATATAGGCAGCAGTTAACAACGCATCACTCCAAAAAGTGATAGGTAAATTAGCATGCGCCATCTTGGACCTAACCATTCCAATAGGGTTCTGTTTCTTCTCTCCGCAACACCATTTTGTTGAGGAGTATTTGAAATAGACAACTATCTTTCTATTCCTTTTTCATCACATAATTTTCTGAACTTATCAGATAAATATTCTCAACCTCGATCGGATCTAAATACCTTTATTTTCTTGTCTAATTGATTTTCTGCTAGGTTCATAAACCTTCTGAAACAACTTATACTTCAGATTTATGAGAAATCAAATAGACATATCCGACTCGAGTATAATTGTCTATAAAAAAGTGATGAAATAAATAGCCCCTTTGCCTTCCTCTCACATTCATTGAACCACAGACGTCCAAATAGATTAAATGCAGAGGAAATTCAGCTATTTTATCTTTTTCAAATGGTTTCCTGGTCATTTTCCCTACTAGGCAATGCTTACATATGGACAAATCGACTTTTTCAATATTGCCCAACAAGCCCTCTTTGGCTAGTCTATTCATATGTTGTTGGCCCATATGACCAAATCTAGCATGCCATCATATTCACATCGTTATCATATAAGATAGAAGACGTGAAACAAGGGGATAACATATTGACATCATCACAATCAACATTTAGTACAATAAAACCATCTAGAAAGTGACCACAACCATAATAGTTTGTATCTAAACACAAATCTACACATTTATTATGGAAGTTCATACCAAAACCAAGCTTAACCAACACTAAGACAGACACTAAATTTCGACGAATCTCCAGAGCATATAGAACATCAAGATGCGTCCACCATGCATGTTCAATTGGCAGGTGCCAATTCCTTTACATCAGCTCTAGAGTTGTTTCCAATATAGATCCACTTAGTTCCAATTGGTATCGTCGGAATTCCACGAAGGATCCTCTATCATTTGCTACATGGTCTGTCGCTCCTGAATCTACATTCCACAAAGGATTGGATTCAGCCTATAATGCAGAACTTGACACATAAGTAAAGTTCTCAAATGTACAAGAGGTGTATAGTTTTTTTGGCTCACGACAGTCGCGAGCATAGTGACCTCTCTTGTCACAATTGTAACATCACACCCTTGACATTTTCTTCACTTGAGAACGCTTTCCTCTCTTGTGTTGGTTAACTCTTGATTTCTTGTAATAAGGACTTGATCCTTTGCATTCCTACATATTGAACGAATCAATACATTTGCGTTTAGAGCACAAAGCTCTTTCTGAGCTAGAACCAGCATAGCAAATGTCTATTTTCGGCTCAAATACCGTTAGGCGGTCATCTACTAGCTCAAGGTGACGCATGGCATCCTTCTTCCATAACATGGTCAAGAGCTTCTAGTGCTTCTTGCTTTTTCAGCACATATTGAATCTTCATATTCAATATTTCATAATTATTGCCGTTCATATCAGCAATTACATTCTTAGTTGCTGAACCATCGTTCGAACACATCGACATACATGCACGAATAATTAATGCCTATCAATTTATGCATCCCTATTTGCATAGACCCATCATATTAATAAATAATTTCAAGTAAGGCTTCAGAATCAAAAGGTCACTATGTTTCCAATCATCCTCCAAAAATCCTAACTTAAAATTATTATTAATATAATTATCTTATGCAAATAAATTCTATGAAGTTACAAAAACTTCTATTACTACCCACAGCTAATTACCCACAGCAACCAGCAATAATAGAAAGCAAATAAAAATCTAATATCCAATAAAATAACAATACTTTCACATGATATAACTAACATATCGGTTGCTACATCAACAACAATCAGGTAGTAAACATTACATCATTAATCATAAAAATAAATAGGGAATGTCCCTTCTAATCTATCAGTCAAAACATCTGAGAAAACTGAAGGCACATTTGCCAACCATGGAAAAACTTTTGGAGAGCTTTTATGTTGCCTCCAAGGCGCATTCACTCGGCGCCATGTGGCGCTCAATCTAAGGGTTGAAGTTTTGGCCAACTCAATCCTATAGTACTCTCTTACAAAAGCTTCCACCAGCCTCCTATAACCCGGGACCACGTTGACCTCCCATAGTCGATCCAACACCGCTTGCCATTCGGGTGGAAGAGTGTTCATCAAAGCCGGCACCTTCTGAAAATCCGGCATAAGATAACCATTCCAAATGATTTCCTGTATCATCTGATTGACCTTGATCACATGTGATACTAAATCACCATCATGCCACTGATAATTAGCTAATTCTGACATCAGCCTTTTAAGTCTTGCATTTCCCTCGTCCGTTCTCGGGATTGCAGGTATCCTTGCATAACGCATCATAGTTCCTGCAACAAATGCAGAACTAAAAAATGGATCACTTATAATCCATAATAAATATAAGGGAAAATACATAATTTTCCAAAATTCATGCAACAAATGTAGAATTAAAAAATGGATTACTTATAATCCACATAGGCATGACTGAAAAAGAAAACAAATTCCTTTTCTTTTTTTTTTTTCAGGGTCAACGGTCAACGGTCGGTCAACGGTCAACTGGTCAACGGTCGATCAACGGTCAACTGGTCGGGTCAACGGGCGCGCGGGTCGGACCGGTCGGACCTGTCGGGCCGGTCGGACCGGCCGTGCCGGTCGGACGAACCGACCGCACGTGCCGCGCGCGCGTGCATTGGCCGACGTCACGTAGACATCGCCCGGCACGCTCGCGCGTGAGCGTGCCGACGCCACGCAGACGTCGGCCGCACGTGCGCGGCATGCACCAAGCTGATCGGGTTTGGTCGGTCGCCGTCGGGTCGGGTCGCCGGCCGGTGGCCGGCCGGCCAACCGTCGTTTGCGCCGACGTCATCAATGACGTCATCCCCGACGGTTATCGACCGTTGGTGACGTCACGATGATGTCGACGGGTGACGTCAAGACGCGTCGGTCCGCGGACCGACGCGTGCCATTTCGGGTCGCCGGTGCGCACGTGCCGGTTCGCCACCGGCGCGCGTGGCGCACGCGCGGCGGCCGAAGCCAGCGCTTCCAGCGTCGCGCCCACGCGCGTAGCCGCTTCGGCCGCGTGGGTGGGCGCGTGAGGCGTCGTGCGGCGGCGTGCGACATGTCGCCGGCCTCGTCTCGACGTCGTCTTTCACCCAAAGGCCTTCAGAATTTGATTTGGACTTACGAAAACTCAGAAAAAGGCCGAACAACGCTCGGGTGTCGGGATTTCTCGCCTGATCCGTACGGCCGAAAGTTCTTTCGCGAAAAATCAATCAAAAACATCGAATTGATCGGGAAAAACGTGAACTAGGCTCGATACCAATGTTGGGAATAACGGATCTCGAAAACCGGATTCGACACCGAATCGAACCCCTAAATCAATGCGGAAGACGAAGCCGGGAAAACACGCATCACCGATCGTAAAGCACACCACGGATTCGAGCGTACCACCTTTGTTAGCCACAGCATTAAACACCAACGCTCGAAGAAGGGGAAGAAATTCTGGCCCCGTTCGATCCGATGACGACTTGAAGGGAAGTAAAGTGCGCCGTATGCTTACTGTTCTTCGTTTTGGGAGAGAGAGAGCGTAAGGAGAAAAAGCGTACGTTATTTCCAACTGATGCCTTTTCTCTCTCTCTCCTCCCTTTTATACCTTCCCCCTCCACGGGCCTTATTCCCGTGGGCCGGGCCCTTTTGGGCCCAACTTGAGTGGATGGGCCTTAAGCCCATCTCATAAATCCATCAAGGGGAATCATGATCAACGTCCGTGAGAGGATGAGAGTGGTAGCCCCAGATGAGGATGAGGAGTACGATGAGGAGTACGATGAGGAGCAGGAGGAGACGATGCGAAGACGAAGGGGGCCGTTGACTTCGCAAAACGGGTTCGAGGAGACGTTCTGCACCATGAAGATCAAGCAGAACATTGACATCCGAAGGGAAGCCGACGTTTTCTCGAGGCAGGCCGGGCGGGTCAACATCGTCAACATGCACAAGCTCCCAATCCTGCGTTATATGGACATGAGCGCTGAGCGAGGCCGTCTTCTTCCGGTAATGAGACCCGTGTGGATTATGCGACTCATACTACTAGATTCTCTGCATTGTCCTAAATCAAGCACGTTGCCTAGTGATAATTAGAGTCCAATTAACTCCCATCTTTTGTGCTGCAGAATGCGCTGTACTCGCCACACTGGTCGATGACCGACCACAGGATCGTGTACGTGACTCGTGGCGACGCGCACGTGCAGATCGTGGGGCAGAACGGGCAGAACGTGTTCGACGAGCAGGCGAGCGAGGGCAGCATGTTCGTGATCCCGCAGTTCTTCACCTCGATAATCAGGGCAGGCAACAGCGGGTTCGAGTTGATCTCCTTCAAGACCTCGAGCCAGCCCATGAAGAGCCCGCTGGCGGGTTACACCTCGGTGTTCAGGGCCCTCCCGATCCAGGTCATCACCAACTCCTTCCAGATGTCGCCAAGGGACGCTCAGGAGCTCAAGTACAACCGCGAGCACCAGACGTTCCTCTTGTCGCCGAGCCGCCAGAGTCAGTCCATGTCTTAATTTTAGTACGGTGTACATTTCGTTGCCCAGGCAGCACGAAGGTTATGGTTAAATTATGGTATGGTAGGGTAGTAAAAAGGGTCACTGAAATGCAAAAAATCCTTCTTCTAGAGTAAGAGAAGGTTAAATTGTAGGCGGGATTCAGAAGAGAGCTAAGAGCATGTTTATGAGAAACTTTTGGGTTAATCAAATAAAAATAAAGTGGCCTTTTTTCTATGTGTAGATGTGCTTGCTCTGATGATAAAAGGGGTTTGTTTCTTATTTAATGTGCACTTTTAGTGACAAGTTTTTCTAAGTTGAGCTAGCACACAGTAGATGGGAAATTTGTAGTTTCGAATATCTGTTTTTGAATTCACAAATTTATATATTTAAGGACAGAACTAAGAGTAAGGGGGTCGGGTGCCAATCGTGCCCACGGTCAAAGGAGTCATGTCCAAACAAATTATGTTAAAACGAAAATTTCCAGGGCACTTCAATTTAGCCCATTTTGGTCTCGTCGAGTAAAGCAATCCAACCATTAGAGTTTGCGCAGTTAGTCGGGTCAGACCTGGAATTCACCTGTTCTTTTTTAATTCACCTGTTCAAATATCACAAATTTAATAGGTCTGTGACACTTACAGGGTATCTCATGCGGGGCGTTTGCACCTATGCTTCTTGGTTACTAAGAAAGTGATAATTACTTTTGAAGAACGACAATTAAAAAGGGGCGGTGCCTCTTGGTTATTAAAAAAATGATAATTAATTGTAAAGAACAAAAATTGAAAAAACACTTAAAAGTCACAACAAGCACAGGCACATGCTTAACCCTTATCGAGAAAAACTATCTCAAAACAATTGAATGTCTTGAACCATCACTAACTTATACTTTACTCATAGGTTATATTTGGTAGTTAAAGATAAAGCCATGTCCTACTCTATGTTTGGTTGTTATTTAGGATATGATAAAATTGGATATAAATAGAATCTAACTAGAATATTTAATTGTTATTCAAGATATGATAAAATTGGATATAAATGGAATCTAACTAGAATATTTAAAAAAAAAAAAAATCTAGACAAGATTTTTATGTCCAATGATATGATTTTTTTTTTTTTCCAAAATAGTTATACCATGGGGACTTGGATGATTTTGCTCTTATCTCACCTAGTGGTTTCTACAAAATGTTTTGTATTTTTCCTCATTAGATATGGATCATGATAAAAATGAGAGATGGCATTTTTTTCATGAGCAGCATATAAGGGCATATTTGTGATTTACACTAATACACAACAACTACCAAATAATAGACAAGATAGAATACAAAAATATCAGGTTTTATCACTACGATTTATTAAATAGTTAATGAATATAATAAAATCCATAATCTCATACCGTATTATATCTACTTTTATCGTAATTAGAATTTCAAATGACCACACTCCTAAAATTAGAAATGTTGTAAGAGACTGGAGTTGAATCCGATCGACTTAAGACTATCAATAAGGAGTAAATTTCCGTCATAAATCCAACTTTTATAGATCCAATGACTCGACACAATTTCATTTACCATTTGGTTTAATTGGTTTTTTGGTTTCTAATATACAAGCTATTAGGGTGAAGCACAACCATGAGTGTTAATTTAGGTTGATAAATATGTCAATAAATATTTTTAATAATCCTAATATCACTATTTTTGAGACCTCTTTGTTTGTTCAACTTAAATTTTTATGAAATGCTTTTTAAGTACCTTCTTTTGATTTTGATTTGTTCATTCTCATTAGTATGAATTTGGTGTAATTACTTGAATTATTTGCAATAGTATGGAATGCTATATATAGTCCACTCATTAATTATTAATCACTTTTATAATTATTTGCATAAGTTGAGGCAAAACTTGATATACATCCAACCAAAATTATTATGGATCGTAAAAATTAATTTATACTTCCTTAAAGTTTATGGATTCAAAATTGTTGTATTACAGTTTTGGCTTTCTAGATCGATTCTTTGACCTCTATTACATTCCATGCCACAACCTGAATTTTGTATATTTTTATGCGTCGATGTATGTGGAATATTGCACTAATATATGAAAAGAAGATAATTTTGTTTTGGATGCTAAAAAAATTAGATATTTCCCTTTTTACCCCCTAGAGTCACTATTTTTGTGATGTGCTTAATTTTCTTTCCAATGAACTTTGAAGGCTATTTCAACCAAAAAAAAAAAAATTAAACCTACGAAACTTTATGCTTTATTTGATAAATCATGAAAACATGTATGAAATGTCAATTTTAGCCCTCAATTTGATGAATGCACGAAGATTCAGATTCCAAGAATAATTTCAATCCAAATTTCAAATCTTCATGCCCATGGAATAGAGTACAACACTTTTAAAGTGTGAACTCATTTTTCATTGTTAGGCATCGTTTAAATGACAAAATTACCCTTAAGGCGTAGAAAATGGTTTAATTTAAAGAGATAACTCCACAATTGATCCTCCAACTTATTCATATAATGTGATGGGTCTCTCAAAGTTATAATTTGTCCAATCAAATCCTTTGACATATATGATTAGTCAATCAAATCCTTTCATCGTTAACATATTGAATCATGCTTATGTGCCTTTTAATATGTCGATTTTTAATATGAAAAAATCGTTGCACTGACTTCCTTGTATCTTTCAAGTATCCACCCTTTCTCCAAAAGCTAGCATAGATAGTATTTGATGTCAGAACTCCAAGTGCAAAAGGGAGTTTTCCTCCGTAGTCCGCTCCTCTAAAATTTCCTGCGATTGGTTTATTTCTACTTTAATTATCCTTTCCCAATTAGTATCAACAAATTTAAGATCAAAGAAATCACGAACCTTCTTTCCAACCTAATTCAGATCCTTGGCCCGATCTCGGCCAGTGGAGTTCCAGCAATATGTGGACATGCCTCTCCGTGGATCCTTCCATATTTCAACTTTGACATACATGCAAAAACCAAAGCAAAAATTCAGAGTCAGAATTAAGTGCTAACTAACATGGTATGAGAGAATTTTTTTTAAGAGAAACATTTCTTGGGGTGGAGAGATGATTTTCATCAAAAGACTCCGTTTCGCGGAAAATCCTCTTATATCTTTTACATAAATTGGATGATGAAAATTATTTCTATCTCTGATGAAAATATTTAAATATAAATTATGTCAATAATTAAAATATACTTTTTTAACTAATTATTTCAAGTTGTAGAATCAATCATTTTCAACTCTAAAAGCACTTATGAATCATTTTATTGTTCGAAGGCAATAAACCTAAGAGATGGGTTTTCACTAATATTCTTTACAATTTTTGCTCTACCAATAATTACGCAGTCCAATTTGTACATCTTTCGGTTTTTAAGGGAAATTACAGATAATTCTCTTAATTTGTAGGAAAATATAAATTCTGTTGATTGCTCCCTAAATTATACTGAGAGCATGCAAGGAACTGTTTATACACCAGTTGCTTGCGGAGCAAATTGTTCCCCAAATTCCGACTGAAGAGACCATGCAGGGTGACAACTAAACTTAACTTTCAATGAAGAAAACCAAACATGAGCGCACAGGGAAAGAAACATCGAAACCGCATGAGGCAATTCGAGTTTGCAGATAGCATAAAATTGGATGCGAGGTACTGTGAGACGCTTAAAGCAGGATCAACAACCTACTCACGGCTCGATGCTTGCGGCATGCCAAGTGCCCAGAGGCCGGAGCCGTACAATAATACGCTGCAACTTAAATCAAACATCAAGAGCCAAACGTCTTGGAACTGAATTTGCTTAAATGAGGATTTATAGAGTCTAACAGCACGCTGCTACAGATACATTATCAGAAGTGACAATGCAGGTACGATAGTTAGAATCAATGGAAACAGTACCATACCACTTTCCGATCATTCTCATGATCGTTTCCAGATTTATTTTACATGAGATGAAACATTAAAAAAATACACTTTCTTTTCTTTAACGGTAATCCCTCAAAACTGGCAGCAGCCCGTCGATATCAAAACCCCCCAAATGAAAAAAAGGGAATATCCTAACTGGATGAGCTTCTATCCCGATCTCGGCAATAAATCGAACTCATTACCATACGAATAAGCAACTGATCATCTACTCTGACGCAGGAATCATGCCTGTCTTAATCAATGATTAAATAAGTATAGAACCATCATATTAGAGCTTGGACGCCGATTTGTTGCATTTCTCTTAACCTCCAGATGGGAAAGATAGCACCTTCCCCAAGCTCTTCTGGATCCACTTGTTGCATAGCCCAAGCATAGTAGACGGTGTGTATCGTATCCTGTTTACACAAACCAATATCAGATTACATTCTGAGACATACAATTACTCTTCATAACATTTCAGATCATCGTGGTGTACTTTCTCACTGAACAGGCAGATAATGTCAATAGGGCTACATACCCTTGATAAACCCAACAAGAGGGTGACAAAGCGATTTATGCCTAAACCATGCACATCAATATTTGCAACACTTTTGGCAGAAAGAATACAACTTTTATGTCATTGTTAAAAAATGTGGCTCCATAGTTCATTGAGTTGTGCTGCAAAATTATCTTCATCATCAGGAACAGGGAGGAGAATTTCAAAAAGAAGAAAACGATGAATCAATGATTCTGCAGTTAGGACAGGCCAATCCAAGAACTAGAGAACCTGGTTGTCTAATACCACTAATGGTTGCCTTTCCAATTCCATCCTATAGCAAGATCGTGGATCATGGGATATTGAGACAATCTGGTTTATTGAGACATTTTACATGTTAAAACATTCAGCCTATAACAGTAACAAAAGCATCACTAGATTTCAGTGAGGATTTGAGTTAGACTAACCACAAATAGGCCACTTTATGTGAAACATAATATCCCTATCAATATTTTTTCTGATCACCTAATAGCTTAATCTCTCTGTACTCTCATATAGGTCGTATTTCTCCCCTTCAAAGAGAGATTAGTGAATCAAAGCACACACAAAGGATTTGATCTTCATAGAATGAAGATTGACAATCAATAAAGATCAAGTTTCCTTGGACGTTTGAAAGTGGAAGTAGACTCTGGAAAAATTAAAACCACATTAATCTCTTATCTTTATGCAAAACCCGACATAAATGTGGGCAAACTACATTCAGCCATTTATTTCATACATTCTTAGGCACAAGTCCTAATACTAAAGCAAGTGTTCTCCCTCTTCTCCTTCTCCATTCACTTCTTACACCTTGGACTATGGAATCAAAACCTTTTGTCAGAACTCATGAAATAAGTAAAAACTATGCTGCTCCATAATTCCCTTTCATGAAAGTTGAAACTAACACACAACGGAAACCATTGTCCAAATGAGGGCACATGCAACTGTGAAAACAGCATGCGCCAACTGAATGATTTAGCTTTCCTTTTTGTATTCAACACAAAAAAAAAAAAAAAATGGTTTTTCCTTAACCACTTGGCCTCATCCAATCAAAAGTTTGGCTTACCTTGCCACCTTCAGTTATGGCACCATTTTTGTCACGTACGCAATATATTTGCTGAGTTTGAAACTGCCATTGGGGGGAAATCAGTCAGATTTTGCTTGTAAATAAGAAGCTCCTACAGATAAATAACGAGTGTGCAACAGCACAAGTAGCAGAGTACAATCATACCCCGACAATGATAATTGGTGAAGTGCCCATCATTTTTGTTTCTCTTACGTCAACGTCAGACACATGCAGAATCTGCTCGGGATAGAATTGAAGAGTTAGAACAAGCATAAATATACTACAACAGAATGTGACAATCTGAACCAACAAACCATGATAGTCCAGCAAACGAACTTGCAATATCTAATAGCAATAGTAAAAATAGGAAAAACAAAAATAACTGCTTCCAACTATACAGAAAACAGAGCTAGGACAAACTAATCAAGTCGCTCTGCCATACCAAAAGTAAGAACGTGAAAAAAGAAAACTGCAAAAGAGAGATAATGGAGCGATACAGTAATTCAAAAGATGCGGCTATCAGAATTCAAAACCAGCAAAAAGCACATAAAGATATGTAATGATCATAGATTGTGTGTTATATTTGTATACTCCAACTATTCTATGAGCTTGACACGCCTGTGGTGAGATGCTTCATCTAAAATTCAACTATTGAATCATTCATGTCATTTTGATACATAATATTATGCAATGTTTATCATTAAGCTTGAAGAATAATGACAATATGTCCCAGAAAATCACAAAGATTCCGGTATATATTACATGTATATGCCGATTCAACATATTACCCATCTAAATTCATAAATGAGTTAGAAACCAGGATATATCTCTGTCAGACAACCATACCCGAGTGCAAGTAAAATAGCTTGTATTGGCACCTAAATAGAAAGCGGGGGTGCCTCCATAACTAACCCACATTGCAGTTAATTTGCATATACACAATGTGTTCATTTCTCCTTTTGTTCTCACAAAACTTCTGACATCTATGACTTACACAGTTACTACTCCATAAGAGAAACTAGGAAATTATCGAGAAAAAAAAATCAATTAATTTTGTCAGCAACTTCTCCTAATATTCTCTTTCACAGAGGCTAGAGTAAACGAGTAAACACTTCACTTAGAAAATTAGATGTGCCTTGTATCATACCCTATTGTCGAAAAAAATGCCATGGCTCTGATAAGCACCATGCTCAGCTTTGCATCTCTCAATGATTTCAGAGCTACAATATTTTTTTAAAGTTTCAACATCTCCCTGCACAAAGCAAACACAAACATGATGATGAATAGAAGTAGCTGAAGTTCAGATGGCCTAAGCAGAATCCATCACAAGGAATACAAAAGAATGGAAAATCAATTTTTAGGAAATAAGCTCATTATCCACCTTAATGTAAGCATTAAGCACAGGCTTTACTACTTCCTGGACTTCAGCCACAAACTCTGGTAAAGAGAAAGATCTAGCCCACAAGCAAAGCACCAGATGTCAGTGAGCTATGATTTGACAGGAGAACCAAGTGAAACTGAAACCACAAAAAAATAGGAATGTGACCATACGGGTCTCGCCGGCGTATTTCCTTCATAGATGCTGCAGCATCTGTTTCTTGAAAGATAGTTTCATTGAGACTGTTAAGAAAGATAAAAATCAGTAGAATAACAGCTATAATTATGACACGCAAAACAAGGACTGCAAGCTTGCACATGAAGTATGCTTGTATTTATGTGCTGCTGTCTAGTGTGCACTTGTAATGGCCAGGTTAGTGCACCCACCACATGAGTCCACACACATTGGTGTGCATTCACACATGCATAAGAAGAAGCAGAGAAACCGCAGGAAGAGAAAAGAGAAAAGAAAAGGGGGGAGGGGGGGACAGAGCGACTTGAACAACTTACTCCTGAATTTTATGCACAACAGGGCTGTCACTAGTTTCCCATCTCTCCCGCATATCTTCTGCAATCTGCAAAGTCAAACAGGCATAATACAAAATGGTTGAGAGTTCAAATAATGTTTAATATAATAACTTGCTTTCTTTTATATAAAGAAGACATATACCGAGCAACAACATGATAATGACCAGATGTGACAATCTATTGAATCAAGCAAAGTCGGACATAGTTAAACATGTGATACTATTTCTTCTGTAACCAGAGAACCAGAAAATTAAATTCAGTATATAATGGGTGAGACAATTTAACATGGGGCATTTTGGAAAAACTTCTCCAAGTAACCCTCAACCACTCAACCATAGGTCATGGGTATGGCTCCAAAGTTATTTGTGACATTGTGAATCAAATACAAGATCCGTTGGATTTGGAGCAAGCACTTGACTACTCACTAATGGTGAGGCTAATTTATGCAAATTAACCTGAGTAAGAATTTTCAAAGTATCAATATCACAGGTCTTCAGCGGGGCTTTGTGACTAACCATATCAACTCTTTCTGTAGTAACAATTGCGCATATATGATGTCCTTGAATAAAGAAAAGAAGGGCAAATGTCCAGATGAAATATCTGAGCAGCTGTTGGTAAGTTCAGCCACATTCACAAATCCCTAGTGACTTAAGGGGTCTATCAATGCAGCACTACCATATAAAATCTCCTAATTAGCAAAAAATTTCCTTCTCTCTCCATACACGTGAGGTGATATTGCATCAGACGAGAAGAGGGAGGATCAAACAAAGAAAAGGTCAACAGATTAAAACAACATATGCTTTTCCAGAAAAAAAACTTCCAATTAAAAGCAGGCTTCCACCCAAAAAAGTCAATCCTATGGAACAGACATCTGACAATGAGCGTAAAGATTTCCAAGGAAGATTTACAAAAGGTTTCGGCGCGTACCTCCTGACCTTTCGTTACAACTGGCTCACTCACGTTACCAATACGCTTGAACATGGGATGCCCTTTGACCTACAAAAAGAAAACATTAGATTTAAGAACCATGATTACTCCCATGTAATATTCTTTAAATCTGCAAACAGCTTACATGCATAACAACTAGTAAAATAACATTACTTTCTCTTTAAATGCTTCCCACTTTTTACTCCACGGAGACTGCTTAGAAGGTAGAACAACTATATCAGTTCTTGTACTTCTTTCGACTGTTGATGTAGTAGGCGCATGTTCCATATGCTTTCTCTTACTCGGGCTTCCACTCAACTCATCCTTGACAATATCATATCCCTGCTTTGCCAAGTCAACAACCTTTACTCCCTTCAGCTTCTGGAAAGTTGACGAGACCTTAGGAGAAGAGGAAAAGAAGCTTGTTCTGTATTTGCCAAAAAATGATTCTGTGTTATCACCAGAACCAGCCTGCTTGCATTTTTCTTCTGTTGATTTTCCCTCATTTCCACCTTTGGCGTGAGCATCATGTTTTGCTGAACCACTCGCAGATGCTGATTCCTCTTGCTTCCCAATCCCCAACTGTTCTTTGACCTAAACGCAACACAAAAAGATAACATTTCTAAACAGTCACTTGCATATAAGTAAGCATTGTCAGGATTACAATGGATAAAGCAACCACACCTCCTCAGTTGCAGAAGATATTTTTTCCCTCACATTGGCAGAAACCTGGAGATAATGCAATATTATAGAAAACCAAAAACCCCAAAGAATATTAATGAATTCCACATAGCAGACATAACAGAAGAGAAACAAGAATCGCTGCACAGAAACACAATATTACCTACCAGGTACCCAAGTGTATAACTTTTGTGAATACTAAATTTCTCACCAAGAAAACACGATCAAGTTCATAGTTATTAAATACATCAACTTTAATGAACAAGAAAATACTATACTAGATTTTGAGAGTCTGTTGCTTCAATAACCTTTCCAGGACCAGGGCATATTCTAAGGGAATCAATTCAGACCATCTTCTGGCCCAAAAAGCAAAGGAAAGGAAAGAAATATTCAGACCTTCTTTGCTGTAGCTTCAGCCTCTGTCCAAACACCATCGACATGCTTGTACAACTGCCCAGTTGTCTGTTTTGTTCTGCAAAAGCCATTTTACATCCTTAGCTCTTTATCCAGATGTTCAACCAAACAAGAAGTATGTCTCGGATAGTCAGATGGTTAGTTAAGAGGGCTACAATCTCGCTAATGAAAGGTTTTCAGCCAACAGATTTGCAAATTACCTAACTTTAAGCTCCTCCTTCACCCCTTTAAGCTCTTCTGCTTTTTCTTTTAGCTGCTTCACTGACTTTTGAAACTCTGGATTGCTATGACCAAAGGATTGAAGAAGATCGTTAACATGAATAAGCCTCTCAAGGAAACCGAACACACCAATAAATTATAAAGGCAAGCAATATCATTTGTCTGAAAGTCCAAGTACCGAAAACAATGAAGCAGACAACATCAGAAGTATCTCTAGTTCTTGCTCCTTTATTTTAACTGATATGCCCAAACATATGCACAATATAATGAAGCTTCACCATTTCTGTATTTGCAATCTATATGACACTCAAATGGTATATCTGCATCTCGATATCCCAACCGTAGAATCTCACAGCAAATTAAAGGAAATTGCTCCATGGTGGCAAATCAATATATCATGAGCTCATCCAAAAGAAAAGAGGTCAAACATTTACGCGTGTTTTGAGCTATAAAACCATAGAAAGGACACTTTACAGATTAATTCCATATGATTGTAAGCGATGTTAAATCTCCAATTACAAGCTACCAGAAGCAAATGAGACTAAAATGTGAACCAACACCACGATAAAACCAAAGGGCATAAAAACGGGGCAAGAGTCTTTAACAGTAGAAAGAGCATTGAACTCAAAAAGCACAGCCGAGCAGTCCCTGATCAGACCGCTCCTAGAGTTCAAACTACTCATTAATGGTCGGCGTCATTGGTATCCTTTCGGTATGCATTGCGAACATTTTCATTATTAGCGTCTCTACTACCAAAAAAAGAAAAAAGAAAAGACAGAAAAAGAGGAGTGAAGGTACTAAAAATCGGCATACCCGCTTGCTTCGCCTTTAACTTTCTTAGAGAACTCATTAAACACGCTATATCGACGATTACACGAGTGCCCACCTGCTGTAATCAACCTCAGCCTCGAACTCGAATCCTATACAACAATTCAATTAACAAACCCCACATCAAAAGAATTACATAATACAGAGAAAAGGGAATAAAAGCCCAGAGGCTATTGCAAGAAATATAGAGAGAAAAATCAAGAAAGAGCTCGAGAAGGAAAAAAACCTGGGCTTGAGAACTAAGGTGGAGACGAAGAGGGTGTCCCGAGAGCACCAAGTCTCGGACCAGCTTCTTGGCCGCCATTAGAATGAAGAGACTTTGGTCGAGAATTGTGAGCTATGATCTCTAGGGGTGATCGGGTCCAGGGTGGGTAGGGTCTAGACCTGGACACCCGACCCTGTTATAACCGGTTCTCTTTTTTTGGACCCTGTTCCCGACCCTGTTTGTATTGGACCCTGTTCCCGACCCACCCTGTTTTTCCGGTCCGGGAACAGGGTTAACCCTGTTTATATTGGAACCTGTTTTGCATAAAAATTGCTGTATCCTTATATTAACCTTAGAGAAGCAATGGATGAAATGGTTTGATGGAAATTGATCTAAATGACAGGAATAGCAAATTGCTCAGAAATTAAAGTGGAAGTACTGTGAATTATTTAAAGGTGCAATGCAGGGAATAAAGGAAATTAAAGCAAAGAACACTAAACTCAAAGGAAGGAGCCAAACAAAATTAACTGAAAACGAGATTACTAGGACATTGACATTGCTGGAATTGAAATTAATCACAGTTTGTACAAATGACGCTCGAATGGAGACATTGACATTGACGTTACAACAATACTTTAAGGGAAATCAGCAGTAATTTTGGCAGAGGTCCAGCATAATTTCAACATATCTTTTTCCTCAGCATATCTTCTATTCATAAGTCTTAAATTCCCTTTGATTATTACTAGGTCAATGTCCATTTCTTAACTTAAGTTCTTTTATATATCCATGATTTCTTAACTTAACTGCTTTCATATATCCATAATTTCTCAACTTAACTAAACTTCCGATACCTGAGCATTTCTCGTACCGTTTCCACTTATTTTGAATTAAATTAGGTTGAAGACTCTCTCCCTCAAACTTTGGCGGAATGGTCTTTTATGAGCATCAAAACGAGATTGAATTTGATATAGCTTGGCTGTGATTTATTCACCACCGATGTATAGTGACTTACTGTTATACCAGACGACAATTCAGTCACACAACCGAAGGAGACAAAGTAAACCAAAGCGCCAAGGGAAAGAGAACTCTCTGCCATCAAAGGATGAAGCATGAAAATTCACAATATATGATCAGCGTGTCGAACAAGAACATCCAGATCACTACTATGCAATCTCAGATTGAAATGATGAAGACAAATTCGTCATTTCACCGAAAAAAAAAAAAAAAAGACAAATTCGTCATTATCATCTCTGAGGCAAAACGTCGAACAGGTGGTGATCATGAATGGTGAGGTGTTCTAGAAATAGGAATTCCTATCAATCGGCGAGCAATATAACATGAGCAATTTGAGATAGCAATTTGAAGCTCTCGGCAGAAGGCAAACACAGAACAATCGTATGATCGAGTCTCAATGAATCTTGAGGGAGATCCGATCCGAACGGTTACCTGCTAATAAATGAAGACACCGAAAGAATTGGAGAATCTCACGAAGACGAAGCTAAGGCGACGAATCAATTCAGCGACGAAATTGCTTGACGAAGATATTCAGCTGCAACTGGCTTCGCTTGGTTCCTCAGCTCTCCCGCACGCACCAAGCGAGGGAGAAAGAGCACGAGAGAAGTTTCGATCGGTGGTGATGAGCGTCCGTTCTTTGCTCCGTCACTGCGATGGCGCGACGGGGAGCTGGCGATGGCATGACGAGGAAGCAGATGAACGCAGATGAGGAAGCAGCGCGAGGGGGAGCTGGATCTAGCGGCGGAGCTCGGAGCAAGGCTGGCGAGCAGCCAGGAATCAGGTTGACAGAGGCGGCGTCGCGATTTCGGGGGCGCGGAGCAGGGAGAGGCGGAGTGGTGATGTTGGGATCTCACGGGCTGCGGGTGTCGCGGTAGGAAGGCGATGGTGGGCGAGCGGAAGCAGCGTCAGTGCTCGGATGGAACCAGGATCGGCGGACGGGCGGAGGCCGCGAGCTCGGGGAAGATAGAAAGTACAAACTAATTAGGGTTTTGCGTTTGGTTTTTTTGGGGTGGCTTACAACCGGTTCTCAAACCGGTTGCCAAACCTGTCTGGTCGATCCGGTTCCCGGGTGGGTAATCCCTCGGAACCGGTTCCCAGACTGGTTCAAACAGGGTCTGAATTTTGGGACCCAGTTCTCGAACCGGTTTCAATCGAAACCGGTTCTTAACCCTGTTTTCCGAGTGGGCCGATCCGGGAACCCGGGTTGATCCGTCGATTCTGACACCCCTAATGATCTCCTCTCTTGTGATGTGATTTTGCTTTGCTTTGAAAGAAGGAATCGGAGAAGCCTTTTGCAGATTTTTTAGCACCAGCGCCCAAGAACGGTTTGATAGGAAGCTATTTCGCTGCCCCAAATTTCTAACTCCTCCAAAATTTTAAAGGAAATTCGATTGGCACAGGTACTTGGGTAGCCGAGAGAGAGGACCCTGTCGTTGGCGGCAGCGGCGGCCGGAGTGGCGGGGCGGCATCCAATGGCGAAGGCAGGTGGTCGGTCGGAGCAGTTTGTTAGGGTTTGGACATTTGGGGACAGGGAGCTGAGGTCGGAGGTACGAGCCGAGAAGGATGTTTGGTGTTTCGGAAGAGGAGGGCAAAAATTTGTATTCTCTGTAGACCCACTCTTTTTATAAAAAAAAAAAAATTACCTGGGGGCTTTCCGAACTAAAAGTTGAGCACAAAAAACATACATTAAGAATCAGCAAATCCATTTATATAAATTGAAAATTCCTTTTTGTCTCGCTTTTAACTTTTCAAAATTATCTTTACGTTAAGTAATTACATCATTCACTCATTTTAATAATAACACGTTACAAGTGTGTTTCGATGAAAGAATTTTTCGAGAACTAATTTTTTGGACTTTCATTAGTTTGGTTTGTTGTACATAATTGGTCAAACATTAACTATTTACGGTCAAAGAAAATATGTATGGTTAAAATTATAAAAACGAATTCCCTAATTTGAAAAAAGCAAAACATTTTTTGAAAAAGTTATTTCTGGAAAAGCATTTTCCTTTTGTTATGAAGTTTTTTTTTTTTTTAAGACAAACACATGTTAAGGGTTTGTTTGTTTCATAAAAAAAAAATTGAATGATTTGAAAATCGTTTTCATAAAACTAATTGGTTATATCGCTTATAAAAATTAGTTAAGGGACAATATTATTATTATCAACAAGAATTATGCCTAAATATTTTCATAAATGATGAAAACATTTTCCATCCATTCATTAATTCTTAGGGAAAATTTCAAATAAAGGAATAACGTACTTTTGTTTTCTTAAATAAAAACCTAAAATGGACACTAGTTTAAACAATGGCCTAAAGTGCCATTATTTTATTAAATAAGGATCTTAAGTATGTCTTATTTCAAATAAAGGCTCGAAGTGGTTGTATTTGTTTCACATAAGGATCTAACTTTCTAGCTCGTCAATAATATTTTCATTATTCACATTTTTTTTGAATTTTTTCCCTTTTCTAGTTTTCTTTCTTCTTCACTAGTGTTTCGCTGACTGACAATGCCTAGAAAAGGCTAGATGAGGGTTTCCCTCACTCGATCTAGCAAGAGGTATGCTTGCCTGGGCAAGGTGAGGGTTGCCTTGCCTTAGGGAAGGCTATCCTCGCTAGGTTTGGGCATGGGTCGCGTTGCCCACTAGCAAGGGCCAACAAGGGTAGTCGAGTCTTCATTAGCCCTAACCAACAGTCGCATGTGCCTTTTCAAAAAGAAAAAAAGAAAAAATATAAAAGAATATAAAATTAAAATTGTATTTAGACAAAAATGCATTTTGGCCAGTTAGAATATTTAGCCGACCAGCAATCAATAACAACCATGGCCACTTTAAGTTCTTCTTTGACACAAAATCCACTTCCAGCTTCTATTTGACACAAATTCCATTTCAAACCTTTATTTGAAAAAATGATGACACTTTACACATTTATTTATTTGAAATTTTTTCTTATTTCCGACGAGAGACCCAAGCAACTTGTTATAGACAAATGCACCCTACATGTCCACTCAATTAAACAAGCCACTCTTCCCTTGCTCAAAAAAAAAAAAAAAAGCCACTCTTCCGACCATAAAAGAAAATAATCAACTTACTACCATTTGCGGTGGCTCAGTTGAATAAGTGGTCCCATGATTCTTTGCGAGAGGAGAAGTTCGAATTTCATTTGTTGTATGGGATCTTAAGTGCGACGTCGGGGTGGTGGGTTCTCCGTAGTGTCGCGGGGTTTACCTCTCATTGTTACGTCATGTACGTCGGGTTGCGTGTTGATATGGTGCGTGAATTTCTTGGGTCATCAAAAAAAAAATAATCAACTTTATATAAAAAAAATAATTTCTTCATATACCATTATGAAATAGGATCGCACCTCGCGAGTACTGCCTACGTGTCTCCACACCAATGTCTAATTAAGGGGAAAAATACAAAAAGGAAAGAGGAGCCACCGCAGCCTGCGAGATTTTGGAGCGACGTCCAGCAAAAAACAAAAGGAAAATAAAGGAAAGGAGCTTCGCCACCGCATCGCTCCACTCTCGAAGGGCCGCACTCCCGCGACCACCACCTTCTCCGATCGCCGCCCTCTCTCCGCCGCCGCCGCGCCGCCAGCGAGCTCGGGAAGACAATGGCGAGCCGATACTGGGTGGTGTCGCTCCCGGTGCAGCAGGGCTCCGCGTCCGCCGCGTCCCTCTGGAACCGCCTCCAGGAGCAGATCTTTAGGCACTCCTTCGACACCCCTCTCTACCGGGTACGTCCTCCTCCTCCTTCTTCCTTCGTTCCTTTCCTTCCCTTCGAGATCCGGCTCCGAGACCGTGCTCGCTTCCTCCGATCTTTGTCGAAATCCTTTGGGATCTGACGATCCCGCCCGATTCTGCAGTTCAACATCCCCAATCTCCGCGTGGGAACCCTGGACTCCCTCCTCGCCCTCAGCGACGATCTCCAAAAGGTGATTTTTGATTCCTCTTCTTCTAAGTTTGGGGATTTGAGGATCGCGAGGCGTTTGTCCGCTGATTTTCTTCGGGCGGAGTGGGTAACTGGGATGCGTGTGTGGGTAATTGTGCAGTCGAACACCTTTGTGGAAGGCGTGTCGCACAAGATCAGGCGCCAGATCGAGGAGCTGGAGAGGGTGTCGGGCGTGGAGAGCAGTTCTCTTACGGTGGATGGCGTGCCGGTTGATTCTTACCTCACGAGGTATGTGATCGGTTCTCGATTGTGTCGCTCTTTCTGGGAAATTACGTGCCCGTGTTTCGGGTTGCGAATTCAATTTCGGGCCTTTCGTCGAAATGGAGGGACTTGCGACAGTTTAGAATTGCTTCTGTGTAATTATTTTGGTTTTTTTTTTTTTAACCTTTTAGCATGTAGAAGTAATCTTTGTGTTGGGAACTGAGCCTTGATCTTGCATGGAAGGTTTGTCTGGGATGATGCCAAGTACCCTGCGATGGCTCCCTTGAGGGAGACCGTCGACACAATTCAGGGACAAGTCGCGAAGATCGAAGATGATCTGAAGGTAAAAACCTTCCTTTTGCTTTTCATGTTAAGTGTATGTACATGTTATCCGTTGATGCCTTCCTTAGCTAAATGAGATAGTTGGTCTGTGTGAGGGAGACTTAGTTTTGCTTTGGTTTGCTCATAGAAAATCTTATTTGATGGTCTAGTAGCAAAGGGAGTAAGAATTAGGCATGACAGCATTCGTGTGATGAACTCGGCTTAGCGGGTAAAGCTTTGTCGGTTGATGATGACGGTGATGTTGTTGTTGTTGCTGCAAGAGTTCAGCTTAGCAAGTATAGGTTTTAGACATCAAATTGAGCACCTCTTCCGTGCAAAGCTCATACATACTATTATGACCATTGCCTGTTAGTTCATCAAATCTTTTTCAAATTGAGGCATGTATTGATCTTGTATTTTAGGTTCGTGTTGCTGAGTATAACAATGTGCGGAGTCAGCTGAATGCTATCAACAGAAAGCAGAGTGGAAGGTAAAGCTACTATACCGGTTCTGATTGAGCTACGGCAAGAATGTTTTTATTACTCATTGCTTGGTTACTTCTCTCTATACTTCAGCTTAGCTGTCCGTGATCTTTCAAATCTGGTCAAACCTGAGGATATTGTCATTTCAGAAAACCTGACAACTCTTCTCGCAGTAGTACCTAAATATTCACAGAAGGATTGGTTGTCAAGCTATGAAACTTTGACAAGCTATGTGGTAAGTGTTTCTTTTATCTCTACATGCTCACTCCATGTGCTATTTTCATGACTGTTGGCACTGCCTTGCTATTATAATGAGTGCTACCTTTGTTGCATATGATGTGTTGCCAGGATAGTATCTCCAACTTTCTGGCCTACCTTCTTCTCGCCATGTCTTACTAATTTTCTGTTCTGTCAGGTCCCCAGATCCTCGAAGCAGTTACATGAGGATAATGAATATGCTCTTTACACTGTAACGCTCTTTAGCCGAGTTGCTGATAACTTTCGGACAACTGCTCGGGAAAGAGGTTTTCAGGTGTGCCTCCCGATTAGTTGCACTGGCTTTTCCTGATGCATGAGTACTAAAAGTGACAAAACTCAACAACAGCTGGCCTCAACTTGCATATTTCGAGAATTTTTTTGTACTCCTTGTAATTTCTTTCAGCTAAAGATTGTTGTATTCTAGTCATGCTTTGTTCTTCCAAAGCATTTAGGTGCATTTAACAAAGATATCCAAATTGTCTGTGTGGATTGGAGATCTAATTGATTGTTTTTGGTTGCCATGTAGATTCGTGACTTCGAATACAATTCAGAGGCACAAGAGGGCAGGAAGCAAGAGTTGGAGAGGTTGATGCGGGATCAAGAGAATTTTAGAAATTCTCTTTTGCAATGGTGCTACACCAGTTACGGAGAGGTATCTTTTTTGTTAATCTTGATCTTGAACCTAGGATGCTAATCTTGAAAGGTGATGTATATCTGCCACCCATCATGCAAAGCATCAGGCTGTGGTTAGCTCCTCATGCACTATTAAATCCTGGGTAGGCATGTAGACTGATAACTCTAATGAGATAACTTATGAGTTCTGGATGGGGTTCCTGATTGGAGATTTCTTAGTCATTATCATTCAGTATTTGCTTGAAAAGTGAGTGATGAGAGGTTACCGGTTTTATATGCCCCTCTATATTGAGGGAATTAGCATTGGACCTTTACCATGACAATAATGATAAAGCATGTCTTGATTCCTTTTCTTTTCTCGTTTATGTTGGAGAAATTACATTATGTTGCTGTCGTATTTGTCCGTTAATTGCAATAACGAGTGCATTGTACCATTATAGTTGCTCTATTTTGCTTCGGCATCCTTGTTATTCTGTGGGTTGCTTAACTGTAGGTTTTCAGTTCGTGGATGCACTTTTGTGCTGTACGTGTCTTTGCAGAGAGTATTTTGCGATACGGTTTGCCGCCATCTTTCTTGGTGAGCTTGATGCCATACTCTGTCCCTTAGTGCTATTGCTTTCTTCATTTGTAGTTGACTTATTTAGTGTAATGTTTTTTGTGCTTTCAGGCATGCGTTCTTGCTCCATCAGTGAAAGGAGAGAAAAAAGTGCGTTCAATTCTTGAAGGCTTGTGCGACAATACACACAGGCAAGTCAAACATCAAAGCTTTACTTAATTTCCAACACATGATTAAATTTATATCGTATCATGTTTCCTTCGAGTACTTTGGCTGATAAAATCTAGTGCCTAGCCTTTGCTATGATCAAAAGCGTAGACTATATTCATGGCTAAAAAAGAAAAGTGTTGACTATTGCATCGTCAATGATGGATATCATACTGCTGGTCTGTAAAGTTTAGGCTGAAGTGATTGTGGTGCTATTCACAATTGACTTCGGGCAAGACCTATATGAGTTTCCCTTTTTTCACCTTAATGTGGGAGTCACTATAAAACTGCTTTCAAGAGCAATTTTCTGTGGAATTTTGATCTTGCTAATCAATTTGTGGACCTTGGTAATGGACATGGCACCCCACTTCTGCCAGAATTTGTTGATTGTAGGCGAACTTTTTAACTTTCTTCCGCAAAACTCAAATTTCTAGGTCTTCTCTTGTCATAGCTGGTGCTGCTTTGTCAATTTCTGTTACTTCTGTTGGTGTCTGTATGTTCTCTCCCACCCCCCCTCTCTCTCTCTCTCTCTCTCTCTCTCTCTCTCTCGATGCCTTGCATCTCTGACTATGAGTTTGAATCATTTCAAGAGCAACCACAAGCAAAAGGCCACAAGGAAGGCAGGCTATTTCTGTAACTTCTGGGAGAAATCTTTTTGTTCTACTTTTCATTTGACGATTCATACAAATTTGTTTGATCAGATCTGTATAGAAGATGATGTAACTGCGAGCTTGATCTCCCCTCCCCCCCCCCCCTCTCACTCTCTCTCTCTCACGTGCATGTGCACGCACACGCACACAGAGAGGTGCTTGCACAGTCACTGGCTGATGTTGATGTTTGGTCTCTACATCTGATTAGTCGCACATTATCCATCTTTTGCACATAACATGGTTGCATATTAGGTTATTAACTGCTAAACATGCAGCTTTTCCTGGATAAATAATTCTGGACTCATTGATGCCATCTGTCTTATTTATTACAGTGCATACTGGAAACCTGAAGAAGATGCAGGAGGGATGGCCGGGCTGGGAGGTGACGCGGATACTCATCCGTACGTTTCCTTCACGATCAACGTTGCTTGATGACTGTTTCAGATGGTCTGAGTTTCGGGAATTCATCTGTTTAAGTAATAACAGAGGACAGGTATCAGCTGAGATATTGTATTATAGCGTCAATAAACTTATTCTTTTGTTATTTCTCTGTAATTTTAGCGTTCTGGAGTTCAAGTGGGGTTTTTCTTTTTAATATTTATTGAATATGAGTGATGGTTTTTGTGGGTATCCTGTGGCTACCTATATTGTGGTACTAAGATCTATTTGAACATCTTTGTCCATTTTATAATTATGGATAAGATCTTTAGTTGTGCTGGTGAATGAGCCTTCTGAGTTTTGGGGATGAACTTGAGATAGGTATATGCGCGATTTGCCTACTGAGGGGATTTAGCAATTTATATTCCACACCAGCACAGGAAAAAATTGCCGACCACGAATCTGACTCGAGGGTTAAAACCGCAAAACTAGCTGAAAAGAGAAGGATATAATGATAGATTTATTCCAAGCAGAACAAAAGTTGAAAGGTTCGGTGTCTTCAGCATCGATTCCAAGCACAATGAATCTACTGTGGGAGGAAAGTTCGAGGAATAATCTCGTAGCGCACTGGAAGATCCTTGTCATCTCTCTCCACCACTATTAAGTAATTTTGTTAAACCAGCCACCTCTTGCAGAATTTTAATTCTTGTTATAGCTGGTTGTGAAAAAAGGCACTGTCTAACTGGACGACTCAGTGGAACGCACATGAGCCGAAATTAGACACTAGCTCCATCCTTTGGTAGTGAAAACTTTTATCATTAGTAGGATAATGCGTCGCTTTTAAGTTCACCGATCCACTTAGTTTAACGCCAAATTTTGCTGGTCCTCATATGAGGAAAGCTTATTGCATATTCCGCTAGACCAATTCACGATATCATCGCTGGCAACGCATCATGAAACACTGAAAAATACTTCAAGCTATGAACCGGAACCCATGGTTTGTGGACAAGTTCGTCACTGATTAAGGCTCACCGCAGTATTACCGATTTCGCAATGCTCCGGGGATGAAAACCGGAGGTACCCTCAAAGAGTATGTAAACAATATAGCCAAAAAGTGAAAGGCATCGGGGAATTATATAGTCCTCGCCACGCTGCACCTGGACAGGGCGGATTCATTCAAGCAATGGGTCATATGCAACAACGATCGAGACTTCCATAATTTTTTTAGCTCAGCAGAGTTTAGGGAGTGAAGGATAGTTAGTGGCATTGAAAGAGAAATAACAGCACGGTTTTAGATGAATAAGGCAAAGAGATAGAAAGAAAAATAAATTACACAGGATAGTTAATATAAGATGGAAAGATCTCGAGTCTCCAAAAGTATACCTCATGCTATGGCCCCCAAACTGTCTGTTTATTTAGTTTCCATGCCTCTGTCACCCTTAATGGGGGAGATTCAAAATCTTAGTATCAACCGAACTTTAAAACATGCGACCTAGCTACAAAAAGATTTAATAGAGATCCAAGGACAGGACCTAGCCATCCTCCCCAAAACAAAAATCAGTTTGAGTAAAAATTGAACACTTGAGTTCCGAATACGAAAGAATAGTCAAATCACTTCAAGAGCCATTGAACCAGCTCCAGCAAATCTACTATTATTACTTCCCAATGCAGATGAGTCTTGATGTCTGAGACAAATGCCGGTCCCTTGGTCACTAAGACGTTCTAAACCTTGGCAAGCTCAGTAGCAGGGGCAGGAGCCGGAGTGACACCACCCGTTGTTGGCCTAGAATTAGTAATAAGTTGCCATTAGTATTCGAACAATATATGGAGAGACTTAAGTTTAAGAGATTTGAAATTTCTGGAGAAAACTTACAGTCCCACAAAGACTTTGAATGCGTCGTAGATACCCCATTGGGCTCCAGTAAGAGTACCGATCATGACTATACGGAGAGGAAGACCACGGGTGAAGAGACCCCACAGACCTAGTTTCTTCACAGCCTGCACAATGAGAAAACAAACAGTAGTCAGTAAAGCAGATATCAGATCCAAGCCAAGAGATGAACGACAGGGAAGTTCAGCAAGTGGAGCACTCACATCACCGACAGTTGCTCCCTTAGCGTTGTTGAGGAAAGAGACAAGATTGTCGGCAGGATGAGACACGACGGCACAGAAAACACCTGCCACATAACCACCAGCGAAACTGACACCAAGCTGCAAACCTTTACTGCACTGATCTTTTGGTTGGGGCATGGCGTATTTGTAGATCATCTCAACAATGGTCTCAAAAGATGCAAACTTCATCATGGTATCTGCAAGAAAATGCATGTTAGTTAATTAAGTTCCTGCAGATAGTGCTGTTAAAATTTCAAAATGGAAGAGAAGCCAGCCTATGCAATAGCTAGTAAATAAGTAGATGGGGGGACTGATCCGCACAACTGCACAGAAAGTCCCAAGCCAAACTATCTTAGGGCCTATATGTTTGAATCTGAATAAAAGCAAAAAGCCTACCAAAATCTAAAATAGTATTCAAATTTCAGAAAATTATGAAAAAATTGTTCATGAATCCAAGTGTCAACATTGGAAGTGTTGTGAAAGTTTCAAGAGTATTGGATTTTAAAGGGAAAAAAACAGTCAAAGCGCAAGAGTCGACAAATTGGAAGGGACGTGATTGCAGACAGGCCCTTAAATGCTTTGCCAGCTTAAGCTATTTGCCAGGGACATGATTGCAGACATTACTTATTCATTAGGTACAAGTGATGTTGACAAGCTCTCAAGCATCATAAAGAAAGTTTGTTATTGCATGCAAGAGTCAACAAATTTGAAGACCTAACGCCATGAGAAGTAAAACACGATTAAGTATCAAGTGACATCCCCAAATGTGATGAGCTTTTTACAATATCAAAGCAGAAAAAAAGGAGAAGTAAATAGCCACTGCAAGAAGATCAACTTCAGTAACAGGTGGCTTCAATGGACCACTAAATGTATATATTGGTAGAAAACTCCGCAAATATGGGGCCACTGTTGTGGTTTATTTACTTCTCCAATAACATGTTGTGGTAAAACAAGCAAACAAAACCAGCTCTCTTTGAAATTGAATATGAGGAGGATAATATTGTGAATATACTTTTGGTAGAACTATATATCTTAAGAAAAACAGTGGTAATTTGCCAAACTTACATGGTATTTGACGACCCCAGAGAGGAACAATGCCCTTGTATAACCTGCATTAATAGGCAGCAGAAAGTTACAGCACAAATAAGACTATGACTTGGTTGAAACAACAAAATAATGCATGTGTCGAACACATACCCAAGAGCGCCCTCAGATCTTACAAACTTGGGCATTCCATCTGACAGACCTCTTGCAAATCCAGGCTGAGTTTGCACTCTGACCTTCACTGCTTCGAAGGGGCAAAGGGCAACATCGGCTATGACCTCAGCAGATGCAGAGCCGGCTAGGTAGATCAATGTCTTGTACTTGGCGGAAAACTCAGGTCCAGCAATGTCAGAGTAATATTTCTTGAAGAACTCGTAGAAGCCAAACTTGCAGGCACCTTGGGCACTGTAACCAAGCAGAGTGGGCACCCAGCCCCTGAAAAATCCCTTGACGCCCTGCTCTTTTAGCAGAACTCCAAAACCAGATGAAATGCTCTTGTACTTTGCAGGGTCGATCTGAAACATCACAAGACACGATTCATGAGATGTTAATCACTACATTTCAACACCAAAATGAAGATCCACCTTCATGGGAAAGCAATTCAAACCGTAAATCTAAATAAGAACAGTCAATACTTGGCCAAATTCTCAAAAGCACAAGAAGGAAACAAAATCGCATCACGTCACATTCATAGATACTCTTTACACGGCGAGATCTAATATGCGCAGGCCTGAGTAATCACCGAACGCGCTCACGGCACCAACATACACGAGTTAAGCAAAATCCGAGCTCTCTATGTGTATTTGACCGCCTTTTCTACGCGAGCAGAACAGAAATACAGCGGCGAATAGCACAAGGCACAATCAAACAACGCCAGTCGCAATCCTTCCAAAGTCTTACGCGATTAGAATCAGAGATATAATCGAACTAACGAAATAAGGCACAATTAAACACGCCAGTCGCAATCCTTCCAAAGTCTTACGCGATTAGAATCAGAGATACAATCGAACAAACGAAAGATCAGTTATACAGCTACCGATACACGCATACGCACAAGACATCTGAAGAACACGAAAGCGAAGGATCCAGTCTCCCAGACGAATCAGATCACGACACGCGCGCGCAAACAAAGAGGAAAGGAAAGAAGAGGAAGATCCAGGAAACACGGCGAGATCTTCCCCCCCGAAGAAGTCGGAGCTCCGGACCTGCATATTACACTTGACGAGGTCGAGCGGGGTGACGGCCATGTGAGTGAGGCCGCAGCTGAGGATGCCGCCGAAGGTGCAGGCGGCGTAGAACTCAGGGGAGTACATCGCGATCTTCTTCGACGGCTCCTGCGGCGCCGGGATCAGGAAGCCGCTCCGATCCGCCGCCGCCGCCCGGGACGCCGCCGCGGCTGGGGAGGAGGCGCGAGGGCCGGAGGGGCCGGAGCTAAGCATCTTCTCGAGGTAGAGAGACCTGGAGGAGGAGGAGGCGGCGGAGGAGGCGTAGAGGAAGCTGGGGATCAGCGACTGCCGCGAGCTGGAGCCGTCGGCGAACGCCATGGATGAGATCTGCGGAATGCTCTGCGCTAGAGAGAGAAGGAGCTAGAGAGAGAAGCTAGAGAGAGAGAGAGAGATTGAGGGAAATGAAGGTTCTTCGTTTCCAACAATCTCTCGCGAGGAGGCCTTTTCTGTGTTAGAGAGAGACACAGGGGAGGGGGGGCGAAGGGGTTGGCGATTTTATTGGGCGAAACCCTCGCGTGATGTCTACTGCGGGGAGGGGCCCCCTTGGGCATTGGACCTCCGTTCTCGCGTTAATTGCGATGTTGCCACTTTCCCCAGGGGCCTGCCCCGTCCCGTTGGTCAACGGAGGCTGGGAATCCGACCAAAAAAAAAAAAAAAAAAAAAACGGAGGCTGGGAAGAATAAAAATGAAAAGGAAAAATTGGAAAGGGTTTTTACACACTAGGGGCGTCTGCGTCCGTCCCGGACTGGACCAAATTGACTAGTTTGGGGCTAGTTTGATCTCCGATTCCTTATATGGAACCGGACTAAAGAATTTGCCAACATTTTTCGGGTTTCATTTATTTTGTAGAAAATGTAGTATTTCTAGAAATTATTTCCGAGGAAGAACTTTTCAGAAAAATAATCAAATTTTTCAATGTTTGGTTAAAATTTGAAAATGAACTAGAAAATGTGTTCTGTCATTCGATAAGAAAATCTTTTCTTACATGCACTCATTTTTAATATATATTTTTTTAAAATCTATTTTTAAATTTTTAAATTTTTTTCCTTTCCTTTTTCGTTTTTTCTCTTCTTTTTTTCATTCTCTTCTTCTTCTTCTTCAACCTGCGCCGGTGGCTGGCCATGGCAGTAGCCTAATCAAGCTCGAGCCTCGCCAACCTAGCTTATGGTTGATCGAAGCCAAGCTCTCCAATGGTTGGTTGCCGGCTACCATCGTGGCCGACGATCGGCCAAGGCCAAAGAAGAAGAAGAGAAGGAAAGAAAGAAAAGAAAAAAAGAAAAAGAAAACATAAAAATGAAATGAAATTGTGTTTGGTAAAAGAAAGTGAGGTGAAAGAAGTTATGTAAAATATTTTTTCACTTTTAAAAAATGAAAAATACTACGCCCACTTCTAAAGGTGTTTCTTTTTTTAATAGTAGAAAACATTTTCCGTGACTAATTTATTTTTTGTGAAACGAACGTCAGAAAATCTGGAAAACATTTTTTTAGAAGTTATTTTTCATAAAACGAAAGGAGCCTAAATATTTTTTAAATTTATTTTACTTTGAAGTAAGCTCAAATTAGTAATTTTTTTCTTTTAATGTTGGGAAAATCCCACTTGTAAGGAATAGAAGAAACCAAAAAGAAGAAAAAAAATCTCAATTGATTGAGTGGGCTGGTTCTCAATTCCACAGACTAGGAATTGACCTTGAGTTTTCGAATGGGAATCAACCTATTCTGAAACCGATCACTTTTATTATGGACTAACTAATTCTCAAGGGTTTGAATATATGGATATGGTTACATTGGTCTGGTATTCCCCATTTAGCTCATGTGATATGCATCTCAAATGAATTTAAATTTAAGTTCTAAATTATCTCGCTTCTTTTCCTATGTCATTGCTATGTGATATGAGGAGTAGGCGAAATATTTTCTCGTGTAGAGCATGATATATGAGAATGCCAAGGTTGTCGTGGCAGTATCTACTCGAGTTTAGTGAAGCTTGGCCATAGCCGCTAGAGCTCTATGAGCTCGCAGTCCTGGCTGCTCAAGTTTCATTGGGCTCGACCATGGTCTCCTGAGCTTCCAAGGTTCTTCAAGCTTGATGAAGCTTGAGCTTTTTCGCTCGTTGTCGCCTTTGAGTTGCCGTCGTCTCCTCTTCGGCGTAATCACGGTAAGCCGTTTGGTACTTTCTTTTTAAGGAATCAAATATAATTTTACGATAAATATTAGACTTTTTGGTACTTTTGCTCTTTTTCTAATTGGATTAAAAGAAAGCCCACGCATACTACCTAATTAATATCTTCTTAGTAACGTGGTCAAGATGAAAAAGGGTGCCGTTCAAACCAATTTGCATATTACCTATTTGCTTACGATAAAAGTGCGTGTCCACGAGGGGTAAAACCGTGATTAAAGCGGGGGAAAAGGGTCGTCAACTATGGTATATAAGAATTATTAAAAGAAAGACGAAACTATGGAGAAGAGTCCTAAAGGCATATTCCTGCCTATGTTATTGGAAAGATCAATCCATACTGACTGTCCATTACAAACTTTCACCAAATCATGGAGTTTAGGCTTGACCGATGATATGGACGTGAGCCCTGAGATTACACCGACGACACAATTTATGTCGAATTTGAATTCAAATTAAACATTCAATCTCTATAGCCATTCTTTTAATGGTTGACTTTTTTCTTTTTTTTGGAAATTCAACCCGTTGATTTTTTTTTTGTTTCATTTAATCAAAAGACACGAACAATCAAGCCAAGCTCGATTAATTAGGCAAGCCATTCATTTGACTCATTAAATTGAAATGGTATTCTAGTTCTCTGTTAAAATAAAAGAGTTTTTTCAGTTCTTCTTAAATAATTATGGAATACTTCTCTTTAAGCTCTTTGTCACAACTGCTCGAATTTCATTGAACTTGGCCATCGCTACCTTAGCTTCTAGGCTTTTTCAAGCTTGAGCATTTTTGCTAGTTGTCACCTCCAAATCACTGCCGTTGCCCGCATGTGCGGTCCCAACAACTTAGATATGTAACTGATGAACTTAAATAGAAAATGAAAGAAGAAGATGAATAGTAAGCTCGTATCTTCTATGCACATAAGAATTTTTAACAACAAATAATTAGATCTATTTAACAAAATTAGAAGATGAACTTTTTGAAAGGAGTTAGTTTTATTTAACATTTAACCGAAGAAGACCAATGATAATTGTTTACTTAACATTTGATTGCTGAATGATCATAACAATGCAAATTTATTTAGTTAAAGAGCTGAAGAAGATAAACAATAAAACTACCTTTGATTTTGATGAACTAATTGTTTTTACTTTTCACCCCTCTTTTTAGTATTTTTTATTCCATTTTAAATTTTAAAAAGATCTTAATTTTCTTTCATATGGTGGGGATGCCATATCGACACCACGTGTAAAAAAGGGAAAAAAAAAACACGTCAACATTTTCTTTAGCCAAATTGAAAAAAAAATTAACTTGATTGTACCGATTTGATGAAATTTTAAGATTTAATTTCATTTTTTTGAAAGTTTTAGAAATTAATTATATTTTTTAGATAAATTTTAGAACTTATGATATACTTTCCTAATTGAGATGTTTGTAGTAAGGTGGTAACGATGAAAAAGAGGTGGAACGATTCAAGCATATTACCTAATTGCTTACGATAGACGTGCATCTCCCCGGTGGGTAAAACCGTGATTTGTGCGGGAATAAAGGGTCGATAGCCATAGTGCCTTTAAATATTAAAAGAAAGACAACTCTTGGGAGAAGAGCCCAATGGCATATTCCTCCCTATGTTTTTGGAATAATCAATCGATATGGACCCTCCGTTTCACACTTTTGACCAAAATCATGGGAGCTTAGGGCTCGATCTAACGGCGCTGCGGGCATGACCCTTAAAATTAATCCAGCAACGTGATTTAGGTCGGATTCGAATCGATCGCTCAATCGCTTTAACTCGGCCTTTTCCTTTTTGATAGTCGCACATTTGATTGTCTCCCCGTTTCATCAGATGACACTAACAAACAAGCCGACCTCGATTAATTAAGTGGACAATTTGTTTGGCTCGTGAAATGAAAATGCTAAATCACTGGGTTTGGCTCAGTGGCCACCATTCCAACATGGAAGGGAGAGGTGAGAGGTTCGAATCCCCATCTTCTCGGGATTGGGGTGGGAACGATTTAATTTCAAGTGTGGGTTTAAAATAATAGAAATTTCTGGTTTTTTCCCCTCTAAAAGTTGGTTCCAAGCTCTAAAAAGTTGAAGAAAATTCAAAAAAATAAGTAAAACGAAAATAAAATCTACACCTAATTTATAGAGCCAGAACATTTTTGACGTAATATTTCCACGATATAGAAAGAATTAATTACGAATAATTGATCTCACTCAAGGAAGTTGATTAAAAATCATTTCTTTGGAGATTTATCATATAATTTCAAGATTTTTTTAGCTTAAATTGCGAATGATTCTAATCGCGGCACGCAATCGTGTCTCCGACGCTTCGGGAAAAGCTTTTGTGAGGATCGCATCTTATTCCATAGCATTTCATCTTTCGGTAATTCTTTCGTCCAGGTTCCTTGGATCGAAAAACTTTCGTATATTCGTCAGTTTTGAATTTTCAAATTCAACTTTAGTATAATTCTGCCCTTGAAGCTTGACTTTCATCGGATGTTGCCTTTTGATTTAATTTTTAGGGAAAAGACCACCAAAAATCCAAAATTTTACTCAAAGTGACAAATTTACCCCAAATTTTTTTTTTAACCATAAACTTCTATCATTGTGACACATTTACCCTAAAATATAGGGCATTTTGGTATTTTTACTTTTTAATTTTTTTCTTTTTTTTCTTCTTCTCTCTTCCCGCCGGCTGCTGGCGGAGAGAAGCTAGCATTCGACAAGGGTTGGCTAGGGCCACCCTTGCTGGCGTTAGGCGAGGGCACCCCTCGTCAGGCCCTCGCCGGCGTCGAGTGAGGGATGCCCTTGACGGATCTGGCGAGGGCTGCCCTCACCGGACGCTAGCTTCCCTCTGCCGGCCTATTGGAAGAAAGAGAGAAGAAGGAAAAAAGAAGAAGGAAAAACAAAAAAAAAAAAAAGATGAAAATGCCTATGATGGGGTAAATGTGTCACAGTTTGCAAAGTTCGGGATTTTTCATGTCACAAAAAAAGTTTAAGATGAATTCGTCACTTTGAGTAAAATTCGGGGTTTTTGGTGGTCTTTTCCCTAATTATTAATTCACGGTTCATGGATTCGGAATTTTTGTTTATGATTGAGGTTCCAATTTCATGGATGTAGGATGCACGGAAATTTTTTTTTTTTGGTCATAAGTAACGATTTCATTGAAATGACTAAGTCATATGTGGAGAAAATACATTAAAAACATCAGCACATAGTAAATCAAACAGGGCAGAAGGGGGATTTTGAAGCCAATTATGTGGGAGAGTATTGTTCCTGCACGCTTTCGCCAGCCAATCCGCAAGCTGGTTAGATTCCCTGTTGCAATGGGCCAAGGAAATGGCCCGAAACAGCTTCAGTTTTGTTCTGGCCCGACCCACAGCAGACTTCGCTTCCCAACTGAAGTCTTCCAAAGTGTTACAACTGTGCACGAGGGGGAGACAGTCGGATACCACTTCCAGTGAAAGGTGAGTTCGATTAGAAAAGAAAATTAGGGTTTCGAGGAGGGCGATGGTCTCCGCCCGTTCGCGTGGACGCGGCCACCGGTTCGCGAATCCATCAACTACGCGTCCCATGGAGTCGCGGCACAAGCGAGCTATGGCTCCTCGTTCTCGTGTTCTCCCCTGTTTCCTCTTGTTTCTGTTTCGGCGTCGCTGCTTGGGAGAAAAGAGGCGTCAATGTTGATTTTCAGCGAATCAGGGGATGGGGGCTTCCATCGTTGAGGTATGGTGTCGTTGTGTTGCTCTCCTTTCTTTGTGTTGTTCCAAATGGAGTAGCTCTCGTGTAAAGCCTCGGCTTTGATAATCGTTTGTTGTGGGTGCAGAGGGCGATGGTCATATATGAACTGATTACGTTCTTTCCAAATGCTCCAGAGGGTAAAAGTGATGAGGTCGAACCTATTTGCACTGGTTGGGTTTTTTTTAACCATGTACAACCAGTCGTCGATTCTGGTTAACCCTATTCTAGACACTTTGATGTGCAGGGGGGCGGCTTTCTAGATCCTTGTCGTCCAGGAGCATAGCAGCAGGGTGTGTTCAACTGTTTCAGCTTCCTGTTTGCAAATAGGGCACAGCGGATCAGGTACTATTTTCCGCCTGTATAAATTTTCCATTGTGGGTATTGCGTTGTGGCATGCATTCCATAGAAAGTGTTTAACCTTGGGTAGGCTATTTGATTGCCATATAAACTTCCATAATGCTGGTTTTGGCTGATGTGAAGAAGTTGCAATGGCTGCTTGATATGATGGAGTGCCTGCTTGTGCTTTTTTGTTTGGTGGATTGTCTCTGTTGGCATGGTATCCACTTTGAACTGTGTATATCCCTGTTTTGGTCTTCTCCCATACCAATCTATCCTCTTCATTAGGCATTCCGATTGGTGTTGCTAATATGTCTTGAACTTTTTGTTCATCAAACAATGCTTTTATCAAATGTTCATTCCAATTTCCAGTCTCTGGATCTATGAGACCAGCCACCTGCCTTGGTTCCCCATCCATAGCCGAGCCACCAATCTTTCCGCTTTTGAGCCATTTGTCCTCTCTAATCGATATTGCATTACCATTCCCAACGGAGAACATTATGTTCGGAGAAATAGTCTCTTCCCATCACTATACTCTGCCATCCCCATGAGGATCTAGATCCTTTGCCTGCCTTCCAAAATTCACTCGTGGATAATACTGACCCTTTCATTACTCGCTTAGTAAGGACTGAGGATGCTGAGAAATTCTCTATGCTTGCTTTCCCAACATAGCCTTGTTAAAAGCTATTAGATCCTTGAAGCCAAGACCCCCTTCATCCTTTCTAATTTTCAGATTTTCCCATTTTTTCCAATGTATCCCAGCACTCTTGGTGCTGTTTCTCCACCAGAAATTCGCCACTTTCATCTCTATAGCTTTGCAAATCGAAATAGGGATTTTGAAAATAGACATGGCATACTGAGGAATGGCTTGTATAACTGATTTAATTAAGATTTCCTTCCCCGCTTTCGTTAATAAATTCTCCTTCCAGCTTTGCAAAATGCACGGAAAGTTCAAGAGCCGCTTCCTTGGGAAGTAGCCTCGAGCATGGCACGAACACCTGCGCTTGAATATGGGATGTCATGCATTGTGTGAATGGGATTGGCAACGGGCTATAGACAGGGGGAACAGACAAGCGGAGCGGCATCCAAGATGGAGGTCGTGGTGGTGCGGCGCAGATGATCATCGAATGTGTCGACAAGTCGATTTACTATATTGCCAAATGAGGGTGAGCATGGTTCGGGAGGGCGATCCTTACTCTAGAACCAGGAATTGCCCGTTGGTTTCATGGATTTACTTAAAAACCAGATCGAGACCAAGTGAGTCCATAGAACCGATTCTATCGAGTTTCACGCACTCAATGCAACATTCTCCAACAAGCCAAAGTAAAGCAAAAAATAAAGAACTTCCCTATTTTTAATTACAAGATTTGTAAATAGATTGGGCTCATATTAAAAGTTGAGAGCTGACGCCGTGAGTAGGGGTGAGCACGGTTCCCGAGTAAGCGGGAACCGGGAACCGAACCGGAGGAGGGTCCGGTTCGATTCCTGGTTCTAAAGAGACCGGTTCCGATTCCCGATTCCCTTTTTCTGGAAACCGACGTTCCCGGTTCCGGTTCCGGTTCCCAGAAAAAGGGAACCGAGAACCGGAACCGGAACCGATCATCATAATTAAAAAAAAAAACCCTAACGTCCCCCCCCGGCAAGATTTCGCCCCCCTCTCGTGGATTCTTCCCCCTTTCCCTTTCTTTTCTCTCTCTCTCTTTTCTCCCCTTTTCCCTCGTCACGTCACTTCCTGCCCCCTCAACTTTTTTCTTTTCTTCTCTTTCCTCCTCTCTCAGCCAAAACCCTACCCCTTCTTCTTCTTCTTCTTCTTTTTCTTCTTCCTCCTCCTCTTGCTGGCTGCTGCTTCACCCACCACCACACCACCGCCCCATGGCCTACTCACCACCACCTCTTGGCCATCGAACCACCACCACCCACCGCTCGTCCGACAAGCCGTCTCGCCGTTGAGCCCGACGAGTTGTCGCGCTGTCTGCGCCGCCCCTCGCCGCCGTGAGCCACCGCCGCCGTCCCCAAGCCACCGTCACCACCTCTTGCCACCGCCGCCTGAGATTAGCTTCCGGTCCGTACGAAATGTCGCTCTCCGCGACGTTCGGCGAGTGGCTGGAACAGCTGGACCGGACCAAGAACCAGCGCCTCTCTCTCCTCCAGGTCTACTCCACCGCGACGCGATCTCTCGAACTTTTCTTCGCGAGGCAATCGGTTTGGATCGGTAGCGGATGAGAGGTGCTGGAAATTTTTGCAGGCGAAGAGAGAGAGCTGCAAGCCGGCAAATCGCTGGTCCTGGAGTCGAAGCGCGTGGCCATCAGGTCGATGGAAGAGAGGTGCTTGAGGCTCGAGTGGAGCCTAGCTTTACAGAGCTTGAAGATCTCGGCTCTCGAATCTAAGATTGCCGCTCTCGATGCCGAGTACGACAACAATGTCTAGCGACTAAGGTGAAGCATAGACTTGTCATCATAAGATTTTGGTCGCATGTTATGGCTTATTTATGCTTGATTTTAGGGAGTTGAAGTGCGAGGTGGAGGAGCTTGAGGAGGCAGAGAAGGAGAAGGACGGATTCTACCGAGCGCACCGGCGAAATGAAGGATTTTAAGGAAGCTACTAACGGATTCGTCGTGGATTGCCAAATTCGCATAGAGGAATTAAGAGACGAGCTAAATGAGGTAAAAGAGAAGCTCTCTATTTTCGGATCGTGAGCTAATGTGATACGTGTCTGGATCATTCGTTAGATGGATCAAAGGCTGCAAGGTGATAGCGATAACGGTGAACTTTTATTGCTTGTTTGGCTACTATACCAGAGAATGAAGAAAGATTATTTTCCCCTGTTATCTTTGCTCATGTTCGATTTTGATTTGATGAAATAGAGCTATGGTTCATCTTGAGTAGCATACGAGATAACTTGAAGATATAAAGTATCATGTTTTGATATTCGTGATCTGCAATTATTTGTGATGTGCTAACTGCAAAATGAAGTGGATTTACAAGAGTCCATGCAATTGCTTCTCCCACAATATACCGTATAGGTAGAACTAGCTGGAGATGCTTCCATATGGTATGTTGCTTGAGACCAATATGCGACTCTGCACGAATGATTGATGGTGCTATGAACTGGTCTCAATCTCGTGAACTAATTCTTTGCTTAGTTTTTCAGCATGGTCGTCGTGGCCACCGGCAAATGAGTACACTCGAATGCGAATTGAAAAGCCCTTCAAAGAATTTTTGTTTAATTAGTTCTTTGTGTTTGTGATTTTGTTAACGTCAGTTTGTTCTCAATTTCCTTTGCTTCTCTGCTTTCCTGTGTCAGATCCAAAAAAGAAAGGAGTAGTTGAGGGCTCACGTTCTCTTCCCCGAGTAATATGTAAATTGCGAGTAATATGCAAATTGCGAAGACAGCTCACTGGTCAAGAGCGAAATGCCAAGAGCCTATGCTCATACAACATGCCTGTAGTTATTATTATGAAACACATTAACGATAATGGAGGGCCAACTATTGAATTATTTCGGCTTCCGGATATTCGCGTCCACTACGAAAATGAAAAAAAAAAAAAAAAAGAACCTGTTGGAACCTGGAACCGACCCCGGAACCTGTTACGGGGTAGGTTCCAAGTTCTCAGTTTTGACGGGTAGGTTCCAGGTTCCAAAAATTGAGGAACCTGTACCCGAGGGTAGGTTCCAGGTTCCAGACGGAACCGAACCGGAACCGGGAACTGCTCACCCCTAGCCATGAGTCGATGGACATGAAGCTTGAGAGTCAAGACCGTGAGTAAGAGATAGAGAGATGACTCATATGAGATAAGAGTGAGATAAGATGGGTACTTAGTTAAAGGGTGTTGAGTTTCAAATTATGGATTTTAAAGTTTTCATTTTTTTTTTAATTTTTTGATTGAATATTTTTCTTAAAAGTTATATATATATTACCGATCTAGTCTAAATGGGTGGGTGGATAGCTCCACATTTAGAACCGGTCCAATCCAAGCGGTTTTCAGTTCTTTTGTACACTCTTATTGCCAAATGCACTTATAAAACATAATTTATCTTTGAATGTACATGTTTGGTTGGACTTTTCCCATATAAAGATATTGTTCAAGCCCACCCATTTTCCTTTTGAGCCTGAAAGGCCCGTTGATCGCCTCCACAAGGCGGTGAGCCAGTGATGCCGGTCTTGATGAGGCCACGGTGGAGGACAACGAGCTGCAAGTGGGCAAAGTCGACAAGGGAGAAAGAGAACCATTTCTTGTTTTCTGGTCAGTAGGACTGTTCTTGAAATCGTGCGAAACACTTGAAATAATTATACAACTATCTACCCACAAAGGTAAATTTTAAGATAGAATAATTGTATTGGAAGTCCTAAAACTTATTAAAAAAAGTGCAATTTAGTCATAAAACTCTTCAAAAGTACACTTAAATCCTAAAATTTATTACGAAAGTGCAATTGAGTTATAAAATTTTTAGAAAGTACAATTAAGTTGTAAAACTTATCAAATTTCTTTGATAGCACTTTTAGAAAATTTTAGGACTCGATTGTACTTTTGTGATAAGTTTTAGGACTTAATTGCATTTTTTGAAAATTTTAGAACTTAATTATACTTTTTAACAAATTTTAGGATTTCTAATGTACTTATTTATTTTAAGAATGAAGTACAATTGGGGACATTTAATGGAATTGTCTAACACTTTGTCCTGTGGATTTGTATAATTGATGAAGAAATAACACAAATAATCCATGAATTTTGGTTCAAGTGTAATATCATCCTTACATTTTTAGATTGTTCAATGTGGTGCTTCAACTTTGGTCTAATGTGTAATGTTATCCTTGGATTATTAATTTCTTTAATGTGATACTTGAATTTTGGTTCCATGTTTAATGCGGTCCCTTAAATTTTAAATATTTTCATATAGTTTTGGGATTATAATAAACATTTACTAATAGTTCAAGAGGCACATTGCACAAATTAAAAGAGTAGGAATGACATTGGACATTAGGTTAAAATTCGAAATAAGTACATCACAATTGTCATAATTTTTGTACGGCGCTCATTTGAATGCCATAATTCATTTCTTTCTTTTTTTTTTTCGATCACTTGAATGCCATACCAGTGAAAAATTGTTCACTTGATTATTTATTCTGGCAATTCATCTTACATTGCCTTTTAAAATAAATTTTGGGTATGATGTGGCTTTTTAGAAAGAATTTCATGTCCAAAGTGGAAAATGAAACAAATTTCAAGTACAAATTTTGAGTTCGACGGGCCACACCGTCTCTTCTCCTTCTCATCGTCTTCATATTCATCTTCTTCGCTGGAGACCTGGGTTGAAGAGGAAACCAAAACGCACGGCCCTCTCTCTCTCTGTGTCTCTCTCTGTCTCTCTGTCTCTCTCTCTCTCTCTCTCTCTCTCCCTTGATCCATTCACTATAAATCTGTTACTTTCGCGACGGCGATGGAATGGCCGTGGTGATATCAGAGCGAGTCGAGCTTGCCCAAGCTCTGTAGCTCTCCGGATTAGTCCAAGGCAATCCCAGTTTCCAACTCGCTTGGCTTCGTCCCCTGCAATCCAAGACATTTGGCGAAAAACTCAATCTTCAGTTTGCCTTTTAAATGAGAAGATGAAGCAGTGGATGAACGAGAAGCATCGAGGCCACACTTCTCTGTTCGATCAGGTGTTCGATTCTGGAAATCAGATTCACAGACAGTCAGAGAAGGACTTTCAACGAGAACAAAATCATTGTTTTCCACTTCTTATTCTTCAAGTTAATACTACGAAAAATACTAAATTAATATATATGTGACAAATTTATATCAAACTAATTTTTCAATAATTAAAAACTCAAAACTTGTACATTTGTGACAAATTTATGCCAAGCTAATTTTTTAACCATGAAAAATCTCAAATTGGTACAATTGTTACAAATTTACTAAAAACTAATTTTTCGACCTCTAAAAACCCCAAATTGGTATATCTGTAATAATATGCTTTTCATTGAATTTGATTAATACCACGAAACGTTACAAAACAGGTAGCAGGTACACTTGTTACAAATGGAGGGTAAAATCCCAAATTGATACACTCATCAATTGTCATATGTCATTCAACTCAGTAATTTGATTAAAAAAATTTAACAAAAATTAATGGAAGGTAAATTTGTCATAATTAAATCAATTTGAGGTTTTTAGTAATAGTTACACCAATTTGAAGTTTTTTTTTTTGTCAAAAAATTAGTTTAGGATATATTTGTTATGTGTGTACTAACTTGGGGATTTTTGTGGTTTTAATGATATTCTATCTACTGCCCCAAACGACTGGAAGGGTTATTTTGCCCAAAATTAGGGAATTAGGGTTTTGACGGTTTGGAAATGGGGCTTCGGTATAAAAAGGGGAAGTTTTGAGAAGATAAGAGGAGCATGTGAGGCCGAGTGCTTCTCTCTTGAACTATGAGAAAGCATGGTATTCCATAGAGAGACGAACGCACATCAACTAACATCTATGCTTCCATGGCTGCTTTGTTAAGTTTACGTTCTCTCTCTCTCTCTCTCTCTCTCTCTCTCTCTCTCTCTCTCTCTCTCTCTCTAATGATTGAGCCAAAATGACAATTTTTGTTATGGTTTTTGCTTATTAGATTTATCTAGTGAGCCATGTCGGCTAATTTATAGTAAATTAATGTCATGTTAGATTTTTCGGCCACATAATTTCCGAGAATACTTAAGTGATCAATTTTTTACTAATGTAGTACTCAAGTAATTGAAAAAAAATTGTGACACTCAAGTGAGGGCTGTACAAAAGTTATAGCACTCATGTTGTTCTTATCCCGTCAAAGCTTAGATACCATATTGCATAATTTAAGAGTTTAGAGACCAAAATGCAGGGAGCATTTGCGCCATCATTCCTAATAGATGGTAGAGATAGGGATTTTGGTGAGGTTTTAACAAATATAAAATACATCATGAAATATGACAAGAAAATACATAACCAAAGTGGTAAAGTTCTGTAAAACTATGAATGGATAAAGAAGAGATATACGTCCAGTCGATAAATTCAACGCTAAATATGAATTGTTCTATGATTTGGCACTTTAGGAATTCGTCCAAATAAGCATGTTGTATATCGAAATTGAATAGAATATGAATTGAGAACATAAATAATTTACGAGCGACAATTATGTTTGCTCAAAAATACCTTGAGTGCGATGTCACCATCTTGTTATGAAGAAAATCTAATTAGGGAAAGATTTTTCAAAGGGGATTACGAGCCATTGAAACTTCCATGAAAGGAATGGGCTATTAATTAGGCTGCAATTGAAAGGGCTGCAGTTTGAAATTCGGAATGCCTTGTCTGGTGGGGGACGTTAAGGAGGGCTCTGGGGGAAATTCTTGACGTGCCTCTTTTGTTCTTGTCCTGCTGAGAGATTCTCAGCTGATTCTCCAAGCCTTCTTCTTGAATCTTTGGTTAACCAGTCCGAACTTCGTTCCTCCTGAGTGATTCCCAAACGATGGCCAACAAGAAGTTCTGCTGTACATGGGTTGCACTTGCAGATGTCACCTCCAAGCCCCACCAGTCCCAGTGGCTCCAGGAAACTCTCTCCTGTCAGATCTCTCTCTCTCTCTTTCTCTCACTCTACATGAGCGCGTGTTTTGCGCTGCTGGTGTGTCGGGGGACCTCGTGCTTGCATGCTCGGCTTGTCGATATCCGATGTGCAAAATATGTGTTGGGTACATAGTTTGATCGGTGAGTGTGGAGAGAGAGGGAGACCGGGAATCGAACAGGAGAGCTCCTGCGGTCTCGATGAAGGCAGGACGTCAGATTTACTGTGCCGTCGTGCTAAGGATACAGAAGTACAACATGTTAGATGTGTGTCTATGTTGATATGACGCAATAGATTTGTGTTGGTTGACTTCATTTCCGTTCTCAGTATATTTGCAATTGATCAGAAAAGAATCCACAGGTGCTGGCTCGTTCTTTAACATTTGTTTTTCTGTCTCTGGCAAAAAAAAAAAAAAAAACTAACTTGATTTTCCCTGAGTATGAACTTTGGACATCTTAAAGCCACATTTGTTCTTGATTCGGACAAAGTTGTCCTTGATCTCTTTTGATATCGATTTCAAGCTCGTATAACCAGTAAGCATGAACACTTCCCAGAGATTATATCGTCTCCTCTTTCTCATAAGGATTTGTCATGATTTCTGGCGCTCTATTTCTTCCATGGATGTATCTCAATCTACTCTACTGTTTATTATGCAGCTATGAATTTCTTAGTGAAGGTTCAACATTATATACTAAATCTGCATTATGATGTAGAAGATGGAAGCAAGCAATATTCCTACCTTCAAGTTGCACAATTCTTTTAGTGTCCTTTCAAATTTTTCAACACAAACCTGCACAAGAAGAAAAAAGAACAAAAACTTGGTAGTAGAATTGTTTCTATGAACTCAAATCATTCCATTTTTCATTGCAGATGTGGACAAAAAAGTGGGTGCCATTATAGCACTTGTGGAAGATGATGGTGATAGATCACAAATCGTTCATATCCTTGAAGGACTGAGAAAGTCTTACTGCGCTCTAGCAGAGGGGCATGATCAGTTGAAGTCCAAGTTCAGTCACCTCCAAAATGCAAGAACTTCAACATCCCCCTTCGACCCCAAGATTCTCATCAAAGGCGCCGACAATGAGGATGTGTCGGGAGTCTCTGAGAGCCCCAAAATGGACAGTCTTGATTCCCCACCAGAGTCTGCCGTCATAGATCCTGATGTGGAGTTTGACAACTTCTGCTTCGATGTCCTGGATAATTTGGCTGATGGGATAGTCCTGGATGAACCTACCAGTGCCGATCTGAATCTGACAAAACCAGTTGGTGGGGAAATTCACGAAAAACATCCTGACATGCCCACCAAAGAAGAAATCACTCCTGTGATCCACGGTTCTGAGACCGATTGGGAAGTGATTGGCGATCACTGGACTGCACATTTAGGGTGGGAGATGAAGTGGAATGAGCTGAAGCTCCGGGTCACTAAGCTGATGGAGGAGAACCTGCAGAAGCAAGCAGAGCTGGTGAAAAGAAATGAAGAGAAGAGGGGAATCATTAGGGGCCTCAAGTCGCATCTGAATGGCTTGATGGCCGAGAATAAGGCGCTGCAGGACAGTCTCGCCTGCTCTAAGGCCGTTAAGAAGGGCAACCAGTTTCAGATGATGGGATTGAAAGGCCTAGTCTTGAGTAGAATTTTCGGAAGAAGTACTCATGGACGGTGTTGGGGAGATCACAAGCCACTGCGTTGCCACGCTCAGCCGAAACGAATCACTTCAGTTAATAAAGTTAAATTCTCTGGTCATGCCACAGGCAGCACACGACTCACCTTAAAATCGCAAGCGAACATAGAGTGAACCCGTGCTGCTTTTCTTGTGCATACGTAGGGTGCAGAAACATTCTTGCGAAACTACAGACTGTAGGAATCTTCTCCTTCAAATTTCCCATCAACTTTTAACTTCTAGTAATAATTGTCTGTCGATTCCTAGTTTACCTTCAATCAGATCATACATAAGAAATTGAATACAATGCCAAATGTAATCAGGACATGATTCTTTCTGCCCCACAGTCAGTTTTAGATCAACAATTCCAGACATTGGATTATCAGATGTCACTCTTTGACAAGAACCCTACAAAGAATCGCAAATACAAAAAGGTCAAACTCCGGCGACTGTTCTGGTTTCTCTTTCTGCTCGGAGTTCATGAACATGGAGGAATAAATATATGATAGGTTACAACATCATTGCAAGTGTTTGCAGAGGAAAAAAGAATCACTCAAACATACAAATCCAAACATAAACCAGAACGTCGTGGGGTTTAACAATATACTTTTTGTTAAATTGAATTAATACCATAAAAAAATTACAAAATAGGTACACCTGTTACAAACGAAAGATAAAAACTCAAATTAATACATTCATCAATTATCACATGTTATTCAACTCAGTAATTTAATAGTAAAATTTAACATAAACTAATATAAAGTAAATTTATCACATGTGAACCCGTTTGAGATTTTTTGTGGTAAAAAGATAAGTTTGAGATAAATTTGTTACATGTATATCCATTTGAAGTATTTTTTGTCAAAAAAATTAGTTTAGGATATACTTGTCACATGTGTACAAGTTTTAGATTTTTTGTGATATTAATGATATTCAATCTGCCCCAAACGACTTAAGGGTTATTAGACCAAAATTAGGGAAGTAGGGTTTCAACTATTTGGAAATGGGGCTTTAGTATAAAAAGGGAAAGTTTTGAGAAGAAAAGAGGAGCATGTGAGGCCGAGTGCTTCTCTCTTGAACTATGAGAAGGCATGGCATTCCATAGAGAGACGAACGCACATCAACTAACATTTGTGCTTCCATGGCTGCTAGGTGCTCTAGTTCTTCCATGGCTGCTCTGTTAAGTTTATGTTCTCTCTCTCATGATTAAGCCAAAATGACGATTTTTCTTATGGTTTTTGCTTATTGGATCTATCTGGTGAGCCATGTCAGCCAATTTATAATAAATTAATGTCATGATAGATTTTTCGGCCACATAATTTTCTATGATACTTAAGTGATCAATTTTTTACTAATGTAGTACTCAAGTAATTGAAAAAAAAAGTTGTGACACTTAAGTGAAGGCTGTATAAAAGTTATAACACTTGTGTTTTTCTTATCCCATCAAAGCTCCCATCAAAGCTCAGAGGCAATATTGCATAATTTAAGAGTTTAGAGACCAAAATGTAGGAGCATTGTGCTATCATTCCTAATAGATAGTAGAGATAGGGACTTTCGTGAGGTTTTAACAAATATAAAATACATCATGAAATATGACAAGAAAATACATTACCAAAGTGGTAAACTTCTGTAAAACTATGGATGGATAAAAGAGAAAGATGTACGTTGAGTCGATAGATTCAATGCTGAATATGGATTATTATATGATTTGGTACTTTAGGAATTCGTCCAAATAAGCATGATGAATATCAAAATTGAATAGAATATGAATTGAGAACATATATAATTTACGAGCGACAACTATGTTTGCTCGAAAATACCTTGAGTGCGATGTCACCATCTTGTTATGAAGAAAATCTAATTAGGGAAAGATTTTTCAAAGGGGATTACGAGCCATTGAAACTTCCATGAAAGGAATGGGCTATTAATTAGGCTGCAATTGAAGGGCCGCAGTTTGAAATTCGGAATGCCTTGTGTGGTGGGGGACGTTAAGGAGGGCTCTTGGGGAAATTCTTGACGTGCCTCTTTTGTTCTTGTCCTGCTGAGAGATTCTCAGCTGATTCTCCAAGCCTTCTTCTTGAATCTTTGGTTAACCAGTCCGAACTTCGTTCCTCCTGAGTGATCCCCAAACGATGGCCAACGAGAAGTTCTGCTGTACATGGGTTGCACTTGCAGATGTCACCTCCAAGCCCCACCAGTCCCAGTGGCTCCAGGAAACTCTCTCCTGTCAGATCTCTCTCTCTCTCTCTTTCTCTCACTCTACATGAGCGCGTGTTTTGCGCTGCTGGTGTGTCGGGGGACCTCGTGCTTGCATGCTCGGCTTGTCGATATCCGATGTGCAACATATGTGTTGGGTACATAGTTTGATCGGTGAGTGTGGAGAGAGAGGGAGACCGGGAATCGAACAGGAGAGCTCCTGCGATCTCGATGAAGGCAGGACGTTAGATTTACTGTGCCGCCGTGCTAAGGATACAGAAGTACAACATGTTAGATGTGTGTCTATGTTGATATGACGCAATAGATTTGTGTTGGTTGACTTCATTTCCGTTCTCAGTATATTTGCAATTGATCAGAAAAGAATCCACAGGTGCTGGCTCGTTCTTTAACATTTGTTTTTCTGTCTCTGGCAAAAAAAAAAAAAAAAAAAAACTAACTTGATTTTCCCTGAGTATGAACTTTGGACATCTTAAAGCCACATTTGTTCTTGATTCGGACAAAGTTGTCCTTGATCTCTTTTGATATCGATTTCAAGCTCGTATAACCAGTAAGCATGAACACTTCCCAGAGATTATATCGTCTCCTCTTTCTCATAAGGATTTGTCATGATTTCTGGCGCTCTAGTTCTTCCATGGATGTATCTCAATCTACTCTACTGTTTATTATGCAGCTATGAATTTCTTAGTGAAGGTTCAACATTATATACTAAATCTGCATTATGATGTAGAAGATGGAAGCAAGCAATATTCCTACCTTCAAGTTGCACAATTCTTTTAGTGTCCTTTCAAATTTTTCAACACAAACCTGCACAAGAAGAAAAAAGAACAAAAACTTGGTAGTAGAATTGTTTCTATGAACTCAAATCATTCCATTTTTCATTGCAGATGTGGACAAAAAAGTGGGTGCCATTATAGCACTTGTGGAAGATGATGGTGATAGATCACAAATCGTTCATATCCTTGAAGGACTGAGAAAGTCTTACTGCGCTCTAGCAGAGGGGCATGATCAGTTGAAGTCCAAGTTCAGTCACCTCCAAAATGCAAGAACTTCAACATCATCCCCCTTCGAACCCAAGATTCTCATCAAAGGCGTCAACAATGAGGATGCGTCGGGAGTCTCTGAGAGCCCCAAAATGGACAGTCTTGATTCCCCACCAGAGTCTGCCGTCATAGATCCTGACGTGGAGTTTGACAACTTCCGCTTAGATATCCTGGATAATTTGGCTGATGAGATAGTCCTGGATGAACCTACCAGTGCCAATCTGAATCTGACAAAACCAATTGGTGGGGAAATTCACGAAAAACATCCTGACATGCCCACCAAAGAAGAAATCACTCCTGTGATCCACGGTTCTGAGACCGATTGGGAAGTGATTGGTGATCACTGGACTGCACATTTAGGGTGGGAGATGAAGTGGAATGAGCTGAAGCTCCAGGTCACTAAGCTGATGGAGGAGAACCTGCAGAAGCAAGCAGAGCTGGTGAAAAGAAATGAAGAGAAGAGGGGAATCATTAGGGGCCTCAAGTCGCATCTGAATGGCTTGATGGCTGAAAATAAGGCGCTGCAGGACAGTCTCGTCTGCTCTAAGGTCGTTAAGAAGGGCAACCAGTTTCAGATGATGGGATTGAAAGGCCTAGTCTTGAGTAGAATTTTCGGAAGAAGTACTCATGGACGGTGTTGGGGAGATCACAAGCCACTGCATTGCCACGCTCAACCGAAACGAATCACTTCAGCTAATAAAGTTAAATTCTCTGGTCATGCCACAGGTAGCACGCGACTCACCTTAAAATCGCAGGCGAACATAGAGTGAACCCGTGCTGCTTTTCTTGTGCATACGTAGGGTGCAGAAACATTCTTGCGAAACTACAGACTGTAGGAATCTTCTCCTTCAAATTTCCCATCAACTTTTAACTTCTAGTAATAATTGTCTGTCAATTCCTAGTTTACCTTCAATCAGATCATACATAAGAAATTGAATACAATGCCAAATGTAACCAGGACATGATTCTTTCTGCCCCACAGTCAGTTTTAGATCAACAATTCCAGACATTGGATTATCAGATGTCACTCTTTGACAAGAACCCTACAAAGAATCGCAAATACAAAATGGTCAAACTCCGGCGACTGTTCTGGTTTCTCTTTCTGCTCGGAGTTCATGAACATGGAGGAATAAATATATGATAGGTTACAACATCATTGCAAGTGTTTGCAGAGGAAAAAAGAATCACTCAAACATACAAATCCAAACATAAACCAGAACGTCGTGGGGTTTAACTCGATAATCAATCCTCAATGTTCTCGATACTGAGCTTTGTGTCTGTTGAGTTATCCATCTAAAGGAGCCTCAGGTGTGAGGTGTCATTTAATCTTTTTATCTGCCACCCCATTTTCCAGGAATGTTGTAAGACTGTCACCGAGGAATCTTCCACGCAGATCTTATGAGACATTAGAGGACTGCATCCCATAATCCCCGTGATTAGACACTTTATCGCAGTTGGATGCGTAAATATACCGACACAAGAGGAAATACTGGAAAGAGAGCTCCTTTCACTTAGATCATGCAGTGTGTTCTGGGAATGCACTTCCTGAGGAGAATTATCATCTTCGGTTTCATGATTTCCAGTAGTATTTACATACTGAAGCCTGCTTTTACCAGATTTTTTCTTTGTCAATCCCTGCCTGTGTCTGTGAAGCAAATCAGAGCGGGGTGATGGGAGGGAAGGCCCATCTCGGTCGCCTATAAAATTGGATGAAGTGTATGCATTCTGGTGGGAGTATCGATGGTTCTCATTTGCACCGTGGATAGAGAAATCTGAGCGCAACTTCTCAGGCAGACCAAGCACGGTTCCATTTAAGAAGCGAACCATTCGGAACTCCACCTCCCTAAGAGACTCTCCACCAGGTGCAGAAAAATCAGGCTGAAGTCTCTCCATTACACCCAAAATTTCAGGCGTATATACTTCTGACACAGGACATCCCTCCCATTGACCTTGGCTCATCTCTGTAAGCGCATCTGACAACTGAATCTGTTCTGAGGAAAAATTCATTTCCTAGACAGAATCGTCAACAAAATGAGTGGTCAGCTCAAATTATATAGCGTCAAAGACAGGATGGAAACATTCTTAAATCACATAACATTCTCTCGACTAAGTAAATATGACACTAGCTCTGGGTATGGGATGTCTACAAAATGTTTGTTGGCGTAACCAAAGAAGACTGCAAACTGCATTGGCATCAGTCAGCTTCAACAAGACCATTTCTTTGTAATGTGGGATTGCTGATACTCACCAGATGACAAGCCACCACAAAATTTTCTCACTAGGTAAGCTTATTAGACATAATTTGGTGGTGCCCACATTATCTTGACATGGTTAGCTTAATTACTCACCGACCTAATGAAGAAAATGTTGTCTACGACTCTCAACCCCTGTCATGCTTCTCATCCACTTCTTATATCTACTCAGCAGTTTCTAGGGCCTATTAAATTTGACCCAACTGCTCAAATATACTTTCTTTCATGTTGAAATATTATTCCACATCGCTTGACAACGAGTCCTAAATATTCTTTATATTCATGTGGTCTCCCTCCACCGATCAACTTATCAACTTATCAACTTAAGCTTTTGAGTTGGGCTTTCTAATATGGTATTAGAGCCAGTTATCCCTTACACGAAGGTGTGTGGTAAACAATTCTATGTGAATGTGCGTAGGCAAAATTCCACATGCATCACTTGACAACGGCTCCTAAATGCTTGTGCTTGGTCTTCCTCCATATACTAGGATCACAAAGGGCTATTTGCAGTTCTACCAAAGCTCATTGGCACTCACTAATTGAAGCAACTGAATATACTTATAGGTCAAATGAAGACAAGGTCCCTTCCTATAATTAGTTATTTATACAACATCTAGATTAATGCTGGAAATCCTATCCACTCAATAAGACCCATCATATATGTGGCAATCTAACTCATGTCATTTTGAAGCCGAGTTAAAACTCACATTTCAAGCAGTCAAGCTTGGCGCTTCCGACTCGAAACTGATATAATACTGTCTTGCACAAGTTGAATATCAAGAGTTAGCACAGAAAATTTGCAACTGTAATCAGCAACGTTGTTTGCATTCTCATTGCTAGTATATTCTGCTTAGTTCCCCAACTCATTTTATCAATCCTAACAAAATTCAAGTTCTTGATGCTTCCAATTCGACGACATTTACTACAATTGAGAATTGACACTTCATAATTCCAAAGAAGCAAACACAACTTTAATCCACATTCTCTAATTGCACATAAAGAACCAACTCGGTTAAAGTAGCAAGCAAACCAATTTAAAGCTCATCAATATATGATCCAATTTTTACCTGGCAAACCGAAGTTGCCATCGACCTTGCTCGATCCAGCGGCGAAGAATATACAGCGCCAAACCGGACACCATGCGAATTCAGCAGCACGGCCAAGGCCCTGGCCTGCCGCTTCCCATTGGTCGTAAGCCCCGCGGCAGCACACCGCCCGCCGACCAAATCCGACCTCAAGCCGGCCTCGCACTCGCCGTGGCTGATCAAGAACACCTCCGTCGCGGCCGCGCCCCGGTCCTCCTCCATCGTGCTGGAGGAGAAGCTCCGGGAGAACACCGGCGGGGGCGGCGGCAGCGGCGGGGGCGGCGCGAGGACGTTGTAGGGGTCCCAGACCTTGATCGACGGCCCCATCCGCGGCGTCCCGAGGGTGGAGAGCTGCGGGGAGAGCGGCGACGCCGACGCGTAGCACGGCAACATCTCCGGCTCCTGCTCCAGCACCTTCTTGACCAGGTGGGTATTGCTCAATTCGTTCCTACCGAGCACCGCATTCCCGTCTTCCTCCTCGTCCTCTTCCTCCTCGTCGTCCTCCCCATCTTGGCTCTCCTCGTCGTCCCTCACTTCCTGAACCGAGTGAGAGGATCCCATCGATCCCGCCGGCAGCAGCTACTCCGATTCCAACCCGACCCGAAGCATCAACCGAAACGGATCGATGGCGCAGCAAGACGCGAAATTTACGACGCCCCGGTTGCTGCCGGATCGAAAGGTGAAGTGGGCAGGCTCCAGATGAATTTGCGGCGGACGGAATTCGGGTGCGCGGATGGGTTGATGTTGCAGATGGGCGACGGGGAGAGAGAGAGAGAGAGAGAGAGAGAGAGGGAAGGAAGGAAAGAGATCTGAGGGAATCAGATAAGATCTGGTCAGAATATGGGCGCCAGCGAGATCGGCGGGTCGGGTTTTCCGGCGGGTCGGGAATCGAATCTCTCAGATTCAGATTCAGATTCAGAACCGAAGAGCCCGGTCTCAGACGAAAGAAATCGAAGACTTTCCCTACTTGTGCCTGAGTGAGATAACTCGGCACACAGCATGTGAGTCTATTTTATCTCACTCATAAGTAATTCGTGACGGGTCTCAATTCGGGTCATATTCGGGTTGAGTCTCAATTCGGGTTTAAACGAACGTACTTCTATATGATAATGATCGGATCTGGGTATCATGAAAACACAACCCAATCCGACCTATTGACATTCCTACATAATTTGATGTTTGTGATGAAGTATGCTCGCATGCATAATGAGACATTTGGGACATGAATGTGTCGTGGAAACTAGAATGGCGATGTCACAACTATCACATAATTTAATGATTTAGATGAAGTACGCTCATATATACAATGAGTCCTTTAAGACATGGATGTGTTATGGAAACTACAATGCGAATGTGACAATTGTGTGTCTACATAGGTGTCTAGGCCATCGCCATTGTTTATTTCCAAGGACAATCGTTATTTTTCTCGTACTATTTGTAATCGGTGATTGAAAATGGATATGATATATGTTGGAATAATTAAATATTAAACCACATCTTCATTTAATAACTCAAGCTTTTAAAACAGTTGACGGTATTTCTATAAAATTTCACATAGTATCAGAGTTAGAAGTTTTGAATTCAAATCTTACTAGACTTCATTTTGTCCAATTAAATGTGTCCACGCTTAATATCGGGCAAAAAGGCTCGATTACACATGAGGGAGAGTATTGAAATCATTAAATATTAAATCACATCTGCATCTAATAATTTAATATTTTAAAATAATTGATAATGATTCTATAAAATCTCATACTATATATTATTAATCAATATCTAGAAAGTTCTCATGAGACCTTTTTACGATGACAACTGTCACATTGTTATTATCACTACACCATCTCTATCTCTAGTTTTTATTTCTTTTCGTGAAAGGGCGGGAGGAATGACCGGCTTAACGACCTCCCCTGGAGGTTACTAATGTGTACGAAGCGGTCCCCGCGTTTTCATCGGCGTACAAGACAGATAACGTGAGACGATGTAACCCATTTATTATTGGGCACTACTGGTCGGTGGTGTCCCTTTCTCAAGTTACTATTTATATAAATTGACATCGGTCAAAATATGAGCGTTTCTATGAATAATTAAGGACCCTATTCTTATACATACATACATACATACATACATATATATGACCATCCGATTGTACAAGAATAAATCTCTATCCATCGGGAGAAATTTTGAAAGTATTTATGTGGTACGCTATTTGTATCCAAAGTATAAAAAAGAAAAGTATGTTAAGATTAAATGCTTTCGAGATTGTGGATGGACTCTTGAGATATCATGAAAAATCCTTTATCTTCAATGTAATCAAGAAACATAATAGGGGGTATAGCTAGTTGATTTGAGCTTAATTACAATCTTACTTAGGGTTGCTTATATAATTATCCAATAAAAACTCCTCATTGTTTTATCCTAAGATCATATGAACACTATATTCTTGTACTATTTCTCCATACACTTGAATAAGATAAGTTACCAATGATTATCGCTCGCTACCTTTGTCCCCACAATTTCATCAATTACATGTCACATCACATGTCGTTGAGGTTGAATATGAATAATATTCTATCTATTCACTCACAAATGCAAATTGGCAACTTATCTCCAGCACATAATAAAATTTCTATACTTTTCATTTATATAAATGCCAATTCATGATCGGGGTGAAAAAACAAAGTGGATAATCGATAAGCCAAATTGATAAGTTCGGCTTATCAGTTTATCCGTTTGGTTTTGACATATTGAGCTTTGACAAAAATTTGCATAGATAGTCCTAAACAATTGGCCAAATGCGCAATGAAGTTTTGGATGCTTGAATTTGTGCAATTGGGTCATTAATGTTTTTCTTTGGCTGCAATTTAATCCTTCTTGCGAGCTCCCAAATAAATTTGCTGACGCCGCAGACGAGAATGCAGTGCGGTGTTTTTTAAAATATTTTTTAACATATGTGAAGTCAAAAGAACTCCCGGCTTTACCGGAACCCTCTGGAGAAGTCATGGGTTTTCTCTCTACGAAATGTAGAGTGTATCTACCGCCTTGGTAGTTTTTCTTCCTCAGGTTTTTTTAACTGGTTCTTTTCACTGAGAGTTTGTGAAGTCTCCTATTCTACCTGTACCTTCTGCTGTCCTTCTAATCCACTCCACCCCTTCATTCTCTTCTACATCCGTCCTTTACCCACACCCCTCCTCCATGTGCATGGCACGATCGGCACACTTTTCCTTGAATTTTCCCTCGAAGTTCCATTGAATCGCCTTCAGCTGGTCGAGAACTCCCACAGGGCTCTGGGTGTTTATCATTTCTCTGTTTCTGGGTGGTGTTGAGGTTTATCTCATTGCTCAACCTCTTACTCGAAATGGACCTCTCCACCGTAACAGATGAAGCCCGCTTGGCAGCTTTATGCAATCGCATGGGTCGCTTATGGTCCGAACAGCAAATTGAGATATGGGATGAGGCTGCACCTAGTGAAAAAATTGAAGAATGTAAGTTAACCCGGTGGGTAAGCTTCACAATAACCCCTCAGTCAATTTTCAAGCTCTCCAAACTGTTATGAAAAAGGCTTGGCGCACCGATTTAGTGGAATTTGCACAAGGCGACTCGGCTTGTACATTATAAAGTTCAAATCTAATGATGTCGACAGAGAGTTTTAGAAAACGGACCTTGGCTGTTTGCAAATCATCTGTTTATTTTAAAGCCTTGGATAGCTAACACGCCGTTGTATTGCTATGACTTTAACACTTGTGAGTTCTGGGTCCATGTTGTCGGCTTGCCTTTAGAGCGTTGTACAGATACTTTAATTCGTCGGGTTGCAGGTCATATTGGAAAGGTTATAGAAGTGAACATAGAGAGCAGAGATGGATTACCACTTCGAACAGGGAGGGCAAGGGTGGAACTGGACCTTCAACGTCCGCTCAAAACGGGGCTTCTACTTAAAATTGAAGGCAAGAATCTCTGGTTGGACTTTCGATATGAACGTTTAGCTCACTATTGCTATTCTTGCGGTATACTGGGACACTATGCAACAAATTGTCAAACTTTCCCATGTGATGAAAGTAAATTAGATGATACCAGTTTTTTATATGGCTCTTGGTTAAGAGCAGAGGCAAGAACACATAGCCCCTTCGGCGCACCTTTTATGATGAAGAGATTATTCCCGAGACCCCTCAACCTTCTCTCGGAGATTATTCCCGTTCAGACTCTAGACATGATGCACCCGACATTACGGTAAAAAAAAACAAAGGTAAACAAACTATGGACGCCTCAATAGATGATCCTACTATCACAACAACAAGACAAGCAAATCGGGAGCTGCAAAATCGGGACCAGCATCTTATATTGGTTGATAACTCGCCGCTGGCTCCTCTCGTTAAAAAGAAGATCAAACATTCTCGTCTTAATGTAAGATCGGGGCCTATTAAGAAGGCCAAAAAACATCTTCCTTATGAAATTCGGCTTCGCCTTCGGGGACATTTTGATGAATCGATCTACAAGACGCTCCTATTGCGAGGCGGATACTTCGAATGTTGGGCCGGTGGCTGGCCCTAAAAAGCCACCGGGTGAACAATGAGACTTATAAGTTGGAACTGTCGGGGGTTGGGCAACCCCCCGGTTCAAGCGTTAAGGGTCTTAGTGACCCAAGAGAAGCCCGATATTTTATTTTTGATGGAAACCAAAAATCAAACTCAGCAACTCATGGATCTTCGACGAAAACTCAAATTTTCGGAAGTTACATTCAAAACCCGATAGGATTGGCGGGGAGGTTTAGCCCTTTTTTGGACCGATAAAGTTTCTTTGAAAGTAGCTTATCAATCTTCGACATGTTGGACTCTATTTGTGCGACACGGATTCCGCATCATCATGCGCCTTACCGTTTACATGCTCCAACGACTTTTCCTCTTCTAAAAGCACTCGTGGACAGCTTTACGACAAATAAGTAACTTCAATACCCTCCCTTGGCTATGTACTCGGGATTACAATGAAGTGCTCTATCCATGGGAGAAAGTTGGAAAACGTCCCCGCCGAATCTCATAGAATGCGTTCTTTTCGCAATCTACTCAATGACTGTTATTTTATGGATCTCGGTAGCAAGGGCTGTGCTTTTACATGGACAAATAATAGACATGGGGATGATCTTGTTAAGGAACGGTTAGACAGAATGCTATGCACAAAGGAGTGGAGATTAGCTTACCCTCTTGCCGAAGTTCTCGCTCTTCCAGCCCTGGGATCAGACCACAGCCCCCTTCTCTTATCCACTGAAGCACTTTCAGACTGTAAAAGGCAGAAATCTTTCTACTTTGAGGCCTTTTGGCTTCGGGATATGGAGTGCCGAGAAGTCATTACTACTTCATGGGCATCTTCTCAACTAGGAAAGGTGACACTCCCCAAAACCGGACTCGTTTCGTTGCATTATCTAAATGGAGTCGTTCCAAATTCGGGAATGCGCGCACTCGATTCATATTATCAAACATCAGCTTCAGTCACTTACTAATCAAACCTTTTCGCACTCTAATACCGAAGTGATATCGACCGAAAGAAAAATATATGACTTATGGCAACGGGAGGAAAAATTTTGGGCAATGCGATCTCGAGTCAACCGGCTTAAATGGGGGGACAGGGGAACACCAAATTCTTTCATGCCACTACGGTCCAAAGACGCCAACAAAACAAGATTAGAATGCTTCGGGATGATCAGCAAAATTGGATACGGGACCCTACTATTCGAAAGAGATGACTTTTAACTATTTTCAGCAGCTATATTCTTGCATAGGTATAGAGATTATGGCCCGACACTCAATCTTTGTAAACAAGTTGTGACGCCGAAATAAATGATAGTCTAGTAGCTGAAATTACCCGTGAGGAGGTCCGAACGCGGTATTCCAATTAGGAGAGACCAAAGCACCCGGCCCCGACGGATTGAATGGTCAATTCTATCGTGCCCATTGGGATATCCCGCAAGAGGATATAATCTCAGCTGTGAAACAATTTTTTCAGACGGGGAATTTATTAGGAGTACAATCGCACCTCTATTTCCTTAATTCCAAAGATTCCTCATCCGAGAAAGATTGGACCAGTTTCGTCCTATCGCCTTTGCAACTTTATTTATAAGATAATTTCTAAGATTCTTGCTAACCGTCTTAAACCTTGGCTGCCACGGTTGATAGCACCGTAACAGGTTGCTTTTGTTGAAGGTCGGCAAATTCAGGACAATATAATTGTGGTTCAAGAGGTTTTACATCAGATTAGAATCGAAAACGGAAAAAGAATTTTCATCTTTGTGCTTAAGCTAGATATGCGAAGGCTTATGACCGCGTCGAATGGTATTTTCTTAGAGATTATCTCCTAAAGCTGGGATTTCATACGAAATGGGTGCTTTGGATATTCCAATGTGTTTCTACGGTTTCTTATAGCATCAAATTTAATGGTGAATCTCTACCCTTGTTCCATCCTACGAGAGGTCTCAGACAAGGCGATCCTTTATCACCATACCTCTTTATCCTGATGGCTAATGTTTTAACGACTCTTATCAATAATGCAGTGGACATTGGCAGCCTTAAAGGTATTAAACTTAACCGGTGGTGTCCTACTCTCTCCCATTTATTTTTTGCAGATGATGCCATCTTTTTCTTGATGCGAAGCTTATTGAATGTCGAACTTAGCTGCTATAATTAATGAGTATTGCCTAGCTACGGGACGGTGCCATTAATCGAAACAAATCGGGTTTATTCTCAGTAGCCCTTATTGCCCCAATAGCTTGAAAGAAAATCTTGCTGGAGTACTTAGAGTTCCTTTACAACAAAAAGTTGGCAGATATCTCGGTTTACCCTCGCATTGGGGCAAATCTAAACGGGAGATGTTTTCTTGGCTTTTGGGTCGAGTGCATTCAAAACTTGAAGGTTGGAAAGAAAAACTTATTTCAAAAGGAGGCAAGGAGGTTCTTATTAAAACCGTTGTGCAAGCAATTCCTCATTACGCAATGTCGATTTTCAAAATCCCTGATGCTATTTGTAAAGTCATAGAACAGAAAATAGCTAAATTTCCGTGGCAACGATTACAGCAAGAAAGGCATCCATTGGAAGAACTGGGCTTGCATTAAGAGTAGAAAAGATGAAGGGGGATTAGGTTTCCGTGATCTTATGGTTTTTAACAGAGCACTTCTGGGTAAACAAGCTTGGCGCCTAGCTCAAGACCCTACTTCATTATACAGTAGACTATTAAAAGGTATTTATTTTCCATCTCATGATTTTTGGCATGCCTCTAAAGGTGCTAGGCCCTCTTGGGTTTGGCAAAGCTTATTACTAGGCCGAGAATCCATTGCAGATAAGGTTTTATGGTCTGTTGGAAATGGTACACATATCAAGATTCGTGAGGATCGTTGGTTATCTAGCGGTATTATTGGAGGCCCCGCTCCTAGGGATGAACCGAAAGGGTTGCGGGATTTATATTATGATTCTAACTCTTGGAATATATCACTTTTGAATCAGCATTTTGATAGTCAAACAGTTGATGAAATTCTATCTATTCCTGTTCGACCCCAATGCACGCAAGATAAACTTATCTGGAGAGGAACACAAAATGGAATTTTTACAGTGAAGAACTGCTACAACCAGCTTAGAGCTCAGCAAAAAAGTATTATCACTAACCAGGCCTCTTCATCTTTTCAGCCACCCCGCCGATTATGGAATGCAAACGGAAGCAACACACTATGCCTAAACTCAGGTCATTTCTATGGTCTCTCTGTAATAATGCTTTGGCGACAAGAGAAAATCTCTACAAACGACATATCTTGACAACCCCGGCTTGCTGTATATGTGATAATCAAGTACCCGAGACCCCAGAACACCTATTTTTGTTCTGCCCATGGACACGTGATGTTTGGAACCATCCAGAATTAGCTATAAGAAGCCCTAGCATGGCTGTGCATCGCATAGAAATCTGGCTACTTCAATTTATTGAGAGTAAAGGCAACTTACCGACTCTTGAAACGATCACTTCGTCCTTTGGCACATATGGAAAGCCCGTAATGCTTTTCTTTTCCGTAAACAATGGCCGAAGGCCGATCGAGTTGTGCGGGTGGCGATAACGTAAGCCCGATCCAGTGTATTTTTAATACTCCGGTGTCGCGATGCGGTTCAAAACAAGGCATCTTCAACCACAGATGGAATCCACCGGACAAAGATGTTTTAAAAGTCAACATTGATGCAGCTTACCACCCATCCAGCCCCGACGCACGTGGCTTGTGTACGTAGAGATTCATCGGAGCCGATTGATCGATGGCTTGGTGCGATCGCTCGCGCCTCCTCCGCCCCGCAAGCCGAGGCGATCGCCCTAAATCTCGCTCTGCATTTTCTGGTTCGGAGAGGACGACAGACGGACAAGATCGTGGTGGAATCCGATTGTTTACTCCTTGTGGAAGCTGTTCGAGACCCTGCCCGACGACCATGGACACTCAGACCTCTCCTCGAGGATATTTGGGCGTTGCTCAAACGGTGCCCTAATTTCCTTCTAGTTCACTGCCATAGAGAAGCTAACGCTTTTGCGGATAGAGTGGCAAAGGCCCATCGGGCCTTCTTACTCCCTCCGAATTGGGTTCTTCAGCCCCCTCCCTTTTTGCAAGATCTTCTGTATTCTGACCTTAATGTACTTGCTTCGCTGTGTTCTTAATTTAAGTGTTGTTTTCTGACCAAAAAAAAAAAAAAAAAAAAAAAACATATGTGAAGTCAAAAATTAATTAAAAAAATCAAATAAAAAACCGGAAAAGCCCTAGCCTAGGATTAGTTCATTTTTCTTCTTCTTCATATTATTTTTTAGAAAAATTATGGGCCTTTTTTATTATTCACTTTTATTAAAAAAAATTGACTATTCTGACGTAACCCATGCCAGGGCCACAAATGCCATGTTGAATTCGAACGTGTAACGTCAGCAAATTTGTTTGAGCGGGCATTAGAAGGTTTAATATTGTTTTGAACTGAAAAGTGTTTAAGCTTTGATTGTCCAGACTTAAATGTTTAGGGCTTTATTGCTCGTTAGGCCCAATATTTTTGGATCATTTGTACAATTTTCCTTAAGTTTTTTTATATTATATTATCGCCTTAACAATTTAACTTCTGTTTTATAAGTTTATAAATCGTTGGAACCACTTCAAATCGATAACTTTAATAAAGAAATTCGTTCCTTTATGAACTAATAAACATTGCAGTTAGCCTAACAAAGTAAATCCTATCTATTTAAATTATTGGTATTTATTCATCAAATCAGTCTTTGTTGATAAATTTTCTACATCGATATAGAATTATGGACAATTAATTTGACCTAATCGCGATTTTTCAATACACATACATATGATTTCTATTTCACAATGGAATGTGTATACAGTTAAAAGTAATCGATGAACTTCTGATCTGAGTGTTGGTTTGACGTTGATGGACAATTTCCTCCCTCTCTCCATCGCCATGGCAGATCGACCGCTCGCCCTCGTCGGGCCGCTCAAATGGGCGTTCGACTGCCTCCCCGACCTCCTCCGCCCCTGACCTCTCGCAGCATTTGGCGGCCAGGTTAGAACATGGTCAAACCGTATAGGCTGATGGGCCTGCTATTTTGTTTATATTGGGCTGGGCCCATCCTCAACCCAACCCAATTATCTTTAGAGAACTTTCTTACTTTTCTCATTTTCTGTTGTATAATAAATAAACAAAACAATCAAAAGTATCTAATCACTGTTCCTGATAATTTTTTATAAGGAACAAAAAGCTCATGATATTGCCACAGCCAAAATAGCCAGGGCATTTTCTCTAGCTAGAAGATTCTCTGCTTCCCTTAGCTAAAGAAACAAGGAGAAAGTAGCATGTAAACGTGAAGCATGATCTCTAAGGATGTTCGCAGTTTGGTTCGACAGTGTTTTTGGCCCAAACCCAAACCAATTCAATAGGATTAAAACTCAAATCGAACCACTTACTTCGATTTTTATTGGTTAGGTTTGGGTTCAATTTGTTACCATCAAACCAATTTCCACGTAAGAATCTTAATATAGATTCAATGAATGTTAGATGAGAAAATAGGGCACAAAATAAAGATAACTTTGGCTTAGGGCTTGTCTGATAAAACTGAAAAATAAGTGTTTGAAAGTTTAAATAATGAATATTAAGCAGTGAAATTTTTGCCGAATATGAAAAGTAAAAAGCCGTTTGGCAGGAGATGAATATTGAATAATGATTTTTATTATATTCTCGATAAGCATGGAATAGGGCAGATTATCAAAAGGTTTTGACAGCATGATTGATAATATTTTAATATTTATTGGGTATTTTATAACTTAATAAATTAAGCCTTTCCTTACTTACCGCATTAAGTGGCTTTTGACTTAAAACAATCAATAAAGTTGTCTGTAATTAAAGTTATCAAACACGTTCAATAATATTAATTGCCGAAAAACTTAATATTCAACCTTTAATATGGTTATCAAACACATTATTAGTTTCATGAAATTAAATTTCAACTTAACAAGCGGAAAAAATTCATATCCAATATATATAATCTCTTTATATATATCCAGTTGAACTCTCGTGCCTTCCTGTTGATGGGGAGTATAAACCACACCCTAATATTAGATAGCAACTAAACCTTTCGCTTACAAAGAACGTGGCAAACAACATGACCTTATCTAAGTACCCATCCTTCGAAAAAGTTCCTATCATCTACTGATTTCCTCTTGCTCATGTGAGACCCTATTTGAGACTCCCAATTTGACAAGTAACGTCGAGAAGGTCTATTCGCATGACCGCATGGATCCACATGGGGAACTTTGCCACAATACAAGCGCTCCTTCAACTTACGCACACATGCCTCATCTCAGTCTTTCATGCACTGCCCAACCCTACCCAACAGTGTCTTTACATCATTGAATCTGACAGTGGGAACCTACTGTGGAAATAGATTATTGGGGGATTGAACGAAAACATGTGCGAACGTGTTGACTATGATAAAGGAATGATAAGTATCGACTAAGGATCATGTTTCATGCTGGTCTCCACATCTCCCATATATCAATCCATGGGTGGGAGGAGATTCCAACGCTATCTCAACTCTAATCTCTTGATTTTTTTTTTTTTAATTTGGTTTTTATATACTTCATTAATGTCCGATTCATGTAGGTATTTTTAGTAGTTTCTTAAACGGCATGAGAACACATCGTTATTACGCAATTTGAGAGAAGCTGGATCCATACTAAGTGTATTTGTGTCAAAATCATGTCATCTCACTTGATATACCAATAGTAATAGGTATGATGTTTAATTAAAAATGTATATTTGCGTATGTACAAGAAAAATAGGTCATTTCTACCATTTGACTTACTCATAGTTGATCTTTTGCTACGCGTTCGAAAATGGTAAATGGTGTTTTTCAAACTACCCTACTGAATAAATAAGAAATGTGTGCATCTTTAATATGCTTTTCTCGAGTATTAATCATTGTTGGACAAAAGGAACACAAATCTGAATACAATATATATATATAATCTCTATATCTATTATATTTTTCTTCTTCCCTTTTCGACTCGTTATTACAAATGATTTTCAAGCTCAGAAAATTTAATTGAAATGTGTTCCCATACTGAAGGCATGGATGAATAACTAGGGTTAATGCAAAAAAAAAAAAAAACCAAATCAATACATCTATAACAAATTTATCTTAGATTAATTTTTTTTGGTAAATTTTATCTTAGATTAATTTTTTAACCACTAAAAACTCCAAATTAGTATACTTGTAACAAATTTATTCAAAACTATTTTTTGACCACAATAAATCCCAATAAGTACATTTATAACAAATTTACCCTTCATTAGTGTCCGTTAAATTGAATTAATACCACTAAAAAACACAACTTGTCACGATGGGTAAAATCTCAAACTAGTACATCCATTAATTGTCACGTGTCATCCAACTCAATAATTTGACAGTAAAATTTTATAAAAACTAACAGAGGATAAATTGATTATTGGTGTACTGGTTTTGAGTTTTTTCGGGGTATTAATCCTAATAACTATAACGAAAAGATTCAAGACACTTATTAGAATGTCTTTGAATTTAAGCATGTCAAGAAAACTCAATCAAAGTAGGTCTTCTAATTTGAATAGGTTTTCTAGATTGAGTAGGTTTTCTAAAGGGTTTATATTTTGAACACAAATATTATATATAGGAGATCGAATTTTACTCGATTATTACACACTAAAGACAACTCGGGGAGTGTTAGGTTTTTTCCTTCATGAGTTGTCTAAATGAGTTCTCGGTGAGAGATAGTGAGAACACTTTTGGGTTTACTTCAGGTGTAACCTAGGGCTATGAAACACTTGAGGGATTGAGCAGTTGTGAACTCTATATTTTTCAGACTTATAGTGGAATTCTTGGCGACTACTCTTCCTTGGGGTAGGTATTGATCCTCCAACCGCAACACATAAATATATGGGAATCTCATTGTTCCCAGACAAATTCTTTAGTAATTTCTTCTTCTCACATTAGACTTGAATTGCAAGATCAATTAATTTCCATAGTTCTTTTCACAAAAATTGGCGTCAATGGTAAGGCTAGGGTTTTTTTTTTTTTAATATGATTTGGGCTTTTTGTTTTTCTAATAACCATATGTAAATTCTTTCACTACAATTATGTATAGGGCGAAAATACAAATTGAGAAGTTTAATGGAAGGAACTGGGCATTAAGATGAGTGTACTATTAACAACCCAAGATTTGGCCAAGTGTTGGATGCCAATGATATGTGGTTGCCAACAATGAAAGAGACCAATAAGGATGAGTTAATAGAGAGGACAATGAGTATAAACTCATCAAACCCATCAGATGAAGTGTTAATAGAAGAGATTGAGAAGGAGGATGCCATAAGTTGTGGGCAAAACTTCAACTCCTTTCCATAATGAAGTTTTAAATAATTGTCTATACATGTTGAAGAGGATGTTTTGGTTTTGATTTGCTAAAGGTACTTCCATTAGAGTCCACTCAAATGAGTTTAACAAACTCATGATGGTTTTGAAGAATATTAATAAGGCTTGAATTGATAAAACAAGGCATGATGTTGTTGACGTCTACTAGAATCGTAGGAGCACTTTACTCACTCACTATTATAGGAGCGTGCTACAATTATCTTGAAAGAGGTAAAATTCACCTTGTTCTCTATGGAGTGTCAGGTGAAGTTGTGACATGATGGTCTAGCACAAGATGTAACTTAGAAACTAGTGATTTGAGGTAGAGATGAACATTAGGGGTCTGGCAGCAAAGGTAAAAGTAGGTCAAAATCATGTCATAGAAAATGCAACGGTCACATGAAGTGCTATGAATGTCACAAGAAAGAGAGCACATCAGGAAAGATTGTTTGAAGCAAAAAAATAGAGAGGATGAACGAGTAGTGTGTATCTTTGATATGCTCTTCCTTAGTAACAAAACATTCTTGGACAAAAAGAAGACAGATCTGAACTTTTATATGTCTCTATTGTTGTTTTCACCCCATTTCGATTCATTCTTAGGTACAAATGCATTTTCAAGCTTGAAACGTATAAATGAAATGCATCACCATACCAAAGGCACGGGTTAATAACTGCAATGAAAAGATTAAAGCCCTTGAATCAAACAAGCCAGCAATTGACATGGATCGTTCAATCTACTCACAACGAATGCGTTAATCGTGCCTCAAGCATGTGCCGTGACTGATAATCGAGGCCCATGCGTATCCACATATAACAAATTAGTATCTTTTGCATGCGTGTATAACAATAAGCGTACTTTGCAAGTGTCTTTAAGACCACTTTTTGAGCATATTAAGTGATGAATGCTTTTAATTTTTAAAACACTACTACGCATAATACGAAAAAGCAATGCATTTGAAATTATAGATTCGCCTTTTTCGGTTGCACGAGTGAATTGAGTAATGGAAAAAAATGTTGCTCCGCTAATAGCGCATGCATAGGCTCGCTTAGTCCATTTATCTTCGTTAAAGAATTTCTAGGGCACTGCTTTTTTAGTGCTTTTTAATTTCTAATCAGGAGGGATTATTTTTAAAAATTCAGACAGCAAAGCCTGGTAAAGGCTGGGTTCGTGGAGCTTGTCTGACGGTTGTCTCCGCTGTCTCAATAAGATGACAGCCCTTGTATCCCGCTGGATCAGCCAATAGAGTCACGAATCCAAAAGTTAAAATATGCACCTTGTCATGGATCGCGATTTATTGGATACTTTTTAATTGGGAAAAGCTAAATTAGGGTTTGACACTGGCCTAGACCCTCGCGCCTAGCTATTGCATTAGTATTGGGATCCACCGGGAGCCCCATACACGTATTATCATGCACTACATATAGAAAAGCATTATTATTATATTTGGAATAATATTTTAATCAAGTCATAGATAGGTTATGCACCTTTCCACCTAGGTAAGTTAATAGACATTAACCTCTACTTGAAAGCACAAGACACATACACAGACACGAAGGAAGGAAATTGCCGGTGATAAAATAAAGAGCTAGAGATAATTAGGATATATTTACTGCATCCAATCAGGTTACAATGGCCACCCTAGTTGAGAATGGTTCCATGGTCGCATCACTTTGCTTTGCCTCCCCTATGAGGCGATGGGGCGCGACATGAAGGTTACAACCTCCACCCTTGTGTAATCTCTAGTGAAAGATGGCAATCCTTGTTAACGACCCTCCACCGACCCTTTATAAGAGAGGGAAGTGGGGTTAGCTATGGTTGATACCACTGTCTAGAGTCTAGATCTTGGCATGGATCACGGCCACATATCGAAAACTATAGTCTGGTCTCGACCTGGCTGCCATGCCTAAATGAGGGTTTTCACCTTCCCCCACCCCAAACCAGATGAGGTAGGGCCTAGTGACCTTGATGTGCTTTTGTTGTATTCATCGCCATCTTTGTTTAGTCAACGTGGACATAGGTGTTCGCACGAGTGTATCTATATATATTTGGTTCTCATGAACCATTATGAATAAAAATGACCATAATTAGGAAATTCATTTGACCAAAAAAAAAAAAATTCATGTACTGATTAGTAGAACATTTAAGAAAAGCTTAAGAATCAATGGTGCATGCCTTTTTCCCTAGTGATATAAACTATTGAGATTAAGCCAACGAAAGAAACTAGATTCAAGTAGAATTTCTAAATTCGAATAGAGTTGGTGATTTGGGCTTGAAAAAGTAAGAAATTATTGAAATACTTTTCACATAAGATTCATATTCCTGGCTTGAGTCGGCTGAAGGTGTTTCCTGTTTTGGATGTTGATATATATCAGCAAGTGCTAGGGTGGTAATAGACACAAATAGCGATTGTAATTATGTAAAGCCTATAGAGCCAACAATTGCTACAGTTATTGAGTTTGACAACATACTTGTTCAATTTCCTGATTGATATGGATAAAATGGTGGTTTTACTTTATTTGTAGTAAATAAGGTTTTGTCCAAGAATCATTGTAGAGCAGGTAGAGGTGTAGGTAGAGTTGACATTTTAATGAGGTTCGTGATTATTGAATTTCAAGCGTGACTTAGACTTGAAAAATATCCGTGATGGTTGAAAAGCCCCCTTCACCGACTCGATTGTGCCTTGACTCAAAGTTATGCCAAGGTGGATCTTGTTGAGATAAGTCTTGAGTTTGAACTCATGAAAGAAGTCCGATCCAAGTAGAAATTCCAAATCTGATGGGAAATTATGGTTTGATGTTTGGACAAGTAGGACTTTATTTAAATACTTTCCATCTTGGAGTTGGATTTCTAATTTGAGTTGGCTAAGAGAGACATCTTATTTTGGACTATATATATAGCTATTATTGAAGGGGAAAATATAAAAAAATTTCTTTTCCTTATACCCTTACTCGATGAGAGAATTTATTTTTGGTCTGTCTTCCTTTTCTCACTCTCTTTTTCTCTGGCTCTTTAATGAACGTGGGAGTCAAACTCTACACCTGAACCTGAATATCCCCACCCCACTTAATTTTCTTACTACTAAGTCACATGCCCAATGGGTTACTTGATGATAGATTTAAGAGGTGGATTTTGTTGGTTTTCGCCCTTTAGTAAGCAGAGGAGCTTTTGGCGGTAATGACAATCACCAATTGACGTGAAAATTAAGTAATTGAATAGTAATAAAAACAAGACAAGCAAACAAATCAAATAACATAATTATATGGTTCAATCATTATGACTTATCCCATGGGGAGAGAAGGACAAGCTTCTACTATAGATATCAAGCGATGGAACTAAAATTATAAATACACTTGAGTTATTCAAATACTTTCAATATTTCCCAACTTCAATTATGCATAAAAACTCATACAATAATTAATCTTCACAAATCCTCACGAAATTAATTCTCAATCTCACAAAAAAAATAAACAAATCTTATCAAAAGATTCTGTTGCAGCTCCAAAACACTTGATTTTTGCTAAATGTAATTCACAAACACGTTGCACGATTGATAATTACAGTCAGAAGCTCCTCTGCAAGCTAATTGGGCAAACACCAACAAAATCTGCCTCTTGAACTAGGAAATCCCTTTAATCACTGAGGTTTACCCAATGGTCACCCTTCTAACATGGAAGGGAGAGGTGGGGGGTTCGAATCTCCACCTTCTTAGGAGGTTGGGGTGGGGATGAATTAATTTCAGGTGTGGGTGTGGGTTTCGACTTCCACGCCCTACAATGAGGCATGGTATAAGTCTGAGAGCGAGAGTTAAAATAGGAATAGAGTAGGACCGATCAAAAAAAAAAAAAAACTAGGAAATCTCTTTTAACCGACTATAACTACGAATCGAACTTCTACGTGAGAAGTATTCCAACAATTTCTTGTTTGTTCATGCGCTAAGCCACGGGTCTTCTTCGTGATTGAAATTTTAACTTAGATTGGGTTTTCTTTGCGGCCTCAAATTTGATAGAGACTAGTGATTTAGACTCCAATAACCTTTAGTTAATTCTCACGGCCGAGGGTCGATTATCTGAAAGCAAAGTAGCAATCTCGAATGAGATTTGGTCAAAATGATTTTAAATCCAAATTAGGGTCTTTGACTAGGGAAATCCATTCACGAGATTAGCTCTAATTCTTAATTCCCGAGCTGTACAATCGAGCTCAACCATACGGATCTCCAGGCTGTCTAAGTACATTTGGGTGGGATTAAAATGATGCAGATCTAGATTGCGCAAGCAAGTTTTTAATGACCCATCTTGTTTATCTTTTCTTAGTCTTAACTCTTATAAAACGCCTGACCTTTTTGTTTATTTTATTTTATTTTTTCTTTAATTCATGGATACGTATGTGAAGACTCATTTTCTGGAGAGCTAATGAACTACTGTACAAGTTCCATATTTTTATCCTAAAAAACGACATTGTTTCCTTATGAGAAAATGATCCAATTAGTCCTAAAATCTATTGTAAGGATGTCAATCTAGTCCTAAATTTTTTAATTTTATCAATTTAATCTTAAATCTTTTGATGGTTTCCCAATGAGTCCTTACAATCTAATGTGGTGATCTAGATAATAGTTATATCATTGGTTCTCTTATGGTTGTTACTATGGAAAACCACCGGACTAAGCTGCGATTTAAGGGAAACAAGTGAAAAATGTCTTTTCTTTATAGAGGAGAATGAATGACCCAATAAATCACCAACTATATATTTGATATGGAGTTGGTGGGAGAAGAATAACACGAGTACCATAATTTTCGTACAGTGTTCACTTAAGTAATATAATCTTTTTTTTTTTGCTCACTTAAGTGTCATTTCAAAGTAAAATCAATTATTTGAGTGTCATTTTCAGCAAATCATCCCAAGTGGATTTTTCATTAATTTCCCATTCGAAGTGGTTTTTTTTTTTGAATTTTTTGAATTTTTTGAATTTTTTGATTTATTTTGCTTTTTTTTTGTTTTCCCTTATTTTTCAGGGCTAGCGGGGGCGGCGAGGTCCCCTTCTCACTTGCCCCAAGAAAAGGAAAAAAAATATAAAAAATTCTAAAATAATAATTCCAAAATAAAAATTATTTAAAAAATTTAAAAATTTATCTACATCAGTACCAACGAAACCACGTAGAATTACTGGCAAGACAAATTGCCAATGACATCTAAGTGATTGATTTTTTTAAATTTATGACTAGATAAAAAAATCCAAACATGGCTCAAGAACTTTCAAAAAAAGAAGAAATGTAATACATACACAAAAGGAAAGATCGCACGGGCCATAAGAAATTAAACCAATGCTTCATATGCAATCGAAAAGGACAAAAAAAAGTTATAATATTTAAATAAGCACCATACAAAAATTATAGCATTTACACTATTCTTACCCATTCTTATCCCTAAAGTTGGCATGTCTTAGGCCTCTTCCGCACTATTTTCTCATTTTACTTTTGAAAAAAATAAAATAAAATTTGGAGTTGACTTTCTATCGGATAATTTAAACCTTAGCGAACAGTTTGGATAAAACAACTTTTTCACGTTTAGCGTGGATCTTGGCTTTAATGCTGAAAGGACAGATGCCAAATACTTTGTCAATAAATCCTTTTGTTTCTACCTTTTGCTTTTTGTGGAAACTCCTCCGGAAGAGGTTTATGAAAAACCTTCGCGAGTCCCACGCACCAATTAAGTTTGGCCTTTGTTGGCGCAGACACAATGCTGGACCAGCATTTAATATGTCACATGGAATGCTCCAAAATTCACTTTACTATGATTAGAGTTAATGTTGGGGCATTCCATGTGACCTAGGGTTTCCTATCTATATATTTATTCTTATTGATGTTTTCAGAGAACTTTAATCATTATTTTCATTCATACTTGAAAGAAAGTTTTTTCTAAACTTTCGCTTTTGAGCATCCTGGGTGCATGTGTTGCAAATTTAATAGTGTTCATCACACTTTCAAAACCAGTAAGATTGCTAGAGAGTATAGTTATATTTGGTGAGATTATTACTAATTATTCTAAGAATTTAAACTGTTTGATGAATGCATGGTTTAATGCAGAAATGTGCAATTGGTAAGCAAATATGTTCCTATAATACTATGTGAAATATTATAAGATCATTGCTGACTATTTTAAAAATTTAAATTTTAAAATGAATGCATAATTTATTATTTAAATATTATAATAGCTATAAAGATCAAGGTACACAAGCTTTATTGTCTCAATACATTTCAATCAATATATGTTCATAGAGCGACTCGATTTTGGTGTGAAACTTGGACTAGGGCTAATGAAGCGGCACCGTGGTTGAGTAATGCCCTAAGCAAGCATTTGAAAAATCCCGGTTTGGTGGTTCAAATCAATCGTCGTTTCATCAATCTTAGAGGATTTCGATTTGAATTGGGATAGGTCGGTTTGTGATAGGAGAAAGTTTTGCGATGTTCGGAGTCTGTGATTACCATTTGAGGTCAAGATAATTACAATGGACGCGATGGTTAGTGAGGTAGGGAACATCACGGAAATCAGAATTGCACACGGGGGTTGAGGATTCGGCGCGTTCAAGGTAGAAATTGCTTATTTTCATGCTTCATTTTTTCTACAGAGGAGCCCTTGAAGAGATCAACCATATTTTTTTTTTTTTTGAATTATAAAGGACATCCTAGATCATTGAAAAGCGAAAGCTAGCATAGCGTAATAATTGAAAGATAGAGAGCATTAATGCTAGTGGGAAAAGATTGAAAGGAGGACCGACATGGAGTATATTATTTAAGCAGTGGTTTTTGTGCTGACAGACTATGACGCCCATTATCAAATTCAAAACTATGCACACCCACAAAAAGAAAATTTTCTGAAATTATGAATTCTTTTGTTAAGTAAAAAATAAATTCTATAAAAAAATAGCTTGAATCACTTATAAAAATGAATAAATAAAATATATTTTCATTTTTTATAAAAATATTTAAAGTAAATTGTTGATAATAATAAAATTAGTTTTGATTGGCTAATTATATCAAATTATGCAAATGATCTTGTTTTAGAATTTTTTTTGTAAATAATTCAATTTTTATAAAATAAATGGACCCCACAAAGTTAATCAACGATGATTTCAGGAGAGTTCCATAATTGTACAGATGAAATGACAAGCCGCAACAGAATTACGCCTCATGTCCAATCATCGGAAAATATAGGCCGGCACGTTAGAAATCTATCTAAAATGATTATAAAAGATCTTATATTGTTTACTTTATAGAAAAGACATCTTTCTATTACAACAACAAAGACAAAGAAAATTACGTGTTTGTCACACAAAACCATTGAAATTAATAGTTTTTTATTTTATAATTCTCTATCATGACGCACTAAGTAAATTTACCTACTAATCAATATGATGCCCATTAAAAATGTCTCCTAATTAACCATACATTTGACCCCTCAACGTACTTGTTCTAAATTTGTCATTACAAATAAAGATCGGTAAATTCATATAGTCATTGGTAATGAATACAATTAAATAAAGCGAAAAATTATAAATTATAAATTATCTAAAAAGGGTTGATCGTTTCATAAAAATATTGGTTACCAACGAGAGATTGGAAAAATGATTTCGCAATAACATTTTCTACCAACGGTTCTCTTTTCTTTTGACACTTATCAACTCTTTTAAAAATATATCTACACCAAAAGAAAATATGATTCCTTTATATGTATAAATATATTATATAATATATTCAAGGGTTAGTCCCACATAAAGTAGTTTTCTACGAGGCGGTGATCACGATCGACGATGAAAGGGACTTTTTTCTCTATGCTACTTCCTAGGGCGTCGTAGTCTTTCTAAAAGCATTTGTTCTTCTTCCAAGCTTTATGTTCTTAAGATAGATTAATGTAATCCCACCACCAACGTATGGTCGGTTCCTCCAATCTCTTTTGTCTCGGATTCACAATCATCGCGAAGATCATCCAACCCTTCTTTTGACAACCTTTTGATGACCCCTAATTCATACTGAGTTGTCAATTTTTGGGTCACGAAATCGCGTTCTATCGAATCAAATCTCATGAGCTGATCATACATGCTAAAGAATGCGATCGTATTCAAAATATCATATCGTTCATGGGCCACTCTCAAATCCGTCAATGACTATTTTTGTAGTCGTGTAAGATCGTGCGAGCTTGATTTGAAAATCGCCAGCTGAGTTGCTTGTTTGTTGTGAGGATTCTATCCCACTCGAGTGCTTTGACCTAAAGAGGTTTTCATTTTTCAAACAATTTTTGTCGCATGTTTTTTTGTTATTTTGCATTGAGAATCTACCTTTTTAACTACCTAAAACTTTTCAGGTATCATTTTAGTAATAAATGGAAATTTCCTTTGATCAAAAAACAAAAGCTACCTAAGACTCAAAATTAATTATTGTGTGCGAGTGTATTGGTAAACGTTGCCTAATCCTACTCCATTTTGTTTAAACTAAAATTGCAATATAGACACGTTAGGAAAGTATAATTTGATTTTGATTTTGATTCAAACCAAATTCAATACCCCTGAAATAAAAAGATAAAATATAATTCTGAAATTGAGAAAAGAAGCAAGATTGGAATGTTTCATTGCTCATACCATTTGTTTTCTTTTCTCTTATAGCAATGTTGCTCTTTCGGATTGCAACTTCTTCTTACATGGAAGATTAAGTCCACTTTTATAATTCATTATGAGTTAGGTCATTTATGAAAATGCTACTACAAAATGATTTTGTAGGGTAATCATAGAATCGCTCAATCTAATCTATTTTGTCACTTTCATTAAAACATGGACCTTCATTTGGGTAAATACGATTCTTGGCAACTAATTTGACCATATCCTAATGTACAAAATCCTAATTATTCTATTGATTCTTATTGCATACTGACCAAGTCATGCAACAAGAGATTGAACAAAACTATTTTATGCACAGATCACCTCTATTGCGGTTTATATAGATAATTACATTTTGCAACCCTAAAATTCTTTTTTAGAAGATCATAAATTGTGATCCATAAAACGAGAGCCGGAATCAAGATTTCAAATTTAGAGAGAGAGAGAGAGAGAGAGAGAGAGAGAGAGAGAGAGAGAGAGAGAGAGAGAGAGAGAGAGAGAGAGAGAGAGAGTGTGTGTGTTTTTTTTTTTTTTTTTTTTTTTTTGGTAAACAATCGACCAATTATCAAAATAAGTAATATATGGATTTAAAAAGAAAGAAAACATTTTCCATTGGTGCATGAATATGCGTGTCCAATACTTATACTGGAAACGTTTCGCTTCGCCTCTGATAAATACCCACCTCCGTCTCTCTCCCTCCCGCTGTCCGCTTCTCCCTTCAAGATTTCTCTGAATCTCAGCTGTGTCCCGTTCGATATCCCCCTTCCCAGATTCGCCATTCTCGCCTCCCGTACGATGCTTCGATCTCTTGCCAGGTCTGCCTCTCTCTCTCTCTCTCTCTCTCTCTAGCTTCGTCTTGCCGTCTCTTTTCATGGACCATCTGGTGCAGACCAGCAGCTCACCACTGAACTTCTTATGAGCTCATTTGACCCTTTAGTTCTCTCTCTCTCTCTCTCTCTCTCTCTCTCTTCTGTCCATCACGGCAGGGAGTTCCGGCTCGTGGCCCCCGTCGCGTTCCGGAGGCGCCTGGCGTTCTACTCCACCGGAGATGGCGGAGTTGCCGGTGGCGCGGCCGACGGCAAGAGGTACGATTCACAAAGCTCCCTCCATCTTGTTCTGTGTGCTCGCTAGCGATCTGTTGAGCGGTGAGATGAAGTTGATTGTGTGGCGAAAATGCTTGATGCGACGCATCTTCTGTTTTTCTTTCTTGGAAGAATTTGAAGGTTTCTTCTTCTTCTTCTTCTTCTCTCTCTCTCTCTCTCTCTCTCTCTCTCTCTCTCTCTCCTCCTGTTTAATTTTGACTTTGGAAATTTAACTTCGGGTTTTCGCACGCTGTTTTTGCAAAGCCGTTGACTAATTTTTCTCTTCTTCACTGTGCTGAAACATCATATATTGGAAAACTAAAACCTGTTCCTTGGTTCCCTTTTTTTTTTTCTCGGGTCCTCTTCATGAATTTCTGCTAAGATTTATGCAAATTTTTACATTAGAGAGCAGGCTTCGATTTGTTAAGGTAATATTAACTGATGATTCATCGATCGATTAGTTCAATATAATGGATATGCATCACTATTATGCTATATCTTGAACTTTGGATCACGAAAAATTGAGACCAATTAAGAAAATTTATGGCACTTTTCAAATTCAACTCATCTTTTTTTTTCCCTCAGCCTTTGTGAGATTTCTTTACCACTTTTGCTAGTCAAGTTACTTAAATCAGATGTTTTCCTTTTACCCATTCCCTGAGTGGCTCGCATTAAATCATTGATCTCACCACCTTCAAATTTTGGCTAACAAGAAAAAAAAAAAGTCATTACATTAGCAATTTTCCCACCTTATATGCATATTCGCATTAAATTCATTCTCTTTTTTTCCCTCGGCCTTTGTGAGATTTCTTTACCACTTTTGCTATTCAAGTTACTTAAATAAGATATTTTCCTTTTACAACTTTTGTTAGTCAATCTAGCACAAATTTACCATATATGGAAAACCTCCGAGAATTCGAGTAATATATGGCATACGTGAAGCACATGAGGGCACATAATATAGAAGGCGCAGGACCTTTTTATCGATAATTTAAAATTGTGCTAAGATTCTCATCTTACACAAAACTCGCAGTTTATTATGCCGCATATTCAGCATCTCCATTATTATTATTATTATTATTATTATTATTATTATTATTATTATTATTGCATTTATATCAAACTCGTGTTTGTCTCCTCTTGGATGCCAACGAAGAGCTTACCTACCAATGTTATCCGTTAATTGTCTCATTAGTTTCATACTTAACAGTGAACTATTGACTTTTTCCACATATTAAAGTCAATTTATTTTTCCTAATTTATTTTAGCATTTGTACTGTATATTCGTACCCAAACTTACTTCCTGAACATGAGGATTCCTCTTTTGCTGGCCAAAAGTAATTACGTTTAATAGAAAATGCCGCATTGCCCGGGCTTTGATCAAATCTCCAAATTTGAAAACGGGTCATTTCATTGATAAGGAATATTCTCACCTTATGACTTAATGTCATCTCTTTTCCTTTTTATGATCATATCTTAAAGCCGATCCTCTTAACCTACCAAATATTTTTGAAGAGCTATTTGCCCTAATCTACACTTGATTGGATGTTCATATTCTTGGTCACATCAATTTGATATGACGTCTTTTCCCTCTCTTATCTTCCTTTAGGCTTCTGGTCAAAAGCCATCGACTGGTTTCGCTTTCCATCACATGAATTTTCTCATAGCCAATGATTGATGAATCTCCTCACTGATTGATTTGCCCATGATTGATTCGATCACCAGGCTTGTGGGCAAAGTGGCCCTTATAACTGGAGGAGCCAGTGGGCTTGGTAAGGCCACGGCCCATGAATTCATCCAAAATGGAGCCCAGGTCATCATTGTGGACATCGACTCAGAGATCGGCCCTCAAACGGCCCAAGGCTTAGGCCCCTCGGCCCACTACGTGCGCTGCGACGTGAAGGACGAGTCCCAGGTGGCTGATGCAGTGGACGCTGCGGTGGCCCGCCATGGGAAGTTGGACATCATGTACAACAATGCCGGTGTGACGGGCCCAGCATATCCCCCGAGCATCGCCGACCTGAACTAGACAAGTTCGACGAGGTCATGAGGATCAACCTCCGTGGTGCGGTCGCTGGGATTAAGCACGCAGCACGGGTCATGATACCGGCGAGCTCGGGGTCCATCCTGTGTACGTCCAGCATCAGCGGGATCTTGGCTGGGCTAGGGCCCCATCCCTACACGGTATCCAAATTCGCGATCCCAGGGCTTGTGAAGTCAGCCGCCACCGAGCTGTGCCGCCACGGGATCAGGATCAACTGCATCTCCCCCGCCCCAATCCCGACCCCAATGTCGGTGGGCCAAATAGCACAGTTTTACCCTGGCTTGACGCAAGAGCAGGTGGCCAGGATCATAAACGGGCTCGGGGAGCTTAAAGGGGCCCATTGCGAGGATGCCGACGTGGCCAAGGCCGCCTTGTACCTGGCGTCGGACGAGGCCAAGTATGTGACGGGCCATAACCTGGTGGTGGATGGAGGGTTCACTTGCTACAAAAATTTGAGCTTCCCTTCACCGGATCAAGTCGTGTAATGTTGGCATTGCATTAACAGGTTCTAGTCCCTTTGTTTTTCCTGTTCGTGCCCCCTCTCCTTCATGCGTCTTTTCATTATTATTATTGTTTAGTGTAATTAGTGAAAGATGAATGAGTGATTTCAGTGGTTGACCTATTCTTTTGAAAGTATAATTTTAGGCCGTCAACGAACATAAAACCAGCTCGGGTCCATTCGTGGGCTACTGCTATGACGATAGAGCAGGGAGACGAGGAAAGAGGACAGTCGATAAGGAATTTGGATCACTCGATAGTTCTTTAGATATCATCCTCGTGCTAAATGGCGATCTGCATCTGTAAAAATGGCTACTTGCATCTGCGTATGTATGTGTATCTTGGGTCGATCAGTAATTATTCACACGTTTCATCGAATTCGGGTCCAAATGACGCGTCCGACTGGCTGAACTTTGGAGAGGAATGCAAAAGAGCAAGAGTGATTCCGACACCTTTCGAGAGTGCTTATTGAATAATCAAATAATCAAATAAGAAGAGTGCCATCGAAGCCGGACGACGGGGACATCTGGGGCATTGTGCTGCTCCTGAGCGGGACTCCGCTGGAGCTCGTCGGATGTACCCGAGATGGAACCGAAAGCTCGTCGACCCAACCTTGCTCATTACGACTTCTTGCCCATCGCTCCCTTGTAAGTCTCGTTCGTATACCCAGCAAAAACCAAACTCGGTTACCTAGGCAGAGGTCGTTCATGCACGGAGCAAGCCTTGCCCTTCTGCTTTCGCATCCTTCAACGACACAAGAAGGCAATTCAAGTTTCAAGAAAGACCCTAGGGTTTCCACCCTTGTGAACTCATCGACTGTGAAGTCAAATTTTGATGAGATCGGGGTGCGGGGAGCGTTCTTTCCGGGGACAGACAGATGGGTTTTGTCTCTTTACTCACCTCCATAAACGACGAGCTCGGACAACGGGCCTCAATAATACGACTTTAGAGTGTCGCTAGGATGAGCACATAGTAGTGACACAATGTCGCGAATGCTCAAAGCTTTTGCTCTTCCTATATAAGAAAGCTAGAAGCAAAGAGAGGCAAGCGACCAACCACCCTATATCGTGCCGGAATTAGAAGGAAGGCATCCTTGAGGGGTCACCTGGGAATACAGGCGGCGTTTTTTCGTGTGTATTCATATTTATTTATATGGTTTACGCTGTTATATCAACGCCTGTGTTCTCAGGTCGTCCCTTTAAAATGATCACATTTCTTCCTTTTGCATAAGCATGGCTTTGTTAAGTCAGTCCATTGAGAGCAACGGGCTTCGATCACTTCTCCGTATTGACAAGATCAGATCACTCACCTTCTGGGTTCAATGTTGCAGTTGAGACACTCTAACAATCTATCTGTCTTAATGATCATATTCATACTTTCTTCGTTGCATATTATGAGAATCTTGTGCCCTTTCTTCATCCCTGTGATGCCTTCTTACATTTATTGAAACGAGTATACTATAAGTAAAAACGATAGATTTGAGTTTGCCAAAGTCAAACAGGAAGGAAAAAACTTTAGGAAGTCATGGAAATTGCACAACGGAATATGGCCCCTCCATCCTGCAAGCATACATGTTTCTGTTGTCCCTTTTGTGTCCAAGATGCCGACAGACATGGCTCCATACTTGTACCACACCTATGACATTGATTGAACGGTTTTATTGTTTGTCCAACCTCGAGGCAATTCTTGTAGGCTCTATATTTGGGAAAATTATCCAAAAAGTCGTAAATCTATTATATTTGAGCTAATTCAATCATAAATCTTTTAATTGTGTCAATTGAGTCTTAAATATTTTTACGTTTTGTCAATTGAGTTTATTTGGTCAATTTTGATTAGAAAATACCGACATAGCAGTCTAGTCATCATCGATCGTCCTATGTGGTATATTGCAACTGATGTGAACAACTTTTTAAAATTATTTATTTATTTTTATTTTTTCCTTTTTGCGCCAGTGAGGGTGACCCTCGCTAGATCGAACAAGGGTGACATTGCCAAGCCCTGAAGGGATGGCCTTGCTGGTGGCCAACGAAAGCGGTCCTTGCTTATGGCCAATGAGGGCTACCTTGCCCAGGCAAGGCAAGGGTCACCCTCGTTGGGTCTCACCCAATGCTGAGCGAGGGTCATCAACCTTTGGTTGTGGTCGGCGATCCTTGTTAGTACTTGATTTTTTTTTTTTTAAAGTAAAGTAATGAAAAGAAAAGAAAAACCCAAAAAATTATAAAAATAAAAATATTATTTAAAAAAATCCCTATAAACACTGGCCATGCCAAATAAGACAGTCCACGTTAGCAATTTCGGCCAAAATTGGCTAAATAGACTTAATTGGCAAAATGTGAAAAATGGTTAAGACTTAATTGGCACAATTAAAAGATTTATAACTAAATTGATCAAACTAGACTAGGTTTGTAACTTTTTGAATAATTATCCCCCTTAATTTGCCTAGTTTATAGCAGTTTGTGACTCATGGTTTTTCAGGATTTCCCTGTTATCTTTGTTTTTATAGTTTATTTATTTATTTCTGCTTCTCCAGGGTTTGAACCTCAAGACTTGGGCATCCCTCCCCACCCCACCCCATCCCATCCCATCCCATCCCATCCCAGCCCAGCCTACCCCATTCTCCCAACCACCGGGCTAGATGCCTCATCGACATCTTTGTTATTATTATAAGTGCATCATGAGTATGTACTCTACTGCCGTGAGGGATGATCAAGTGGTAAGCGACTTAGTTTGCAAGTCGAACTTTGAAAGTCACAAGTTCGATTTTCTTGTCTATCATCAGTTTCAAAGAACCTTTGTTAGTTTATATAAGAAGGGTGTGGTTAAGGTGTATGTCTATATTGGGCTCTCCACTTGCATAATAAGGGCATGGGTGGCAGACTCTCCCAATGGATAGCAATGCGTGGGTAGAATTACAAATTTAAACCAAATATTCTCCCCAAATTTAAACCAAATATTCTCCTATGGATGATCTATAGTTCATCAACACTAGATAGCCTTTCAGGAAAAGAAAAACTCACAAGTTTATATTAACACGATGTTTAACTCGTAGCCAAATAACGAAAGTGAGAAGATTGTCCAAAAAGTTATGAACCTATTGTACGACAATTCATTCAGTCATAAACCTTTTATTTTTGCCAATTCAGTCCTGAACATTTTGACAACTTACTAAATTAGTCATAAACATTTTAATTGTACCAATTTAGTTCTAAATCTTCTAACAATTTGTCAAATTAGCACTAAATATTTTAACAAATTGCCAATTTAGTTATTTCGGCTACTTTTTGCCGAATATTGGTCACGTGGTTGTCTAGTCAGCGGTAACTGTCCTACATGGTATAATCAAGATCGATATGGACAAAATTTTGATTTTTTAAAATTTTAAATTTATTTATTTATTATTTATTTTCTCTTTTTTTTTAAATCTAAAAAAAAAAAAAAAACAACATCACGGGGGCTGCCGACCATTGGTCCAAGGTTGGCGACTTTTGCTAGCCATTGAGCAAGGGCTAGCGACCTTGCCGCCATTCAAGAATGGCTAGCGACCTCGCCAACCCCTAGGGGAGGGTTGCAATGCCCTCATTGTGATCCACGATGGCTTGGCGAGGTGAGGGCGTTGCGACCCTAGCCCAGGCCTTTGTTGGCCACAACAAGGGCCACAACCATTGCTCGTGGTTGGGAAGGGCTTCACAGCCCTTGTCTAGTGGCACATTGGGTTGCCTGTTCTTAGCTAGTGGCCAAACCCCCCCCTTTGGCCCCGTGTTTTTTGGTAAGAAAGATAAAACAAAAGAAAAATAAAAACATTCAATTTTTTTTTTAAAGATTAAAAATTTGTCCATGTTAGCGGTGAGCACGCCACGTAAAAAGATTAGCGTTGATTGGATCGTCACATCACCAATATCCGACCAAAATTAGTCAGAGGGACTAAATTTGCAATTCATTTATGACTAATTTGACAAATTGATAAAATATTTATGACTGAATTTGCAAGGTGTGAAAAAGTTTAAAATTGAATCGGCAAAATTAGAAGGTGATAGGATTGAATTAGCCGCTCTATAATAGGTTTTTGGACAATTTTCCTAAAAAAAAGACCACTCCTTCTCTATCTTCTTGTTTTGTTCTGGTCCGCAGATATTAACTTTTACATCAAGTACTAAACTTAATGGATCACTTTTTGATGACCCGATCCTATGCAATTACTGTCGTTGTTTTAACATAAATAGTGACATATTCAAGAATAAAGCAAGACTTAAGTTTCTTTTTCTTACTTTCTCTGTTTACTTACCCTAATCTAGTGACACTCCATCATCTCTCCTCTTCTGGGGAGACCCAAAGATCTATCCCGCACGCAATTTCGGTCCCCCACATACTCATGCCAATCTATGGTCCAAAGCAAATGTGGCATAGCCCATCAAAGGTTTTCGATGTCTCGATTCAAATTTTGGGGGAAACAAAAAGGGAAATTAATGTACATTGAATGCAAACGAACAAAAAGCAATAAGAGGGTTCATGTTGCTACTTGGACATGCCATATCCGCCACCAATCCCTCAGCAAGTAGAGAATTAGAGATGAAAAGCTGGTGATGGTAAAGTGAGGGAGAGAGAGAGAGAGAGAGAGAGAGAGAGAGAGAAGAGAGCTCTCTCTCTCTCTCTCTCTCTCTCTCTTCAATCATAAACAGCTCGTAGAGAAAGCGACCCCTCCATGTATTCACAGGAAAATATTCGTAAGATTTTTCAATTTGGGGTCATTGAATGTGTGAGGTAAAGTGCAAATTAAAACTCTTATCTCCACAGTAGATCTAAAAAGCTCATTCACTATTATAAATATTTTAATGAAACGAGTCACGAGATGTGCAACCCAAGTGTTAATGTGCAAATGCCCCACTGCATAAGTTGCCAGAGAATTCCCTTTCCTGGCGGACCACCCAACCCCACAAGCTGTCACTGTAGATAGGTTCCCATGCAAGCCTGTCATGTTGGGTCGCTGGTACATCTCCACGTCCATTTCAAGCCTACAGGACTTCCTGGAGTTTATGGTAGGTCAATCATCGGGGGGAGAGGCCTCTTTGAGGAAACCCAATTGATCTTAATAGGCTACCTTTTAGCTAATTAACTTTTTTTTCTTTTTTTTGGGGGGGAGGCAGAGCGTGAAGGAGGCATGTTCCATGTTCCTATGTCCCGTGGCTATCGATTCCCATGATCTTCGACTAGTATCGCAGTGGAATTCTTATTCGCGAACGAATAGGGAAAGCCAACAGAAAGCTTCGACTCTTGCTTCATGGTACCGGTGTTGTTGCTGCTTGTGAGTAGAGCCAAACCCCATTATTGGATGGACAAGAATGTTGTGCTAATGCCTAGAATCAAGTTTTTGTTAGGACGGAGTGTCTTTTCTCCCCCATTTGTTAGTAGATTGATGGGTTGCATGTTCGTCACTCATATTCTAGTCCAACATATCATTGAATGTGGGGATAATTATTAAAAAAAAATTATAAATCTATTGCATTTATGCCAATTTAATCCAAAATAATTTGATTGTGCTAATTAAAATCCTGAATATTTTTGCGTTTTGCCAATTTAATCCATTGGGCTAATTTTGACTGAAAATAACTGAAGTTAAAGTTGACCATTTTACATAACATGGCTAATGTTGAAATCAACATTTTTAAATAATAGTTTGATAATATTTTTTAATAATATATTTTTTTGGTTTTTATTATTTATTTTCTTTACTTTTTTTTTTTTATCAAGTGGCGGCAAGGGTCGGCTTGGCATTAGGTGAGGATTGACCACGTGTGAGGTTGGCAAGGGTAGCCCTTCCTTGATTGTGGTTGTCGAGGGTGACCCTCATCTAGGCAAGGCGTCCCTCACTTCAAAGTGGGTGAGGGCAACCTCGCCTATCTCTCTTTAGCCATCACCTAAGACTGGCCATTGGCAAAAAGGAAAAAAAAAATGGAAAAAGGAAACAAATTGGAAAAGTTATAAAAATTTGTCAATGTTAATATTTTCAAGTTAAAATTGGCTAGATGAACTCAATTAATAAAACAAAAAGGGTTTAGGACTCAATTGTCATAATTAAAGGGTTTAGAATTAAATCGATATAAGTACAATAAAATTTAAGATTTTTTTTTTGTAATTTTCCCTTGAATATGCATCATCATTTACACAATTATTTACAACTACAAAATGCCCTTGAAATACTAATTCTCTCCTGAGCCTCGCCATTGCTGTCTTGTCAACAGCACGGAGAGAGAGAGAGACGAGGCTCATTCACGAAGAAGAAGAACCCATGCTGCATGGTGAAAGACGGGTAAAAAGACTGGTGGAGGGCAAAGGCATGATGGTAGTGAAAATATTGGTAGGGATAGTGGTCAGGAGCAGAGACAACATGTCCCCTGGCTATGGTACGATTAGGGGTGGGGCAATGATCCATGTTCAACACGAGATTCTTCGGGAACTAACCTAACCGGTCCGGTTTAGGCCGGTTCTTAAAAGTCCTATGATTGCAGAAAGGTTAGCTTTGTCAAGAAAACTAAATATTTAAAAAAAAATCTCCAAATGTGAGATTAACTATTGGTTCAAATTTTTTGACATTGTTCAGGAAATAAATTTTGATTTTTTTCGAATTTCATTCAATACTGAATTTATCATTACCTTATTATCAAGTCATTCACCTATTTGCTCATAATTTTTTCCTTGTAACACAGGGTAGGTCAACTGATTTGACGGATGCATGCACCTCGCCTCGTCCACTTTCATCAGGATAAGACTTCACCTTAGGTCGGCTCGCATAGCCTTCAAAAGTCGCTATGAGTAAACGATTTTGTCATTAGGGACAAATAGTCAATTTTGAAAGAACTTATTATCAACCTCTTTCAGATATGAATCTATCTGATTCAAAAGGGAAGAACTTGTATCGATATCTTAATTTCAATTCAAACATGGGTTTGATTCACACTACATATTTTGAGAAATATTTACCATCCGAATCAAACACTTAACGACTCGGTCAATCTCTTGAGAATTTCGTCTGTCATGCATTTAGCGGGATCTTGTTCGATGTTGTGTGCGGTTTAGGGAGACGCGTAGTTAGACAACTTCGTACGGCATTAACAGTTCGAACCGAAGAAGTTCGATTCGTTCACTGAAAAATCAAACGGATGAAAGCTGGTTTCACATGAAAGATGAAAGCTACTTTTACGATCGGGCGGCGGTTTGGCCTCTAGTGGTCGAATTGCTTGCTCGCCAGGTTAGTGAATAGAAATCATCATTTGTCAACTGTTCTTGGTCAAGCTGTCCAAACTCATCTCTGGCTGTTTTCGTCCGATGCCATGGCTTCATCTGTCGAAGGAGAAATGCTTTTGCCGAAAGGTATAGGAAAACAACAAATCCATGGGGGGAAAAAGGCGGGAAAAGTACCTTAAAAAGTCGTAAAAACTTATTGTATTATTATTAATTTAGTCTTAAACGTCTAATTGGGACGATTTAATCTTAGAACTTTTCACATTGATATCACTTCAATTCATCCGGCTAATTTAAGTGAGAAATTACTGACATGAACTACAGTCATTTTACGTAACATGAATGATACAAACGTTGATATGTTTTTCTTTGTTTTTTTCTGTTGTTTTTCTTTATGCCGGTGGTTGGCCACAAGCCATAGCTAGCGAGGGTTGGCATTGCCTAGACAAGGGTGAGGCTTGCCCTAGTGAGGCCACCTTGGCCTAGTAAGGATCGGCCTTGCTGATCATGGCCTGTGGTAGATGATTGACCACTAACATAAAGAATTGGAAAGAAAGAGAGAAAGCAAAAAATATTTAAAAAAATCTATATCGGTGCCAACTTTGCCACATAGGATGGTCGGCCTTTATGTTAGTAGTTTTCCTTCTAAATTAGTTGAATGGATTGAATCGATACCAATGATAAACATACCAAAAACAATATATTTAGGTGAATAACGCTTTTTGAAAATCAACTATAGATTATTCATTTAAAATGAGGATAATATCATGAAAAACCTCAAACTAATATACCTATGGAAAATTTACTCCAAATTAATTTAATAACAACCAAAAACCCTTAAATTGATATATTTGTGATAAATTTTCCCTCCGTTAGTTTTCAATAAATTAAATCAATAACACGAAAAACTACGGATAATTTTATTTATGACAAAAGAAGGACAAAATCTTAAATCGACGTGCTTGTTAATTGTCATTTGTCATTCAATTCGACAATTTAACAGTATAATTTAACGAAAATTAATGAAGGATTAATTTGTGGAGGTATATTAATTTAGAATTATGATATCAACTAACATAAAACGTGATGCTTGCGGCATTACTGGTCCGAAGGTTTTTATCTTTTTCCTTAAATCGCGCTTACACGACTCGTCAAGTTCGAGGTAATTGTAACGTTGCCGTTCGCCGTTTGTCTTCCTCGAGAATCAAAGACGGAGGGGGAGAAAAAGAGAAGAAACCGCCATTGTTGACAGCTCCGAGAGGGAGGCTTCGAAGGTGGTGGCTGGCCTTGGTTCCGTCCCCTCCGGAAAGCCCTCCCGGTCGGCTGCATGTCCGCCGCGTGTCCGACCCTAATCTTATCCCTCTCCCTAATGCAATTCAATTTTCACGTGAAGAGAGGGGACCGGACTCTCTCTCTCTCTCTCTCTCTCTCTCTTCTGGAAGTGAGCCGCCGTACACGGTATTCCCTTTCAAGATTCGACTCTTCTTGCACACCAACTTGTCCACGGCGATGCTTTGTTAGGGAGCCGTTGATTGATTCGTGATAGAATATTTAAATATTAAGTTACGCTTTCATCTAATGGCTTGAGTTTTCAAAATAATTATCAGTAGTCCCATAAAATTTTATAATTCAAATATGCGTTACATTACTAGAATTCAATGACGAATCGAAAATAGTCTTATTAAACCACGTCTTCACATAATAGTTTAAACTTTTAGAATTGTTAGTAGTAATCTCATAAAATCTCGCAATTCAACCATGCATTGCCAAAATTCAATTATGAACAAAGTTTCTTGAAGGCTTTCATGCGTCGTTGTCTGAGCTATAGTTGTCCAATTGTTGACCTCACATCCCTCCACCAAAGTTTCCACGTCTGTCGCTTCGGAGGGTGATATTCAATTTAACTAGTCGAGAATAATCCGGGCTCAATTAGATGAGACCAACTCGTCTAACTCTAGGTTAGCCTCAAGATGCTCAAGTGCCTTTGGTCAAGTCGCAAATACTCAACTTGACAAGTCTTGCAATCCTAATTAATCGAACATGGTTGAGGTTCTAATTTTTTCTTTTTGCAAAACATTTCTCTTAAAGAAAACAAGTTATGGGAATACCCTTGAAATTACATAATATACCCATATCGCTTGAGTTTTTTTTAAGATCTAGCTTGCACTCGAGTTCTTCCCCAAGTTGATTGTAATTCAGGCGAGTTCGAGCTAGGGTGCCTCAAATTTCTAGTAGAGCTGATGCCAAGCAAAACTTGATCGAGCTCAAGTCAAATTTCAAGTATTGAGCATGCGAGTTGAGTCAAATTAAAACTTGGTTATGTCTTGAATAGACTCTACTCCCGTTGCTATTTAGGGAGGGGAATTTCTCTAGAGCGATTTTAGGTACATTAAGATTGATATTAAATTGGCATACTAGATGATGGAATATGCAATAGATTGGCCTGAATGAGAGCGTACCATCTAAATATGTACATCTTTAATTCCTAAGAACAAACATGCAGGGACCTATTTAAAGTTTGGAAAAACAAAGTCGTGCCATGCGGCTTATGCTATTTGGGATTTAATAATCCATATATCCAATTAATTATGTACAACCATCATTGAGAGAGAGAGAGAGAGAGAGAGAGAGAGAGGATTGATGGAGGGAGGAGTGAGTAGGTGCGGTGAAGTGGAGTGGAGTCACGAGAAACTTGGGTGGGTCGCTATGCTTTCAGTCGAAGAAAAGGAAAAGAAGAGTTATTCCCCTTTACTTTCAAAGTCTCTTCCATCTATGGCGTTCTCCAAATTCAAATCTCTCTCTCTCTCTCTCTCTCGAGACTCTCTCTCTCTCTCTCCAAAGCCACCACAGAGAATCAATTTCTCACGTTACCCATTGATTTTTATTCCGTTGACCGTTCATCAATGGAGCTTTTCCCAAAAGCTAATTGACATTGTTAGACACCCTAAAATTGACGAAAACAAATGTTGGCCATTTTGAGATGGACGCCGATCATATCGAGCAAGATATCGACTTCATAACTATACGATGTTATTGAAATTATGCAAGCCAAGTTGTGATTAGCTTATGTTTGGCTCATGATTTCAAAAGGATATTTTCGGGAGAAAAAGGACGATTCTAGATCGATACACATGAAAACGGGCCAACACTAATTCTGAAGATTAAGAAGCGAGGAAGAAGACCAAAATTATCTGACAGGCATTGAGGCACACGGTAATCACCTATGGAACGATGAGCAATGACTAGAAAGGTGTAAGAGGTAGATCAAGACTTAGAGAATACTCTCAACCAGATTACAAGATTATATTGCCTTGATCTAAAAGGTTTGAGTTACTTAACGATTTAGGCTGTATATCCTTTTTAAGTTGTATATTGTCCAATCAACAATACCGAAACTACATGTTTCACATATTTTCCAATTCCGAGCTCGTTCTTCGTTGGGGAGTCTTCCTTGTGGGAGACTGACACCCATTTGACGAATTTTACAAAAAATAAATATATTTTTTTAAATGTTCGCATCAAGTAATATGGTTAATTAGTAATGATTTTTCGCTCAAGAAATAAGGGTCTCATTACTACTAATAATATTATAATAGGTTTAGCAAATGAAACAATGATGCGGTAGAACTCCCTCTTTAGATTACTTTAATATAAACCGGAGACTTAGGGAGATAAAATATTTTATATGCATGATTAAATAAAAGGAACATGCATCTATGTTCTCTATTTCAAAATGGAAAAATAAATTAAAAAAATAGAATAGACTTACCGAAAATGAAACATTTGGAGTCCCAACTAGTTCCAAATTCCAATGTTCGACCAATTCGAGTAAGTATTTTATTCCAAGATATGTTATTTAATCACCTGTCCTTGCAAGAGCACTTATACCTCGTATCATCAATGTAATCTAAATCATTTGGCCGACATACAGATTTTAGTGTCGGCTAGTCACTTGTCCAAGCCCCACTGAACATGAGTTTGAGAATTTCATAACCGTTGACTTTACGGGGGACAAATTGAAATTGTTTTAGTTTTCTTGAGAAATATGATTTTTTTTTTTAGCATTTACAAGTATGTATATATAAAAAAAAAAATTGAGTTTGTAGTGTAGGATGTAAGTCGAATTTCAAATTTTACAAGTAATATTGAAGCAAAAGGTCGGAAGCGTAACCATTTGAAATGGAGCTATAAGTTATGCCAACTTCGACATACAAGCCAATGCTTTATTCCCGCATTTGAATTCACAATTTATAATCTCGAGTCTCTTCTATTATTTACAATCATTAGAATGTATTGGATAAATTTCATTTATGAATAATGTGGCAGACAAAACCAATCTTCATGAAATCTCACTAATTGCTTATATGCGATCGATATGATTTATCACAAGTAATATCTAATACTTGCTCAACAACTATAGAAGAAAAACTTAGAAATTAGGCTTAATTGCAAAAGGCCATATGAAGATTGCACTCACATATTAAATACCATCCCCACTTTTGAACAGTTGAAAAGTACAATTTGAATTTTATCATTTTATATCTACTTGCATTTTGATATCGATATTTACTTGTGAAAATCACTATTTTGCCCTTGCTTGAAAAAACAACCGTCAAATCCAACCCCCTTGGCCTATCGCTAGCCTCGAATAGTCCAATTCGAAATTGGATCAACTAGCTAGTGCTTTGGTCCCTCGCGCCATAGCCAAGGGAAACTCCCAAGCTCTTATGACTAGAGTCCGCATGGCCACTGTGAACCCTATCACGAGGCTCGCATTAGCATCGCATGATTAAGCTTGCGGGTCGATCGAGTCAAGCTCTTAATGCAATAGCCGCAAGCTTCGGCGAGAGAGAAAGAGGAGATGAGGTCGACGGCATCGTCACGTGCCGCCAAGGGATGGAGAGAAAGATTGGTATGATGTGGTGTGAGAGAGAGTATGTGTATTGGAGATAAATATGTCATTTCCGTTCATAAATTATGTGAATCAAAGGTTTTAAAAAGGATTTAATACAAACAAAATCTAAATTATGTTTGCGGTAACACAAATACACAATTTTGTTTTATATTATTGAAAATTCTAAACTTGTTTATTGTGACACAAATATCTTAATTTTTTTTGTATCATAAAACATTCCAAATTTATATTAATGTGATAACTGTATGACGAATGGAATCAAATTTGGCTCTTTTTCCGAGATAAAGGAAAAAATTGTGGGGGAGTAAATATGGGATTTTTAGTAACACGAAATAAAAGTACAATAGACATAATTAGAGGGTCTTTATTGTGCATTTGCCTTTAATGAAAAGGGTGAGAAAATGCTTTATTTGGGCGAGTGGAAATTTCGAGCGGGTATTCTGACAATATTTCTAAATTAAGCCTCTCGCAAAAATAACGGCTCGCCAGACCCGGAACAGCACCGTAATAACGACGGCACCGGGAGGGGCAAATCCGTCCGCCGGGGGAAAATCTCGGAAAACAGAAGAAGTAGTCCCTACAGAAAAAACGAGCTTCCCACCATGTTTCATCATCGTCGTCATCAGCATCAACAGCAACAGCCGAAGAGAGAGAAAGTAGAGAGAGAAAGCAGAGAGAGAGAGGGAGAGAGAGAAGCACGCAGACAGATAACCGCTAAGCGCCACCGTCTCCACTCATTTTTTCACCTCCTCCTCCACCACCTCCACCTCCTCCTCTTCCCTCGAGTACAAAAAGGGCGACAGTGAAAAACCCTACAGCCCTTTTCACCAGTACTTCTCCTTCTCCTTTCTCTCTCTCTGTCTCGGTCTCTGTCTCTGTCTCTGTTTCTCTCTCTGTTTCTCTCTCTCTCTATCTGTGTGAGCAGAAAAGGGAGAGATGGTTCTGGGTCCCAGCGGCGTCGCCTGGATGGACAACGTGGGCGAGGAAGACGAGGTCTCCTGGACCCGGGACGCCGCAGCCGCCGCCGCCGCAGCCGCCGCCGCCCACCACCACGACGGCGGAGGCGGCGGCAACGACGACGAAGCGGCGCGGCACAAGGAAGACGAACTGGCCATGGGAGGGGCCTCGCTACCCACCTTCAAGTCCATGCTCGACGCCGACTGGTCCTACTTCGCCACCAACCCGCCTCACCATTCCCACCAGCAGCAGCAGCAGCAACAGCAGCAGCTCCAGCAGCAGCTGCAGCCCGCTCCGGAAATGGCCGACCTTTCCTTCTCCTCCGCCGGCCCGATTGCCGATAACGCCCTCCTCCTCCACCATTCGCACCACCCGCACCCGCTCGACTCGTCCTCCTCGTGCTCGCCGTCGCAGGCCTTCGTCCTCGACCCCTCGCAGACCCACCAGCCCTTCCTGCAGCCCAAGCACTGCTTCTCCTCCCTCCTCAACGTCGCCTGGAACAATTCCTTTGACAATGGATTCGATTTGGGCTGCGACGCCGCCGGGCTTTTTGGCTCGGTGCAGGGCAATCAGACCTCGAGCGCGCCGCTTCTGATGGGCGGTTCCGAGCTGGGTTCCGGTTCCGAGCTGCTGCCCGTGCCCAGTCGGCTCGTCCCGCTCGGTGAAAACTCAACCCAATTGCCAGGCGGCGGGTTCGGGCTGACTGGGTTCGAAGGCTTCGAGAGCCCCGGCAACCCACTGTTCACGAACAGGTCTACCAAGGTCCTAAGGCCTCTTGAGGTTTTCCCCCAGACGGGCGCTCAGCCGACTCTGTTTCAGAAGAGAGCTGCCCTGAGAAATGGGTCTGGCAGTAATGGCGGCGGGGCTGAGAAATTGGGGAATTTGGAGATCTCGGTGTCGAGGTTCGCCGAATTGGACAAGAAGAGAAAGAAGATTGATGATGGTTTTAATGACGAATTGAGCTTTGATGGGTCCGGTTTGAATTATGATACCGATGAGGGTAATGAGAGCGGGAAGGCTATGGAGGACTCGAAGCACGAAGGGTGCAATTCGAATGCAAACAGTACGGTCACAGTCGGCGATCAGAAGGGGAAGAAGAAGGGGCTGCCGGCGAAGAATCTGATGGCTGAGCGGCGCCGGAGGAAGAAGCTGAATGATAGGCTGTACATGCTTAGGTCGGTAGTGCCCAAGATCAGCAAGGTGGGAACTTTCTCTGAGAAAGTTGCAGATTTTTTTTTCAAAAGTTTCTCTTTGTGAGTGTTTTATTGATTAAATGGGTGTTATTTGCATGTTTGTGGCCAGTTCGTCCTTCGACAGCGCTAGCTTATCTATATAATACCTGCGTTTTGTCTGAGATTGCTTTTCATGTTTTAGTGCCTAGTCTTGTGTTGCCATGATCTCTTATGTGGACCATCTCTGCCTATTGCACAGAGAAGTAGCCATAATGGCTCTTTACTTTACTAGCATGTCAGTTGTGGATTAGAACGGTTTTACAAGTTCTTGTGAACCCATGGGATCTTCAGATACAAGTGCTATGCTAAAAAGAGCCAGCGAATAAAGCAACTCTCCAGCCAGACTTTAAAATAATAGATGAGAAATAGATTCGATGCGTGTTAGGATAGGATGGGAGAACTTTGTGCACTGATAAAAGAAGACTAATTTTTTGGCTTTCTGAAGTTCTGTCATCGTAACTTCTGATGTTCTGAATTATGTCTGGCAGATGGATAGAGCTTCCATTCTTGGGGATGCTATTGACTACTTGAAGGAGCTTCTGCAAAGGATCAATGATCTCCATAATGAGCTAGAATCAACCCCGCCTGGATCCATGTTGCCCCCTTCGACTAATTTTCATCCATTGACACCAACTCCGCCCACCCTTCCTTGCCGTGTGAAGGAAGAACTGTGCCCGAGCTCCTTGCCAAGTCCCAAAGGCCAGCCTGCAAGAGTAAATTGCTATCATCTGATCATGTTTGCTGTTTTAATCTCTTGATGTGTTGCTTCAGTTGCATCGTGCACTAAACTTTCTTGAAAATTCTGAGCCTTAGGTGTCTGGTGCATTCATGGAAACTTCGGGTTCCAATGGAGTGAATTTTTGAAATATATCTACCATCACGAAATTATGTTCTCCTTCGCATTAAGGAGGTAGAGAAAATGGTAATTAAAGTGGTCCTTTCGATTGACTCAAGTTGCAGAGAATACTAATTCGATGACAGTCATCTTTGTTTTTACCTTTTAAGTCAAAGATTGCTTCATATTTGATTTTTGTGAGAAACCTTAATTTATCACCAATCAAATTTTGATTTCATTCATTTCTCTAAATTTTGAACTTGCTTTCAAATGGTTTATAAGGGATTACACATTCAAGATCGGTCTAACCATCATTTCTTTTATTTATGTTATAGCACTAAAATCCTTTTGCAATGTAGTTTCTTCCTTCAAAGTTGAATGCAAAACAAGGACGCATGGATTTGGGTATTAAGTGTTAAGATCTACTTTAAAGCATCTAAGTAGCATTAATACCTTAATCTAGCCTTGGAATCACAAAATAATATGTCCTCCCTTTTCCACAACCAAATTATTATTTTACATCAATCATAATAATTTCTTTTACATAGTTCAAGTACATTACAATTTCTAATCTGTGCATAAGCACCCTGTTTTGCTTTTTGCAGGTGGAGGTTAGAGTGAGGGAAGGGAGAGCAGTGAACATCCACATGTTTTGTGCACGCAGACCGGGGCTCTTGCTCTCCACCATGAGGGCTCTAGACAACCTTGGGTTGGACATTCAACAGGCTGTCATCAGCTGTTTCAACGCATTCGCTATGGACATTTTCCGAGCTGAGGTGCGTTTCGTTCTCTTTCTCCTTGTCCTACTCATAGTTCAACTCAGCACGCAAACTATGCCAAACTAGCTTTCACTGGAGGTGCTGAACTCGTGTTCTGCTGCCACGCGCCTTTCATTCTTGCTGATGAGCTAGCGTTGAGATGGCTAACCGAAACATAAATGAAGATGATGCACATCATGAAATGCACGATGCGATAGGAAACGGAAGAAAAGCAGAAGAAAGGATAACTCGTATTAGCATTAATTAGAACAATATGGCTGTAACGAATTAAGTAAAAATATTATTGTGACGTCTTTAAAGATACTACCATCTACGCATCTCCATTTGGCAATCTGTCAGCCTGTTCTCATTCACAAGACGATAACAAAACATATGCATTTTCCAATGAAATCCTTGAAATGCACCATCATAATTGAAGCATTGTGGCTCATGCTTGCCTTCTTTTTCAATTGTCATTTGTCATTTGTCGATCATTTCTCTGATCTCAGTGCATCTCGTGTCTCAGCAATGTAGGGAAGGTCAAGATGTCCTCCCAGAACAGATCAAGGCACTCCTCTTAGAGTCAGCTGGCTTCCATGGCATGGTGTGACTCGGCGGGAGTAGATTAACTGGAGCGAAGCCGATGCTAACCCTAGTTTCCGTTGAGCTGTTTAGTCTTTTTAATTGTAAATGCTGCCTCCTCTGGTATGCTTAAGCAGAAAGTAGGTTTAGCTAGTTTAATGTTGCAATTTCAAGGTTGAATTACCTTACTTTACCTAAATGGGATGTACTTCCATGAACATGCTTCTAGAGAGCAAGACGATGTTCCTAAGTTTCCAGTTTCATAGATAGAAATTTGCTCTTCCTTTTCTTTTCAGTTTGATTGTTCTTTCATTTGTGCTCCCAGTTCATGTGCTTGTGCTATTAGATGCATTTCTGGGGGATGTAATGGCTATGTGTTTTCTAGTGGCTGTACTTAAGACCTCGTGTGAACTGTGAAAGTCTGGAGGCATGGGAGTCGGTATGCTTGGTAAGCCGCCTAGCAGCAAAAGCAGTGTGTGATTTTGATAGCCGTGCCGCGGTTCAAGGAAACTTTCGGTCCCTAACTTGTATAGTTTGTGTAATTGGGTCTGAATGGGGAAAGGAATTAAGAGAGAGAAACCACCATCGTCCGGTTGCCACCGGAGGTTTGGCAACTCTGTCCGGCCCTTGCTAGACACGCGTGAGAGAGAGAGAGAGAGAGAGAGAGAGAGAGAGAGAGCGAGCGAGCGAGAGAAGGTAAGAGTTGTCGCCTTCGTCGCGGCGAGGGCAAGGATGGCCTTGCCATCCTTCCTAGTCCGCTGCTTTAAGAGGGTTTAATTGCCGAAAAAAGGGGTGGTTCCAACGCGATGGTAAGTGGGGGACTAAAAGTGCACTAAAGCCGTCGTGGACCAACTATTGCAATGCACGCTCTTCATTGTTGGGGGTGGATTGTCAAAAGCTAAAATTGCCCATCTCCGAGGGAGCAACTGATAAGTTGGTGTGAAATGTTGACAGCATAAAATGATATGGAATGCGCCATCTTGAATATCTAGGGTTGGATAAAAGGATTCCGAGGAAAAGATCCACCTTACGGTGGAGGAAGGTGGAGATGTAGATGAGATACAGACAAGATAGTTCTTTTGGAAAAATCTTAGGAAGAAGAAGACAATTGGAAAAATCTTAGGAAGAAGAAGACAAAGGTAATTGGGATGATTTCGGGTGTATTTATTTCGAGAAAAACTTCATGATTAAAAAATATTTTCCTGGAAAATTATTTTTTAGGTAATATTTTTCTATTTTTCAGGTTAAGGAATTCATAACCACCTGGGGTTATTTCACTTTTCCAACTGAAAAGGGGAGGTCAAATTAAGTGCCGAACTACCGGGGGATTAGGAAGGGGACGATTTTATTTCAGGAGTGGGTTTCAACTCCCACGCCCTACAAGGAGGTAGGGCAAAAGTTTGAAAGTGAGTGTTAGAGTAAGATTACAGTAGAACCGACCAAAAAAAAAAAAAAGGTTAAGGAATTCATTTCCCAACTTTAAGCATGCATATTTTCTTTGATCATGAATGATTTTCCGATGACCAATCATTTTAGTGAACCAAAAGTGTGAAAATTTGAAAAATTAATTCGTGAAAGATTCTTTTACTAAAAAAATAGTACACCCTTAAAGCAATTGCTTCTTTAAGGTTACAACCATGGCTTTACTTCCGGTTACTTCACAATTCTTAATATCATAGTATTAATACTTGTACATTAAAATATATGAAAATGGCGAAATGTCACCCTTAATGTCTATGGATGCAATATATATGACTGTGAAGTATGATCTCACTTATTTCTTAAGTTCTTTAGATAATCAATCGAGCTTATTCATGAAAAAGTAGATATTATAGATAGAATAAAGGCTAATATTAGAGGGGAAAAAAACCACCCATCATTTGTATTTATAAGATTTCCCTCTAAATTAAGAATTGGAATCTTTTTTTTTTTTTTTTTTTCAGAATTTTGGGATAACGTTAAATTAAATATAATAATATTTGAAATTCTAAATCGAGGTATTCCATATTGAATAACAGCAAGATGGCGAGGCACCGATAATTGTAATTTTTTAAAAAAAAAAACGAATATCCCTTGAAAGTATTAATAACTTATGGTATAATTTGCATTAACCCTACTAATAAGTAAAAATTTATTAGTGCCTTGGCCAAATCGAAATAAATCAAAACTTCAAGGGCTAATCTGCAATTTCCATAAAGAAAAGGCTGCACTTCTCTAAACCCTATAAAACCCACCCCCAACGGCAGATTCTAGGGTTTTCACTCTCCTTCTTCTTTCATGGCGTGCACGATCGACTTTCGCACCCTCGACGAGGGCTTCGGCGGCAAAACCTACAAGCGCAAGCGCGCCGCCGGGCTTCGGCGGCCGCCGACGATGGCGCCGCCATGGAGATCGACGGCGCCGGCCCCCCTCCGTCGAAGCGGGCGGCGATCCCCTCGCTGGAGGACCCCGACCGGCCGACCACCGCCTCGACGTTCTCCTTCGGGAAGCCGACCTACGACGGGGTGATCGCGGGGCGGGTGTCGGGGCGGAAATGGAAGCAGCCGCGGAGGCAGCGGGCGTCGGCGCAGCGGGCGAGCGTGAAGGGGACGGGCTTCGAGGAGCGGGGGAGGCAGAAGGAGATCAAGAGGGCGTACAGGGAGAGGATGGCGGAGCTGAAGGAGACGATAAGGGCGAACAAGGTGGAGAAGAGGAGGAAGAGGGAGGAGAGGGAGAAGCAGAAGAAGGAGAACATACTGAGGACGGGGACGAAGCTCCAGAAGATCACCAACCCCAAGACGCTGAAGAAGCTCGCCAAGTCAAAGCAGAGGAAGTTGCTCAAGGTCGTCCCCGATGAGCTGGTCAAGAAGTGAAGCTTCCTGTGTTCCTTGTTTTAGTGTAACTTTTCCTTCGGGGTCGTAATTTTGCAGTTTCTGTTGTTTTATGTATAAGAAATGAAGTTTTGAATGAGATTAAGATAAAGTTCATCTCTTGATCTTGCCTTCTTCGAGTCTTCATGTTGTTTGGTGGTTCAATGGGCTTGAATCTGATTGATATCAGCCGATTGGAGTGGCAAAATCTGCAGGCTGTAATGGGTTTAACCACTTGTTCAGTCTCTGGTTTGGGAGGAGAAGATCGATCAGTATCATGGTGATTTCATAATCTTGCCTTATTTCTAAATCTTCATATTCTTTGGCGATTCACTGAATTTGAATCTGATTGATATCAGCTGATCGGAGTCTTGAAATCTGCGGAAGAGTGTAATGGGTTTATCCTCATTTTCAGTTTCTGTTGAGGGATGTGAAGATCGATCAGAGGATCGTGTTTATATCATAATCTTGCCTTCTTGAAAGTCCTCGTGTTCTTGGTGATTCACTGAATTTGAATCTGATTGATATCAGCTGATTGGAGTCTTGAAATCTGCAGAGGGTGTAATGGGTTTAATCTCATTTTCAGTTTATGGTGAGGGATGTGAAGATCAATCAGAAGATCGTGTTTATCTCATAATCTTGCCTTCTTGAAAGTCTTCATGTTCTTGGTGATTCACTGAATTTGAATCTGATTGATATCAGCTGATTGGAGTCTTGAACTCTGCAGAGGTGTAATGGGTTTAACTTCATTTGCAGTTTCTGCTGAGGGATGTGAAGATCGATAGAGATAGGGTTCATGATTATTTGATAATCTAGCCTTCTCGAAGTCTTCATGTTCTTTGGTGATTCACTGGGTTTAAATCTGATCGATATCTGCTGATTGGAGTCTTGAAATCTTCAGGGTGTAATGGATTTAACCTCATTTTCAGTTTCTGGCAAGGGATGAGAAGATCCGATCAGGATGTGTTTTAAATCATGATCTTGCCTTCTTGAATCCTTCATGTTGTTTGGTGATACACTGGGTTTGAGTCTTAATTGATATCAGCTGACTGGAGTGTTGAATATGCAAGGAGTGCAGTGGGTTTAACAACATTTTCAATCTGTGTTGAGGGATGAGAAATTTGATCGATGCTTGTGATGCACAAAATCATGATGTTAGAGCCTGCAATGGCTTCCTCGACCATATGCTTAATGCTTGGCCTCTGATCATCCCTGTTAAGAACTTTTGGACAACCATCACTACTTCACTTCTCACCAGGGGTTTATGCCAACACCGATGAGTATGTAGTATTTGTGTTATTTGGGGGATGAAAATAAAGGAGGGCTTTCTTCGATGATGATCATTTCTTATGTGACGGACGCTAATAATCCTTGAATTTTTCCTCATTGTTTAAAGCCATCTAAGCCATCTCTGAAGTTTGTAGTTGGTTCAATTCGCCCCTGAACTTCTTAGTTTTTTGTTCGATGTGGCCGTTAAAGTTATTGATTTTCTTTTTCTTTTTAATGATTTCATTCTTGAATTCCATTTGTTTATTTAATTTCATCATTGAACCATTATATTTTGGTTCTTTCTCACTGACTACCTTCGTTTTAGCTTAGGACCTTCTGCGATATAAACGTCGATGACAATAAGTAGTTCTCAACGTAATTCATTGACACTACCGAATGGGTAGTTCCTTTCTACCTTCTGGGTAGCTCGCTTTCTCCTCAGCAGCAAACCTTAATCCACCCCCCACTAAAACCCTAAACGTCCCACCATGAGCTGAATCCTTATACGGCAGGGCCTTTCTTTATCTCTTCTAGCCTTCTCTCTCAGTTTACAGCTTCGCCATTGAACCCTAATGGCCACTTGATATCCTTCCATCCGCCCATGGCTGCCATACCCTTTCTACCCAACCTCTATACATACCCACGATCCCTATCCTCTCACATTCCCCATTTCCAGTCTTCCTTACCCCACCTACTAAATCAGAGCTCCAGTCAACCATTCTGGAGATGCAACGCAACACTTCAGTTGGGTCCAAACGCCCCAGGCCAGCATTTGCGAAGAACAGCTAGGATCTCCATTAGCAAAGTCCCCTCTTCTTCTGGGTAATCTTCCGAGTTCTGTCTGAGTAGTCTCGTCTCTAAGGTTCGTATTCTGCTTAAATCCCTTTGGGCCCTGCATCTTGGAAATTTATAAATGGATGGTTTGTATAATGAAGAGCGAAGACCGGTGGCTCTCTGTAAAAGCCTGGGTAACCTATGTTTTGAAGATGATGTAGTAAATGTCAAAGATGGCATCTCTGAAGAGAAATTGACAAAATGCAGGCAAACACCGTATGGGAAGCTTTACTCCAAGCCGAATATGAACTTTTAAGCTTTCCTAAACACAATGAAAAGAGCATGGAGACTAAAAATGTAACCTACACCCTAATAGAGCCAGTATTTTTCTCCTTTTCCTTTAACTCATAAGCTAAAATACAAAAAGTGTTAGATTCCGGGCCATGGTCTTTTTCTAATAATCTCTTAGTTTTATAGCAATGTGACCCAGATATTCCATAAATCTGTTATGAATTCACTCATTGTACACTTGGGGTGCATTTCTATGGACTCCCATTAGAAGAGTTACAAATGAAGTAGTGAAGGAAATAACATCAAAACTTGGCGATATACTAGAAGTGAAACTAGAAGCCAAAGAGAACAATACTTATAAGGTAATCAAGGCAAAAATAAACCTGAACCTGGCTAATCCTTTCAAGACCGATGTTAGTATCAACTTGGGGAGTGAAAGGCTTTGGGTAGTATTAAAATATGAAAGACTTATGTATTATTGCTATTCCTGTGGAAGAATCGGGCACTATGCCACCTTTTGCAAAGAGACACCTTATGAAGAACTTGGGATGGAAGAGAACTTACCAGGTAAATTTGGGCAATGGCTAAGAGCGAAAGTGCGAGAACTCAATCCATATAGAAAATTTTTCTAAACAAGCTATTATCCAAGAGAAGATGATATGGTGCTAGAGACCCCTCTTTCTTTTGAACTTGAGAAAGATAAGAAGCTGAAGGAGAAAACCAAGGACACAATCTTGGACAGCATGTGGATGATGAATCTCTATAGAAGGACAATCATTTAACCTCTTCTTTAGCACTAATGATCATAGAAGATATAGGATCACAAAAGAGAGGAAGCATTTGCTTAGATGATGAGTCTACTATGGTGCTCTACAAGGAACAACTAAAGGAATTGGAAACTTACATGATAGAGATCCCAAAAGTTGAATAGGGACTAGTAAGATGCAAATCTAGAGGCACCAAGCTTCCCACATCCAAAAAAGGGAAAAGATTTTGCCCATATGGTGCTCAATCTTCAAAGACACCATCAATTGACAAAACTCAGATAGTGAAGACCCTTATTATAACGGCAAAGAAGTCAACTCAATGGGGTTTGGTTGCTAACCCTAATAAGCCATTGGATCATCCATGAAGTTCTTAACTTGAAATTGTTTGGGGTTGGGTACACCCCTAACAATTCAAGCGTTAAGAGTTCTAGTGACCCAAGAAATGCTCAATATTGTTTTTTTAATGGAAACTAAAAATCAAGAGCAAATGGCGCAACATTTGAGAAGGCGGCTAAAGTTTTAAAATAGCTTCTTAGTGAATTCAGAGAGAATTATAAGGGGCTTGGCCATTTTATGGGATTACCGAGTAATGTAATCAGTTGAGTCGCACTCGGATACTTCTATTAATGTTCAATGCCTACTTCAAGATAGTAGACAACGTATGCAAATTACATTTCTGCATATTCCTAATGACATTAAAGAAAGAGTGCTATGATGGGAGAATATCCATAAAGCAAATGTTACAAACCATCTACCATGAATATGTATAGGTGATTTTAATGAAATATTGTATCATTGGGAGAAAGTGGGTAAATGAATGGCAAAACATTACCGACTTATAGCTTTTAGAATTTTTTGCATGCTTGCTCCTTAATGGATTTCAAATATAAAGGGTATATGTTTACCTAGGCAAATAATAAATGAGTAGAAGAATTTGTTAAGAAATGGCTAGATAGAACTTTATGTATCATGGAATGGAGAATTGCCTATCCAAATGCGAATGTATAGCCTTATCAGTTATCGGTTCATATCACAATCCACTTATTTTATCACTATCCTCAAATAATGAACGTAGGAAAAGGGAATTTAGATGTGAAGCTTTTTGGTCAAAGGACAAGGAATGTGCACATATAGTGAAGAGAATATGGGCTGAAACAAATTCCCAAAGATTGAATATGGTGGAAAAACTGCATGTAGTGGCATAACAACTGATTGAATGGAGCAAAAATAGATTCTCTAATGCTCAAAAGAGAATATATTGGCTAAGAAATGAACTCCAATTATTGATAAACAATCTTTAAGTGTCTAATGAAAGTGAGAAAGTAAAGAAGATAAACCAAGAAATTGAAATTCTGTGGCGGCAAGAGGAGATGTATTGGGGAATGCGATCTAAAATCAGCCGGCTAAAATGGGGTGATGGAAACACTAAATCTTTCCATGCAACAACAATTCAAAGTAGAACTCGAAACAAAATTATCATGCTAAAGAATACAGAAAGGGATTGGGTGAGAGAGGATAAGAATCCTAAGGAGACGATGGGGGTCTACTTTAAAAATCTTTACAAGTCAATGGGATATAGAAACTTTCAGCCTATCCTAGACCAAGTTCCAAGCTTGGTTGATGGAATTATGAACCAACAGCTAATAGTATTGTCACTTAGGAGGAAATTACTAGTGCAATACAAAAATTAGGAGCTACCAAAGCTTCTGGGCCGGATGGATTGAATGGGTCGTTCTTCCAACATCACTGACAATATATATATTGGGATATTTTCGAGCAAGTGCATAAATTCTTTGATATTCATCCACTTAAACCTTGATATGAACAGAACCCTAATCACCCTCATCCCTAAAATTCCAAACCCAGAAAAGCTTGAACAATTACATCCGATAAGCCTATGCAACTTTGTTTACAAAATTATTTGCAAGGTACTAACAAATAGGCTAAAATCATTGCTACTAAACCTAATTGCAGCAGAACAAACAAATTTGTGGGTGATAGACAAATTCAAGATAATATTTTGATCGTGCAAGAGGTGCAAAGGTCCTTGACAGATTGAGAACTCGTGAGGAAAAAGAAAGTTCCAAGCTGTTCTAAAGCTAGCTATGCAAAAGGTGTACGATAGAATAGAGTGGGATTTCCTCAAGAAATGTTTAATCAAGATGGGTTGTTATGAAAAGTTGGTGCAATGGGTGATGTAATGTGTTTCAATGGTATCTTTTAGAATTAAATTAAATGGGGGAACCTATGCCATTATTCAAGCCAATGTGAGGTATTCGCCAAGGTGGCGCATTATCTCCTTATCTCTTTATTCTAGTCACAAATATACTCTCTCAATTGATGAAGCAAGTAGCTACAGCAGGTACAATTCATGGAATCAAACTAATTAGTAGTTGTCCTACTCTCTCACATTTATTATTAATGGATAATTCTATCTTTTTCCTAGATGGTATTCTAGTGGAATATCAAAATCTGGTGGCTATCCTCCATTAGTATTGTTTTGCATTAAGCTAGGCTATGAATCTAAATAAATCAGGAATACACTTTAGTAAAAGCTATCTAGAGAGTCTGAGGAAGAATATGGTTTTAGAGTTGAGAGTTCCAGAAATTGATAAAACGGGAAAATACTTAGAAATTCCTTTAAATTGGGGTGCCTCAAAGAAAGAAATGTCCACTTGGATTGTCGCTAGAGTTAATATGAAGTTAGAAAGTTGGAAGGAAAACTCATTGTCAAAAGCTAGGAATAAAATATTGATTAAATTAGTGGTGCATATAATTCCTCAGTATGTAATGTCTATTTTCAAAATCCCAACTTCAATTTGTGAAGTCAATGGGAAGAAAACAGCCAACTTCTAGTGGAGAAATAGCAACAAAATGGTTTTTTTTTTTTTTTTTTTTTACCTAGGGAACCCCGTATAGCTAACAGCTAGCGGGTAAACCCTAGGGGTGACGCTTACGAAGGACCCACCACCCCAACGTCACGCTTAAGATCCCGTGCGCCTCGCGGGATTCGAACTCCTCCGTCCTGGGTAGACTTCATGGGAGCTCTTATCCAGCTAGGCCACCACAGGTGGTGGTGCAACAAAATAGTTGGTTTACATTAGAGAAAATGGGAAATTTTGAAGCTTAGGAAGGATGAAGGGAGTCTTGGATTCAAAGATCTACTAGCTTTTTAAAAAGCTATATTAGGGAAATAAACGTGGTGAATTTCTCAGCATCTTGAGACTCTTTGGAGTCAAGTTATGAAGGGACTCTACTTTCCACAATGTGACTTTTGGCAAGCCGAAAAACATTCTCATCCTTCATGGGGTTGGCAAAGCCTTATAGTAGGAAGAGATGCCATATCCTCTCAAGTTATGTGGGCTATTTGGAATGGAAAGAAAATTTCTATTAGAGAAGATAAATGATTGAAGAATGGACTTATTGGCAGCCCAACAACAAGAAACTGGGTGACTTAATAGACATGGAAGTGGCAAAATGGAAAGATTCTCTAATAAGAACTGTGTTTGATAACCAATGAATAATGGAAATTCTTACTATCCCCATAGGCATGCAAACTATAGAAGATAAACTAGTCTAGACAAATGACAAGTCAAGGTCTTATATGATGAAAAGTGGATATTTTAGCAACAGAGATACGGTAGCTAGCCCACACACAACAACAACCTCATCCTACCAAGCTAAACTAGAAGAACTTTGAAAATATATCTAGCAATCATGAATAGTGCCCAAAGTGAAAATTTTTCTATTGTATGCATGTCAAAATGCTCAGCCTCCATTGGACAGCTTGCACAAGAGAAAGATAGTACCTAAACCCATATGTCCTATATGCAAACAGGAAGCGGAAACGATCAAGCACACCCTGCTGCTCTGCCCTTGGACAGCTCAAATATAGAGTGGGAATCCCCTGCAAATTAGAATCACAAGAGTGGGGTTAACTTGACTCGATGAGTGGCTGCATAAGGTGAAGAAGATCCACAAATCACTCATAATTTCAACCAAATAGCAACAACCTTATGGTGCATCTAGAAAGACAAAAACCATTTCATCTTCAAGTAACACCCCTTGAACCCGCAACAAACACTATTTAGAGCCATCGCTTTTCACGAAAACTTTGCGACTTGGAACTGGAAATCAAAAGGAAAGATGAGAAGCAAAGACCCACCTCATAGATGGCGACCCCCGAACCCTAGTATGCTGACGATTAATATTGAAGCCTCCTTTGCAGGCAATGCCAATGCGCCATTAGCCACCGACATAAACAGGGAGCGATAGCCTGTATCTACCAAGACTCCTTGGCCAAATATGTTGACAAATTCTCCAAATTGGTGGCAGCTACCTTAGCGGAACAAGCAAGGGCCCTCGCACTCATTGGAACCCTAGATTTTCTCTTGCCCAAATCTAACTTGAAGTTGCAAGTCAATTCTAATTGAAGTGAACTCGTGCAAGGCATTCTCACTTCGGAAATATCTAATCGGAAAGTACAACCACTAATGGATAGGGCCAAGACCAAGTAGAAGGAATTTCCAGGCCTCACATTGGCCCAATCTAGGAAAGACACTAACAAAATAGCAAATTGGCTTGCAAAAGCCTAACGGATGAATAGTCTCCCTAGTAATTGGATAGCCAACCCTCCACTTGCTTTCTTTGATTTATTATGTGCCGATGCTCTTGATGTATATGCACCAAACTTGGTTAATAAATTAATATCATTTGTATTTTCGACCCAAAAAAAAAAAAACACAATTCATTGATAGGACATACACACTATATATGTTAATGTGAACTTTTAATTTTTATTCATTATGGCCGAAGTTATTGACTAGTAATTTTTATGTTCAAAATTTGTTACTTGAAGTTTTTTTTTTTGTTTGTTCAATGTCATTGTTAAACTATTATATTTTAGTTATTTTTCTTTAATAGCCTTCACTTGAGTACGGTGAGTATCATAAAACATTCTATAAGATAGATCTCAATGATCCTTACATTCAATTAGTAACTTTTGACAAAATTCATTAACAAGACATATAAACTACAAGTATTAATGCGATCTTCTTAATTTTTATTCAATATGGTTTTTAAAGTTTGGACTTTTATGTGTTTGTTCTACTTCATCATTACCTATCATGTTTTGACGAGCTCTCTTTTTGAACTTTCGTATGAGAATGGTGAGTCATCAAGTATTCCACAAGATAAACCTCGATGACTCTTATTTAAGACTCATTTTTGACTCGATCCATTGACCAAGTATAAACACTACACGAATTTATTGCTCCTTTGGAATAGAGTTATATGTATAATGGATTTCCTTCTCAATTCCAATTGCAATTATGAATTCACCAGCTTGAACACCCATCAATTGGGTTCATAATCGATTCCAAGTATTTTAAGTGAACTACCACGAAATTATAATTTGCTCACCTCGATACCTAAATGATGGGATTTGGCTGGACGTCATATATATATTTGTCGGTCTTACTCTATTTTTACTCTAACTTTCACTTCACTCTTAGATTTTTCCTTGCCTCAATACATGGTGTGGGAGTTAAAACCCACACCCAAAACTAAATCGTCTCTAGAGCCATGTTTTGTTTTTAAGGTTATCCATTCCATTCACTTGGTAGGTGAATCCAGTGCTGAGAAGACCTCTTCTCATCATGTCTACAGAACCAGAAATCCTCAAAGCACCTGTTTCTCTTGCTCCATCTTCATCATCTTCAACCTTCTCAGAATTTCGTGTTTCCAATGCTTCTAAGATAGATTATCTCTATGAAGTCTTTCTTAGTGATGAAACCAAGATTTTTGAAACCCAACTTCCTCTCATGAACCCTTACTCCGCTTTTGCCAAACCCAACTCATCATTTTCAATCATCCACTCCATTCGACAACTTATTCAGCAAACCCCAAAGCAAGTAAATGAGTACGTCTAGTCCTCCAAATTCGACTACCATCCCATTCCTGCTACTAAAAAGGAGTACTTTGTTACTTTCCAAATCCCTCCAGAATTTCCTAGACAATGGGTTCAGCAAGGATATTCTCATGTCCATTATGGCGTTGTTCGTCTTGCTCTCACTTTCCATGGTCGAAAAGGATTGCCAGTTGTGGCAAGAATTGCGTTGTTGGATACTAGGTTTTTACAATACCAATATGTTTGCATCGGTACTATCCAAATTACTTTGAATGCTGGAACAGTCTTTGTGACTTTGTATCCAAACTTCAACATCGCTTTTTCAAACCCCCAGCTACTCTATTTCTTAAAAGTACAAGTCCAGCTCACTAGAGCCCCTCAAACTGCTGACTTTGTAGCTGCAATAATGCATTACCAGATAGTTTATCGAGTGCAAAACCATGCTCTTGATCTAAATTTCAACAATGGTAATGTCGATGCTTTGTTTATCTCCATGCAGAATGATTAGGCTTCCTGCATCCATGTTCCCAGACAGATCCCGAAAGATACATTAGCCAAGCTCCTTCTAGAGACTTGGATCACCAATTATGAAAAGTTACACTAGCATAACAAGCCTTTCCAGTCTACGGACTTTGAGTTCATCCGGAAAAAAAGATGGAACCGTTTCCATCAAATTTGGCAAGGAAAATGAAAAAAGTCATTCTATCTTCCAAACACTATTTATGATTGAACCATGCATTTCAGAATCAATTTTCGAGCCAAATCCAAAAAAGCTTGGTTGACACTTTAACAGTGATGGACATCCTGTCTATTACTACAAAGACCAGTATGGTCATTGTTTCTAGGATCCCTTTTGCCAATGTTCCTATTATACAAACTCTCCTAACGAGGTAGATCCTCTTGCAAAACCTCCACCTCGACGGAAAATGCCAAATGATAAAGTATACCAAAGGTACTTAAACGAAGATCCCTCCGTAGACGCTCTTGGTGAAAGTGATAAGTACCAATTCATGGTCTTTTATGCACCATCTCCACCACCCGAATTCACTATTAAACCCCAAGCTTCACCAAATCCACCAAAATCACCTCCACCATCTCTTCCTTAGAAAAAACAAGCTCTCTCCCCGTTTTATAAGCCAATCCTAAAATGGGCTAAGAAGCATTCTTACCCACTTGAGGCTCCAGTAGAAACACCACCCACTTCTTCCATTACCATGTTTCATGAAGCTGACTTTCCCCCTCTTGTCAAAGAAAGTTCTAAACTTTCATTTCCTGCTCTAGAAGAATTCATTGATCCACATGGTAGATACCATCATGTTCCTAAGATTCCTACTCCCACTGATGTGGATGAACATGGGAGACAGAGAAAGACTCTTACTGCTAAAGCCATTCTAAATTGGCAATCAGAGTCTTTGTTTGCACAAAACAATGCTTTCAAAGCAATTGACTCCAAAATTGGAAATGTGCAACAAAATCTTCGAAAATATGATGAGACCACCAAGAAAATGGTTTCTGAATTCCAAAAGAGGCTAAATGCCTTGGAATCAGGACAACATTTAGGATATCATCATTTGGAGAGCCCAAAGCCAGAGATAGAGAAGCTCAAGAGGCAAATCCAACTCCTTGAAGAATGAAGGTTCAGACCCTTTAATCCCTTTGCAACTAATGTCAGAACTAGGTATTTGCCTCCACCACCCCAAACGTCTATTTTTGCTGCCATCCCACAAGATTCTTTCAGAAGAGAACCATATATGGTAGAAGTGAGAACTTGTCTCAAAAGTCTACAAAAGGACAAAGGAAAAGAGAAAATGCCCACAGAATCAAGTTTGATCGTCATAAAAGAAAGGCTAGATCAGATGATGTTATCCAATCCATTAGAATCTTTTCTAAAAGATTTGGGTACTCAGGAACAACCTGATCCTGGTATCCAACAGCCAGATCCTACCATTCCAAATTATCAAATTATATTTCTAGTTGAGCAAACTAACATTTCATATTCAATAACATCTTTGTAACTTCATCAATATTCATGGTTAATCCTCAGATCAAGAAATGGAATCAAATTTATTGTCAAACAAACAATCCCATATGTCCATGGCATCCTGACTTCATTCTTCTGAAGAATTTCATACTTGGTTGATCCTCCATATCAAGAAATGGAATCAAATTACTCTGAACCAGAGATTATTAAGACAAACAATCAAGGACAACATGTGTCCTGGCATCAAAACAATTTTTCACTATTGATGAACTTCATCAATATTCATGGTTGATCCTCCAGATCAAGAAATGGAATCAAATTACTCTGAACCAGAGATTATTAAGACAAACAATCAAGGACAACATGTGTCCATGGCATCAAAACAGTTTTTCACTATTGATGACATTCCTTATCACAAATGGCCAAAAAGACTTGAAGAATTTCATACTTGGTTAAATACTTAGTTCATCACCAATCATGATATGAATGATGTCATTTACAACTTTGTCACGAGGTTCACAAGAAGCCTCAAACTTTGGTGAAAATTAGTTTCAGAACAAGACCAAATTCATTTTTTGATGTCACATGATTTTACCCATACCATCACTCTCTTATATCATTTCTTTGTGGAAAACCCACTGACCTCATAGAAATGAAAAGAAGAGAATTATTCAAAAGAAAATGTTGCTCTCTCCAAAAGAAATATCTTGATAAGCATTATCGAGTAATGCTTCCACTTTTCTATCATATTGGAGCTGATCCAAATCTAAAGCATGTTTTCCTAACTTCCATCCCTAAAGAATTGTCTCAAATGGTTGAAAGATCTTTCTTTGGAAGGCAAATGAGAATACAAGATATTCCCTTGGGAGAAATACAACAAGAAATCCATCTATGCCTCGAAGGATTGTGCTTAAAGCGCCAAATGGTCCATATCTATATCACAGATGACAAAAGCCTTGAGACAGCCTTCTTTCGCCAGAAGTTAAAGATTAAATGTTTCAAGCAAGACTGTGATGGTACTTATGGTAAGTTTTCTCGGAAAAAGAAACATTTTAAGAAGTTCTGGATAAAGAAATCCAAACATGGCCCCAAGAACTTCCGAAAAAAGAAGAAATTGCGATAACTATGCAAAAGAAAAGATCGCAAAGGCCACAAGAAATCAAATCGTTGCTTCATCTGCAATCAGAAAGGACATTTTGCCAAAAATTGTCCCCAAGCAAGAAAATGTCAGAATCGTCTAATTCATCACATTGAAAATGAAACATGTATATCTCTTGAAAATGATGATATTGAATTCTTATTCTTTACTGATGAAGAACCATTTGAACAAATTCTTTGTGTCATTCCTTCTTACCAAACTTTTAGTGAAACTAAGTCGGACTCAAATTCTGAAGATATTTTTCATATATCCTTCACATCTTCATAACAAATTCCTGATATATTTTCAAGCCAAACTCAGTGTCCCCATTTCCCTGTGAAAATTCTCACCTTGAAGTTACCAAATCTATCACTGTTATTGCTCTCATTGACACCGGAGCAAGTTGTTCCATAATAGACACTAAAGTTCTATCTAAAGAATATTGGACTCCCCATGTCCGATATTTCAATTTTGCCTCTGGAGACACTTTCTCCACAAATGTCAGAACCACTCCCGTAACCATTCAATTCTTTTCTCAGTGTTCCATAAATACAAAGATTTTTGGATCCAGTCTCCCCAATAAAGATATAATATTTGGGTGGGATATCATGACTCAAATCTCTCAACTCCGTATTATTCCTCGAAAAGGTCTTAGATAAAAGACCAATTCTCTGAGTTTGTCAATATTCAAAGACTCTTTTCCATTCAAATGAGTCTATTAGATCCAATTATGCAAAAATTGTTAGAATCTTGTTCGAGTCTCATTCAGAATTTGCTCAAAAGTGTTCCCATCCTTTGTGGGAAAATCCAGAATTCTTTGTTCGCCTTCCTTTCATGAAGAATGAAGATATAAATCCAACCAAGGCAAAGTCATATGGGAATGAAACCAGAACATTTGTTTTTGGCTTAAAAAGAATGCTTAGAACTATTGCAACAATACCTTATTGAAATCTCCAACTCTTAATGGGCTTGTGAAGCCTTTTATGTCAATAAGCGTGTCCGAACATAACAGAGGAAAAATGAGACTGATAATCAACTATCAACCCTTCAACATTTTTCTTCAAGATGATAAATTCCTTTTACCCTCCAAAGATTCTCTCTTTACTGGTTTAACCAAGGCCCACATCTATTCCAAATTCGATCTCAAAGCCAGATTTTGGCAATTGGGCATCCATCCTGAAGACAAATCCAAAACAGGATTCTGTATTCCAAACCAGCACTTCCAATGAAAAATTCTTCCTTTTGGCCTAAATGTAGCACCATCCTTTTTCCAAAAGGCTATGTGTCGTATCTTCCAACCAATTATGTCAAGTGCAGCAATCTACATTGATGACATTCTGCTCTACAGTCCTGATGAACAGTCACACTGTCAACTCCTTGAGCAGTTTGCAGATATCGTAAAGAAGCATGGCATAATGTTTTCTCAAAGAAAAATGAATATTCCCTAGACAGAAATTGAATTCATTAGCATGCGCCTCAACAAAAGTACATACTACCTAGGGCCACATATTGCTAAAAAATTATTGAAGTTTCCTGAAGATAACTTCATCACAAAGCAAGTTCAGCAATTTCTTGGGATAATCAATTATCTCAGGGATTTTGTCCCAAGCATTGCAAAACTCATGATTCCTTTGCAATCTATGTTGAAAAAGAATCCCCCACCTTGGGGAAAAACTCATATCAAAGCAGTCGCTAAGCTTAAGGAGATTATGCAGAATCTCCCACAATTGCAAATACCATCAACATGAAAAAGAATTATCTAAACCGACGCCAGCAATGAATACCAGGCAGCCATCCTGCTTGAAGAAATTGATGGTAAAAGATTTCTTTGTGCTCACAAAAGTGGAAAATTTTCCCAAATCGAAATGCATTACCATTCCACTTTCAAAGAAACCCTAGCAGTAAAAAATGGAATAAAAAAGTTTGAATTCCATCTCATCGGCCATCACTTTCTGGTAGAATTAAACATGGCATCTTTCCCCCAGATGACCAAGTTTAAACAGAAGCAAATTCCAAATTCTTAACTGCTTCGATAGGCTGAATGGTTTTCAAAATACTCTTTTGAAACCAAACATATTCTTGGAAAAAAGAATGTGCTTGCTGACTTCTTGTCAAGACCAAAAGGACCAGTCGAAATCAACATGTCCATCAAAATGCCTGCTTTTCATATGCTCAATCATGGCGTGAAATATAAGATTGAGAAGATTAAAGATTTGCCAAGTTAGAAATATCCCTAGGAGATTATTTAACAAATCCAGAATGATAGTCTCGCTAAGAACCTAGAAAACCTCATGTGGACACAAATCTATTCATATTTAATGGAGGTTCGATTCTTTATCCTTTTGGATTAAACTCGGAATATCCATTCATACATCTTCTTATCTGGAAGGAAGATAGTTTCCCGGATCAACTCAAGACGTTATTATGGTATTTAACCAATAAGTACTTGATAGCTATTGAAATTTCAACCAAAATGTGCATTACCAACCTCACCAAGATATTCATACTTTGAAGAAATATCGAAAGAGAAAGTGATCAAAATCTCTTAGACTTTCTCAATTGGTTTTATCCTCCTACTCACTGGAAACATCTCTTGAAGAAAGAACTAAGAACCATGACACCAAATCCTAAAGTCCATACCATCCTATATTTCTAATGTCCATGGCATTTTTTTAGAAATAATGGTAGCATCATTAATGCCCCATAGGAAATAGGAACCATATCCTATAAATCTCACTTAGATAGTAGAGAAGCTCGGATTCACAAATCTTATCCATGATCTATTAAATTTTGTGAACACTAGCATTGAGAACTCTAGAGAATCTTGTGCCAAGAAAACAAAACCATTCCCAAAGATGTATAGAATAATGTACCCACTATGTGGGATCATTATGACCTAGCACTAGAAGCTAAGGAAGCACTCAAGCAATATAGAGAAGCTGCATCATCTCAAAATCATGAAATGACAGGAGCATATGACATTGTCCAATCCACTCAGGACCCCTATACACGTTTTGGAGGTCCCCTGTCCCAGATCCCTACGAACAAAGACCCTCGTCCTTACCTCAAAACATAGATACATCTTTCTATGCACAGCCATCCAACTAGCATCAGCCAAGCATTCCTGCCGACACTGTCATATGACAATACATATTGGGCTTGAGAAGAAGCATCCCACTAGGCTCACGTAGAAGCATCCTCATCAAGACAACTGAACCAAATCCTCTCACCAAAAGATCTTGAAGCTCTTGAACAGAAATATGAGAAAGATCTTCTAGAATACAGCTCAGATGACTTAGTCTGTAGCTACAATGCTCATGACAGACGAGACCGCTGAGTTCGTACAATTTCACTGTAGCAAGTTACTATTCAATTTTACTATAACACTAGGCTAGGGAAGATACTGTTCACAGTACAGTCACTGTTCATAGTGTGCAAATAATTCCCTCCCGGAAGTTTCCGATGCCTCTGTTTGTATCCGGACTGATGAGCTTGGTCCTTGTGTGTTTGTTTGTGACCTCTTATTGTCTATATAAGACAAAGAGGGTGTAATGTGTTGGGCAGAGTTAAAGTGAGTGTTTTATGAAAATCCTCTATATGGCTTTCTAAATTCCTCTTTTTCTCCAACCTAGTAGGATCTACCAAGAAATGCGACTTGGGTAGGTTAGAAATGTTTCCATCCTGACATCTCTGAGTGTCTCTAGGCCCTGAACTAAAGGGCTGAGTGATTTTCTGCTAAAAGGCTGTCCCTGAAGGGCTTAAATGGGAGTTGTTTGCCCATTATAGGATGCATACCTACAAGAAATTTACTCTCATTCCCTGGTTCTAAGTTTAGGTCCATTCACGGGAGTGGTTTTGACGTTTGTGGAAAAAGTATCTCCAAATGTGGGAATTCAAACACCCTACCTCTCCCTTCTAGAGTGACCACCAAAGCAAACCCAAGCGATTGACTTGATATAGGTTTAGAAGTAATATTTCATTCAAAATTTGATGCTAGCTTATCGGTTACACATAACACAAGAAAAAATGTGATTATTTTATTTTTTAGTGTTGGTGGAAAGCAATTCTTTTTTTTGAACTAGTGATACATGGGTGATTTCTGTTTCAAGAAGCTCGTAAACGAGGTTTGCGAGATTTAAGGTTTTTCAGAAATGGGACAGTGGACAAGCTGACTCTGTTCTTGTCATAACAAAACAGAGCGCTTCATGTAATGATCAGGAAGAGAACCAACGACCGGAGCTCCAACCGCCAACAACGGTCGAGCCTATGGCGAAACTGCACGGACCTCCGCACGCTGAAGCAGATCCAGGCCTCCCTCGTCGTCCGAGGCTTCAATTCGAACCGGGCGGCCCTGCGAGAGCTCGTCTTCGCCGGCGCGATCGCCCTCTCGGGCACCATCGGCTATGCCCTCCGGGTGTTCGCTCAAATTGCTGAACCGGATCTTTTCATGTGGAACACCGTCATAAGAGGCGCGGCTCAGAGCCTAAACCCTTCCAATGCCGTCCGCCTGTATTCCCAGATGGAGAGCCGGTTCGTGAGGCCGGATGACTTCACGTTCCCCTTCGTGCTCAAGGCTTGCACTAAGCTTTCGTGGGTCAAGATGGGTTTCGGTATCCATGGGAGGATTATCAAGTTTGGTTTCGAGTCTAACACCTTCGTGAGGAACACCCTTATCTATTTTCATGCTAACCGTGGCGAATTGGGCATCGCAAGACATTACTTTGAGGGCTCGGCGAAGAGGGATGTCGTGGCCTGGTCGGCATTGACTGCTGGGTATGCTAGGAGAGGGGAGCTACTTGTCGCTCGGCAGCTATTTGATGAGATGCCTGTGAAGGATTTGGTTTCTTGGAACGTGATGATTACCGGCTATGCAAAGAGAGGGGAGATGGAGAGCGCGAGGAAGCTTTTTGACCAGGCTCCGGAGAAGGATGTCGTGACATGGAATGCGATGATCGCAGGTTACGTGCTTTGTGGTGGGAATAAGCAGGCGTTGGAGATGTTTGAGGAGATGAGAAGAGTTGGAGAGAAGCCGGATGAAGTGACAATGTTAAGCCTGTTGTCTGCTTGTGCGGAAATGGGAGATTTGGAGATCGGGCAAAAGATGCACCATTCGCTTTCAGAGTTGTGCTTAGGAGATTTGGGTGTGCTACTGGAAAACGCGCTCATAGACATGTATGCCAAGTGTGGCAGCATCGAGAGGGCATTTGCAGTGTTCAAAGGCATGAGAGAAAAAGACATATCGACATGGAATTCAATCATAGGAGGTTTGGCTTTTCATGGCCATGCCAAGAAATCTATTGATCTGTTTAGGGAGATGCAGAGGTCGGAAATCAAGCCGAACGAGATAACCATGGTGGAGTTCTAGTTGCATGTAGTCATGCTGGCAAAGTCGAAGAGGGCCATCAATATTTCAACATGATGCAAGATAGATACGGTATTGAGCCAAACACAAGGCACTGTGGGTGTATGGTGGATATGCTGGGACGTGCTGGCCTACTGGATGAAGCATTCGAGTTCATTCAATCGATGGAAATAGCACCTAATGCCATCATTTGGAGGACTTTACTTGGGGCTTGTAGAGTCCATGGAAACGTTGAGTTAGGAAAACTTGCGAATGAGAAGCTACTGTTTATGAGACACGACCAGAGTGGCGACTATGTCTTGCTTTCTAACCTATATGCTTTCAAAGGGGAGTGGGATGGCGTCGAGAAGGTGAGGAAATCGATGGGCGACAGGGGAGTCAGGAAAGAGGCCGGGTATAGCCTTGCTGAAGGAGATGGCAAATCACTCATGTACTATTTGTTCGATTCAAAGCCTAATTTAAGCTCAAGAGACAAAGCGTACGGAGTAGTTACGAAAGGATAGAGAATTTTGCTTCTCTGAAATGAAAACGCTACCAATTTTACATCCTGTCTGAATTTGAGTCCATATTGTTTTTTCCACTCGAAGGAATACTACCAAACGGCAGTACTCGCATCCGTGAACAATGGGAGAAGATTGAATGGCCAGTTCTTGGCCGTCGTGTAATTGTGCAAATTAGGATGACGGAAGAATCACCATTGGTAACAGATGAAGAACTGGAGGAACACAGAGACTAACAAGGTGGTCATTTTTAATGGATCGAGTTTATGCAGTTATGGTATCGTTCATCATAAAGAGTCCTTTCCTTCCTTGGTAGTGGTTTATAGCGCAGAAACTGTTGGCAAAGGTCTTTTTCAAGCCTGGCCACATTCCGATGAGCGAAACATATGAATGTGGCCTGAAAAAAAAAAAAAAACTTTACACAACGTTCAGCACCAAACCTCGCATGCCAACTTCAGTTCTAACAAGCCCAACAAAATTTCAAGACTCGGATTACTGCCGTAGCTGCTGCTACTCCGCCCTAAAGAGACATCAGAAACCAATGGACCACTGCCAGATCATAAAGACAAGTACATATAGGCATGGTTCAAAGGCTTTAGGAAGATGAGACTGTACATGAGATAAGTAAGAGAAATTGTTGTCCCATCGAGAAGTTCTCTTGTTGATGTAAAACAGAAATGAATGTAACGATTTCCACATTCCCTAACAGCAGGACATAAATAATCGGCATTCAGAAACAACATCGATGCCTTGTTGACTACATTTTTGTTCTCAAGTCACAACATCTCTAAAATACACAGGAACAATAGCTTGGCCTATTCTTGGTCCACCCTCACCAAGATCCAAGAGATCCCGAGTTCAATTCATCTCTTTTCCCTCCCCTATCTTACCTATCCCAAAAAAGGGAGGAAAATTTAGATACACTTGGCTTTTTGAGAAGATGTATACATGCCTTGTAAGCAACTAGAGTCAAAAATCAGCTCCAACTAGATATGCCTGCTGAAATATAAAGGCTTTGAAGGAAGATATCAATCTAACTGCAATCCAAAAAACTAAATTTGAGAAAAAAGCACCCACCACTTAGTTTCCATGAGTAAGTGAATGGACACAGATCACCCCAACTAAACTAAAACCAAATGGCTAATAGTTTAGGAGGGGTCATTATAAGACAGTTCTGCACCTCTGGGTGCAACTGCAGTCAGTTAAGGTAGTTCTTCTTGTAATTGGTCAAGGAAGCAAGTAGCTCGATTTGAGCACTTACTTTGTATGCACATCAGACCAAACAATACAGCGCCTGACACCAGGTCCATAGAAAAAACCAGCAAGTCTTTCCGCCACTTGTCAGGTGCTCTGTCTAATCTTCCATAGTTGCCACCTCCCGAGCATCCTCAGCACTTACAACAGGTTCTACAGTTCTTTCAGCCCCAGATGTCTTGGTATGAGAAGTTTCCCCTTCATCATTCTCTTCAATGTCTTCTGCTTTAACATCTTCAATAACTTGAAGAAGGTCCAAGGGGGTGGCAGCAGGGTCCAGTTCAAGGCATCCCTTGGGAGCATTAGGAGCTTCTTGACCAGTAAGCATGTATGAGGGAACCTGATGTGAAAACCGGAATATCTCTTCTCTTGGAATCCTTCTGATTTCCCCGAGGTCCAGATGCCGATGAAACACTGCCCTGAATCCGGCAACTTTCACCAATGGGATGACGAGCACACCTTGTTCTTCATCAAAGTCTTCTAGCACCTCCACCATGTCATACTTATGTATTATCTCATCTGCAGTTACCTCGTTCCAATTAGGGGACCAATTTCTATAGAGAGCCCATACATCACCCTTTCTTGGAAATATGCAAATAACACCACGCACACCTTTGGTCCACCGGACCTTGTGAGAAAAGGCATTGAGCGAGTCATAAATCTTGTATTTTCCCACTCTGAAATCTCCACAAGTTTTTGAGAAACCAGAAGCAACCCAATTCAAGGGGCCTAATTCACTGTTAGTCTTGGAATTAAGCCAGCTGATACACATCTTGAATGGATTTAAGGAAATCACTTTCTGAATCAGGGCATAAAATCTAGGCATCCCATCATCATCATCATAGACTGCCCAGACATGGTTTTCTCCAAATGATTTTTCTGTTCGGTCTTTATCGAAATCATGGAAATCTGGATCCAGGACAGTCATTGACAGCATCTGCGAAGTTCCAGCATCCGTACTAGGAATGCCTGGGAAGGACTTACCAGCAGAAAATTCTTTCTTCAGATCCAGAGACTCTCTCGGCTTGGTTTTATCATCAGTGCCGCCATCTACAGGAAGTTTTCCCACCGACTCATTAGTTTTGTCATCATTCCCGTTCCTCTCCCCCTTGCCTGCAGTTTTAGCTATAGTTGCCAATCTCGATTCAGTTAGGTTCTTGAGAATTTCTCTCTGGGCCTTCATAACCAGTACTTTCTGAACTTGAAGCTCAGTCATTTCCCTTACAGCATTAGGCCTTGTGATGCCATTAACAGAAACTGCTCCAAAATTTGCTTGTTTGGAAAAAGGTGCACCCACACCACCACCCACCATTCCCATTTGATTGGTAACATCCCTCCCATGATCGCTGCCACCAAGATCATCCATACCTTTTCTTCTCTTCACAGCACCAGTGTGACCAGTCGATGACGTGCCGCTGTTCTTTCTGGAGAATTGCTTCCTCCGAAGAGCCTCTTCTCTTTTTGTCGCTGCCTGAGCCTCCTCTCGCTCTCTCTTCACTTTCTCATATGCCTGTTGCACCACACTCGCAGCTTGAGCAGCGGTTGAAGCACTACTTGTTCTTGAGAACGGACTCCAGTTTGTGTTGTTTTGCATGTGTGAATCATGACCACTGAAGCCCCCCACACCAGTACCGGAAGAAGGCGCATTACTCCTGCCTGAGTTCATTGTGTCCTTGCTATTCACTTGATGATTTGTGGACTGCTGCTGCTGGGAAAAGTTCCAGGGGGTAGATGACGTAGTTCCATCAGATGTTGGTGGAGCTATTTCTATTGCAAAAAAGGGCTTCTGGCAGTTGGGACATAGCAGGTTGTGATTGAGGTATACTCTGAGATACTCATATTGCATTTTGCAGCGGTGACAAACTGTCCAAAATGTATTTGGCTTTGTCTTTGGGAAGAGTGCCGTGCTCGCTCTGTAGTCCTATGACTCTTAGCAGTCGTATTTGTTGTAGCAGTTGCATTTGCAGTCTTATCGAAATTGTAAAAACTATTGGTCCTTGGAGTTGCTGATGAAGCTCCGGTCGATTTAGGAACCTTTGGGAAGGTCCTTACAAATCTCTTCTGGTCATATCCTACCCTCTTAACCTTATCTGATAATAAACTCCAGGCCTGTGATATTAGTTTAAAAGCCCCTTCTGCTCCAATAGACTTGTTCTTATCAGGATGCAGCATGAGAGCAAGCTTCCTATATTGTCTCCTCACTGTCTCTTCATCAGCTGCCGGATCCACACCGAGCACACCATACCAATCTGGCTCCCCATTGACTTTGTTCTCTGCAGAAACATACACATCAAGTGTCGCTAACATTTGGGTCATGCCTTCCAGTCCCGGATAAAGACTATGGGCCTTCAAAGCAAACTTTTTGGCTCCTGCCATGTCCCTTGCTATGAACTTTGTCTCTGCAATTTCTTTTGCCCTCGTAGCCTCATCTTTATTGCATTCCATTCCCCCTGTACCTACACAAAGCCTGTAAAAAAAGCGATCAATTTTTTTGCATCTTCTTACAATTTAGTACAGGGGAGAGAGGGAAGGGGGATAAAGAAGAATTTACATAATTGTCTAGTAAACTAGTGAAACATCTTTCACAGTTCCCAAATATCTCAACAAAGCCAGCCAATTAATTTAACAGATTCAAGCGACCCCGCAATGTTAAGTCAACTAATTGGCATACTAGCAGGAGGACTTGCCGACACGTATCAGGTCAAAATCTACCTTAAAAAGCACAAAACACAAAAAGAATACGTCTACAACACTTTAATGAAACATTGGAGCTATTAGAGCAAGACCTAGAGCCAAGGCGACGGCAAGAACATTAATGACAAGGCAAAAGCCACGACATGATAGCATGCATATCAATGGAGGAGTCTATGGCTTACCTTAACTAGGAAGGAACTGATTTACATTGAATCTCGTAAAGGCAACTTAGCTAATGCTTACTTCACATGAAAACTAAGCAAACATGGACCATAGCGATGTAAACAAAACCACAATAGCCAGACTACTAATCATGACTGATATGAATACATTTCTAAATCAACTTAACGAGATAGAACCCATTTTTCAGAAAACTCACTCAAATTGCTCGCATCAATAGAAAACCATAGAAACAGCCACAAGTGAACACACAAAGCAAATTAGCCTAATGCTATGCAACAAGAATTTGTGTTTACCTAATAATAGAAGCAGTTGCTTGACGTCAAGTTTTGAGTTCTCAAGGCCACCGTGTCCAGACCTCCATTACCATTTTATTCTGTTCCTCATGTGAATCCCAAAAGAAAAGCCAAAACCAGGCTTTCGTTTTTCTTGTCAAAAGTCACAACAATTAAAATGCCCTAAGCTCGTTGAGGAAGTGTATGGATGTGTGACGTACCAGACCATTAATGAACCAACTGACCGGTCTCAGTGAAGCTTATAGATCAACACTAGTCCAGTCAGAAAGATTCAAGAAGAGCAGGAGAATCAGAACCAGAATACATGGCGAAATAGTGACAAACACCTGCAACAGAGAGCAGGAAGAGAAGCAGAGGATGAGTTACTATTCTTCGCAGAAGGATTTAGGCAACACATACTAATTGAAAGTGCAGATTGAACTACCAATTGAAAGTCCACAAAACATAAATGAAGCATAGGAGCTATTAGAGCTATTCTGCTTTGAAGGAATATGAGCTGGAACAATAACAACAATATCATTAACATGGAAAAAATCACAAACTCAAAGCATGCCTATTATCAACAAGTCTAAGGCATTACCTAAACCTAAGGAACTGAATTACACTGAACCTCATAACGGATGACTTAGCTTATGCTTACTTCCCACAAACACTATATAAACATGGACCACAGCAATGTAAATTAAACCACAATAACAAGACTTTAAATCATGACCAATACGAATTCATCCCTAAATCAACTTAGCAAAGAGAACCATTAGTCAGAAAATTCACTTGAATTGCTTGCATCAATAAAAGCCCTAGAAGCAGACCATTGAACATGCAAAGCAAACTAGCCCAACACCATACAAAAAGAATTCGTGTTTACCTAATAATAGAAGCAGCTGCTCTATATCGAGTTTCAAGTTCTCAAAGCCACCATGTCCAGACCTCCATTACGAACTTATTATTTTCCTCACACAAATCCCAAAAATAAGAGCTAGACAGGGACTTCGTTTTTCGATCAAAAGTCACAACATTTCAATATGCCCTAAGCTTGTCAAGGAAGCGCATAAATGTATGAACCAAGTTCCACGTCTCTTGAAAAGGTTTAAGATCAATGCTTGTCTGGTCACAAAGATTCAAGAGAAGCCGGAGAATCAGAACCAGAATACACAACCTTCAAAAGAGTAACAAGCAACACCTGCAACAAAGAGAAGGAAGAGAAGCGGAGGATGAGTTAACATTGTCATACTTGTAGAAGGATTTGCGCAACACATTTCAAGTAAAAAATGTACCTTAAAAAGCACTTAATGCACAAAGAATGCTCGGAATCATACAAAAATCGCACATTCAGATCGAACTATGGAAAGTTTAATAAACATAAAGGAAACACAGGAGCCATTAAAGCGGGATCCACATTTTAGGAATATGAGCCGCAGCAATAACAAGAATATTGATGACATGGCAAAAGTCACAAACTCAAAGCATGCATATCGATCAAGGAGTCTATGGCGTTACCTTAACTAGGAACGAACTGAATTACACTGAACCTCGTAATGGGCAACTTAGTTTAAGCTCACTTCACATGAAAATAAGCAAACACAGACCATGGCGATGTAACCAAAACCACATTAAGAAGACTATTAACCATGACCGATACGAACTCATCCCTAAATCAACTTAGCAAAGAGACCCATTTGTCAGTTACTTGAATTGCATCAATTGAAGCCCAAGAAGCAGACCATGGAACACGCAAAGCAACTAGCCCAACACTATAAGACAAGAATTCGAGTTTACCTAATAATAAGCGCAGTTGCTTGATGTCAAGTTTCAAATTCTCAAAGCCACCATGTCCAGACCTCCAGTACCAACTTATTCTTTTCCTCACCCGAATCCCAAAAACTAAAAAACCAGAGCAGGACTTCGTTTTTCTGGTCAAAAGTCATAACATTTCAATATGCCCTAGGCTTGTCGAGGAAAAGCATTGACTATGAACCAATTGACATGTCTCTAGTAAAGTTTAAAGATCAATGCTTGTCTGATCACAAAGATCAAAGAAGAACTGGAGAATCAGAACCAGAATACACAACCTTCAAAAGAGTAACAAACAACACCTGCAACAAAGAGAAGGAAGAGAAGCAGAGGACAAGTTAACTTTGTCATGCTTGCAGAAGGATTTGCGCAACACGTTTCAAGTAAAAAAATGTACCTTAAATAGCACTTAATGCAAAAGGAATACTCAGAATTATACAAATCTTGCACGTGCAGATCGAACTACCAATAGAAAGTCTGCAAAACATAAATGAAACATAAGAGCCACTAGAGCAGGATCCGCATTTTAGGAAATGAGCTGCGGGAATAACGAAAATATTAATGAAACGGCAAAAGTCACAAACTCAAAGCACGTGTATCGATTAAGGAGTCTATGCCGTTACCTTAACTAGGAATAAAATTGAATTACACTGAACCTCGTAACAGGGAACTTAGCTTATGCTTACTTCACACGAAAACCAAGCAAACACCTGCCCTGGTGACGTAACCAAATCCCGCAACAACAAGACTATTAATTATGACCGATGCAAATTCATCCCTAAACCAACTTAGCAAAGAGAACCCATTTGTCAGGAAAATTCACTCGAATTGCTTGCATCAATAGAAACCCTAGAAGCAGCCACCGGTGAGAACACATACAAAAACCATTTGTAAGCCCCACCACTCCACAACAGGAATTCAGGTTTTACCCAATAAACAGGAGCAGTTGCTCGACGCCCAGTTCCCAGTTCTCAAAGCCGCCAACATGGGCAGGCCTCTATTACCAATTTGCTCTCTTTTTTTCTCTCACCCAAATTTCAATAAAACTAAAAACCAAATGCCAAACAGGGGCTTCGTTTTTGCTTGTCAAAGTTCGTAACTTTTCAACACACCCTAAGCGCATGGATGCGTGAAGTACCGGGATCATCAACGAATCAATCCGCACGTCCCCAGTAAAGGTTAAAGATCACCACCTTGCCTGGCCAAGAAAAAAAGGTTCAAGAACGGCAGGAGAATCAGAACCCTGAATACAGAACCCGTAAAAGAAGAGTGACAAGCGCCACGCCTGCAACAGAGATAGAGAGAGAGAGAGAGAGAGAGAGAGAGAAGAGGGAAGAGAACCAGATGACGAAAGCTTACCATCCGTCATTGCTGGCGAGGGAGATCAGAGAGATGGACACGGCAAGAGCACGGGCAAGATGGAGAAGAGCGACGCAGCCGATTACCTCTCCCCCTCTCTCTCTTTGGTCTAGGAACTCAAAAAACTTTATCCCATTTTTCGATCTTAGATGAGAAAATTTATAACACTTGCATCACCCGCTTGTTTGAGTAAGTCTATGTCATCAAGGAAAAAAGTATCTACGAGCCCATTTGCCATGGCTAGGCCCGTGACTGAATTGTAACAGTACAGTAAAATAAATTACATGTATTGACAATATATATATATGAACCTATAAGACAATTATAGCTTAAAACCGACCTAGACATGACTATTATGTTGACTATTATGTTGGATGTGTTGTCTATGTTGAACCGTTTGCCAAAGACATTTAAAAACCGCAATGCCTCCTTTTACGATCAGAGCTGTTGCTAAAAGCTATACCTATCAACAATCATTATTGTGTGGCAAAGGTATGTATAGGTCCTATGACTTTGCCCGTCATGTAAGCATGTCTAATTACACACTTTTAGTCATTAAGCCTTGTTTTCGATCGGTTGACTATGCTAGAGCATTAAATTGCTTAGCAAGTGGCTTAACGTTTGCCTTATTAGTTTGGCTAACTCCATTCAAGTTGATACATTTATATTAAATTATACCCATTGATGATTATTATCGCATAGCAAACATATGTGGATCCAATGATTAAGGCGGTCATTTGAGTGGGTCTAAGTACAAACTCTTAGTCATCGAGCCTTGTTCAATTGGTCAAGAATATTAAATTGCTTACCCTATCAATTTGGCCAAGTTAGTCCTAGTCAACACACACACACACATATATATAGGTAATAAACTAAGATTTTTCATGTAATAAGCGAGTTAGCGCAAGGCTCTCTTAAGCATTTGCTAGATTCAACTGGGTAAATTAGATTATTTTTTAGTCCAAAAATTTAACTCAAGATTAAGTCTTCCTCTGGGGTCTTATTTGGTAAATATTAATGACAAAATGAAATAAAATGAAAGGAATCGCCTGTCCAAAAAGAGAAGAAGAAAGGAATCGAAATAAAAGATACAAAATGGGAATGATAATCAACCTCTATATCCCCATGCTTGGTAACATTTTATGTTTTAAATAAGGTTCCAATTTTCAAGTTGTAAGTTTTTATAAAAATTTGGCAATTATTGAATTTATGATTTGCATTTTACCATATGAAACTTTCTTCTTATAGTCACTTTCCAAATAGAAGCCTCAATTATTCGTGTATTTCATAAAGTTTCCATGTATGTTGATTTACTTACTCATTCATTCCGATGCCTATCATATATTCCTAACTCTCCATGTTAGTGAAAAGGGTGGGGCCATTTTCACCTCTAGATGACTAGATTCACTCTTTTTTGTTTAAATAGACAAAATCTGCCTCAATATTTGTACAATTTTTTAGATATTTTCCTTTTATGATTTTTTGTCAAATTCAAATTTACAGCTATTTTGGAAATAAATCTAGTCCCTTATGCATCATCATTACTTTTGTAACAACCGATTTATTTTCATTATTCTTCGTTCCACCAATGTCAAAAGCTCACTTTCCTAGTTAATTTTTTATTATATAACTTCATTAGCCTAAAAAGAATATCGAGTCTCTTTATTGCTTTATCAAAGAATCCGTGCTTTTCCTTATTATTGGTGAGACACTATTATACTACATATGTAACATATTATAGGAGCATTTCTAATACACTCAAAATATCAATGTGAAAAAATTATGCATATTGAAGCATTTTGATATTTTTTTCAATGACACTTCATGAATGATATCGATTTTATTTTATTTTATTTTTGTAAGAAGTAAGAGATTATATTGAGCTTCTTTTTTTTTTTTTTAACTATACAAGAGGAGGTCATTGTGATGGCTTGAGCGGCGGTCCTCGGACGTGCGTAAGGAAGGAGTCCCTTTCTTGTCCCACATCGCCTAGGGAGGGAGTCCTAAGCTAGCTTATAAGACTTGGGTCTCTCTAACCGTACATACGAGTTTTCTTAGGATGGTATGAGCTGCCCCAAGAAAACAAAACCATGAGGACTTAGTGTCCAAAACGGACAATATATATACAATGGAGACTCGAGATGTTATAAGTGGTATCAAAGCCGACTCCCAACCGCGTGTAGGGGTGGAGAGTGTGATGGCCGAGCGGCGGTCCTCGGACGTGTGCAAGGAAGGAGTCCCTCTCTTGTCCCACATCGCCTAGGGAGGGAGTCCTAGGCTAGCTTATAAGGCTTTGGTCCTTCGCATTTTCTTAAAGTAGTATGGCTGCCCCGAGAGAAACAAAACCGTGAGAACTTAATATCCAAAGTGGACAATATGTGTCCAACGGAGACCCGGGATATACAATCACGGCACCAAAAAACAACTCTCAAAATGAACAAAAACAAATACCGAGACAAGGCCAAACAAAGAGGCAACAAGACAACAAAAAAAGCCTAAACATCAGCAAACCAACAAACCACAAAAAACAAAAGAAAGCAAGGCCCTGGATGATAGTCAAAAGCCAAGTCGTTTGAGCAACAAGACAACAAGAAAAGCCTGGCAGACCAAGAAACCACAAAAAACAAAAGAAGGCAAAAGCCCCTCGAGCCAAGTCGTTGGCGGCAAACAAACATGCAACAAGACAACAAGAAAAGCCTAAATAGCAGCAGACCAACAAACCACAAAAAACAAAAGAAGGCAAGGCCACGGATGACAGTCAAAGCCCCTCGAGCTAAGCTTCAACGACTACACAGCTTCGGAAAACCATAATCAAGGGCCACCAAGGGACTTCGGAAAACCATAATCGAGGGCGCCATCGAGGGACACGACAAGGAGACGAAGGAGGCGTGGAGTCTCCAAGCATCCAGCCTATTACAAGGAGGTCGAGGCACAACCATCATGAACTACCCATCAGCCGCCAAAGTAGTGCAGCGAGCATAGCATCATGGAATAGGTGGATTGGCTTCACTTCCAACAAAAAGAAAGAAAGATAATCGGGTCAATGCCCCAAGCTAAGCTTCAACGACTACACAGCTTCGAAAAACCAGAATCACCTATTCCTAGCATTGTCCTCAACATTCCCAAAAGTCAGGAGGTCGAGGCACAACCATCTTACAACCTTGAATAGGTGGTTCTTCAAGGCCGGGTGAGATATCAAGAGTTTGCTCTCTAAAAAGAATGGCATTCATGTTCTTCCAAATGATGCGACAAAGAGCCCTAAGGGAGAATCGAGCAATGCATTTATAGAACTATTTACTCGAGAGTAGAGTCATAGCCCACCTAAGATTATCAACCCAAGATCTATTGCGTCAAGGGAGATTGCACCTAGCAATCCAAAGGAAAGCAAAGCCGATAGTGATACGACAACTGAAAAACAGGTGATCAATGGAGTCTAATATGTCATTGCAGAAGGCATAGAGCCACTATCAATTCTGTCATACAATAGTAAAAGGTCTTGGGCAAGAATTTTGTGCTTAGTGATAAGCCAAAGAAAGAATTGGTACCTCGGAGAAATGGAGGAATTCCAAATGAATGCATGCCACGAAACTCAATCATTCTTCCGCCTAATGGCCTCCCAAGCCAATGCAACCGTAAACCACCTAGAGAAGCCATCGTCCCAATGGAAGAAGTCTGGGTCCTAAGAAAAGCTGGGAAGGGGGATCTCCCTAGGAATCCAAAATATCCTTTAAAGCTTTGCTCAAGGGGGAAAAGAGATCAGCAACGATTACTTGTCTAGCCAACCCAGATTTGAAGATGAAGGAATCTGAAAAAAAAAAAAAGGTTTAAAGCCCCCTTAGGTGCTAATGGTCGAACCAGAGGGAAGTAGAGAAACCGTTCCCTATACTCCACCAAGAAAGAGTTCCGAAAATCCCTCCTAAGATGGAAGATCTTCTTCCAAGCCTAAGAGCGATAGGTTGACTTACCCATTAGTTTTTCCTTTTTAAAAAGATCGAATAGATCCACATGCACCATAAGGCCTCCTTGTCAGAAAACAAGATCCAGATGTGCTTGAGCATGGCCGCTTTATTACAATCTTGCAACCTCCGAATACCAAGCCCTCATTCCGCTTTTGGAAGGCAAACCTCATCCCATGAAACTTTAGCGCCTCCTCTTCCCAGTTGCGCAAGCCTTTCCAAAGAAATTGTTGCATGATTCGTTCAACCTAATCCAAGACAGCAATGGGTATAATAAAGACACTAGCCCAAAAAACTTGAATCACATGGAGGACCGATCTAATCAATTGCAAGCGACCGGCATAGGATAAGAAGCGGTGAGTCTAGGATTGTACTCTTGCCGTAATACGATCGAGGAGGACACGACAATCGACCTTACTTAGCCTCTTGGTAATGATTGGAACCCCCAAATAGTGAACCGGGAGATTTCCTTCATTAAACCCAAGAGCTTGCAAGATCTCATTCCTTGAAGATGCTAATACTCCAGCCAAGAAAACCTCACTTTTGCAAGGGTTAGGGAGGAGACCACTCTACGAGGAAAATATATCAAGGCCTTCTTTAAGGATGCAAACTAAGGGTAGGTCAGTTTCACAGAACATGAAGACGTCGTCCACAAAAAATAAATGTGATAAGCATGTTGCTTTGCACCTCCAATAGGAATTGAACTCCGATCATAGAGTGTGGTTATAAAGAATATCCAAGAAGACCTCCATGACCAAGGTGAACAGGTAAGGGGAGATAGGGTCTCCTTGCTTAAGCCCTCAGCCACTAGGAAAGAAGCCATGTAATTCTCCATTTAAAACAATTGAGAATTTAGGGGTGCGAACACATACCATAATAAGCCGGATCAAGTGCTGGGAAATCCAAAGCCAAGTAGAACCTGCTCGGGAAAATCTCAATCTACTGTGTCATAAGTTTTTTGAAAGTCCACTTTGATTGCACACTTAGTAGAGTAAGGCTCAAGGTGAAACCCAGTAAAAAGTTCCTATGCCAAGAGGATGTGATCCTTGATCCGCCGGCCCTTCACCAAGGCACTTTGAAACAAGCTTATCACATCTTTAAGGACCGCAGCAACCCGATTAGCCAGAACTTTGGTAATGCACTTGTAGATAGTATTACAACAAGCTATGGGCCTGTAATTAGCCACCAAAGTGGCATTGGGGACCTTTGGTACCAAGACCGAGATGATATTGTTGATCTCCCATAATAGCCTGCTAGAGGTGATGAAGTCCTTACCGCATCAATGACCATCTTCCCCACAGTCTCCCAGTTGAGCTTGAAAAACTCGACACTAAATCCATTAGGCCTAAGGGCCTTATTCCGAGCTAAGGAAAATAGAGTATCCCGAATCTCTAGGTTAGTGACGAGACGAGTGAGAGAAACAACCTACTCCTCATTTAGGGGATGCCGAATAGCCTCCCAAATTTCCCGAGCCAAGGGTCTACCCTTTATGTCCAGCGGCGCCAAGAGGTCTTAGAAATAAGTGACGAACGTTTGCTGCACCAACCCTGAATCTGTGATAAGGCTTCCCAAGCTATCCATGACCGAGATTATTCTATTTCGCATCTGTCTATTATTGACATAGTGATGGAAGAATTTAGTATTTTGGTCTCCTTCAGAAAGTCATCTGATTCTAAACTTTTGCCTATAGAAGGACTCCTCCTACCGGCGAAGGTCCACAAAGATTCTTCGATGCATCTTCTCCATCACTACAAGAGCAGCATTGGTTGGGTCTAGAGGCCAACCTGGGTGACCCGAAACATAGTCCTCGCCTCAGCAGTTCTAGAAGAAATATTAGAGAAAGACTCCTTATTAAGCCGCTTGAGGTAGGCTTTAAGAGACCTGAGTTTGCACACTAGTTTATACATGGGGACGCCTTCTCCCGGTTCCTCCCAAACTTGCGAAACAATAGTATTGAAATCTAGAATGCTCCATCCAATAATCAAAGAACTTGAAAGGTTTCCTTTGGACCACCGGATTCAAAACCTTGACCATCATCGGTGTATGATCTGAAATGCTCAAGGGAAGGAAGGTAGCCTCCAAGTAAGAGAAGACTTTAGTCCACTTAGAATCCACCAAAACTCTATCAATCTTCCTTTGCTTCCGTCTAGCACTAGAAGAAGTTGCCCAGGTGAATCTAAAGCCAATATACCTCCAATCGTCAAGCTCTATATGGGCTAAGCACTGACCAAACTCATCAAAGTAAGGAATCTAAATGTCCGTGCCCCCCAATCTATCGGACAGATCTTTAATGGCATTAAAGTCACCCGCCACTAATCAAGGCAAGTCCTACAAAGCTGCACTTTGAAAATGAGGTTCTCCCACAACGGCCTTCGAGAAGGGAATGTGTGCTCATCATAGACCACTGAGATACAAGAGGCCACTCCTGATGTCAGCATCTTGAAATTCCCATGGATCACCTAAGTGTCGACCGAGGAAACTTCAAAACTAACAACAGCAAGGTCCCAGCCAATCTATATTCTACCTATGGGTGAGCAGCTGTAGTTTGTTAGCTAACACCAATTTCTTAAAAGACTTTTAGAGATGATAGAGAAGCGAGACTCCGGGACTTTCGTTTCCAAAGACCAACCAAGCACAGACCATTCGAGGACACCAAGGTATGGATCTCGGCTTGCCTAAGAGGGTCAACAAGACCCCTGATTATCGAAAAGCCTATGTACATATGTAATATATACTAATATAGGAAGAGGATGGAGGAAATAGCTGACCTCCGCTGGGAAGCCTTTGTCGATAGGCTGTCGAAGCAGCAAGGGTTGTAGAAGGAGGCGGATCCGGGGCAAGGGTCAGCAACTTATCTTGCATCCCTCCTTTTAGTAGTAGGAGAGGCTTTCGGGGATGGACAAGGAGAGAGCAAGTCCTCATCCAAGCAACTAGATAAGCTAGCGAAGACATCCGATTCTGCACCTAGGTCAATCGAGGCCAAGGTCGAGGCTTCGCTTGGCATGACCTTATCCGCCACGGGGCTAGACAGGGAGACCACCGACTTCGAAGGATAACTAGGTCCCTTCATAGGCTTGCCCGAAGAAGTGGAGGGTAAGCCCTTCTTTGATATAGAATCCTTTGGCCTCAAGATTTGCGCCTCTTCGTTGGAGCTAACCGAACGAGAAGGGGGTCCATCCTTCAGCAGTAAGGGCTTTTTCTTCTTCCTCTTAACCTATTTCCAAGCTTGCTCGAGCTCTTCATGGACTTCCACCACCGTCAAAGCAGGGTTGGGGATCTAGACAGAAACAAAGGAAGCAAGATTGGCCTGGACTTGCTGCGTAGCTCTACTCAGGTTGTTGGTGGGTGGGACATCGGCACACCTGTGGCCACATGTACCACAACTAGGGCACTCAACCGGCCTCCATTCATACTCAATAGGAAGCGAGTGTGACACCCCTTTCAAAACCACATCAACCGATGTGCATCTTGATTGCTTTGCATAAATCTCGACGCACACCCTAGCAAAAGTAGTCATTTTCATTTGCTTCGTGCGTCGATCCACATAGAGGGGTTTCCCCATAGTGCTTGCAATGGTACTTATTGCCGGCACCGACCAAAGATCAAAGGGAAGGTTCTTCAATCTAATCCAAATTGGAATCGAGGATTGATTATCTTTTTTTTAACTCCATGAGTGACTGCCATTGTCGAAGGATGAGGGGAACCCTTGCAACCATTAAGGGTCCATCCTCAAGAATCTTTCTATGGAACACGTGGTCCGGAATATGAAAGAAGAAGAAATATTGATCATTGGCCATTACTTCAATGAGCTTAGGCCCCCAAGCATGCATCAAGGGTTGCTCCGTGAGCTTGCATGGGAGTTTCTTCCCTACATTATATCCAACGAGCCACTCATGCCACTTGGGATCAATAGCCTCCAGCACTTCCTCAGATAAGATAACAATCGGTTTATTGTCAACAAAGGAATGAGGGACATAGGATAGGCCATATCTTTTTACAACGAGTCACGCAACATTAGCCCAAGAACGGGTAGGAAGAAGGTTCAAGCTTCCTAGTTGCTGGCCAGAGGCTTGTGGTTGCTTGGAAGAGGACCACGTGGCTACGTCCCTAAGAGCACCCCATGCAAACTGAAGCCTTAGGAGGCAACTGCTAGTTTTCCTACAACGCAGCAAAGGCTACTTCGGTAGAGTCGGCCTGACCCGGACGCATAAAGGAATGGGCAACAGGGGTATGGGAAAAATGCCCATTTAAACTACCAGCTTCAAGCTAGGCCTCACTTAAAGGGCCTCCCACATTAGCAGCGGAGGAAGTCATAAATGCAGCAAAAAAAAAAAAAAAACCTTCAGCCAGCCCTATAGACAGATCTCAACCTAACACAATAAAGCCATTGCATAATTTATGGGCATACCAAGAGGACTTCGATGGGATGAGGAGGGAGAGCAAACAAGACTGGTCTCCAACGCTGAGATCCACCAAGCAGCTAAAATGCCTAGCACGAGTAGGCATCTAGATGGGATGAATAGTTCTTCAACCGCGAACCAGGGAGGGCTAGAAACTTGCGGCCAAAACAGAGGAAACGGATCGGTGAGAATGGAGAGGGAGGTGAGGCGAACCTATTCTCCAAAGCTTGGCTCAAATGACCGACCCTACCGCACAGGATGAACAGAACTCCAAGCGAGAAGATGCAAGAACAGTACCGCATTCTAGAGTGAACCAAAGCTGGAAATGTAGGAAATGCAGGCCAAATCAAGGGAAACGGGTCGATGGGCAAAGGGAGGGAGGGTAGACGACCCTACCCTCTAAAGCTTGCCTCAAACGAACACCTAAAAACCACCAGGACAAGCAGACCACCAAATGGGATGAACAAAAGCCCAATCGCACCTTTGGGAGAGTCCGGTGAAATTTCTTTGGCATTTGTGCAAAGCTTTGATTTAGTTGTACTTCATCATTGAAAGTTTCACATTAAGGAAAACATAACTATGATTTAATTTTAGAAAATCTTCCAATAAGGTTTTATTTTGTTGCATCCAATCATCTCATTAGAAACACACAATTGTGCTAAAAGGTTGTTCTTGTAAAAATTCTTTTAGATTCAACTTGATAATAAATCTATAGATTTGATTGACAACATAAAAAGAAGTTCGGGCTTCTTAGAAACTTCTCTCTTCGGCAAAGCTAATTTCTAGAGAAGTAAAACCTAAAAGCAAAAAATATAATATAATACCTCTAACATAAACAATTTACTCATAATAGAAAAAAAAAACAAAATATGTGATATTCTGAAATATGACAATTAGATTCTACATAAAAATAAAAAGTTGAAAAAGATTAAAAGAAAAAAAAAGTATATAATTTTAGGGTCTCTATCTTAAATTGCAATTGAATAATTGAGAGAATTCTTTAATGATAATGGGGTGAATTTAGTCGGTTGAAATAGTCCCCTCCTAGTAAAGATAGGTTGGTCATTTCACATATTACGCTATCAAACTCAATTGTTAAGGCAATAATGATCTCATTCTCGTTCCACTGGCTCTACTCCCAATGTCCAAATGGGGCCTGGCTATTCAATCATTTTTGTAATGAATTTCTATGTAGGTTTTTCATAAATAAAAAATAATGTGCTACAATTTATATTTTCAAATTTTACTATACCGTGTCAACCTTTTACTCATTACTTTTCAATATCATGAAAATCTACCCTTTTTTATATCTATTAAGAGATATTTAGAATTCTTCAAATTTCGACATGGCGTTTGACGGACGGTTGCACTTCAAAGATGGGGGATTGATGCCATCTTTGGATACCTAGCTAGAATGAGAGTTGAGTTCTTATTGTCAATCTGAATATTTTCTCTGGTTGATGCTATTAACATTGGTGCTTGGTGTAGGTTGAATTTGTGTTAGCTTGTTAAGTCAATTGGATTGTCAAGAGTGCTAATCTTGTTCTATGTATATATAAAGAACATGTAACCGTGCTCTTGTAGAGAGAAAGGATAATGCATCCCATCTTCCATCATTTTTGTAACTAAATGTATGATTTATCTCACCTTGTATGTACTATAGTCTCATGTAAATCTAGGCTTTTTAATCGTAACTACTCGATTTACATGAAGGGTTGTATGTACTATAGTCTCATGTTAAAGGATGTCTTATAGTTTCTTGTGATAGTCATTTCAGGCGATAATTATCTCAATATATGTAGCGTTTCAGTGTCAACAACTTCCATTCTCAATTGAGAACTTTTAGAGTGGATATAGCAAATAGCTATAGAAGTAAGGGGTGAGTATGATCCGGATTGGGCAGTCTACCTCTTAACCCTAGGATCAATCCGCACAATGCTGATCCATAATTTTTGGGACCGAGAACCAACTCTATTGAGCTTGGGACCAAGGACCGGACCGACCCAGTGAGTTCAATCTGATTCTAGGATCAACCTGGGACCAATCAATAATTTTTTATTTTATTTTTTGTGCTCCTTAAAAAAGCGATTGAAGACCAAATTAACCCAATGAATTCGGTTCGATTATAGGGTCAACTGAAAAACCAATAATTTTTTTATTTCATTTTTTGTACGCCTTGAAAGGGCAATCGAAGACTGGACCGACCCAATGGGTTCGATAACAAGCGAGATCAACTAAGAAAGGCAAGTGATGAGGGTCGAGTGGGGTGAGCGTTGAACAAAGTGAGCATTTAGTGTCGAGTGAGGAGCAACAAGCCAAGTGAGCATCGAGTGGTGAACGGCACGAGGGACCCAAAGCAAGCGAGACGAGTGTCGAGTAACAAGCGGAAAAGTTGTTTCTTTCGATTTTAGCAAATTGAAAACTAATAAAACATATAAATAAAAGAGAATGAGTACTAGAGGAAAATGTCGTAAGGAGTTGTCTATACCCTTTTAGACATCGTGAGAACTCCTAAAAAACATTTTCCCCATTCATAAATTATAATTATTAACGCTGTAAAAGACATTAAAAATTTAAGTTATTAAAAAATAATATAAAATTACTTGAACTCATCGTTAAAGAGCCGTTTAATGTTGTTAATATCGTTTATTTTAAGGTTTTTTCTATATAAAAAAATTATTAAAAATATATTAGATATAATATAATATATATATATATATATATATATATATATATATATATATTCGGGTTGGATCGACCCTAAGATCCCAAAACCGAGGACCAACCCGCATAGTGTTGATCCAGAAATCCCAAGATCAAGAACCGACCCAGTTTTTTGAGAAACGGACCAAGACTAGTAGGGTTAAGCTGCCAGTCCAGAGTTGGTTCAAAGTTGACCCTGGACCAATGCTCACCCCTAATTAAAGTACAGACATAGAAAGTAGAATTTTTCTGTAGCAATTATGCTAACCCATTAATTTCACTTCATGTCAGTCTCTCAATGCTCTAAGATTGAACCTTTTCTTTGGCCCGTTGAATTTGAATCAGTTGACAGCAGATCACGTTTCACAGGCTTTTTGAATGGCTCTAGTTTGTTTTATCAAAGTTCAATACCTGCATCAACCTTGATATGCCACAGAGCAAAGGAAGCCACCATATACTATAACAGAGCAAATAAATTACATGGCAAAAATTGAAAGACAAAAAGCCCCGCTAATATTCCTTCCATGACCGTGAAATCGATCCAATAAGTCGTAGTAATTCTAGGTTTACAGGCCTCGAAACCGGTGAAACAACCCACAAGAAATGTCCATAACCCGGCCACGCGATAGAAGCCCTTACATATACCACATTATTTACATTCATACATCACGGTAACTATCTATACACATATCCACGCCTAGGAAGTCTCTCTTTTGTTGCTGAGTTTGGCCCTCGTGATCGATTCTAGTAAACACCTCTCTGGTATGGACGTTCGCAGAACTCGCCGCCGAGATCATCGCAAGCCTCTGCTGGGAAAACCCTGCAAAAGAAATCAAAAGAAGTTCAAGGATTTTTCTGAAACAAATTACCGGAATTTTGCCGGCGACACTTTAAACAAGGTATCAGTGGGCTTACGTTTTAGGACTGGTGTATTCAAGATATTCCCTCTCGATGGCCTCCGGAGCCTGCACCGCCGTGCTGATTTGGGCCGCAGGATTGAGCTTGGCTTCAGGGTATGCGTCTGCTAAGCATGCTTCGCCACCAATGGTTTCACAGGCTTCTGCTGGGAACACTCTGTCAATGACCAGACTTTTGTTGAGTCAAATTTAGCATCTAGCTTTGTCTACTCTTTTACACATTCACTAATCAAGAGACACTTCTATGTAGACATGAGGGAAAAACTTCAGGAAAAATGGCAATTCAGTTTAAAAAAAGAAACGGAAACTGGTGTCGTACGAGAACGAGGAGCTGTAATCGACTGTCGCAGTTTCAGAGGCCGCTGGAGAAGCTTTCGCCGGGGAGACTCGAGACAAAACTGAAGAAGAGAGCTTGGAAGGCAAAGCCAAAGGCTTGGAGAGGTTCTTCGATGGGGTCACCGGAAGGAGGGGCGGGGCGAGGAACAGAGCTGCCTGCATCTTGAATGTTTTGAGTGTTTGCGAGATTTGATGATAATGTGTTTTGTGTTAATCGCAGAGAGATTGAAGCCCAATTTATAGGGGGTGGATAGGATGTTGGGAAGTGAAGATATTTGTGAAACTTTGGATAAGGTATGACCCTTTTTCACTGAGAAACTTTTTTGAGAGATGGAGAAACTTCAGCAAGTTCCAATCGTTTCGGAGATATTTACGAATCGCTTGGAAATTTCTCTTTTGCCACCCTCGAGAGAAATATCTTGAGGAAGATACAAAATTGGTACAGCCCAACTGGGACTCGATCAGCGATGTTGAAGTTGCATTGCGTTGGCACACTGTTAGCTAGTGTAGCCGATGGAGACGTTTACAATCAGAAAATGTGTATTCCCGCTTCATCGACGGTTATCGCCATTTGGTTCGCATGTTGGCTTCAAGGCAGAATTTGTCAAGATAAATATCCTTTTGAAATATCACTGCTTACCATATGGTAAGCTCAGAAAACGGGCTATGGAGACGCGCTTTACACTACCAAGATTTCCGTTGACCGGTCCATAATGACGTGTAAGTATGCCACCGTGTTGAGATATCTTATCTACCTCTCCAGGAAAATAGAGGCTTACGTGTAGAATCTTCATTTTCCTTGTCTGTATGTTTACTGCTATTCATATCTTTCAGTGCTCATTGCACTTAAAATCTAATCAAAAAGTTTGTCAGCACCCTCGATAACAACATAGATACAAAATGGCAAAAGCTCGGGACAAAGCAGCATCTCAAGCGATGCCACCTAGATCCTAACACCCGGCTAAGATAATAATCCACAAGGTATGAAGTATGAACTCAAGTTGATCTGAACTTGAACAAAGCTGCATGAAGATTTGGCTTCAGTTCATGTATATTTCCTCAATGATTTAAACGTGGAGATGTGGCAGGAAGCAACAAGTGATGGGGTATTCTCTTGGTTCCTTCTGATGTAGAAAACCTGAAAGCAGAGCATGTCAAAAGTGCAGATGCTCATTATACCTCAAAACTGCATGCTAAAAGGCGGAGCACTGCACTTGCAACCTCATCAACCAAGATACGACATTGTGAGATGAATACTTAAGTGAAATCTCCCACCACACCAATATTAAGTCGCCAGAAGGTATTGATCATGCCTCTGATCTTAGAGCGTGCCGTACACAGACAAGATCATCCAACTTGTTTCCATCCATTTTGTACAGGGATACACCTTCCATATGGATAAAATGATCTCGTGCTTCCTTCCTTAGCTTCTCTAGAGGCATGAGTTCCCATTTGCTGTAATTCGAATATTTCCTGAGATCACTCATGTCTGAAGAACCAGAGACCCGCCCATTGTTTTTAGGGTCTGCATTGCCCCAAACCTTACAACTACCAAACTGTCCCTGTCCACCACTCTGACCAGCTTGACTCTTCTTTAAGCGCAATGCAGCCGCATGAGCACTTCTTATCATATCGCGATTAGGCACATCTGACCAATCTTGCTTCATTTTGGCCCTCATGGGAGAATGGATTCTTATAACCTGACAAGACAAACCAAGTTAGATAAACCATGGAGAAGAAATTCGGTAAGAACTACATGCATGAGATAAGTAACTCAAAATCTATTCCATACACCAAGGCACTCTAATAGCTGATAATAAGCCCGCCCTTGAAGTGGATTATGACCTTTCTTCGGTTCAGAGAAATAACGAGTCCTGCAAGAAAGATTTGAAAATTGATCAGCAGCGCAAATGGACCTACAACTTTTCACCACCCAATAAAAGTGAGCAGGTAAACTCGCAGTTCATTTAGGAGAAGAAAATGATGGCGTTTTGATGGCTATGGTAATGTTCTAGGTACTTATCATCTATTCAAATCATTTCCATGATAAATTTTCTGCAAAAGTCACTACACAAAGGTACTACACTTTTTTTTTGGCTTTTATCTCAGATCAAACCGGAAGCATGTCCCTGATCCTCAACGACACATATTAAAAGATCTGCTACCAAATTTGTCATAACAAGAGTAAGCATATATGCAGTTAGTTGCATACAATTTCACAATAAGAGGAAATCACATATTTGAAAAGATCATTGCAAGCAGTATAAGAAAAGGGAATTGAAGATAAGTGGAATGACTTTGCACACTTGTGGTAAGAAAAATTAAATGTCCCAGGCAATCCCAGCTCCTACTCCTAGATCACTCCAACTCAAGTTTACAATCAGTTAAAAAATCTCTCTTTTGAGATCAGTAGTCATCAGATATAGAAACTAAAAGAAAAGGCATGAAAAGAACATGACTAGTGCACATGATCATACAATCAAAATGCTAAATACATTACTGAAGTTGGGTATCATCAAAAACATCCAAGGAAGCTAACATTATGAGTAAGAATGGAACTAACCATTCTGTATAACCTGGATCAACCGTGAAACCATATATGTCAACAATATCGCACATAGAGAGTGCTAGCTCAATAGACTTCATTCCAGTCCCCTTTGCTCCTCTGCGCAACACAATCCCTTGGAACAGATAGACAGGATTTGGAACTTTCTGCGTATGATATAATAAAAAAGGTAACTGCATTGATCTAGAGACAGCTGATTCTAAATAACTTGATTGACAACATTAAGCAAAAATCCATACAGTCCATTGGTTCAGGGCAAGCATTTAGTGTAAGAAATGCTAACTGGATCAGGAATAAGCACAAGGCAGCTGTGGAAATAGGAGCTTTTTGTAGAAAGCATAGAAACTAGCCATCAAGATATGTTCAACTAATTTATCAGTTGACCAAGGAACTGGAATACATGAACAAAATGCTCACCTTTATCATTGCATTGAAGTCTCGATGAGTCACACTTTTGATTATGAGTACCTCATCATCTGCAGGAGAAAATTAGGAGTAATGACAAATGCAGAGAATCTACATCAACAATGCATGATTCAGAGAAAAATTTCAGAGACAACTCCTTACTATATTGAAACTCAATCAACATGCCATAATCATCAAAACCTCCTTTAAAGGCTACACCCCCATCAGAGGTGAAGGTCTGACCCCTTTTCGAGAGGATTAACCCCTTTTCTATGTCAATGATTTTGGGGTCAACCTCACTCACCTTCAACAATATGTGCAAAAAAAATTAATTGAAGGAGGGGATGTCCTTCAAATTACGGTAGAGTACAGGGTGTCTACAAATTTTCCCTAATTCAAATTATTTGCACCATTAAAAGAAGAGAACAGATGAAAAAAGTGTAATGAGACCGAGAACCGAAAGCAGATACAGCTTTGATTTTGTCAATTATGTATCGAAAAATTGGCAAATAGCAAGGGAAACAAGTACTTGGGGAAAACCAGGATTTGATAAATTTCTACTTTGTTCCAAAAGATCAGAACATACCAGACCCATTCAGTATGGCAATCATGTTTCGAGCACCACCACGAACGACGAGGCGGAAATCCCTTTTCATGCCAACATATTTGGCATATTTCTGTATTAAGTGAGAAGCCAGAAAAAAAGGGCCAAAAAAGGAAGCCAGAATAAGCACAATTCCATTTGCTTGCAGCAATCTAATCAACAGGAAGGTACTTGGCAAGAACTAGGAATAAAGCATCTACTTCACAAACATCACTCAATGTATGAAATTCATGCGAGGGAGAAAACGACTCAACGATTATAACCACATAATGTATACAATAAAAGTCAATAGACAAGAAAGTAAATGCATGTTTCTTCAAGAGAGAAAAGGCAACCAAAAAAAAAAAAAAAAAAAAAACTCAGTCCTTTAGTAAGTATAAAGTTTCATACATAATGACAGGAAGCATTATAGCTCATGTACCTCATTAACAGGAGCCTCATTTTCTCTAATTACAGCATCATGACTGTCTATCTCTTCTCCAAACTCTGTCTTCAACAAATCTCCAGAGTTTCCGACAACAGCACATCTGTGAAACTGTCGGGGGTGAAAGGGAGGATTTGATGGTAGAATCATATTCAAATGCTCCTCACAAAGAGTTCGATTGTAGCATTTATCAGCACCCCTAGAACCAGTCAATAAGCACAAGTTAGCAGCTGCCAGGCATTCCAAAATTAAACTATTACAGATGAATGGGAAAAAAGATAGTCAGCAAGAGATTTCACAGCTGTGCTATTCTTTTTGCCGCATATTCCAGCCATCCATCTGGCCGAGCATCAAGATATTCTCTAGTCAGCACGGTAGTCATGTTACGATACTGCACCCTAGACACATTAGCTCAAATTATCTCCCCAAAGACCCTACCAATAATCCAGACAAAAGTACAATGGTACTGACCTGTTCCCACAACAAGATGGCCTCACAGACATCATACTTGTACTCCAAGGGCTCAAAGATCTTAAACTGTGCATTGTACTATAAATAAAGACTACAAGGTTCAGCCACTCAGAATAATAAACCAGGATGAAGGACTAAATGACAAGGAGAGAGGGATCCGACCCAAGTACTGTTAGTGCCTTTTGGGAACTTCAGGACTAAGTTGCAATGATCAATTATGTGCACGGAAAGCCCAAGCCCTCTCTTGGCCTACATCAGAGAATCAGTGACTCAGCACCCAGCATACTTCAGCAATGAAGATTCATCAAAACCCATTGCGCATATGCAGCAAATGCACGCAAATGCTATAATACCAAGCTATAAGTAGCGACTAACTTCGCAATATCAACCAGAAAAGGGACGGAATTCCCTCCCAAAGCCCAAATAACAAGAACACGACCCATCTACCAAGGTCAGCCAAGCCAAGCCAAGCTTAGCAACCACAATTGCGAAACGTTCACCACAACAGCTCCAAAACATCGTCACGCGATTCAGAGAGATGGGTAACGCGGATCGGTTCGAGAAGGTTTTCGGGGACTAACCACGCATTGTTGCACGCTGGACTGGAAACCGGACAAGACCCGAACTTCCCGCCCGTCGAGATCCGAACTTTGGTCCCCTGAAAAACCCACGAAATGGTCCCCTGAAAAACCCACGAAAGCGAAAGAAGGAAAGGAGTAAGGGATCGAAATCGGCAAGTGACCGAACCCAAGTTTCGATACGGAAGCGAGGGGAGGGGAAGGAGGGAGGCAGGAAACGGGAGGCGACCTGCGAAGAAGGAAGATTGGGTGGCGAAGACGAAGAGGCAGAGGAATGCGGCGGCGCAGGCCAGATGCGGGACCGCCAGCCGCCCGCCGTTGCTGCCGGTGGAGGAGGAAGACGACGGTGCTCTGTGGTGGTGTCTCATCCTTCCCTCGCCGCCGACACAGAGAGAGAGAGGAGGGAGAGACCGGTAGAAACGGAGATCGCCGTTTCTTTATACGCTCTTTGACAGGGGGGTCTCCTGAAAACAATGACGTGGCGTATAACATCATGTGTTGAAATCGAACTCCTTTTCTTCCCTTTCTTTTTTCACTCTTAATCGACAAAAAAACTTACATTCTAACAAATATTTGCTAAAAATGATCGTCCATTTAGACACAAGCTGTTGTTGATAATAGCTAATTTTTTGTTGGCTAATTATTTCAAATAATAAAATTAATCGTTTTAGCACATTTCATAAAAAAAAAAAAAGTGACCAATTAATCAACCAATAAAACTACTTGTTATAAATAACATTTGTTGCATGGAAACATATAAGTATTGACTAGTTTGGCTAATATTGAACTTGGTAAAATGAAATGGTTAAATAATTAAAAAAAATAAGTTTATTCAAGAATAGCTACTCCTACTATTTCGGCCCAAAGCCTTGAGCGTTGTATAAAGGACAAGTTGTAGAAGTAACTCATTACCTTCTAGGTGAAATTGTCATAGAAAATTATATTCCAAATTACTCATTTTTAATGAAACAAATAAATCTTAATAATGAGAAGAGTTCTTTGGTTCATCTTGAGAACAGTAACCAGCAAATTACATCTATAATAAAAAAAAAAGTTATTGACAAAATACTTACTTGATAATGCGTTAATAACTTATCAATAGATTTTGATAAACACCATAAGTTGATATTTAGCAACTATATCAATGATCTTCCAATATTTACTTTTATGGGTTATCAACTTATTGAACCTGCTACCTTGGAGTGATAACCTTAATCTAAATAATGCAACAATATCCATTGCATTGTGAGACTAACTAATCCTAATCACTTATCAACTTTGGATCTATTTGGTTTTGTAAAGTACGAATATAGTTTATTCTTGTAGCTTAAGGGCCTTTGAAGTTAGTAACTTTTATTTTCTTCTTTTTATTTTGGTCGAAGTAAATCCTATATCAACAAACATCACATTAAGGTTATGTTTGGTCATCTGGATTTTTAAAAATAGAATATGAAATTCAAGAATTTTATCATATTCATTTGATGAATCATAATAATAAAATCGGATATGTTTATATTATAGCATATACATTATTTAGCATAAACTGTATATCAGTGTAAATAAATGTAAAAATTCACGAATGAAGATGGTAAAAATCTTTCGCGACACTCTTGTCTACTTTGTTTTTATTTTCCTTTTTTTAAAATTTTTCCTCTCTTTTTTAAAGTATTTTCCTTTTTATTTCTTTTTCCCCTTTCCATCATTCTCTAATAAAATTTTATTAAATAGTAAACTATACTAATAAACCTAAGGTACTACTACCTTAAAATACGTAATAAACATAAATATATGTATATATATTGAATTTGCATTATAAGATAAAATTAAATTCAAATATATTTAAGTAAAAATAAGATTAACTTAAAAAGGCTATATTGTCATTTTTTCATTATTTTGAATTTTATATATTAGACTTCAAATATCATTTTTAATGAAATATTATTTTAATTTTATTAATCTAAAAATTTTGTTATTCGAGAAAAATAATTTTCTATTATGGATATTAAAAATCACATCAACATTTATCTCATCTCCCTCATAGAATAATTTTATCAATGTCATATCTCTCTTATATCCAACTTTATCATATTTTGAATAAGTTTCAAATGCCGAATAAGATATAAACTAATATTAGTCCCTAATATTTTATTTTATTTTTATTTTTATTCATTTCGAAAAGGACAAATATTGTCGCTCGCATCGGGCGAGGAGCACCCGGCGGCGGGCGAGGGGCTCCTCGCCCGACCGGGGGAGGGGCTCCCTCGCTAGATTTGCGAGGGGCTCCTCGCCCGACGCGGCGAGGGCTCCCTCGCCCCGATTTGGTAAGGGAGCCCCTCGCCCGACGCCGCCGAGGGGCTCCCTTGCCCGACTGGGGAAGGGCTCCTCGCGGATCTACGAGGGAGCCCCTCGCTCGGACGCCGGCGAGGGCCGCCCTCGCGTGTCCGGCGAGGTCGACCCGCCGAGCCGGGGCTTCCCTCCGTCGGAGCCGGCGGAGGGAAGGGAGAAGAAGCAAAAAATTAAAAAATTAAAAAATTTTAAATAAAAAATAAAAAAATAAAAAAGGAAAACAAGAACTAAGGACTAAATCGAATATTTATTAATGGTACCTTTCAAGTTGATTTGACTAGAGTATCTTCATTTCACACATAAAACACCCGAGTAACTTTCATCAGTTATCAATTTTTATCTTAATTTTAAGAACACCAATATTTGTACTTCCAAGTTTACCAACAACTTTATTACTATAACGATAATTATTTTTGTGACTTACCAACGCCTTTGAAGTTATAATTTTCATTTGAATTACCAACCTTAATATGACTGGCGTACCAACATTGTTAGGTAAAGATAGCATAGTAAATTTTAGTCACTTGCAACATTTTTTATGACTCAGTTTTGAAAATTAACAACTTTCCTTTATATTTCTAGAATTACCAACTGCTTTAGTAAACTATCAATATTTATTTTCGTGACATACGACTAGCTTTTATTCGAATTTATCAACTTTAATTTGATTGATGTACCAATATTCATCACATTATGATACCAACTAATTTTAGCCAGTCACCACCTTTTTATCTTGCTTGGTTTTGAAAAGTACAACCATTTTTTTATACTTAAAAGATTACCTTAGTAATTTATTTTGTCTTACCAACGCATTTGAAGTTACCAATTTTTCTTCGGAATTATCATTCTTAATTTCATTGATGGCATCTTAATGAAACGAACATTGGTACATCAGTTGAATTATAGTTGGTAATTCCAACTAAGTTTTAGTAACTTCATATATGGTGAGCCACAAAAATAAATGTTAGGAAGATTATTAAAGTAGGTAATTTTGAAAGTAAAAAAGAATGTTAGACTTTTGCAAACCAAGCAAGATAAAACAGTTGATAATGACCAAATGTAGTCGATATCTTGATGTGAATAATGTTGATATGTCAACTAAATTAAGGTTGGTAATTTTGGATAAAAATTTGTAATTTCAAAAGAGTTGGTAAACCACAAAAATAAATGTTGGCAGATTATTAAATTAATTGATAATCTTGGAAGTATAAAGAAGTGTTTGTACTCTTCAAGATCTATCATGATAACAAAAAAAAAAAATTATTGGTGAGTGACTCGAAATAGTTAGAATCTTCATGTGACAAATGTTGGTACACTAATCCAATTAAGGTCCATAGTTTCATATGAATTTAGTAACTTTCATAGCGTTGTTGAACCATAAAAACAAACGTTGATATATTATTAAAATTGTTGAAAATTTTAACAATGTCATAAATGTTGGCACCCCATCAAGTTTAGATCGGTAACTTTGCAAATTCAGTGCCTTCCAATGTGTTGGAAAACCACGAGATATATCTTGATAGATGATTAAAATTGCTGACAATTTTTTAAAACATATATAAATATTGGTCTCCGTAAACAAGTTCGTGGAATGTCAGAGTTTTCTAGGGTGAAGAAGTATAAAAGAATTGTTCAAAATACATATTGCAATTTTACTAATCCATCCTAAATCTTTGATTTCGTCAATTTAATCATAAATATTTTTACACTTCGCTAATTGAGCCCATTCGAATAATTTTGATCTAAAGTTGCTAACATGGATATCAACTGCTTTATTTGGCAAGACTCATGCTAACTTGGATAGATTTTTAATAATATTATTTTATCTTCTTTTATTTTAGGGTTAATACCTTGAAAAACCCCAAACTGGTACATCTGTGACAAATTTACCCAAAATTATTTTTTTGACCATCAAAAACCCCAAACTGGTACACTTGTGACAAATTTACCCCGACTGACCATAAAAAACCATAAACTGGTATATTTATGACAAATTTACCCCAAACTAATTTATTCGACTACAAAAAATCACAAACTAATAAATTTGTGACAAATATACCATTAGCTAAATTGGATTAATACCACAAAGAAATCACAAAAATTGTAAACTATGACAAACTGATCATAAAATCCCAAATTGGTATACTAATTAATTGTCACGTGTCATTTAACTTAATAATTTAACAATAAAATTTAACGAAAACTAACAGAGGGTAAATTTGTCACAAGTGTACCAGTTTGGGGTAAATTTGTCAAAAGTATACCAGTTTAGGGTTTTTGGTGGTCAAAAAAATAGTTTGGGGTAAATTTATCACGTTTTTAGGGTATTAGCCCTTTATTTTATTTTCCTTCTTTTCTTTTTTTTTTTTTTTTTGGTCCTTTTTTGTGCTAGACAGCCCCGAGCAAGGCAACCCTTACCCAAGCTAGGCAAAGGGCCTTCCTGCCCTTGCATGTGGCTACAATGGCCTTGGGTGAAGGCTTTGTAGCCCTACTGACCATGGCCAAGGGTGTGAAGGCCTCACCAAATCTAGGCACACCTCACCCAATTTGAGTGAGGCCTTCCCAATCAATGAGGGTCACCATTGACTTTTGCGAACACAAAAAGAAAAAAAAAAAAAAAGCAAAGCAAAAAGGAAAATAAAAATAAAAAGTTCGAAAAAGATATTATAATACTATTAAAAATGATCTACGTTAGCGTCAATCGTTGCCATGTAGGATACTTAGCCTCCACATCAATAATTTTCAGCCGAAATTAGCCAAATGGACTCAATTAGCAAAGTACAAAAAGGTTTAGATTTGAATTGACAAAATTTAAAAATTTAAAACTAAATTGACAAAATTACAATATATTTAGGAATTTTTGGATAATTTTCCAGAAAAAAGTATAGCCGAATTTAATAGGATACACACTTGTGTTTTGATCATGTGCATCCTACGTAAACTATTTCAATTAGACACTTGGGGATCAACTTGGCTAAAGGAAAGAACAAATTGCATGGTGCATTTGATTCAGCATTCTCAACAAGCTTTCAGCCTCCAAAGCTCATTGAGAAAATATTATACCATTTGGCAACTATTTTAAATGAGCTTCTAAGTGAAAGTCGATATTGGGAAAGTTGAAAGCCCAATACTAGTAAAGTTTTCAATATTTAGCCAAATACTGAAACTCATTTTTTTTTTATTCCAAAACTACCTTACCAATTCTTCAAATTTTTTATTTTGTCTCTTGTTATTTTTTTAATTTAAAAAGGACCCAAGGGTGGTTTTTGCTGGGCTTTTTGTGTGACGAGCATTTCCCCCGCCTCGTCTCTTCACTGCTTCATAGAGGAGTGAGCCTAGACCTCAATCTATCCTTGACTTTACATGAGCATTCATCGTCACTATCGAAAGAAATCGTCCCTCCAGACCAACTATGTTTGGTCCCGTTTGGTTCGGCATTTTGTCACCCCGACCTCCTCCTCTCTTGGCATCACCTCTTTCCTCGCCTCCACTCTTTTAATCTATGCCTTCACCATCACCAAAAACGGCCTGGTCCGACACACAGCAATCTAGCTGATGGTTGGAGATAATCCGACACCGGGAGAGAAATCAATGCTTCCAAGATCTTGAAAGCGCGTTGCGCAAAGGCATTAATTAGCATATCGGTCTCTTAAAATCAGCGATTATATCTACAAAATACATGCAATGCATCCTAATAAACGCGAGACGATCTTAATTCGTCTCAGAAAAATTACCATCAAAGGAGTTGCCACAAAAATCCGGAAGAATTGCAGAGACATAATGAGGATCAAACGGAAGCCTTAGTCCAATGTCTCCTCTGTCATTCAAGAATAGCTGCGAGAGCTTAGACTTGACAAAATTTTTACTTCCCATTTCCACCGGTCCATGTATTTTTTACTGGAGTGAATAGAGCACTTGACTCTTATACCAAGAAGGCCTCAAGAATTTGCAGCCTTTTTTTTCCTTTCTTTTGGCGACACTATTTACACCCCTATATGACTAAGTCCACCCAATTTCGATCATTTAGTTGCAATTTAAATTGGACTTTCCTTATTTTTTTAGTTTTTCAATATCTATGTAGGATCTACTTACCATAATTAAGGATTTAATATGTTTAGGTTTTCTTTGTTATAGATTGTCCATGTCTGTTGTAGGCGCTATGTTTTTTTTATTATTGTTAAATATTACTTCCATAAAAATTTGTTTTGTCAAAAAGAGAAATTTCCTAAAAATCCAGCTCTTTATCACACTGTCGATTTTTTTATGCATAAATTGTTAAGCAAATGAAATTTAATTAAATCAATACATTGCATAAATAAGATTTTTTTTTTTTAAATGCCAATGAAATCTCATTATTTTGGATTGACAAAAACTAATATCATTTATGAATTGTTCAAAAAACAACATCAATATATCTTATTGTGCATAATGTTTTTAGTGGGGAAAAGTACAGCGCAAGTGCCAAAACTTAAAGACGAATGGGACATTTAAGTGCCAAAAGTTAGGAAAGTGACACGTAAGTGTCACTTTTTTTTAAGAGAAAATATCACAAATGGTCCCTATACTTTTGCCTAATGTGCATTTTCGCCCGAACTTTCGATCGGCTCAATTTGATCCCCGAACTATTGATAAATGTCCAATTTAGTCCTCGACCTTTTGATCGGCTCAATTTGGTCCTTAAACTATTCATAAATGTCCGATTTAGTCCTTTGTTACTGTTTTTCCTTTTTTTAAATCTTTTTTAAATTTTTTAAAAAAATTTAAATCTTTTTTTAATTTTTTAAAATTTTTTAAAATTTTTTTGCTTTTTTTCTCCTTCCCTCCGCCGAAGCCGGCGGAGGGAAGCCGGCGTCCGGCGAGGGTCACCCTCGCCGGCGTCGAGCGAGGGCCGTCCCGCCGGACGCAGGCGGCGGCCCTCACCGGTGTCGAGCGAGGGAGCACCCCGGTGAGGGAGCCCCTTCACCGCGAGGGCGGCCCTCGCCCGACGCCGACAAGGGGACGCCGGCGTCGGAGGGCCCCTCGCCGCGACGAGCAAGGGCCGTCCGCCGCAAGGGAGCACGGGCGAGGGGCCTCGCCAAATCTGCGAGGGAGCCCTCACCCGACACCGGCAGAGCCGCCGCGTCCGGTGAGGGCGACCCTCGCCGGACGCCGGCTTCCCTCCGCCGGGTCTAGTGGAGGGAAGGGGAAAAAGCAAAAAAAATTTAAAAATTTTAAAAAATTTTAAAAAATTTAAGAAAAGGAAAAACAGTAACGAAGGACTAGATCGGACATTTATGAATGGTTCAAGGATCAAATTGAGCCGATCAAAAGTTTAGGGACTAGATTGGACATTTATCAATAGTTCAAGGACCAAATTGAGCCGATCGAAAGTTCAGGGACGAAATTGCACATTAGGCAAAAGTATAGGGACCATTTGCGATATTTTCCCTTTTTTTAAAAGTGCGACACTTAAGTGTCATCTCCGGCGAACCTCACCAGAAATCCCACGTGGCAATTTTTTTTTATTTCTTTCGTTTACGTGGCTCGCCGGAGTGCTAACTCAACAAAAAAAGACAAAAACAACGTCGTTTTTGAGAGGATTCGAATTTTAATATAAAAATTAATTAAATTATAAAAATAAAATATTATTATTATTATTATTATTTTATTATTATTATAAAAAAAAGTGGGCGAAAGAAGGCAACGGCTAAGGGCTGAGCCCTTGCCGCCGCCGCCGCCTCCTCACCGTCGTCGGGAAGGGCGGGCGACGTGGGGGGGAGCGTCAACCGGGGTGGCTGACCCACGGCCGGGCCCGATGACCTTGGCCAACCGACGGCAAGGGCCCGCAAGTCCTCACCGGGTCTGGGGGAGGGCTGCGACCCTCACCCCAGATCTGGCGAGGGCTCGTGGGCCCTCGCTACCAATTGGTCGGGCGCGGCCCTTGGCTAGGGCCTAGTGACCCCAGCCAACACTCCCCCATCGTCGCTAGCCCTTTCCGGCGATGGCAGGGAGGCAGCGGCGGCAAGGGTTCAACTCTCAACCGCTACCTCCTCTCCCCCACCTTTTTAAAAATATATATTAATAATTATTATTTATTTTTATAATTTAATTAAATTAAATTTTATATTAATTATATACCACGTCAGAAAACAAAACTACATCATTTTTGCTTTTTTTTTAGCCGCATTAACGTGTAAAATGACATCGTTTTGCATTTACCTCACCGAAAAATTGTCACATCAGCATTTTGGTTTTTTTTTTTCTGATTTTGGCACTTTTATGTCACTTTCCTAACTTTTGGCACTTAAGTATCCTTCCATGCCAAGTTTTGACACTCCAGGTGTCAGGCACTCGTTTTTAGTGCTTTCTTTTATATTGATCTAACGTCTTAAATGCTATGTACAAAAGTATCTCACTAGTATAATAAGGAAAGAGGATAAATTCTTTGATATTGTAAAGAAAGAGATTTGATACATAGAGTAAACTAATGAAATTAATGGATTCTAGTATTAGTGCCATTGCATTTTTCGGCACATTTTTAATTTGAAATTGGATACCCAATGCAAAAAGGGAGATTTGTCATCCCACGACTGAATCCTTTGAAATTCCACACATTTCACTATAAATGCTAGTTTCCCCTAGCCCTCCTTTAGAGCTTTGCACTTCCAATGTCCCTAAGATTGACCTTTTCTATGAGATTTCTTACCTCAACAAATATAGTAAAATTTCAGAGACTCACCTTTCACTTATAAATCTGTATTTTGCTTTTGCTAAACCATCCTCTTTTTCACCTATCCGTTCTATTAAGCGACTTATTAAGCATATTCCTAAAGAAGTTAAAGAATATGTCCAGTTTTCAAAATCTGACCATCATCCTATTCCAGCTACTCAACAAAGACACTTTGTCACCCTTCAAATACCTTATGACTTTCAACAAAATGGATACAACATGGATCTATCCACCTTCACTTTAATGCTATTAGACTTGCTTTATCCTTTCACAGAAAGAAGAGTTTACCAATGATTGCTCAAATGGTTCTCTTAGACACTCATTTTTTAGACTACCAGCATACTTGCATTGGTACCATTCAGACCATGATTGTCACCAAATTTAGTAAGAAAAAGGAAGAAACCACTTGCTCTATTTTTCCTACTATTTTTCCTACTATTTTTATGATGCAACCCCTAGACATCCAGATCCAAAATCCATGATTGAGTCCTTTGACTAGGGGGATGCCCTATTCATTACTACAAGGATACCCACACATGACACTGTTTTTGGGATCTTGATTGTTAGTGTTCTCTTTGTACAAATTCTCTGGATGAAGAAGAAAATGGTCAAAAGGTAGACTTTATCAAAGATACTTTGATGGAGACCCATTATCGGATCTCTTAGTGAAGATGGAGGAAAATACTAATTCATGGTCTCGTATAGACTATCTTAATCAAACCTCCTTTGAAAATCCTTGAACCATGTGAACCCTTTTGACCTCCTCAATCACCACCCAGAAAGTGTTGGAAAATAATACGCAGAAACAACATAACTTGCAATTTACGTCAGCACAAAATCACTAGAGAAATAAACGAGAAATAATAAGGACCAAAAAATTTATGTAGTTCATTTCGAGTATCAGTACCTACGTCCACGGAAAAAGTTAGCAGCAAATAATCTACTATAATTAGAGAATCAGAGTTTACAATTACTCACACGCTCGAGTGTTTCCCACACCTAGATTTAAACTTAAACTCAAAGTGTTTATAAATAAATAATTCACTTAGACATAAACTAACGACACAAAATCACCACGCATTCCAACTCAAAGTAAAATGCTATACGTACACTAAAACCAAAAACTTGTCCGCATGTTCTTTCTTACATACGAATCAGCGTTCTTCCTTCTCTTGATCGGGTGGCTTGTGTGGCGACTCCTTTCTGGTTTTCTTTTCTCGTGCAGCGCTCCTCAGCTTTTGCAGCTCCACCAAAAAAAAAAAAAACCCAAAGTTTTGCTTTTCTACGTGGGTGCCTAAAGTCAACAATTTGACCTTGGGCCCCCACCTTATGAAACTCCAATATCGTTTCTTCTTTTGCAGGTGCAAAAGATAGAAACTTTTTTTTCTTTTGTTTTTTTCCTCTTTTGTCTTATAGCTGTAGATAACTTTTTTTCTTTGCTTTCTTTGTACATCCAAAAGAAAAAAGTCCAACATAATAAAATAAAAATAAAAATAAAAAACTTCTTCATCCAATTTGTAATCTACTTGAGAAATCTTTCTCGACAAATTTAGTGTAACAAATCAATATCCGAATTCAAATTCGAGACATTAATTTAACAATTCTCCACCTTAACTCAACGTTTAAAGCCAAGTTATAGTGCTCATCATTTATATTGCTCTCCCAATGCCCCGACAGGCGTTCACTCTTCACAGACGCCAATAGAGAGCTTGAGCTCCGCCAAAGTAATAGACTTAGTTATCTGCTATAGCAATATTCTTTACAATAACATTACCCTTAGTTAAGACATCTTGAATGAAGTGATACCTGATGTTGATATGTTTTATGCACTCGCGATAAACTAGATTATACACCAAATATACCGCATCTTAGTTATCACAATGTCTATCTACACTTTTTTGTTCTAACCCAAAATCTAAGAGCAAATTTCGTAACCATATCGCATCTTTCACTACAAAGATTAGTGTCATGTATTCTACCTCAGTCGAAGACAAGGTAATGTAATCCTATAAGGACACTTTCTAACTAACTGTATCACCCGTTAGCGTAAACACATACCTTGCTAAAGATCTGCAATCATCTAAATCACCAGCGTGATTCGAATCCACAAAACTAGTGGTTTCATTACCATTACTATTTCTCTGGTATTCTATACTCACATTTATTATCCCCTTCAAATATCTGAGAATCCACTTCACAGTTTTCAAATGAGCTTTACTAAGATGCTTCATATAGCAACTAACCATACTTATCGCTTGTGGAAATATCATGCCTAGTGTACACCATAACATACATAATACTATCCACAACACTAGAATAAGGAACATGAGACTTATGCTTCTTCTCCTCCTTCTTAATCTGTGGTGATAATTTGTGCTTCGCTAAAAGTGTAACTTACGAATTTTACCAACTCAATATTAAAACGTATCACAATCTTCTCAATATATTTCTTCTAAGATAGACATAAAAGTCCTGCAGCCCTATCACGCAAAATCTCTATACCCAATATTTTCTTTGCAACACTTAAATCTTTCATCTTAAATTCAGAATTTAACTGAAAAAGCTAGTATAAATACCTAAATGGGGTGAATACATGTAAAAACAGATTTATCTAAAGATGTAGTAAAAATATTTTTCTTTTAAACTAAGTCTGTTAGAAAATAGATTTCTGATAAAGATTCAAACTCAAATAAAATGATTTTAAAATATAGCGATACTCAGAAGAATATCACAACAAATAAATTAAACGAGTTCATGAAAGAGAAAATAAACACAAGATTTATAGTGGTTCGACTTATATTAAGCCTACGTACACTCTTCCACGCTGATAGCCTTCTTGCCGAATTTCACTATGAATCAAAAGAGAATTACAGCAATAGAATACTGACTACTCAATAAAGAGTTTCTTTTTTCTCTCACTAAGTCACTCATTTGTATTTATCTCTCTTTCGAGTACATGTATGAGCATTATTGATGAAGAACAAGTAAGTTGAGAAGTTTTAGATTTTGGAATTCTAGCTTTCACGCATACCTACAAATGACCCTAAAAACCTCTTTAAATACTACCCCATGCCTTTATGATCGTTGACACTATCTAGAGGAATTCTTCCAATCAATCGTTGGACAGAATCAATCAAAGAAGATCTTGAACTATTTGAAAATTGATATGAAAGTCCGATGATCCTAATCGCCCATACAATGAGAATCTTGGTTTCTATAAGTAGATTCTTTCCAAAAAATAAAAACTTGCCTTCCAAATTGATTTTACCGAACCGTGATTGATTTCATCAATAATATCTAAAAAGGTAAGTAAGATTTTCAACCAGAAAGCCATATATATCTTGTTCGTACTGAGTCCTTGAAAGAAGAACAATAATCTTGAGTCTGATTATTTCTTCATTCTTCACTTGAGTTCAGTCTAAGTCTTCGTCTTCGTTAGAGTATAAACTTTGATAGAATTCCACAGAAATCTAGTATTCCTCATAATAAGAATAAGACACTCGGACCCCTAGAGTGCAAAAAATTAGCACAAATGGACACTTAAATGCAAAAATTAGAATAAAATGGATCACTTAAGTATCAATCCAGCCAAAATGCCGGCGTGGTGATTTTCCAGCAAAGAAAGTATAAAACGACATCGTTTTGGTGCTGATGTGGTAAACAATTAATATAAAAATTAATTAAATGAAAAATACATTTAAAAAAAAAAAGGAGGGAGGCGGCTGAGGACCGAGGCCTCGCCACCGCCGCCGCCGGAAGGGCCGGCAACCGGGGGAGGGTCGACCGAGTTTGCCAAGCGCTAAGACGGTGGGGAGGCAGTTGCGACGAGGGCTCAGCCCTCAGTCGCTTCCCTCCTTTTTTTTTAAATTTAATTTTTAAATTTTTTATTTTTTATTTTTTATTTTTAAATTTTTTAAATAAATTTCATTTAATTAATTTTTTACCATGTCAGCACAAAAACGACGCCGTTTTGCACTTTTTTTTTGGAAAATCGCCATGTCGGCATTTTGGCCGAATTAGCACTTAAATAATCCATTTTGCTTCGATTTTGACACTTAAATATCACTTTTGTAACTTTTGGCACTTAAGTGTATATTTATGCCAACTTTTGGCACTTAAAGCGATCTTTAGCCTAAGAATAAGAATAGAAATAGAAAAGTTTTGTCAATTTCAAAATCTAATAAGAGTTTTCTCAACATTAACCACCTCTTCAACAAATTAATATTAAACATATTCTTAACTGCTATCAGCATATCATCAACATAGAGTAATAGATAAATCAAAAAGCTATTCTCCAATCCCTTAAAATAAACACAACTATCCATCCGATTCACCAAAAAAAAAAAAAAAACACAACTATCCATCTGACATTTTGAATAGTCTTGACTAGCCATGAAAACATCAAAACGCTTATACCATTGCCTAAAAGATTATTTTAGTCCATACAAAGATTTCTTTAACAAACAGACATAAGCTTCATTACCCAGAATGACAAATCCCTTTGACTGCCTCATGAAGGAGGGAAATAATTTTTGAGTGATGAGGGTTTGGAAAAAAAGGAGGGAGAGAAATAATTTTTAGGCAGTGAGGTTATTTTTGTTAGAAAAATAAATAAATTGGCTAATAATAGTTTCCAAAAGTAAAAATACTGAATTTTCAATAATAATAAATTTTGATCATTATAGAAAATTATAAATTCATTTAAATAAGTTTATTATAATATTTTTTAGTCATTAGTTTCATCTAAAATTTTTGTTAAAGTTAGAAATATGTTCCCAAATATGGGTACACGTTAATTATAAATGTCTTTCAAATTTCCTACGAATAGATTTATTAAAATTATTAATGTAAATTCATTGTAAGCATTTTTATTTATTTATAGATTTGAATTAAATTAATTAAAAATAAAAATAATCATTTTATATATAACACGCCCAACACGTGTAAATTCTCTATTTTTAAAAAATGACGTGTTGAAGTGCGGTGTCGCATGTCGGTACTACTTAGGGACTTAGTCAACCTCTCGGGGTTTGTAATTTGCTTGCTACTATTAGAGCAAAGGTGTCTTGCTTAATACAAGGTAGAAATATTTACTACTTTCTTTTCCTCTGTTCAGTGGATATATGTACAGCAGCTCTCTTCGTCACTAGTGGAAAATTGAAAGAAAGGAGAGCAAAGGAAGCTCGAGATTAGCTTATACAGAAGAAAGGTTTAAAAACTGCCGCACGTACTGTTCAGGAGAAATATGCTTCTCCTCAAGGACCAAAGACCTGAAGATAATCGATGTCGAGAAGAAAAGTGCGAATTTCCATTGCAGTGAATTCGACCACCAGCACTTCAGGATCGATAGGCCCTCCTCTCTTTACAAGTTCCTCAGTGGAACTCTCGAAGATAATCGAAGTCCAGAAGGAAAGTTCGGATTTCCATTGGGGCGAGTTCGACCACCAGCTTTTCAGGATCGACAGCCCCTCCTCTCTTTACCTCTGGTTCTTCAGTAGAACCTTCGACTTTCCAGATTAACCTCCTCTTCTCCATGTCCGCTCTTTCTTGATTAGCAGACAGATTCATCTCCGTCGCTTTGTTTATCTGAAAGTAAGGCAATGAATATTAATTTGGAGAAATTTGACCAGCAACAGACAAAGGTTCTGCATGATGCAGCTCTCACCTTCCTGCTAGTGAACAGCCTTCTCAATTCTACACTTGCCAAGGTCGAATATTCTTTGTCCTCCCCAACCTGCATGAACGGAACATCCACAAATATATTGTTGAAGCATAAGATGAAAGTTTGAGGATGTAGCACTTTAGCAAATGAAGAACACGACTGGAAATCCTCATTTCTCTCCTTGAAAGAGTGAGTTATATGTAGATATGCAGTGCACACCAGGTCCAAAGTGAAATATTTATTTTGCACAGCCAGTATCATCTGAGTTTCGGCATGGTTTCTCAAGAACGTATCACACATAAATTTCAAGGCTGTCATCAATCTCGGTGCATTGTACTCTTAAACAATCTTTCCATAGGGATTTCCAGAAGAGATGAGGAAAATGGGTGGCAGATTTTAAAAATCTTGAGGCTAATTTTTAGCATGTCCAGCCAATCATGCAGAAATTTTAGAGAAGACCAAAAAGCTTCTGCAACCTAGCTAAAAGATTAGCCGTCTTAAAACAAACGAAGAATAATGTGTCGTGACTGATGTTGGACAAATTAAATCTTGAGCATTGTATGATCAATCTAAAAAATGTAGTCAATCCTTATATACCATTATCTTTTAACAGTGTATATATCACAAAGGCATATAAAACCACTCAACAGGAGAAAAGGAAAAACCTCATATAGGTGAGCCAGCCTAATCAACACTTTGCCATTTTCAAGTTCCTGCAAATTTGAAAAGAGGAAAAGCATGTAAACTATGCAATCACAATGACAAACAGAAGGTAAAGGCACCTAAAGGTCACAGATCTCATTTAAATTGGCTACTAAACAGATTCCAGAAGATTTTTCCAGTACCTGGAGAGTTATTAGGGCAATATTGCCAGGCAAACTATAGGAAGAATCAATTCCTGAAAAGGTTGTCACGTGAGAAGTCAGTGGCTCACCAACATCCTGCAAACCAAAAGCACAAAAGTTCAGCATGAATGCCCCTATAACCCCAAGTCAATTTTAAGTCCTTTTACCTTCTCACTGAATGCTAAAAGAAGTGGAGAGTATATCTCCTGACCAACAGTGCGTCGCCACCTTGCACCTTCTCCTTTGGGATCAATTCTAAAGTAAAACTTTCCTTGGATCTACAAAATCAAAATCATAAATTAGCATATGACTGCTGCCAGCCTACATCACTGCTGAAGACGAGGAAGAGAAGAGAACAAGCACCATGTGAAGCTATCATGTAACAATTATCAGCTGTATAATTATTCACTACTGTATAATTATTTGCTATGCATTACACAGTATGAAGTCCTGAAATTTAGACAACCAGGAACATGGCAGTACAATCCAGAGGTTTGTACATAATATGTACTTCAACTAGTGTGATTTAAACATCTGACAGTCAAACACTTCAGATCCATCTTTAATTTGTATAAACTGAGGGCATTCATCCGAACTACAGACATGAGGCACAACAAAGGTTGAGATGTGAATAAACTAAGCATAGCTCAACTTGTTGGTACATCCTGCTAAATTGCCACAGCAACTATGCATAGTTCAACTGTTATGCAAAATGCAGCAGGTCTTGCCTTTTTCTTCATTGTTATAGAATGCATGTGTCAAATCACACACGAAAGCTATGAAGGACAAGCACCGTTGCATCTCCAAGCTTTCAAAGGAAAGAAGCCATATAGATAGTTATGGGAGGAAGGCAAGCATAAGCACCAGGACTTATACCTATCTGATTTATCTTATGCAGTCTATGGCAGCGATGTGATATCAGAACTTATTAAGGGAACATGGTAATGCGCCTAGTACAGCAATGAAGTCAATCAAACAAGAAAGACATTAAAATAGACAGAAAAAGGAGTCAATCAGGACAGAGATGACAATCAAAGATAGAGATTCTCCAACAGCCCCTACTCCAATAAAAGGATATGCATAGACATCCAGGCAGACATCATCTCCAAGCACAACACATAAATAATATGTAATAAGATGATTGTGCAATACGATGCTTGTGAAAATGAGGTTGAGAGATTTGCTTACGGTCAAGCCTTCACATTTATCAAGGACACAAACTGTTTCATTTAGAACCTCACCAACACCTCTTACATCATCATGAAGAAGCCTCCTGCAACAACGCTTGTTCAGTGAGTATCACAAAATGATAACTAAACCCTGGAAAGCCAGGCTATAGGCCTTTTATGTCACACAAGTAAATTATGAGTATCACAGAGAGTATAGAAGAAAAACAAGAGCAGAAACCTATGGAGCATCAGCTCTATTTCACCATCGACTAAACTAGATCCTCCCACAGATCGATCCACCAACACTGAAAGCTCCATGCTACCATCTTCCACATACATTCCCAAATTTATCTGCAGAATTCAGCAATAGGTAGAAAGGAAGAATTGTGAAAATTCCCCACAAATTTGCACATCACAAGCGCACTTAATACATCAAAATCAGAATGTTGGCATGAATACAAGGTAAAGAGCACGATCTGGACAGAAATGTGTGTCTATCAAGCAATTAAACAAGTTTGATTAGACAAAGGTATGTGAAGACAATCCATAACTTACTGAAACCGCTATAAGCTTACCAATCACTTCAAATTTTTCAATCATGTGGGATTAAATAACAAAGGCATAAAGCACAATTTTTCATCTTTTAAAGCAAACACGTATAAAAAAAAAATCAGGAGCAATGTGGAAGAAGCGTGAGCTCATCGCATAATGCTGGTTACACAATACTGAGCCTTTTCTAACTTAGTATAGGCCACAGAGATCATTTTACACCATGGTGCTCTGTCAATCTGTAAAATTCAAGTACCTAGGCTCATTCTACAGTATCCACGTCCTTTCGCCTTTCCCCGCCCCTTTTATTGGAGCCTTTTCCATTGGGGTTAGCTATAAATTATCAATAGACTAACTTCTTAGGCTATTAAATAGCCTCTTCCAAGGCAACAGATTATGTCAGATCGAAAGAAATTTCTTTCCAGTTATGAAGGCTGGGAAACTTTCATATTACTCTTTGAACTAAAATGAGATACTACAGAGAGAAAAAAAAAATACCATCCTTTTGAGTATGCTTTTGAAATTCCTAAAGTTGCTTTTGTGCCTTCATATTTCTCAACTCAGAAGTTTTTAGAAATAGCAATCAGAATCCTAACAAACATCTCTGCAAGGATCAACATTGAGTGATAGCCTAGTAACACATATTGCTGCTAGATTACACTGGCCTGCATAGCTGGGTAATGCCCAGGTTGAGTGAAATAATGGAGATGCCAATCCTCTGGAATAGGCAAGGGATCAAAAGCCAGAATTTTATTTATACCCAATTGTGAGAATAAACTAAAGAACAACTCTTTATCTCAGCATATATTTCCAAAACTTCACCAAATAGTAAATGATATCTAATCTCAAAAGAGCAAAATGTATATAATTCTTTGTAAATCTAGGAAATTATGAAACGTACAGGATAATAATTTCCAGCAACTGGCTGGTTCACTTCCAATTCCCAGTCACTCCTGAAGTCACGGATCTGCAAAATCATTACATAATCAGATTGAAGCACATGCAAACAGCATCAAATAGCACGATTCACGTCCTTTTCTGAGGGTTGCTATCTACAATTAACAGTTCCTTGCAAAGTGATAATGAGGTATGTTTCTTAAAGAGAATCTGAATTAAAGTTTGCTAGATGAAGAAGAGAAATGTATGCTATATTATCAACTCAAAAATTAGGATAAGTAAACTGCAAGACTCAGATATTTGTACAAAGGTTATCAGCAACAGTCAACATACCCTTTTGATGAAGTCACGTCCATTAGAATCCGTGTAAAATGTCTTATTGGTCTTCATATTAGTCCTTATTTGAGTGAAGATTTCTTTACCAGTCCCATCATCAGTTGGTATAGGCCCAATCTAAAATCACGAAAAATAGAATATTGAGCCCAGTCTTGCTTGATTGTGTTAGCAGAAAGGAGGTCTTAATCTCAACTAACTCAATCAACAAAAGAGAGAAACTTACAGTGAACTCAACTTCAGCATGTTCCTTTCCCTTGTAAACCCTGGTAACCTGTGGAAGAAATTTGTTGTTTATCTATCCATTCGTTGTTGCCATACCTATCCATCACAATAGAGGCTTGGGGATGGGCTTTAAGCATTTGACTGGACTAATGATTAGCAAGCTGAAGATGCAAACCTATTTGGCTTCATATAGGTTACAGATAGAAGCACTCTCTTAAGGGAGTGACAATACTTTCTTCCTCATGAACATAAATGCCACATGGAATGCAAATGTAAAATTGCAGCAAAATGCACAAGCACCAATTGCCAAAGAGGCCAAACATTTCATTAACTGTTGCAAATGTTGGCATTACTCTTGATTGATTGTTTACCTGAAGCTTTATATGTAAAAAGCGATATAGAGAGCCGTTTCCCCAACCATATCACTGATTATAGTTATTTACCTGAGATATCCATTCATTAAGTTGTTGGTGTACTTCATCCACCAATGGACCTTGTATGACGGTCAATGGAGCCTACAAGAAGCAAGAAAAGAACACATGTTTGAGGACTCTTCAAGTTTATTAATATTCTTCCAGTGAGGTTTGATGAGCGTACACTACCTGGCCTTGCGATTTTATGGAGTGTGTCATATTTGGGCGGAAGACATAGGCCCCGGATGCCTTCAACAGAGAGGTAGAACAGTTAACTGAAGTTATTTAGCACCTTTATACAAACGAACCAAAAGAAAGAACAAAATGCCATGCCCTAGTAAATCAAAGAGGGACACAGACCAACTGATATAAGTAAGTATCAAAGGATTAACTACCTGAGGATCCTTATCAGTCCCATCATTTCCCGAGTAATACCCATATGATTGCTCAGCTGCTGCAGTAACCTTCAGCGGCAAAACAATTTGGGGGACAAGTGTTAGTGTTTGCCAAATAAACTCATGATGAAGAAAAAGAGAAAAGCATTTCAAGAAAACAAGAACAGCAAATCATGTTTCGAGAAAACATAAAGGTTTGTTTGGGAAAGATATGGAATCTGCCGGGCCAGCAGTTTTGTCCTTCCCACAGATTTGGAGAGGAAGTAGGAAGGAAAGCAGTAATTTGTCTCATCTTTCCATATTTACTCCCAAAAGTAAAAGAAATGACAAAATAGCAGATGATAAAATAGGAATTCTGCAATAAATTGTAATTCTCTATATTATACAAAAAAATCTAATACCACTTTACTTCATCCCACTTTCTTTCTATCAAAATCATGAAAGGTTAGCTAATTTTAGCTTCTCCAATTTTCACTCCCTCCAATTCCCAGCCCTTTTTTTCTTCACCCTTTTTCCCAAAATGAGGGTATAAGCAAACAGAGATGGAACAAATCCAAGAGAATGAGTCAAATTGGTCCATACGACTCAACACAGAGCTGAAGCTTTAGAGAATTTGCATACCAGCCTTCGACTATTGACATAATGGGAAAGTCCCCCTTCGTTCGTGGAGTAAAGCAGCTTTAAACTCCCTTGACCAACTTCTATCGTAGCATTAGTATTTTCTTCTGAGGTGTATACAGTTGACATGATCGAACAACGATCTTCAGCCACAAATAAAGCACACAGAAAAACCAATTTTGGAATTAGTATCACTAATCCAAGAGGAGGAAATATATAGATTCCACTATTCAATGTTGGACCAAGGAGAAAATTGCTAACCTCTTTTCTTTGCATTTGAAACAGTGTAAGTGCTGAAACCAAGAGGAGGAACAGATACTGGAAATGCAAGCCAATACTTGACTAAATCACTTGAGGATGTTCCCAAATATGCTTTCACATAGAAGCTTTTCAATTTTGAAGTGGCATTGGACACAGGCAGCAGCTGAGAATCAACTTCTACTCCACTGGAATCATGAACAACAGCATTTTCCGTGGAAACCTGTTAAGATCAGTTCCGATTATTTAGGCTGCTCTGAAGACACTTTGAAATTGCAAACAAGTCAATTCTAACTTCAAGAGGCTCAGTAAGTGGCTAATCAATGCATGAAAAAGAAAATGGTATCTATCCCATGATTAGGAATATTCCGGTACATTGCTACATTCAACACCATCTTTAGAGCACTCGTGTTAAGACAACAACGTCTTTTGTTCCAGTGGCTCCGACATGTTGAAATTTGTAGTTTTGAATATTTAAACCTGTCACAAAAGAAGCAAACTCGAAACACTTACAGGTATTCGTACCACCTCCTCTCTGTGCCACCCAAGAGGATTGTATATGACAACAACCTGATTCAGAAATACCATGCGTAGAGAAATTAGCATCAACTTAATCCTTCAACATGACCAGTGTTTGAGCTAAAATGATATCATACCAAGCTTTTCCCATCAGACAAAGCAGCTTCTGACATAGGACAGTGACTGATGTTAAGAAGAGGACACTGCAATAGAGAATTTAAACCAAGAACTTTGAGCAAAATCTAAATATTAATATGTGCATTGTTCCAAAGAGATGCTTGGCAGCAAAAGTTGTTGAACAAGCACAAACAGTACAAGTTAATCAATGTATTCTAGAAAAACTGTTATGCTCAAAATGAGAAGAAGAAAGTTGAGTGACAGCCCCATGTCCAAGAGGCACTAAGGCCATTCACAAAATATGTTCAAAATTATAACAAGAATGAGAACATATTTATTCTGAAGCTCACTCAAAACTCAACCTGATTACTCGATCAATCAGTGTCAGTTGACTTTGCATTTTATCATAAAAACTAAAGGTTCTCCACATAATCCAATAATAAATAAAGTATTCATCAACAAATATCCACCAAATATGTTTAACCCCATCAGCATGGAACAATAGTATGATGCTTCTATAGCACATCACGGGCGAATTCATCTGTATCGATATTCTTGGCAAAACATCAATGTCAAAATCAAATTAAGAGCAAATAGCTAACGTGAGATTGCCTGCTGAAAGCTCAATGTTGACTTCTGCTCTCCTGCGCCCACTTTTGGCTCAGCCAAGAATGCAAGCGAAGATGCAACCATCTTCTCAGCCTACAAAATGACATGCTCTTCACATTACCTCATTATGCCCATTGCCCAAATTGATAAAAAGCTATCACATTAACTCATCAGACAAGCACCTCCATGTAGCCTATTGATAATCTCAATGCATAATCAGCAGCAACATGCTGTCTTTGAGTACCACTAACAGCATCATGATGTTGGGCAATTGCCAGGGCATCAGCCAGAGCATCAGTATTTGGTCCTGTATTAGCCCTCCCTTTGAAGAATTCCAATTGCCTCGCAGCCTATCCCAAATGTGCAAAAAGCAAAAAGCAGTGACTTATATAGGTGCAAGTACATCGTCTACCAGGAACTGATAGAATTCCCTCATACCATGTGAGAGAAAAATACTTCTATTATTCAATAATGTCCTATATATACATAAAATAAACCCTAAAGTTCCTAAGGACTATTTTACCCTTATATTCTAACAATCAACAAGCAGTGAACTTCAAGCCAGCCTCTTACCACATAATAACCACTCAATACCCTGACATAACCTTTAAATCCAGGCCTACTTGTAAAGTATCCTGTCCAGTAGGCATTTGGACGATCTGCATACCTAATATAGCATTGAACTGTCAACCGCAAGGTTCGAAAATAGAAGCTTGGAAAAGGAAAAAAGAGTTAGGCAAACTCACGGAAAAAAATCATCGGTTTTGAGAGGCCACTGTTCATTTGCTGCATATTTTGCATCTGTGTATATGGATGGCGTAGAATATAGAGCATTAACACGCCCATCCTGAAAGCAGTTCAGGTGTCAAAAAGAAAAAAAAAGAATGCTTAAATGGTAATAAACTCTTGAAACACTTCATGGTCATGACTATTTGATTTTAAGAAGGCTAATCAAATACCTTATTGACATAATGAATGAACTTGTCTATCTGCCTGAACCATGACACAGCATATTGATATCTGAAATCTGTACCCATGGTCCACATTATATGGTTGGTTCGGGTCACGTTGGCCTGGCAAAAACAACATATTCCTGAGATGATTCTAGAGGCAGATTTATGATTTGAAAGTATACGTTCTTCATAATGGGGAAAAAAAATCAGCTTAACTAGCAGTAAGTACTTCCAGTATAATGTAATGGAGAATATAATAGATTAGCCTATCAACAGTCCCCCTCTAAAAACGACAAGAGTAAGAGAGAAGAACCCTGTATGTGAAAAAATAAATACAGGAAAGAGAAGAAAGTAGACACAAAACCAATCAATGATATAGACTAACAAGAGAAAATCTTTGCCAATATTTAGCCTTTAATTTATTCACTGGTGAGTGGCTCGAATAAAACTGGAATGCTAGAAGTCAAGGTCATCTAAATGAGAAGGCTCTTTGGGCATACAATAAATCTCAAACCTTCCTTATGTGAACTAACTCATTAGAATGAAGTCCCAAAGTTAGTTTATCAAGAATTAAGTAATGATGAGATATGATCTGAATCACACCTGTGCCAAAGCAGCTGCTACAAAGGCATCAACTCGCTCTTGGACATTATAATCAAACAGGAAGATATCATCCTTCATAGGTTAAAAAGATAATTAGCTCAACAGAAATATATTTGTTAGAATATCAAAGTCATTTCCATGTGTTTTACAAGATTTACCTGAATAGGAGGGGAAACATCATTTATCTCAAATACAAAACCATCGGGAGGGTCATAATGCCTAGGGAATACACCAGTGAAGATCTGAAAATGTTTTGAATATCCAGCAGGGCAAGAACAAAGTGTTAGACACAAATCATTAAGAAAGAAACGAGTACAATTCAAGTGATGAAACAAATTTAACTATAGAAGACTCATCAAGAACAGAAATTTAGCAGTTCAACTCTTAAAGGAAGCACGAGTCATTCCCCTAACCTGAGAAGATGATCCAAGGGACTTGGAACCTCGCCATATAACTTCAAGAGTTTTATCCTTTAGTCTCTTCGATCTATCTTGGTAGTCAATGCGGGCAAAGAAGAGAGAGTCAAATCCTAACTGCACAGGAATTTGGCAAAAGAATACAAGTAAATCATGCAATATACATAAAACTTATGGCAAAAGACTCATTCATATCCAGAGAAACTAAGATCTCATAACTTCAGCAGCCATAATACAAAGAAGATCACAATCTGTATTTTGTGCATCACCCATTTTTAAATAGAAGGCCCACAACAGAAGGTGATCACCAAGCACAAAACAGATTTCAATTTTTAAGGGAAAAAAAGCTACATACCTCTGCGCCAAGCAAATAAGCTTGAACAGCAGAATGTCCAAAAGGATCAATCTGCCAACCCACTCTAGGAACCTGATTGAATTCCTTTTTGATATACCAATGGCCTAAAGTCGTCTGATCAATCAAGTCAACGTAATGTGGGCTCGCCTCATCATGCATACACATCCCGCCATTTCTTAAATGAAGCAAACCAAAAAAGCAAATAAAAGAAAAGGGGGGCAAAAAAAAAAAAAAAAAAACCCAAAGATCAGTATCAGAACCAGCGTCGAAAACAACCAAAGCAAACGAATCTCCACATGTAAGAATCCAATTAATTCACCCTCAGTTCTCAGTGCATTAACCATGCGTTACATGCAGAAACATTATTCAGTTACACAATGCATGAAACCATTAAGTTCATAATCAGTCACAAGTCCAAGAGACCATTTTCCATCGAGTAACCAAATGTGGAAAGACAGTAACGAGAAAGATTAGTAAAGCCGAATGTACATGAACTCCAATCGACCCGAGTCGACGAGCTCCTTTACTTTAATCCTCATTGCCTCGCTCTGCTGTCTCCACCATCTTTGGAAAAAAGCCTTCAAGAAATCCAAAAATAAAAAATAAAAAAACAACCACATGCCCAATCAAACCACTATTCCTCTTCACGCAACCCGAAAACACCACTGAATTAAAAAAAAAAAAAAGTACCATTTCGACATAAATGAACTTGCGATTCTTATCATCCAGCAGCGCCGATATCACCGAGTCCAGCACGTTCTGCACGCATGCTCCCTGCGAACCAACCGGTCAACCCACGCCAATTTTCACCTCAGTCGGAGCAAATCGAGCAAAGCACGGAAGTAGTAGGGGAGTGTCAAAGACCCCTTTTTTTTCTCACCCGGATGGAGTTGTTGGCGCCGACGTAGTACTGGTCGACGGTCTTCAGCCAGCCGACGTCGTCGTGGGAGTGGGGGACCAGGTGGACGTTGAGCTTGCCGGGGGCGATCCCGGCGCTCGTGTTGTAGGCCACGTGGGTGGAGACCTCCGCCGCGGCTGGGGCGAAGGCCAGAGAGGACAGGAGGAGGACGATCGCCGCCGCGAGAGCCACCGGAACAACCGCCGTCGCCGCCGCCATCGGTGCAGCAGCAGCAAAGCTCAGAGCATTAGCAGCGTCGAAGTGGAGAAGACGACGATTTCTTGCAGCTCGCAGAGAAGAGAGAGAGAGAGAGAGAGAGGGATTTTCAACGGAGGGAGCGTGGAAATGGAAGCAGTTGCGTGAGTGGCTTCTCGTGTTGGACTGTCTTGGAGTGAGAAGCAAGAGTATAGAGAGAGAGAGAGAGAGAGAGAGAGAGAGAGATTCCTTTTTGGATATTCAGTTGTTGTTGTTATTTTTTTTTTATTATTTGGGTTTTTTTTTCTATTTCTGTATTTTTGGGGTTGTTTTTTTTTTTTTTAATGTATTATTGGGTTGAGTTGTCAAGTGAGGAGTAGATGGGATAAGGTTTGATGATTTAGATTTAGCGGGAAAGTGGGACAGTGGCTGTTTTATTTAGTTGAAACTTGAAAGTGAGGTTTGGGGAGGAGGGGGTCGTTGGGACTGGTAAGTAAAATACACTGTTCTACGGGGGCAATTTTGGGAACTTGACATTCATTCTCTTGGTTGGACTCAAAAGTCAATGCACCGGGAAATTAATATTTACTTAATCCGTTTGTTTCGTGAGAAAACAAAATGATTTAGAAAACATTTTTACAAAATAATTGCTCGATGTTTTCATTACCTATAGTTATTTATATTTAAATATTCTCAATATTTACCTGTTTATTCATTTTGATAAATGATACAAGCAACCAATTTTAAAAAAGTAATTTTCAAAATCATTCATTTTTTGATAAAAAAAATGGAGCTTAAATAAAAGGCCTATATTGATTATCCATTCTCTACTAAAGTTGGAAAAAATTATGCATGAGATATCACACACCCTAAGAGATCAATCACTACGGAAAGCTAAAATTGGGGGTCTAGGGCGAATTAAGGAAAATAGACGATGGGGAATTGAGCAATCTCGAAAAGTATAAGGGCCAAAATGTAATCTCAATGTTGCTAGGAGAATTCCTTTGCAAGGGCTTGGTCACATCAAGTCACATGCATTTATCTAGCACATGCACGTGACTACTTAGGCATATTAATCTCATCTAGAATCAATGTGAAGGTTCAGTTTCACTAAGAAAAGCAATTGTAAAATAATTATATAATTTGAAAAATGATGGATATATCCAATGACGAGAAAATTTGTTTGATCAGTCCTAAACTTATTATACAAGTATCAATTCAATCACGAATCTTTTAATTTTGTCAATTTAATTTTAAAATTTTGCATGAAATTCTAATATAATCCTTTCGTAAATTTTCACTATAAATCTCCGACATGATAATGCATCTCTTAGGAGGGCGGTCAACCACCACATTATCAACTTCCAACGAAAATTGATATGAAAAATCATAATAAAATTTCACACAAATGTTTTGAACTTAATTTGCAAAATTAAAATGTTCAAGACTAGATTAACATCAATACTAGAGGTCCAACCATTCAAGTATACATACATTACGTTTGTGCCAAGGAAGACATTATTCCATCTCTAGAAGCAAAAGATAAACGAGCGTCTTAACACTTGTAGCACCATAACAAAAAGGTCCAACCATTCGAGGATACGCACATTACTTGTGTGCAAAGGAAGCTATTATTCCATCTTTAGAATGCAAATAAAATAATAAAGATCATAATGGAAAAATGCGCAAGACGGTGAACATTGCCCATTGCCCGTTGGCAACCGAGATTCATTCAAACACGACCAGTCCATGAGAGCAGCTCCTCTCATCGTTGCCCAATGCAAAAGGACCGTAGGGAAAAAAAGACATGTCTCAAGAGACCAACACAAGATATACCCGTTGAAACTCCAGAAAATCCGAACGCAAAAGGAGTATGAGAGAATTAGGGCGCAACAAGTGAAAACCAACCATTCTCTTCTTTAGAAGAATGCGTAAGCGAGTTTCTAAGTAAGCGAGTTTCTAAGAAAAATACATATTTTATAACCTTAAAATTTTTTGCAATCAGCCAATGACAAAAATTCATTTCATACACCTTAAAATTTCTGGGCTAAGGGCAGCAAGCGGCCAGTGAACACGAGGGGAAGGAAAAAAAATTATTTCTATTTGTATTTAAAAAAAAAAGAAATTAAAAATTTTTACTTCTCATTTTTGTTCCAAACTTATTTCTAAACTAAAAATTTACCTCAAGAATAAAAAAAATGAAATTATATTACTAAACAAATCTCTGTTCCAAATCTAATCACAAGAAAAAAAAAATAAACAGAATAATTATCATTTGCACCTTTAAAGGCTAATGTCAGAGATGGACAGTCATTTTCACGTGCAGCTCACGTTTAATCTCAAGTTGTATAAGCGGAAGAAAGCATGAGATTTCACAAGCCTAGTTGTCTTCCCAGGAAGATAACCCTGCCAGGACCACTTGATGGAAGCAGCAAGGCACTTGACACTCCGAAGTGACCGCATGGCGTGAGTGACTTGAAAGGAAACCAAAGGGCTCACAATATAAGAAATCAACCGCACAGGTTCTACAAAACCAAGTCTTTTTCAGTAAGGGAAAAGCACTTTTTGTTGCTTCCCCTCTCACCCCTGAATTTTCATTTGCAGATATCGTGGGCAATCAAAGCCCAAGGTGTCGTAACACGGGAAAATGACAGACCTAAATACACAAAACGGCTCCTTAACTGACAAATGACGTGCGCTTCTTTGATTTTCACAACAGAACCTATTTGCTTTCCCTCTCCGTTTCTGGCTATAGAATCTAACCTACTGTATCTAACCTGTCACAGCAGAGACAAGATTACAGGAACAAACAAGCTTACGCAACAGCACATTACCACAAAATTTGCTTGGCCAAGAAAAGCATAAGAACCACAGAAAGTGGAGCAAGCACTTGGAATGTTTTACTGTTTTAGAACAGGCGCTTCCTACAATCAGCTGCACCACAGTAGCATGGCATTCTTTTCACCTTTCCATCAGGGCCAAAAACACTATCAAGCGCATAGCCATAGTCATACGTGAGCTCCTACAGACGAAATAAGTGGAGTCAGTCATGCTGAGAAGAACCAGAACAAACCCGCTTAAAAGATGTCAGTTCCTCAAAAATAGCGAGTACCAATGGTCCACACTTTCAACAAATCTATCAGCAAAAGTTTACAGGCTGCGTTCGTTTCACGGAAAATTGACCATCTCCGGAAAATATTTTCACAGAAGTTATTTTCCAGGAAAATAGCTATATTTTCCGGTGTTCGGCTAATTCTTAAATTTTGAGTGGAAAACATTTTCCACCGTTGGTTAACTAATTTCTTTCTTTTTCTTTTATTTTTTCCTTTTCTTTGCCTTCTCCTTCCTCCTTCCTCCTCCTTCTTCCTCCTCCTTCCTCCTTCTTCCGCCGCCGCTCCTCCTTCTTCCTCCTCCTTCCTCCGCCGCCGCTCCTCCTTCCTCCTCCTTCCTCCTTCCTCCGCCGCCGCTCCTCCTTCTTCCTCCTCGTTCCTCGTTCCTCCTTCCTCCGCTGCCACACGCCCGAAGATGGCGAGCCGACCAAGGTCCGGTCGCCAGATCCGGCGAGCTGGGCGGAGCTCGAGCTCGCCCGAGCTCGCCAGATCCGGCGAGCTCGCGGCTCGCCAGACCTCTGGCGAGCTCGGGCGAGGCCCGAGCTCCGCCCAGCTCGCCGGATCTGGTGAGGCCAGAGCTCCGCCCCAAGCCGGCGAGGTGGGCGAGCTGGGCTTCCACAGATCGGGCTAGGCGGAGCCTCGCCGGCCCGGAGCGGAGCTCGAGCTGGCTCGCGACCGCGGCCGGTCACCAGTCGCCGGCCGCCGGCCGCTATCGGGGCCGGCCACCGTCCAAGCTAAAGAAGAAAAATAAAAAGAAAAGAAAAAAAAAAAGGCAGGGGAAGTTGTGGAAAATGTTTTCCACTTTTCAGAAGTGGAAAACATTTTCCTCAGCTTTGCATGTAAATTTTCCAGTCAACGGAAAATGTTTTCCTTGACCGTGATTTTCCGCCCATCCGAACACCGGAAAATATGAAAAATATTTTCCTGGAAGTTATTTTCCGCGAAACGAACGAAGCCTTAAAATAAAAGCAGTCAGTTTGCATGAATACGCAAGGCTTTCAGAATAGCAGCTATGTGCATGCACCTATATCTCGTAAGCGCACACGTAAGTACAGACAGAGAGAGCTACAACTTGACACAGTGCTGCTGAATATATTTAATTAAGTCTATAGCTACCAAGCGAAGAGTGCATCACAAGAGAAAAATGAATTACCTGCAATGGTGGTATGTTATCAGCTGCAAATAGAACCACCCTAGCCAGCTTAATGTCTTGGTGGGAACTTAATACACACTGGACAAATAGATTGGGCTCGCAGCTATGATTGATAAACCTGGCAATGTTTCCAGCTGAACCAGCATCAATGCAGAACTCTGGGACCTCAGATTTCTGTTCATCATGCTTTTCCACCTGATCAGCTGTCCCAGAGGATACATCTCGTGACCTCCTCTGATCATGGATGAGAAATATGAGAAACATGAAGTCACATTTCGGCTATTCTTGATAGAAAAATGCATTTGACAGTGACTTCGAGTTAGCTTTCACACAGTTACATGCTTTTCCTTTTTTCAACTTTCAGTCTAAGAAGACAATACTACAAAGCAGTGTATAGATCTTGGATAACTCTTGTTAAAATTTGAGAAACGGCCAGATGACAATAGAAGAAACCAGCATTCAGGAAAACTTGAAAACAGACTAGTCAAACTATTCTCAAGACAGCAGTAGAAAAAAGTTGCCAAGCAAACTTTTGAACTATCTAGATATCTTAAATATATGTTCAAAACAAAGCACTATTCTCCTGTACAAATACCTTGGTAACTAACCTCCATATTTGTAGCAAAATTTCAAGACTTCCAATTTTAAGCAATGAAAAGGCTGATTGTAGACGATATGCCACCTACCACATAATACTAATGCTGACGATGAAAATACTCAATTCATTTCTCAATCCTATGTCATTCCCATTTAAAAAGGCTAAAAATTACAATGTCAAAAAACTTAAGTTACTGAAAGGAAAGAGGGTTCATGCAGATAAGGTCGCAATAGACCCCAACCCCATAAACAAGTGAGGTGGAATAAAATTAAGACCCCTTCTCATGTGCAAATCAGAATGAAACCATATGTATGCACGTGGAACTGCAGATCAGGGATCTACATGTGAAATAAACATAAAACTGGCAGGACAGATTAAAACTTGACTCTTAAAACCATGTCAAAAGTCTAACCCCAAAGATCAAGCTACTAGGCCATGATAAATCCCTATACAAGCGATGTGGACAACACTTCAGCGCAATGCAACAACAAATTTTAAAGGAACTTTTGATTAAATGACCAATCACTTTATCCCCATGACACAAATGCCTAGCACTTATTTAGAGAAGTTGAGATCCATCTATGAAATGCTTAATTGATAAAATTGCTCTAAAAATTTAACTACAATATTCACAGTGTAATTATCCAGTTAATGGACTAGGTATTGTTCAAGCAATCACAAGCAATTTAAAAAAGGAAAAGCTTGTATCATCACAAGTTCATACCAATCCCCACAAATATTTCGACTCATATGCAAGAGTATAGTTTGTATAGAGACAGCATATCCCAATAAATGTCTTTTTGATAAAAAAGAAAAAGAACACCTATAACTCCATCAAAAACAAAGATTTTTCATGGTGTAATCAAATCAAGCCAGTTGCACACTATTCAGGGTTGGGCTTGCCAAATTCTAGAATTTTACCAGCTCATTATTGATCTCGAGTTAAGCCCAAGCTCATGGATACTTGAGCAGTTGCTAAGCCCTTATCAAGTTCATGTACTTATTATATTTCGTTGACCTTGACTCTATATTTACCATCATACCCACTTTAAAAGCTTTATCTTACCCCTATTCATTATGGAAATATTAATTAGCCAGATTAATTTAGGAACTGGTAATTAAGTCACCCTGTCCTGAAATATGGTGCTCCTAAAATACATACAAAAACATCTAATCACATGCTGCATATAGTAAACTATTCCATGCAACTTATATATCTACGAATACCTGTGTTACAAATCTTTTTCTTCAAACTTGCATGGGATTGAAAGCATGTAGCCTGTTTACATGCATGTGTGCATTTAACTTTAATAAGTGGAATTTAGTCATGAGAGGCAGAGTATCAGATTCTAACCTCCCTTCCACCAAGACCCCTCATGGTTTGCAAGCAATCAATATCAAAAATGTAGTTATTCTCAGAGGCATTTTCCATGTCTTCAGCCCTATTGAGAATACCAATGTATTCGCATACCGGTGCTCCCGAAGGTATAAAGTCCCATGATCTAACAGCCCAACCCTTTCGTGGGGCTCGAAACACCTGGAATCCATGAGCAGAATTCAATCTGAGAACAAGAAGTGGCTTGACATGTCATTGGGGAGGATTTTATATCATTCAATCAAAATACAACCTCAAGACGATATCGTATGCCTCTCTGAGACACCCGATTCACACAACCAGGTCCACAGCCACAGTTTGGTCCACATTCATAGACAACATCCTTAGCTTCTATTAATCTGAAAAGCACAAAATAACCAGTGAATTTAACACATCCGTGCACCCTCCGAGCCCAGAGGGAGAAAGAGAGAGAGAGAGAGAGAGTAATGTATGACAAGAAGTCCTGACGCAAACTTGATTTAACAAAACCACGTCAAGAGAGATAATGAATAAACTCAAAACAAGTAAAGTTCTTCAGGCATCACACCCAAAATTTTGTAAACATAACACCTAGGATTCCTTTGCATCACACAATTCCAAAAGAGAAAGACTTCCTAGACTCATTAAATTGTCAAATCTATTGAATAGAAAGAATCAGAACTGTATACATACTCTTCTAAAAATCCCATTCCCAAGTCAAATAGAAAACTTAGATAAAAACATAAATCTGACTCAAATGGAAATAAGAAAGTCCACTCTAAATATAAAAAAACATAGAAACGTCCTGAAATCCTAACAGATAAGAGTCAAGACCTCTAACTGAATTCAGAGAAGAATCCTCATTAAATTAGGACACTTATTTGAGATAAGAATTGATGCAATCTTCTATCTTCTCCAAAGCTCGACAATAATCGAAACTTAAAAACAAATACAGACTCGATCAATCTTGTGGGTTGCACATCATTCTCCCCGACTGGACAAAACTAGTCTTGAGTTTTGAAATGGCAAATAATTGGATTTTCCAATTTCATCCTAATCATACTATGCTCCAAAATTGAAGCCAAATAACATTCTTCATTTACTCTGAGCATTCTCTAAGAATCCTTCTGGAATAAAATCCTCATTTGAATGCTTCATCTAAAATGGCATCAACAAAATCAATATCCTTAATTATGCTAGCGGGATCTCTGATTCTTTCTTCTTCTACCCAAACAGCACTTTCATTTAACATCAATAAGCATCATGGCCTGGTGCTCCCAATGAAAACCAGGGATGATTTAAGCTCACTTACATGCTTGATTCATCAATATCCTTAATCTTCTCCAGACTACTCAAAGCGTCACGTAACTCAAGGTCTTCATCCTCAACCATGGAATTTTCTAACACTTGGAGATTTAGGCCACTTTCAGAATTTTCAAATTTAAAAGGGACTTTGTCTACAGTCATTTTGTTTGGTTGAAATTCTACAGCAAGGACAAACTTCCTTACTTGCTCAGAAAGCTAATCAATTCAGCCCTTTTGATGCTAAAAGAGCTCATGAATTATGATTGTGAGTCTTGCTTTTGCATTCTCATGATCCTTAAGCAAAGTGTCAAACTTGGAGTTCAACTCACCAAACTCGGAGCTCAACGCAGTGTTGCTCATCATTAAGGAAGAAGAATTACAAATCATAGCTTATAGAAACCCGGCTCCATAGCCAAATTTAAGTAGGACCAAGAATCCTAACATAGTGAGCCTGATTTAATACAAAATTGAAGAAAAATCACAACAAATGATAATTCAAACAAGTAAATTCCTTTAAACGACGCATCCAAAGCTTCTTAAATATTACATGAGGGGTTCCTATAGCATTTCATTTGAGAAGAATTGCATCACAATATTCCAAAGCATAGACTTGATGAAATACAATAATTCATCAACACTGTAGATAGAAAGAACTATAACTGCATATGTGCTCTTTTACAAAGCTTACTCCCATTTAAAATCAAATAGATATCTTAGATAGAAATATAAATCCTGCTTATAAGAAAAACAAGAAACATAATATTATACTCCAAGTCTCAAAGGCCAATTTGATTATGAAAAACAAGAAACATACACTCATCCACGAAAAATATTTATTTACTGACAAAAAACGTGCATAGAGTTGGGCCACATCAACAGGAGGATGATTGTTAGCTGATAAGCCAAAAAAGAAAGAGACTCCAAGAAATCACGCCATTGAAAAGCCAAGCAGCAATTCACATTGTTGCCACAGCTCAGCTTCCTCATCACATTCAAACTAAGGAGTCTGTCAGTTTGCGACAAGTAATGAACTTGAGGTAGTAACCAACAATCACCATACTTGCAGGGGATCGTTCCTTGATTGACAAGCAAAAGAACTGTATTTGGTCATACGGACTATAATGGAATTGACCCATCAACCAAACCACATAATTCAACAATCCTCACCTGCCACCATCTCGCTGCACATATGGAAAGTCAGAACCATTCAATTTAGCACATGAACAGATTTTTGGATCAATGCAACCTCCTCGGCAGTTACAACCTGTGGAAGCTGAGGGAAGAACTATGTTCTTTGCAACTTGAATAGTCTTGACATACGTGTATCCTGAAATATAAGAACCCAATATCAAAGCTAGTTCATATTGGTAGTCAACTTATACCCAAAGTGCAATTGAATTGTGAGATGTCCAAATCGTATTATTCACTCCTAATGCTTCTATACATTTTGCAAACAATATCTCTGTCAGGACTGTCCACTTTAGGCTAAAGGAAAACCCTACGTGGCTTATTTCAGTATCCTCTCTCCTACGTGTTTGAGGCACTACCACCACAGGTAAACAATTAACGCCATTCTTCAAATGTAGCCTACATCCACCAATGTCAATGTCACTTGCCGCCATGCAATGCAGGCACCCTCTTGCCTCTGCCATCATCTCTGACATGTATCTCTCAGATCTCTGTGATCCGATCTCAAAAGACATGCAGAACAACCAATTCTTTAGCAGGGTTTACTCTCTCTAAAAAAAAGGTTGCAATCGTAAGACAACCCACTATCAAAGGGACATGCTACACCTATATGATACACTGATCAAATTCACCCAAGTTAACCTTCATCCAAAGAATAAGATGTAACACACCCGTGGCAAGCTATCAACAAGTAATACTCCAACAGACTTGACTATCAATAGGTTCCATACTTAAATGCACAAGAATGTGTTAATTACTTGCCTGTAGGAGCAACAGGAGGATCGTCCACTAAATTTGTAGCGGTATAGGAATATCCTCTTTACCCCCAGTGATATCCTCGCATACCAATCTTATTCAACAAATATTCGATACAATGAGATATTCCTTAAATTTTTTACATAAAAGATTGTTTTCCACATATTAGATTTTATAAATATCATACCCGCGTATTTCTGACACAGAGTTAGGAGCACGACCATATACAAACTGAACCTGCCATTGGGAAGACGAACAATCAAAGAAGAAATCAATCAATTTACAACCATGTTGACAGTAACTACGTAGTAATTAAGTATAAATACCGGACATGAACCATGAATTAGAACTTTCATTCATAGAGACAAAGTGGATGCCAACTCTCAAAAATAGAAAGGGAAGCTTCAGCACCAACCAAGACTTGGTACAACTTGAATTTAATGTAAATCCAAACTGATTTCCCCGCTAGAAGCACTTATTTTGACAAGCCAAAAAGGTTGCAACTAAACAAAAATTAAAACTACCAAACATCCCTTTCTCCTTCCCTCAGTAGGTCCCATCCTGCATTCAGGTTTTGCCTTACATGCATCAAACAAAATGTTTAGGTCATTTTCCTTCCTATCCTTCAGCTAAGATGCATTTTCTTCTGGTTATTCTCTTCTTTTCAAGATAGTTGAATGATTCTGACCTACTTTATACAAATTAATCACTACTCCTAATCTTAAGTTACTGAACCTCTTTCAGCTTGGACGTCTTCTTTTGCACTTTTTTCCTCAGTCATCTTTTGATCTTTCCCCTTAGGTTTGTCTTTGACTACACAAATATTTTTATTTCCAGGTATTCAAGGCAATTTATAAAAATCAACAAGCAAACTTATCTCATATACGTTCCTCCAATTAAAAACTTTCTTCAAAATTAGCCAGGATCTATACAGAAATACATGAGCATAAATTTTTGAAAATGGCAATTACATGTCATAGATGTAATAAATGTTCAAAAAGATGAAAACCCACAGAAACTATTCCACAGACAAGTATCCTGCATGTTGGTCATCATCTAGAATCACTCAAACATCCAAATGGGTTTTTACAAGGATCTATACAGAACTACATGAGCATTTATTTTTCAGAATGGCAATTACATGTCATAGATGTAATAAATGTTCAAAAAAATGAAAACCCACAGAAACTATTCTGCAGACAAGTATCCTGCATATTAGCCATGTCATCATCTAGAATCACTCAAACAACCACATGGGTTTTTACTAATTATATGTAAATTAACTTAATTTAAATGCATTTCTTGCTACTGATTGGACAAGTATTTTCTGAATCAGCCTCAACAACATGTACAGGTTTAAAGAAACAATAAAAATTACTAGCTAACAACAAGCTACCAAATAGAAAATTCTTAGAGAGGTTTTTGTATTTTCCCCTTTTTGGGTGGTCAATATATACTTATATAGTCAGAAGGATAATATATGCTATGGTACTTCTTTTCATCTTTCACATGATTACCACCTTTGTAATGCTTATATATTTCATTGTTGAGATGCAATAGATTTATTAAAGCTCTTATTTTGCACGCGTTTCTTTTTGTTTTCCAATTCACAACAGTCACCACCTAATATTACACCGGCACTACTTGGCTTTGCCTAAAGGCCTTAGCAATTCTCCCACCATCAAAAAATGGATATGGGTTTTAGAATGGAAGTAGATATTCCAAAAGTGTACATTTACATGGATGTATGTAGTAGGCTCATTCAATGATACTAAACAAGCTCAAACAATCAAATAAAAGACAATCAGAGACCTGATTGGTAGTCAACATGGGCTGCCCTGGCATCCTCCTTAACCGAAATTTGAAGACAGTATATCCAGATATACCCTTCTCCGCCCAGTACTTAACAACCTATCGAGCAGAAAAAGATCAAATGTGCTTGCAGACATCATATATCTACATAATTTTCAATGATTTGTGTGCCTCCTAAACTGATTTCACATTTCATGAAGCATTTTGTGTACACAAGCATGCTGGTGCATGTGAAAATGGACCAGTGTGTTTCCTTTTGTTGAGAATTAAAACTCGATAAAGTTTGAGGCAATGAAGATTTGATGTTCCACAGCAGAAACCATATGACTCGCAAATAATGCAACCTCTTTCACTGAACAGCCTTGGTACCTGATACAGTCCATCGTATGTATAGACTTTGCCACAGTAGCTGCTTCTAGATTCGTGACCACGTATCACTCTGACAGGCACATTTTGGTCAATGCAATTCTGCAATAGCAAATATTGACTATATATTACTCCAATTTTTATCAGACGCCAATAAGAGATTCATTTTATGTGCCAAGGAAAAGAAGTTTTTAAGAAGAGACTTAAAGAGGACATTAGAACCCACCTTTAACAATAATGGAAAACAAAGAGAATCAGGTTTCATATTTGCCATCTCAAATCATATTGGAAGGACAATAAGATGGTATAAGCGCTGCCATCCTTATCAAGGATAAGATGAAAATTGGATACCGTAGCATTTATATAACATCACAAAATCATCAGTATAATCATATTGTAAATAAGATACTTGACATGATATGAACTAGAAATATCAGTGTGCAGACAAATTAAAATCCAATGAGTCGAACAGACAAAAGGGTGTTAGAGCCTCATCTTATAGTAATTAGCCTCAATATAAAGGTTCCACAAGTTACAAAAAAAGAAAAGAAAAGAAAACAGTTCGGAGATAAAGCTTCTCATAAGGGCAAGCATTTCAGAATGAAAAGAAACAAATACTGAGCACAGAATGATGTGCATACCTTTAGAGCCAAATTACCACGCTCTAATACTTGATCCTTAATTTGACGCTTATCACCAGTTAGATTGTGCCCGCCTTGACCAGTATATACAACATCATCAGCATTATCCTGATCATCCTCATACATGCCCGACAGAACTATCGCCACAGCAACAGGGAACGTGTAATTACTGTATTCCTAAAACCAATGCATATAACCATCGGCTTCATTTTTTGTGCACTCAAAAGCAGTGTCAAAACATCTAACTACGAAAATAACATGTTTGGAAAACCAAAACTCCTGAGACAAACAAGTCATAAAATATAGAGTAGTATTGCAAAAATTAAAGTTTGGATAGAGCAAGAGTTTTCTCAGTATACTGTTTACTTGTAAACAGGGTTGTCAAATTAATCCATAACAATACATGGTATTCAATGACAACCAAGAACCAGAGAATCACTTTACAACTAACAACAAAAGAAATTGAAAAGAAAATCTACCAAGCAAGAAGTAGATTCATAGAATCCAGTCAATTTTGACAAGGATGCCCATCTTCCCTCTCCCACAAATGGCATTAGTATGAAGACTTGGAGGGCCAAGGGTTATTTAGAGTCTTTATAGGGTGTTCTAGAAACTTCACACTTATTAAACTTGAAATAAGGCTCATTGAGGAATGGCTTTTCACAAAACATCTTCAAAGTGCTCAAATATTTGATCATTGCTGCGATAATCTCTCTCGTCACTGCCTTATGGCATGATTTTCTATAGCAAAAAGAGCTGCCCTGCGCCTCCAACTTCATTCGTTAAAGAGCTAGCCCAGTTATCATCATTCCTTCTTCCCCTAATGCTCTTACAGACTTAACTTTATCTTGACAAGTCCCTTCCATTCTGCACCCCAATTACTCAAAGATGCTCCATAGCTAACATCTGACTGAATTTTGAACCCTAAAATCATTATCCATCAATTATATTAAAGCCAAATAAATTGCTGTGTAAGCCCTTATGGATAATACTATTACATCGGATGCTGCTACTTGTAACAATCAAGCGCAATTTTTTTTTTCCCAACAGTAAACCTTCTATCACCTAAATGAGCAACCTGGATGACATCAAAGGACGCCTCAATTTAGTAAAAAGATGAGAGAAACCCACTATGGGCTTGTACATCTGATGAGAAAATTGCAAGATCTTAGCTGAGAAAATACAGTTTAGGGATGGCAGTCGATCCAAATGGGTATGAAAGAAATAAAAAGAAGTGGGGTCATTCCCTAGTGTCTTTGTTTGGGAAGAAAGTTCAAACTTGGGCGCCTTCTCCCCTCTCTTTCTTCATCTTCCTCTCCTCCCTCTCTCCCAAAGATAAGCTAAAAGATCTAGAAGTTTACAAATCTCGAGGACATGATAATAAGTGTGCTGCATTGAGAGAATTGAGGTAACTAAATTAACTAGTGGGAGGAGGTTTTTCTTGCTGTATGCCTTAGTAAGTTACAACAGTACCACAAATGCACCTTCTGCACCGCTGGATCAAGGGTGCTTTCTTCTGGTTTTGGGTTTGGGGGGTTGTTGTTGTTTTTTTTTTTTTTTTTTTTGGGGTGGGGGGGGGGGGGGGGGGGGACACTCCACCTCCCCATTTTCTTTTTCTATTTAAAGTTCTGTTTGGCAAGAGAATTAACTAGTGCTTCCCATTGTAAAAGCCAGGAAGCTCATCCACACTGCTCTTTGACATTTCTTTTCATCATTTGGCTAAATATTATAGTATGTCCACGAAGTAAAAAAGTTGGCTGAAAAGCACAAAAAAAAGAAAGGAGAAAACAAGAAAGTATGTTATTTAAGATCCAAAAAGACTAAGTAAAAGAACTAAATTACTTAGGCTATGCATGTCTACACTTAAAGAGGGATTTTTCCTACTTTTTACCTTCCCTCCAAGAATTAAAAAGGGAAAGAAATGTTTTCAGTTTTTAAAACTGTGACAGAATTATATATGATTCTGTATATCAATCGTTGTGCATTTTGAGAAGTTTTGGGTCTTACCCAATAAATAAAAGTCAAACAATGAGTGCTGCAAAATTTAAATGAAGTAAAGGATAAAATTAACCCTAACTACAAACAGACCCCATCCTTGTACCTTTATAATCAATTCGGTATTATTATTATCCAATATAAGGCATAATCAGTTATGACATAAATATCAAGTCTATCAAATACTAAACTAAACTACTACTTAAGTGAAAAGGCCATTGCCAAAAACCAATACCACACCAAACACCATCTATGTCATCACATTAAATTGTGATTTCAACAACTGATGTACCTCATTAAGTGCTGGCACTAAGAGCACTTACCAATGGTAAAAGTTTGAATAAGCCAGAGACTTACCCCTACATTACCATGGAGAACCAAAAAGAAAGACATATGTTCAACCAAACACTGCGGAGAAAATATAGCTGGAGAATCCCCTCTTCATAATCAATGCACTATTCAAGATGCCAAAAGTAAACACTCCTCATTCAATCTACTAGTAGACCTAAAGACAATTACAGAAATCTAACAAAATTTATGATTCCAGCCCTCAAAAAGACCAATAGAAGGGAATAAACAGTCATTACCTTTCTATAGGCTTGGCCCATATAGTCGATACCATTCAACCAATGACTATGAAATCCAACGACAACCATTTCAGCCCGTGAAAAGAACTGATGACCAACATTAATACCTGACATTCAAAGTAATATATAAAACTCGCAGAAGAAGTTTCTTTTGTATTTTCATGTCAAAATCATATAGATCCTAACTGTTTAAAACTTAGAAAGTCCTGACCAAGACCAACATCATCATTAAGTAAACATAACAATGCAAACCACCTACCTGGAATATTACCAAACCTTTTCTTAGGATTTAACACACAATTGGTCTCCAGCATCTGAGGTTAGAAAATGAATAAGTGAGTCACATTGTTACAACGCATGGCCACAATCTTCTTTTTCCAAAAAATAAGGACAAGCGAGCAGCAAGCTTGAGAGGGTTCCAAGATGTTAAGAGAAGAATCAAATTGCATGAACAACAGGAGCTACAATTGTCAGAAAAATTGAAGTACTATGAACGAATCAAAGCATGCACAATTACTTCTGACTTCCAATTATGATTCCTCTTTAAAAATTAAAAAATACATGTGTATATTACTTAAGTCGTGAGAAATTATACATAATTCCACATGTCATTTTTGAAATGTTTCGAGTTCTCTCAATCAAATAAAAGTCAAAGTGCGATCCACATAATTTACAAAAAGTTAGAAATTAAAAGTAGAAGTAACCACTGATAGACCCTACAAAAACACAAGATCATGTCAACGTGCCTTGGATATTGCCTTCAGATCGGGCCTCATGGCTAATTTCTTGGTATCTCCTTCTGTTGAATTTCCTTTCTGCATCATTCTTGGAGAGATGCCAATTAGTATCAAAACAACTACATATAAGATTCTGACCCAAAAAAAAAAAAAAAAAAAAGACTACACATACGATGATATCACTTATCACAATAAAGTGAGAAGTGCTTTAGTTCACACATTTATATTCTAGAATGGGATTACACCACAAGAAAAACAGTTCCAAAAAATAACAACAAAGCATTTCACTACCAAAAGAGGAAAGATCAATTTTAAATTCGATAGAAGAAATAATCAGGAACTTGATACAGAATGGTAGTTACAAAATTTTTACTCATGAAAAAATGTGAGAAAAGAAGGCCTAGAATTTTGAAATACATAATTCAGCCCAATTGCGTGCAATGGAGGAGATCTATGCACTGCCAAGACTTGAGTATAATAAGAACAACATAGATATGTGTGTGTGCAAAACTAAATTTCGGAATAAGGAAGCATATTGTATAGCGGCATTAATATTGCAACATTGACCTTCGTTGCAAGAAGCAAAAGGATTGCAATGAGAACACCTTTTGTTTTGCAAGGTGTTGTAACTTTTAAGACAGTCATGTCATCCATTAGTCGAATTTTATTTCACACATAAACCTCTCATTCGAATGGTCTTCTTCCATTTAACCGAAAAAAATACATAATCTTCTTCCTCCATAAGTGCTGTCCATCAAATTGGACATATTCAACAGGTGAGGATGGGGGATTCCACAATACTTCACTTGATTGAGGTTACATGATTGTTAAGTGATATATCTATCATATGCTTCTTTTAGTTATTATTCCTTTCTTCCCCCACTAGCGCAGATATGATTATTTTATCTATTCCATTCAATTCAAAGGAAGGAATTTCCTTTGTCTTCTCTTCCAGTAAGGTAATAAAAAGCTTTTGTGAAAAAGAGGATAGTTGTTTCACAACAAAGGCTGCTACAGATGGCCAGATTGCTTTTTTGACAAGCCTGATGGGTGATTCTACTTCATAAGAGAAAAGATACAAGTTAGGCTTGAAAAGAAAGTAAGAATCCTACTTCTTGGATGGATCAACAAGCTGACTAATATATTATGGGTCCCCTTTGTCTTAGTTATGGCTTTCTTGAAACTCTAATGCTGTCCTGCCTAACTTGATAGTGCATTGAAAATGCATAAACTGAATTACTCATTGATTATCTGGAAAAGATATTTAAATATTACCTTCGAAAATGGTCTTGCAACCATTAATTCAATGCAATGCACAGTACTTGTAGCTAGCACACAAGTAATTTTTTGAAGCAGTGACAATGATTATCCCGAGAATGAATGCTAAAGAAGTAGAGGACCTGAACTAGATATCATCAATGCTCAATTTATGGCACACAGGAGCACTTATGCAAAAGGCGGTAACACCTTCAGCTTTGTTTAAAAAGAACATAAAGTTATTCTCAACAGGGAGCATGACGGATTAAACCACAGAAAAACTCATGCAGTCAAATATGTCTCAGGCACAAACAATCCTTGTAGAATCAAAGAGAGAAAAAGAAGCTGCTTAAACAACATATGAGGAGTTGAAATGAATGGACTGAAATGGCCTGGAATCTGACAATAATAAGGCAGCTAGAACACGATATGAGTGACACTAATAAGAAAATGATGAAAAAGACGCTGAGCTTGGAGTTAGATTTAGATTGCTTTGAACCTTTTTGTTGTTCCTAATCAAGAGAAGAAGAGGTCATGCAAACGGGTATCAGCAATCACAACCATATGGCATCTTACACTATAAATTTTCATGGAAATGACAATGGCAAACCATGGTCCAGTCATTCATAAGTAGAAAGCTAGCCCATACACCACAAAGGAGGCTAAAACTGGAGATTGGTGAAGCAGACACTAACCTTGGATTTGGATTTAGATTTAGGTTTCTGCGAACCTTTAGATTTTTCCGCCTTCTCTTTGTTACATCTTTTCTCCTCTTCCTGATAGCCATTGCGCAGACAACGTCATTTCAAGCAAGAACACAAAAGAAGGCCGACTGAAAAGGACAAGTGCATAGCTACGGCTGAGTCGTCAGAAAGAGAGAAGCAACTGAAAACTGACCTGAACAAAGTGAAGATAATGCTTGTTGAACAACCTCAGAGTCTCCTTGACCTTAGCAAAGTCGCTCTTCTCCCCCACGGTCGCCACATTATCCCCGCCGACCGTCAACTGGCTCTTTCTCTCCACTTCCGAACCCGCATTCTCCACCAGCTCGACGCAGCCGCCGCCGCTTTCCCTCCCCCCGACAGCCTCCTCCACCGCAGCCGCCGCCGGGGCGCTCTCCTCCACCTTCGGGGCCTCCTTCTCCGCCCTCGCGCTCTCCCCTCCCGACCTCTGCCTACCCCCGACATTGCGCCGCTTCCAGGCGGCCGGAGCGTCGTCGCTCTTGTCCAGGAGCTCCACCCTCCGGCGCACCAGGAGCTCCTTCTCGGCCCTCTGCTTCGTCTGGATCCTCGCGCTGCACCTCCTCTGCGTTCCCGTCCCCGTCCCCGCCTCCGCCCCCACCCCAGCCCCCGCCTCCGTCGGGGAGGAGGAGGAGTCGCGCTCCGCCTCGCCCCTCCCCTTCTCCTTCTCCTTCTCCTTCTCCTTCTCCTTGTCGCGCTTGCCGGCCCCTTCCTTCCCGCCCTCGCCCTTAGGGCTCTTGCCGCGGCCGCCGGCGCTGGAGGGGGCGGCGGCGGCGGCGACGACGACCACCTCCGCGGCGTCGCCGTCGCCGTCGGCCCTCAGCTCGTCGCTCGACAGGGAGCCCATGCACTGCAGCGACGGCACCACCATCGGATAAAAAAAGTCAGGTCCGGAGCCGGACGAAATACCCAATGCTCTCGAGCCGCGCTGCGGAGGAGCGCTGACGAGGAGAGAGAAAGGAAGAGAGAGAGAGAGAGGGAAAGGGAGAGGGAGGGAGGGATTGCTATTCGCTGCTTCTCCTTCTCCTTCTCCTTCCTCCTCCTCCTCCTCCTCCTTTTTCCCTCTCTTCTTCGAGCTCTAATCTCGAGAAGAATGGAGCAGATGGACAGCGTCCGATCTGGGCGTTGCAGGAAGCTCCATTTTCTTTTCGCTTTTTCTTTTTTTTTTTTTTTTTTTTGGGGAGAAATGATGAAATCGAAGGACTTTCTTTCTCCTTACTTTATTTGTTTATTTATTTATTTTGCTCGCCTAGTTCGCGCTTTCGCGTTTCGCCTCCCTCCCTCTCCTCCCCTCTCCTCCCATTTTCCGTGAGGGCGCCACGGGGCCGGGCTCCGTTCCCCTGCGCCCGAGTGTAGGATAGAGGGAGGAGCGCCGCGGCTGCTTGGGACCCCGTTGGATCGATCGGAGGGCTCGAAACCGTCGGTGCCTTTGACTTTGACGGCGCGGGCCCCAGCGAGCGCCGGTCCGATACGGGCTCCGTTCGTACAAAAGAGCATTTTTGCAGGGGAGCCGGACACGCGCCAGCAGGTACGGCGGGGCCCATGTCTGGCGCGCTCCGTGGGTATTTCCGCAAATCCGGCGCGCAGGGGCGCGTGGACGGCGCGCGTGGAGCGTGGCGCGCCCGCTATATAAATTCTGCTCATCTATTAATGGGTCGGAACTGGGAAGACCATTACTCAAATAGTCTTCAGGTTATTGATTCGAAATGCGTAACTACAAATACTCCAATTTTTGAGATAGTTTTGGCGCATAACGCGCGAAAAGCAATATATATCGAAGACCGGAAACTCTTCTTAATTAGTTGCTCTATTGATATGGATTAGGCATTTGTTAATAAAATCCTCATCTTACAATATTTACTGATATGTAATAGAAAGAAAATTCGGTGCTGAGATATTGTGGATGAACAGGTAAGAAGGACCGACCTACTTATGATTATTGGGAGCTTTTATGGTACTGCTCTATGAGTGTTCGGCTCTTCTTATGTCGCTATTAATTTTGGTGCAGGTCTGTCATCGCTTTGGTTGGTGAATGTATGCCAAAGCTGTGCGATGGTGATGATTCTACTTTGACTTTTATGCTTGGAAAGATGAAAAACAAGCATGACTAGTAGTGGGGAAATATATACAATGTGAAGATCTTTTGTGCTTTTGTTATTAATTTTAGGTGCAAAATGTATCGATGGGAGTGGATTTTAGATGATTTTTTAGGAAAGGGAGAGAGGTGTCGAGTTAGAGGGTGAGGCGCTTGCTACTTTCGGTCACCGTCGGATGACTACAAAGCTCGTTAGTACAGCTAAGAAGCTGAGATGGGAAAAAGGGATCCAGAGATCCATTTAAATGAAAACAGTTTCTCAGAAATTATTTTCTACCTTTTCGATATTTGAGTAAACCAAAAACTAATCAATTCACAACAAATGTTTTTCATGAATCGAAAACAATAAGCATAAATGTAGGAATATAATTTCCCCTTTTAGGAAGAAGGAAATCACTTTCTATAAAATCACCAAATAAATGAAAACAAACCATTTTTCCATTAAAGTATTTTCCTTCGTCGTGAAGGAAACAAAAGACATGGGAATAGAGATAATCTACAACCCAAAATATCCACTGTGGCCCGTGGCCAGCTTGATTTTATCCACTATGGTCAGCTTGGCCGCACAAACACGGCTTTAAAAACGTGTTGTATTTATGTAAGGTTAAACGATTCCTATCCAGTGCGACAATCCATATCTAGGTAATGCGTACGAGAGAAAAAAATGAATAGTTAGGAAAACTGCCCAGCCGCACTCAAGCTCGAGAGCACTCAGGCTCGAGAGCCCTGATGAAAGACCAATGGCAGAGCTTGGACAACATCCATCCCAACTTTGGCATGTGCTTTATCTTTGGAAAAATTGTCCAAAAAATCCTAAACCTATTATATAGAGGCTAATTCAGTTATAAACCTTTCAATTATATCAATTTAATTTTAAACATTTATACATTTTCTAATTTAATTATTTACATTTCAATTATATCAATTTAATCTTAAACCTTTTGAAAATATGTCAATGTAGTTATAAACATTTTAACGATGTGCCAGTGTAATCCTTTCGACCAAATATTTAATATAGATTAAAGACAAAATTTACAAATCATCATAAGATTTATGACTAAATTTCCAAATTTTCAAAAGATTTAAAATTAAACTAGCACAAGTGAAAGATTTAAAACTAGATTGACAATAAATAATACAATTGAAATATTTATGATTGAATTGATTTCAATACAATAAATTTTGGACTTTTTAAACAATTATTACTTTTATCTTACAGGAGGGATTGGGTAATAAATGATGCTAGACTTTCGGCTCAGACAGAACCTGTCAAATGATTACCTCTAGATCATAATGCTATCTAAAACTCAACAAAAACGTACTGAAAAGGGCGCTGCCAAAGGTTGACTCTTGTCCACCAAATGGATAATAGCACAATTACGTTTAAATAGAGTTAGGATTAAATTAGCATAATTAAAAAACTTATGGCTGAATTGACTTATGCACAATAGGTTTTGAACCTTTTTAACAATTATCCCTTTCATCTTACAGGAGGGGTTGGGCAATAAATGATGCCAGCCTTTCGGCTCAGACTTTCGGCTCAAACAGAGCCAATCAAATGATTACCTCTAGATCATAGTGCTATCTAAAATCCAACAAAAATGTTCTGAAAAGGGAGTTGCCAAAGTTTGACTCTTGTCCACCAAATGGATAATAGCACAATTACGTTTAAATAGAGTTAGGACTAAATTAGCACAATTAAAAGATTTATGACTGAATTAACTTATACAAAATAGATTTTGAACCTTTTGACTCTCGTCCACCAAATGGGTAATAGCACAGTTATGTTTAAATAGAGTTAGGACTAAATTAGCACAATTAAAAAATTTATGGCTGAATTGACTTATGCACAATAGGTTTTGAACTTTTTTTAACAATTATCCCTTTCATCTTAAAGGAGGGATTGGGCAATAAATGATGCCAGACTTTCGGCTTGAATAGAGCCAATCAAATGATTACCTCTAGATCATAGTGCTATCTAAAATCCAACAAAAACATACTGAAAAGGGAGCTGCCAAAGGTTGACTCTTGTCCACCAAATGGGTAATAGCACAATTACGTTCAAATTAGGACTAAATTAGTACAATTAAAAGGTTTATAACAAAATTGGCTTTTATATAATAGGTTTCGGACTTTTTTAACAATTATCCCATTTATCTTACAAGAGGGATTAGGCAATAAATGATGCCAAACTTTCAGCTCGGACAGAGCCTGTCAAATGATTACCTCTAGATCATAGTGCTATCTAAAATCCAACAAGAACATACTGGAAAGGGAGCTACCAAAGGTTGACTCTTGTCCACCAAATGGGTAATAGCACAATTACGTTCAAATGGGGTTATGACTAAATTAGCATAATTGAAAGGTTTATGATTGAATTGGCTTATATTCAATAGGTTTTGGACTTTTTTAACAATTATCTCTTTTATCTTACAAGAGGGATTGGGCAATAAATGTTGCCAGACTTTCAGCTCTCAGCTCATACATAGCCTGTCAAATGATTTCCTCTAGATCATAGTGCTATGTAAAATCCAACAAAAACCTACTGAAAAGGGAGCTGCCAAAGGTTGACTCTTGTCCACCAAATGGGTAATAGCACAGTTACATTCAAATAGAGTTAAAGACTAAATTAACACAATTTAAAAGTTTATGAGGTTTTGGACATTTTTAAAAATTATCCCTTTTATCTTACAAGAGGATTAGGGCAATAAATGATGCCAGACTTTCAGCTCGAACAGAGCCCATCAAATGATTACCTATAGATCATAGTGCTATCTAAAATCCAACAAAAACGTACTGAAAAAGGAGCTGCTAAAGGTTGACTCTTGTCCACCAAATGGGTAATGGCACAGTTACGTCCAAATGGAAAGGAAAAGAAACTACTAGGCTGACATTATCCTCCGAGGCAGATATAGCTAAGCTAATTTTCATGGCATTTCAATATTCAAAGTTAATATGTTAGAGAATAAGATAAGTCTATGATGCATTTTATCGATGAACGTCACCCCATTTTGTTCTAAAATTCAAAACATTAACAAGCATTAACAGCTTACTGAAAGCTGTCTTAACTTCTCCTTCAGCGTGCTAGACTCCTCTATCCCTAATCTTCTTTTTATAGGAATGAAAGAAGGAAATGGAGAGTGAAGAACAGAGAAGGCAATCGAACAGGCCAATTTGAAATTATCTCCAAACTCATAAATACAAGTTGCCCAATATGATTAATAAAATAGGAAATATGATTTTATCTCTGAAATCGGAGCATAGAAGAACCAAAATTGAATGAACATTGTCTACAAGAACTGTCCTTCGACTAGTCAAGCTTACCAGCGAGATCATATTCATCTATAATGTAACGGGTTCAAGGCCAACACTTTCAATTGATTCCTCATTCCTCCTGCCTCCTTCAATTATCGCCAGCACTTTTCACCATAGAAGAATTGTCTCTGGAAATACAACAAAAACATCATATATAGCCCCTGGGGCATTCTGAAGCATGCACAGAACTGATTTAGAACATACAACTAAGACCAGCAGTTTCAAAGACTACACAGTTACCTTTGTGCAAAACAAAATTTCCATAAAGTGAAACATCTATAATATCCAAATTAAAGGAAACTGACGTACACGCTAAAAATTTTCTTGTTCCTCAGGGATCTCTTCCAGTGGTCTGTTAGCAGGATGCCTCTGACTAGCATCGTCATTCGCCATCATAACCAGAGAAGGGTGTAGCTCAGGCTGTGGAAATAGCAACTTTAAACGAAATGCATCGACTCCATTCAGATAGTATCGGAAGAGCCTCTTGGCCCTAATGAATCCAAGACGACCATAAAGTGCCAGGGCTCCTTTATTTGTGACTTCTGCTTCCAAAGTCACCTTCCAGAACAAGAAAAAAAAAAGATGTAAAGAAAGTCATAAGACACGAGTAAAATTCTACACTACCCCGAAAGTTTCAACTAGAGTATATGGGAGTTCTTTAATATAATATACAGAAAATATCACTGCCAACAATGAGTGCGAAAGCACATTAAGAATTAGGTCTTCCTAGAATCACCTTCTAGGTTAATTCAGAAGACAAAGGGAACATTGAGAATCTTGTGAACATACTTGATGCCCACACATGGATCAAACCCTTCTTCTTGGGCCAATGAAAGATTTAGAAAATAGGTCGCCCCACAAACTTCAGTTTACAAATTCAAGCATTTCAAACACCTAGGGAACTCCATTTGAGTTTAAAATCAGTGTCAGAACACAATACAGATTTGGACATCAGTTGCTGAAAGATCCACAGGCTTATAACAGTAAATATGGACAGAAAGGTCTCATTATTTGTATCAACACGAGAAAACAATGAAACACAGTTAATGCAAGCTACAAGATCAATCAAGTCAATAGATGTTCAATCATTGATGTCTTCACCAAGCTTTGGTTAAAATTGACCAGTTGACTACTCAATGAAAAGTTCTAATTAGATTAGGTCTTTTCTCACAGTTGAAATTAGCGGTCTAAAGGAGTAGGATTTGAGTTCTATTAGAGTTTTAGTTAGTTTCCTTTTGGAGTAGGATAATTTGTTTCTTTACTTTAGTCTGAAGCAGGATCCATGTGTCGAGTTAGGTTTCATAACTCCTATTTGAAGTTGGGAATGAAACCTCTGAAATCCATATAAACTACTTTAATCTTTCTATTCCAGAATTAATGAAGCTTACAGAAATTGACCGGAACACGAGTTAGCATTAACACTAACTTGTTGTACGAGTTGATTTTGTATCTGGTGGATTTGAATGAAGGCAACACAATTATTAATCGAGCCTTGTGGGTTGAAACAAAATTGACCCAAACACAAGTAGCATCAACCCAAACCTGCTAATTCCATATCTTGTCCCAGTTGTGTTGTCTTGTTGTGTTGCAAACTGCCATCCCAAGTCCCATTAAGATAGTAACCAACTAGGACTATCTATGAAGACAAAATAAATCATCTGGCTTCAACTGGTAACTTACCATTCTTTTGCACGTAATCAGGAAGCTAAGGCAAAGACTTGAGACTAGATCTTTCAAATGTAGATGAAAACAAAATGTCCAAAGCCGGATTAGGTAACACATTCCATGCTATTCTTATTGATAGATGATTACAAGAGAAGATACCTAGGAAAAAAAATTTAGCCCAGATTTCTCTTCTCCTAATCTTCCCATGATCATCCCATTTCCCAACAGTAGAATGATTTAAAGACAAATCAAAAGTGAGGTCTAGCAATGGAAAAACTCTATCTCCATGAGCAGTCTAGGTTGAGATGCATGTCTATTTCCAATTGATAGACTAATTGGACATACATGAGTTTTGATCACAAAACCGCAGAGGAAGAAAATTTTCTCCAGTCCTATCGCTGCTGTGTGTAAGCATAACTCGAATTAAGAGCTAAACACTAAGCTCGTCATTCTAAAGCTCGAGAGCCATGTGAAATTACCTCTTCGCAGCCAGACTCCCTCATGACACTGATGGATCTACTCACGAGTTCCGTGGCTGCAACAAGAAGAAAAACACGGCACTTCAACTCCACACCCATTGGAGAAAACACAATGCAAGCAAGGAAAATAGACGAAGACGAGAGATAAATTTGGTCACTTGGGTCGCTTGCTACTCATTACACAGCATCATAACTACAGAACATCTTCACAAGCTATTCTCATACAAACACATACCCTTCAAGTCTGCATTTTTATGCGCAATCGAGCTTAACAGAGGATCGCACTTCACTCCCCAATCAATTCAACCGGAGCCGCACGAATCAAACGAAGTTCAGGCGAAGCCACCAACTTCGAACGAGGAGTAAACGATTATTACCTATCCCTTTCCCTCGGTAGGGCTTGATGACGACCAGCATCGCAATGTAACCCCGGTAGGTGCTCCGATGCTCGCCCATCTTGCACACCACGGTCCCCACGCACTTGCCCTTGTGAAACGCCTGACTGACACGAAAATCCACACGCGAGCAACACCAAACTAAGCGAGAGAACGATCGTTCGAAATCGACAGGCGCGGCGACTGGAAAACTCGGAGAGGGAGAGGGAGAGGGAGAGGGGGAGTTACCAGGAAGGAGAGCTGAGGCCAGAGGTAGACGAAGTAGCGGTAGGTGAAGATGGAGTAGGGCTCGCTGAGCTCCTGGTCGACGAGGCTCATGATGAGCGGGAGGTGGTGCTCCCCGCCGTAGCTCGCGTACTCTATCTCCGACGCATCGAACTCGGCCTTCTTCTCCTCTTCATCCCCCGCGCCGCTGGTCGCCGCCTCCATCGGGAAGTAGAGCGCCCCCGACGATGCCAATACGGCGGCGGCGGCGGCGGCTGTGGCGGCGGCGGGAGAACGAATGAGTAGGGGGAACTTTTTGGGGGAACGAAAGTGGAGGAGAAGGAAGGAAGGAAGTAGGAGATGGGGCTCCGAACCCGATTGCAGAGGATCCGGATTCGGAGTGGGGCCCGATTGTGCCATTTGACCACCCGATAGGAGTGGGTCCCTTCCTGCTTTCTATTTTCTGTCCCTCTTTTTTTTTTTTGTCCTTTTCGTAGATTTTATGGATATTTCAATTCAGCTTTTGTTTTATTTTAGAGGGTATTAGTATTACCCCAAACGTTTCGAAAATGAAAATATGGTCATGAGAATGATGCACGAGTTTCCCATAATCATCTAAAATTTTGAGAATTTATCTTCTTATTTCCATATTATGAAAGAAAGCTCGAACTGAAGAAAATAATTTCCAGTAAGCATGTGTGATGAAGTAGAAAGAATTTCAATATGTGCGTGTATTAACAACAATTAATGCTCTAATTATTATCAAGAAGTGAAGTGACAAATTGTACTTGAATGCTTAAACTTCATGACTATGAAAACAACATAATTACAAGGTTGATTTTAAGAAGCAGCTTTTATATAATTAGCACTATCCTAGAAATTTGGATGTCTATTAGAAATTTGTAAGCAAAATGATAAAACACACGTTGAGAGTGGTGAATTGAAAGAATGTTTTAATTTTAAAAGAAAAGGTACACACAGAGAGATGTATAAAAAAATTTGCCAAAAGATAAGAAAAAATTGACACGTGCATGTATTAGTAATAGTTAATACCCTAACTACTGTAGAAGCGAATCTGCAGATTGTACTTGAATACTTGAACTATGAAACGATACAATTACAAGGATGATTTTAATAAGTGGCCTTGTTATAATTAGCATTGTCTATTGAAAAATTGTAGGCAAAATATAAAAGACGGATTGAGAGTGGCCAATTGGAAGAAAATTTTGATTTAAAAAAGGGAAAGAAAGAAAGAGAGATAGGACAAAAAAAATTGCCCAAAACACAAATTTTAATATGTGCCTATAGTAACGGGTAATGCTTTAATTGTTTGTAAAAACATTAAATTTTCAAAACTATGAAAACAATGTAATTACATGCTTGGTTGACTTTAAGAAGCGACCTTGATATAATTAGCATATATTTATTGAAAATTTGGGGGCAAAAAAATAAAAGACAGATTAAGAAGTGGCTAACCTAAAGGCGATTTTAATTTTAAAAGAATAGGTATAGAAATAAATTAAGAGTGGCCAATTGAAAGAGGATTTTGATTTTATAAGAAAATGTATGGAAAGAGGGAGAGATGGGATAAAAAAATTAACAAAAACAAAAATTTGAATATGCTCCTGCAATAGTAGCGAGTAATGCTTTAATTGGTAAATAAAACATTAAATTTTCAAAACTAAGAAACAATGTTATTATTAGGTCGGTTGGTTTTAAGAAGTGGTCTTAATATAATCAGCATTTGTTATTGGAAAGTTGGGGGCAAAAAGATAGAAGACGGATTAAGAGTGGCTAATTGAAAGATTATTTTAATTTTAAAAGAAGAGGTATATAAAGAAAGAGAGATGGAATCAAGAAAAAAAAATAGCAATAGTAGTTAGTAATGCTTTAATTGGTACATAAAACATTAAATTTCCAAAACTATGAAACAATGTTATTACGAGGTCAGTTGATTTTAAGAAGTGACCTTGATATAATCAGCATTTATTATTGGAAAGTGGGGGCAAAAAGATAAGAGACGGATTTAGAGTAGCTAATTGAAAGATTATTTTAATTTAAAAGGAAGAGGTATAGGAAGAAAGAGAGATGGAATAAAAATAATTGGCCAAAAACGAAAAATTGTGATAGCGTTATTTATTATTGGAAAGTGGGGGGCAAAAAGATAAGAGACGGATTTAGAGTAGCTAATTGAAAGATTATTTTAATTTAAAAGGAAGAGGTATAGGAAGAAAAGAGATGGAATAAAAATAATTGGCCAAAAACGAAAAATTGTGATAGCGTTATTTATTATTGGAAAGTGGGGGCAAAAAAAATAGGAGACGGATTTAGAGTGGCTGATTGAAAGATTATTTTAATTTTAAAGGAAGAGGCATAGGAAGAAAGAGAGATGGAATAAAAATAATTGGCCAAAAACGAAAAATTGCGATAGCATTATTTATTATTGGAAAGTGGGGGGCAAAAAGATAGGAGACGGATTTATAGTGGCTCATTGAAAGATTATTTTAATTTTAAAGATTATTCATTAAAAATTCGCGGGTTGCGTTGGGGGCAAAAAGATAGAAGACGGATTGGGCAAAAGAAAAATAATAAAAATAATAATTAAGGACGCCGTCTGTGGGAATCGAACCCACGACCACATGGTTAAAAGCCATGCGCTCTACCGGCTGAGCTAAGACGGCTATTTGTCTGTTGCTCTTCTATATTTTTAATTCTTCTTTATTTTGGGCATATGCGTACCCCCCCACGTGTGTTCGCGCTCCTCATCCCTGCCTCGCGTCGACACCCGGCTTCTCCCCGCACCGCATGCAGCACCGTCTTGCTTTCTGCAGAACAATAACAGGGTGGACGAAATCTTTCCGGATCGGTCGCCCTCCCCTCTCTCTCTCTCTCTCTCTCTCTAATCGAGAGCGGCGCGAGGTGTTTGGCATTCGAACGTCGCGAGAAAGGTCGCGCTCAGCCGGGCAAGGATGTGGAAGGCCATGGCGGCGGCGGCCACGAGGCGGCTCTCTCTTCTCTTCCCTCCCCGGAGTCCGAGCAGTTTCCCCACGGCCGCCATCCCCACCACGGCGAAAGATCCGGGCTTGTCGCCGCTCGTCTTCTCCGGGTACTTCTCGAGTAAACCGCCGTTTCGCCTTATGGGGAGAGGTGGGTTGGTTGGCGCGCCGTCACATAGTTCGTCACAAGTTTCAGGTCCATTTCATGCTTCGTCATTTAGTAATTTGCAATCTGTTTTTTGAACGATCTTGAATCAGGCCTCGCTTCCAGAGCGCTCGCGGCCCGTGGCGAAAGCATCGCCGTGGCGGACGGCGAGCGCCCCGTCGCGGCCGCCATCAAGAACCCCACCCCGAGGATAGTCTACGACGAGTACAACCACGAGCGCTTGCCTCCCGGGTCGCCCAGCAAGCGCGCCTTCGCCTACTTCGTCCTGGGCCTGGGGCGATTCGCCTACGCGTCCGCCGTCCGCCTGCTCATCGTCAAGCTGGTCCTGAGCATGTCCGCCACCAGGGACGTGCTCGCCATGGCGTCGCTCGAGGTCGACCTGTCGAGCATCGAACCGGGCAGCACCGTGACCGTCAAGTGGCGCGGGAAGCCCGTCTTCATCCGGCGCCGGACAGAGGAGGAGATCGAGCGGGCGAGCCACGAGGACTGGACCTCGCTCCGGGATCCCCAGCCGGACTCCGCGCGAGTCCAGGACCCGGAGTGGCTCGTGGTCGTGGGCGTGTGCACGCACCTCGGCTGCATCCCACTGCCGAACGCCGGCGACTACGGCGGGTGGTTCTGCCCGTGCCACGGCTCGCACTACGACATCTCGGGCCGGGCCCGGAAGGGCCCCGCGCCGCTCAATCTGGAGGTGCCGGTTTACGCCTTCCTCGACGAGAGGCGGCTGCTGATCGGTTCTCAATGAATTAATCTTTAGGACGACGTTGTGCCTAGTATAAATCTGGATAAGTTGGTTGTTGAACTTCGTAGCTTTGTGGTGCATCTCTGGGCTTTAATTGAAGCAGTATAAGTGATGATGACATTTTGATGGAAAGCGTATTTGATATTGATGTTCGATCGTATGCATTTCATGTCATAATCCTAAGAGGAAAAGACATTCCAACAATGTAGAAATTGCGACAACAGATACTTCTTTCCATAACTTGGAGGGTCTACACGGTTTTTTGGGCTTCCCATGTTAGGAGGGGCACAGCCACAGATGTAATAAATGTGTCTTCAGATTGGTAAATCGACGTGATGAAATTCAAATGTTTTTTAATCTTACCACTTTTCACGTTGAATTCCAGCCGCGGAATATTTATCGAATTTAATGCTCAAGTACCATTTGCAATGTCTTATCGCTCTGTAAAGAAGTTATGTGACTTATGGCTATGAATCTAAGAAATTTAGGATGGTAGAAAGTTCTCATTTCATTCTTTCATTTAATGTTCAAGTACCATTTGTAATGTCTATGTCACTATACAAAGTTATGTAACTGTAGTTATGAATTTAAGAAATTGAGGATGGTAAAAAGTTCACATTTGGTTCTTTCATTTTTTTTATTTTTTATTTTTTGCTGCATGTATAATGTGGTGAAAAGTTGCGATGTTACGGGTCCTTAGATCGATAAAGGCTTCTACCATTAAAGGTGCCGTTCAGAAAGAGACAGTTGACCCCAAAAAATGATCAATTTTTAGTTATTTGAGTGGTCGGGTGATAAAATAGAAGTCCCTAACAAATAGAGAAGTCAACAAATTGAAGGGAAGCAATAATTTGACAAAAAGTCATCGAGAACACATCACGTGAAAGTTATTGACGGGAACCTTAATCAAGACTTGAGAAAGTGATCAATAGAATCATCAACAGCAAACAAGCCCTAATTTTGGCTAAGTGTTGAGATGGTGCAATTAATGGGCAAAGGCCTGTCGAAGACGGTAATGATGAATTGATATCAATAAGCTGTTGGGTGGTTAATTGGCTATGTCTATAGCTGTTAGTTTAGAATTTTTATTATTCCTAACAGATAAGAGCGCGTTTGATAATATTCTAGTTTCTCTATTTTTTTGCTTTTTATTCCTTGAAATAAAAATAGAACAAAAAATCTATTCATGTAGGTTTTTGTTTCCAAAAAAAAAATTTAGAACAAGAACAAGAAATTAAAAAAAATAAATTGCCTTTTTGTTCCCATAAATAACTCAAAAATCAAGCATAATTTTTTTTCTTCTTTTCTTCTTTTCTTTTCTTTCTTTTTCTCTTCCTTCTCTTTTTTCTCTAACTAGTCACCGGCCTCAGAGATAGCTAGCAACCAACCAAATGAAGCCCAACAACCTTGTTGGAGCCTCACCAACCCTCGGCAAAACTGACCTCGCTTGGATAGGCGATGCTGACATCATATAGTTGCAGTATAACAATTGTAGTAGAGCTTGTTTTTGTTGCTTTTTAGATTCCGACATTCTTAGGGTAGCATGCTTACCATAGTTACACCTTTACTTTTTAAAGTTCAATCTGCTTGAAGTACCCTCGTTCACATTGGATGACAATATCATATACATGCAATATAGCAATTTTTTTTCTTGTTCGATTGTTGAGATGAAAATGCAAGTGCAAAGACAAGTACAGCTATGAAATAGTTTGATTAAAAAATTAATGCTCACTAAGATATAGTCTAGACAATTTGAATAATATCCAAGAATATTTTCTTTTGACATTACACAAATCTCCATAGCATATTGACTACATTCGTTATCATAAAATAAGTATCCAATAGCATAGTGCGGAGAAGAACCCATGCGACAAAAACTGTCTAGATTACATTGCACGTTTCACCATTCATGTGACAGTACTTATAGCAGCAATGCAATAAATTGGCCCAGTTCCCTTTTTTCCATGTTTTCACTTTCCACAACTGTACTTTTCTTGGATTATGCTGTACAAGGAGAGCAAGAAGAAGAAGAAGAAGAAAATAAAAAAAAAAATAACCACTGGCCGTAGTGGCTCTGTTGGGTAGGCTCCAGACCTCCAAATGGGAGATCCAGAGTTCGAAGCCCCTTCAATTTTGAAGGAACACTGGCAGGCCATCTAATGTCTTAAGTTTGACGTTGGGGTGGTGGGTTCTTCACTAAGTTTATTCCCGGTTTACCTCGTCACCGCTGTCGGTGTTTGTGCGGAGATTCTCGGGTCATAAAAAAAAAAAAAAAAGAGCAAGAAAAATCTAAACCATTGCTTTTTTCTTTTTCCAAATTCTATAGTGGAGGGGGACCAATGTGCTGAACAGGTTAAGAAGAAGTGGCATTGTCCATATTTCCCGTTTCATTCTAGCTAACAACTTAGAAACTTGGTTTAATAAGACAATGGAGATAGATGTCGTGACAGAAATTAGTGCGGTCACCATGTTGTGGTTGGTAAGTTAAATCGAACTTTGAAGCAATGGAGCGATAACACATGTAGATGTTGAAGCAAACATAAGGCACATTCATTCGGTCAATATTTTTAATACCCTTTGAGATTAGCAGCCAAACCAAAAACAAAGGGATTCAAATGAACTCTGCAGTTGGTGTCTGCTATTTATATGTTTTAGCAGAGGGGATTTGTACTCTTGGTTTGTCATGTAAGAAAATCAATTATGCCCACCAAAGAGAGAACTCTTTTTTTAAAGGAAATGGTGCTTAACATTGCCATGGGAACGATAACCTTGGACATGACTTGATCACAAGACATAACTTTGATTTAAACTCTGATTTAGACTAACTTAACCACCTTTTTTGTGCTGTAAAAACTAGTAAGCCCTTTAATAAAATACCTAATATTTTTAGAGAAGTCATTTTTTTCATCCTTAATTAATCACAAGGCTGGAAGGACACGTTAATGCCCAGGAAAAGCAAACCTTCATTCATAAGCTGCCTATGAGTTCTAACATTAAGCACATCATCTACTATTCCCAAAACAAGGTTCAACACAAGTGCAAGAGGAGTACTGTAGACATGACTCAATCAGAAGACATGGGCATGAGATTGACCCCATTGTAACCATGGAGCAACCAAAATTGAATCCGCTACTATGCATGACTTGGATTTAAACTTCAATTCAAACCAACTTAACCTTCGTGGCTTGACCCCAAGTGATAGGCCACTAAGGTCGCATAATCCTAGGTGAGCCGATGATGAGGTGGCGAGTCTTAGAAGATCTAGATTTGAACCACAAGGTAGACGAAATAGCACGAAGTAGCAACTATCATTCTCACCGAAGGTTGTGTGAACTCAGATCTCATGCAACCTCAAGTGACCAACGTGAGGCAGAGGTCAAGCATTGCATGACCTCGGCAATTGTTGGCCTCCATTGGTGACTTGACAATCTAGAATAAAAATTAATTATCTGGCATTTGATAATAAGAAATGCCAAAATTGATCTGGAATTACCTTGAGAGAAAAACCCTTTAGAAATACATTGCATTTGCCAAATCATCTTCCAAATTGCTTCATTAAATTTTCTCTAAGGCCTTCATGGGGTTCAAAGTCCTCCGGAAAAGTGCTGTCAATTCAACCCTACATTTCCCTCCATTTTTTATTTGAGAATATTACCTTCACATGTTCCAATGTAACTCACACTCTAATTTAATTTAATTACATAGCTAAAGACTAAAGATGTCGCAAGAAAGTAGAAATAACCCATGTTCATAGTAATCTAGAACATAACCTCGTGTCATTCAAATTCAATACCATCTCAAATGTTTTCCTTTGTAAAAAATTATTGTCTGCACTATTCATGCTAAAAAAAAAAAAAGCCACGCGCTAATTTTTTTTTTCTATAGCTCGTTTCCAACATCAAGAAAATGTTCAATCACCGAATTGGGTAGTCCACCCTCCTCAAAATGCATGAGATTTGCTTTGTCTTTAAACTCCCGCTCTTACGTTTAGGCATTTTCAGAATGGAACAAAGTTTCCTTGAAAAGGCGGGTAAGAAGAAAAAACCTACGGAACAGGAAAAGCATAAATCGTTGACTTCATGCCCTCAAGTCCACCGTTGACCCCCACCGATAACCCAAAATAATATATAATAAGACCAGCCATTCGGTGCAATCTTTCCTACCATCCGGCGGACCGGGTCCTAGGTTTTTTGCCTTTGGCCTTAGATTTTCTTACTTTTTTATATAATTTTATTTTATTTATGATATTGACAGTTTGATGAATTCCTCTTATTTTAGGACATGATGTTGAATTAATGGACCCATAAGCTTCATTCCTGAAGCTCATCTTTTGTTAATTTATTCTTAATGGCCCAAAGCAAGCTGTCTTCTGTTAAAATAATATAAATCTATCGCTAATTTCTTGGTTTACTTTGAAAGTGTGATTGGTGACATGAAACGAAAAGTCTAACTTCTGTTTTGCCGTTATCATCACTTACTTCCCTTTTCCAACGCTTGTATTAGATTGCGAGACCTACTGTTATTGGCGGGTATTGTCATTCACTAATTTTGGAAAACATCCGTACTAATTTAACTTTACTATGAAAAATTGAGGGACTTGATAGAAAAAAATTGAAATTTGGAGATTATATTACATATTTCCAGTTAATGGATTAGATTGGACATTTCGCAATAGCTTAGGGGCTTGTGTTGACTCTCCATGATTTGATTAGACAAAATAATTGCTTTGGACATATATGAATAAGTTTAAGGATAACATTAGATGAATTAAAAAAGTCCAACAATGACATTATATATTGGGCCAAACTTAACAATCAATCAATGTAATTTTCCTTTTACTTCATTTTTCTAACACTTGTTTGATAAATAGATAATTACTAAAAATAGTTCTAAACCTAAACCTATAGTATGACCACCAATTCATTATTAAACTTTAAAATTTTGCAATTTAATTCTAAATATTTTGATAATTTACATGGTGGTCTAGTCGATGACGGTTGTCCTACGTAATAGATAGTTACTAAAAATAGTACTATTAGACTTTTTAATTTTATCAATTTAGTCTTAAACATTTTTTAACCTTTTCTTATTTTCTCTTTTTTTCCTTTTCATTTTTCTTTATTCTTTTTCTTCTTCCTTTGGGTACATGGCTAAATTGAAAATTAAAGAGTTTAAAATTGAATTGGCCACGCTATATGTTAGGTTTAAAACTTTTTTTGGTAATTTTTCCTACTCAACAACTAGTGATATTTCCTTTTTTGTCATGATGAAAACCTTATCTAAATGACCAGGACGATTGAATCTATCTAGCAAGTCATTAAACCCTCTTTGTATTTTCATCCCAATGCATACCGAAATCAAAATGCTCGCAGATCGTCACATCATTCCATCATTGAAAAAGCATGATGCAAAAAATTAATAAGCTACCAAAAATTGGTTTAAAATGGGCAAGCGCTATCCTCATTACTATTTATGAAAGCCATGGATCCACCAATATTTGGTAGGAGTGCGTATTTCCCCATTTAGTCGCACGTACCATCCTCACCAAAGGTTGTGCGAACCCAGGTCTCATGCGACTTCAAGCGACCCACGTGAGGCATAGGTCAAGGGTTGCATGACCTCAGCAATTGTTGGCATCCGTTGGTGACTTGACAATCTAGAGCAAGTGATTTAGAGAGATGATGAACAATGCAAAATTAAGGGACAAGAAAAATTATTAAGGGTAAAATTGAAATAATTGGTATCCAGTATTTGATAATAAGAAATGCCAAAATTGATATGGACTTACCTTGAGAGAAAAACCCTTTAGAAATACATTACATTTGCCAAATCAGCTTCCAAATTGCTTCACTTTGTCTCTGAGACCTTGATGGGGTTCAAAGTCCTTTGGCAAAGTGTTGCCAAATTAACCTTACATTTCCTTCCATTTTTTATTTGAGAAAGTTACTTTCACATGTTCCAATGTAACCCAGATACTAATTTAATTTATATATATAGCCAAAAATTAAAGATATTGCAAGAAAGTAAAAATAACTCATGTTCATAGTAACTCGTAACCTTGTGTCATTCAAATCGAATACCATCTCAAATGCTTTCCTTTATAAAACATTGTTGTGGGAACTGTTCATGCTAGAAAAAAATTAGCCACGCGCTAAAACTTTTATTCTAGAGCTCGTTAACAACATCACGAAAATGTTCTATCACCGAATTGGGTAGTCCACCCTCCTCAAACTGCATGAGATTTGCTTTATCTTGAAACTCCCGCTCTTATGTTTAGGCATTTTCAGAATGGAATAGAAGTTTCCTTGAAAAGGCTGACAAGAAGAAAAAACCTACGGAACAAGAAAAAGCATAATTCGTTGACTTCGTGCCCTCATGGCCACCGTTCACCCCACCAGTAAACCAAAATAATATATAATAAGGTCAGCCACTCGGTGCAATCTGTCCTACCATCCGGCGGACCGGTCCTAGGTTTTTTGCCTTCAGCCTCAGATTTTCTTACTTTTTCATATAACTTTATTTTATTTATGATATTGACCATTTGATGATTTTTTATTTATTTTTATTTTAGGGCACATTGTTGAATTAATGAACCCATAAGTTTCATTCTCGAAGCTCATCTTTTGTTAATTTCTTCTTAATGGCCCAAAGCAAGCTGTCTTCCGTTAAAATAATATAAATCTATCGCTAATTTCTTGGTTCACTTTGAAAATGTGATTGGTGACGTGAGAAGAAAAGTCTAACTTCTGTTTGGCCTTTATCATCATTTCCTTCCCTTTTCCAACGCCCGTGTTAGATTGCGAGACCTACGGTTATTGGTGGGTATTGTCATTTATTAATTTTGGAAAATTCGTATTAATTTAACTTTACTATGAAAAGTTGAGGGACTTGATAGAAAAAAAATTGAAATTTGAGGATTATATTACATATTTCCAGGTAATGGATTAGATTGGACATTTCGCAATAGCTTAGGAGCTTACTCTCCATTATTTTTAGACAAAATAATTGCTTTGGCCATTTATGAATGAGTTTAAGGATCAATTAGGATTAGGTTTAGAGCTAAACTTTTTAGTAATTATCTATTTATCAAACAAGTGTTAGAAAATGATAAAGTAAAAAAAGCTCTAAACCTAATCCTATTGTTTTTTAAGTTTGTCCCATGACAAAATATGTAGAACAAAAATGTCGTCTTTGGACTTTTTAAATTCATCTAATGTGATCGTTAAACTCATTCATAAATGTCCAAACCTAAAAATAGCTCTAAACGTAATAGATAATTACTAAAAATAGTCATAAATCTATTGTATGACTGCCGATTCAGTGTTAGACTTTTAATTTTACCAAATTAATTCTAAAGATTTTGATAATTTACATAGTGTCTAGTCAATAGATTATCCTACGTAATAGATAATTACTAAAAATAGTCATAAACCTATTGTACCATGGATAAGTTTTTCAATTTTTTCTAAAATTTGTTGAACCTTTTTCTTATTTTCTCTTTTTTTTTCCTTTTCCTTTTTTCTTTGTTCTTTTTTTTTTCTTCCTTTGGGTCATGGCTAAATTGAAAATTATATAGTTTAAAATTGAATTGGCTGCGCCGTACATTAAGTTTAAAACTTTTTTGGTAATTTTCCCTACTCAACAACTAGTGATATTTCCTTTTTTCATGACGAAAACCTTATCTAAATTCAACTCCAATGAGTAAATGACCAGGATGATTGTATCTATCTAGCAAGTCATTAAACCCTCTTCGTATTTTCATCCCAAAACATACCAAAATCAAAATGCTCTTGGACCGTCACATCGTTCCATCACTGAAAAAGCACAATGCAAAAAGTTAATAAGCTACCAAAAATTGGTTTAAAATGGGCAAGCACTATCCTCATTACTATTTATGAAAACCATGGATCCGCCAATATTCGATAGGAGCGCGCGTTTCCCCGTTTAGCCGATTTTTGAATCCCTTTTTTTCTAGTACATCTAGGAAGGAAGGAGTGCAAGCCATAGAGAGAAAAAAAGGGGCCTACAAAAAGCTCACCCTCTTTTGCAAAATCTGCATTTTGCAATTCGATAGGGCAAGGAGGTGGTGGCTGTGAAAGTCTCAGAGGGGGAGGAGAGACAGGTCAATCCGTGAAGAGTCGCCTGCGGTCCGACGGTCCGGAGGAGATCGAACCGGACCGGACCGGCCCGGCAGGAACGAACCCACCGGCCGAGCCGCTGGCCGGAGCCGAGCCGAGCGGAGCGCGCGGGGAGGCCTCGCTGCATCCCCTTCGATCTCTCTCTCTCTATCTGGCCAGATTCTCGTGGCCTGCGTCTTCCTTCTCTCTCCTCTTCCTCCTTCTCTTTCTCTCTCCTCGAGACCGAATTGGATAACGCGGATTTTTCTCCGCCCTGCTCCATTACGCCCCCCTCGCCCTTCTCTCTCTCTCTCTCTCCTCTGCGGTTTTCCATTCATTCATTCGATTCTTTCCTTCCTTGCTTCGAGTTTTGTTTTTTTTTTTTTTTTTTTTTTTTTTTAGTTTTCGGGTGGTGGGAGCGAGCCGATTCTCGCGGCCTCCTCTTGGGTTTCCGCCGCCGCCGCCGATTGCGTTGCGAAAGACGAGGGCTTTTCCGCCGCCGCCAGCGCTTCCCGAGGGAGAAAACCGGTCCCGGTCGCCGCCGAATTCCTAGGGTTTCGGCCCGCCCCGGAGGAATCGATTCTCCGCGGGGAGAGGTACGCCGGGGTTGGGGGGGAGAAACGGTTTTGTTTCCGAATTTAGGTTTGCTCTGCTTTGCTGATTAATGAGGGGGGGGGGAGCCTCGATATCCGTCGGTCGTCCGTGCGTGTTTGTGGTTTTTCGTTTTTTTCTGTTTTTCTGATTGATTTGTTCGTGAAGTTTTTGAGTCCGCACGGCTTCGCTTCGTTTTGGGATTGGGGGAATTGCTGAATCTTGGCCTTTTATGCTCGCGAATTGGACTTTTTGGTGGTACTTCCGCGTCTATGTGTAATTATGGATCGTATGGGGGATGTGATGCGTCAATTTTTGCGTTGCTTTGATGGGAGTCTCTCGGGACAAATTCGGCAAGCGGTAAATTGGGGTGGACTTTCGTGTTTTGCTGTTTAAGGGGGTGTGCAGTGGAGGACTTAATTGGGGCTTTCCTGATTGATGATTAAATTTTGTTTTTTTTTGTTGGCCTCTTCGCAATATGGTAGGAATAAGTTTTGGTTAGAGCATGCAAAGGGGTGGTTAGGTTGACCATTCTGGCTTATTTAATGAAGTGTCCATGGTGAAGGGTTCAGTTTTATGCTGTTTCTTAGATGGAGTTTGGCTAGTTTGTTTCCCCCAATTATCTAGTCACCACTCTTATTTTGGTTAATTCTTAGAATGTGACTTATTTCAGAGGTTCATGATACCCATCTACACTCTGCATGGGTTATACAGTTTATACTGTCATTTATGGTCTTAAGGCATATTCTAGAGTGTTGCATTTACACCAGTGGCCAATTTAGGATTTTGTGAATGGATGAGAAATTAATATTAGAGTATTAGTTGCTTTATTGCCTTTCCATTTTTTTTGGTTAATCAGTTGGGACAGGCATTGTATTCCTCTGTTAAAAATTTGAATGATAGAAGAAATATAGAGATCTCCTGGTATATATACTCTTTATATCAACTTCATATTGGAAACTTCATCTAACCAAGTGCACTTTTAGTTCCTATTCTGTGTGAGATCTCGTTCTGGAACTTGAATGCTGGGGCTGTAAAATTGGGCATTTAAATCGTTCAATTTCATTGATCTGCATTGCCATTTTCATGCCTTTTGAGGGATTGATTGGTAGTTTTATGAGTCATTGGAAATAACCTATAACAGCCTCAGTTCTTTGTCTGCTGTTTCTTTGTCCGATTGTCTTAGGATCTGCATTTGTTTTTGTGCCTAGCATAATGTTTAAATTTGTGGGAGCAGTAGTGTTTTCTGTATTGGCATCTTTTGGAGGATATATGATCTTCGTTATCCTTTTTTTGGCGCTGGAGGAAGGGAAATATTCAAATGTAGCTTCTGTGATAGTGTCTGTATTGGTGTTGATAGCCAAAGTACATTGGGTGTTGGCTCGTTGGGTATGTCACTTTCAATTTTGTCATGAATGTCTGAGAATTAAAGTTTAAGCATGAAGTTGAAGGGTGTGTTTGGATAATCTTTTACTTTCTGCTTTCTACTTTTTGCTTTTTGCTTAGTCCAAATCTTGCAGTGAACGCACGTGGACTTCTTTTATTTTTTTCCTTGTTACACTTGAAACTTTCGCTATATACAAATTTTGACATGCATTCACATGTATTTTCCATAACTGATTGAAATTTGTTTCCACTGAAGCATAAATAAATGCGCCCTAATTTGACAGATTGAATATCGTTTCTAAGCTTTGCAGTCAATCTTTATCCTTAAACATCTCTTCACGATTTTAATTAATTAATTAATTAATTATTGAAATAATTATTGATTTTTTTATGAATCTTTTGTGCATAAAGCATGTGTTTCTACTTAGGTCACACTGTAGACATCTATAAATTGCAACAACTACTGAAATGATGATTATATAGTTGTCTTCACAATAACATCATACACTATTGTTAATTGCTGTCTGGCAATTTTAATCTATTTGCACATGGATTTCAGATTACGTGTGGATGGAAGATACTCCTTCAATGTTTCAAGAGAGCTTTTCCCTCTAGCTAGCGTGATGTGTTTCATGGTCTTGTTTTGACATTATCTATTGTGATGGCTGCTGATCAAAGAAGAAAGCTGTCAAATGGTGCTGCTAATGTTGATAGCACTTTGCGTGGACAATCTAGGGCAAAAAGGAAACGTGTGGAATCAGTAGAAGATGGCTTAAACACAAAGTCTCATATATCTCTTCAGTGGGATGTGAACCAAGCGAGGGTTATTGCTAAGAAGGAGCAAATTGGCATCAGTTGGAGAGATTTGAAAACGTTTGTTGATACTCTGCCGCATGGTCACAATATCTTGGCTGATGCCTTTGATATCCCAAGAGAAATATTTGAATTGGAGAGTTTGAAGAATGTGCTCTCCCACGAGGTATTTTCATATAATATGGTTATGTGAATTGCCTGTGCTTTTGCATGTTCAGATGCTCTGGAAACTTACCAAGGTATTTCAATTGGAACATGCAGGCTTGGAAAAGTTGTCTATCAGAAAGTGAGAGAAAATATCTGAAGCAGTTTCTTCCCAGAGAAGCAGAGGCAAAGGAAGTTGTTAAATCATTGTTTTCAGGAGATAACTTCCATTTTGGAAATCCTTTAACCAACTGGTTAGCATCGATTTGAAATATCTCAGTTGAAGATAATTTTCTTTGCAAGTATCATTCTGCGTTGATGCACTTTGTGCTTGTGGCATGGTCCGGTGTCCAACATAGAGAGTTGCTGTCTTTCATGTTGGCATGGTGCAATTTCTGACATAAGCAATTTTTCCTCTTCCTGTCATCAAGAAAAGCATACCCATCTGTAGTTGTGATTGCTCTTTCCATTGTTTTATTGCCCAATCAGGTATTCTTGATATGTAATAATTTGTTTTAGGTGACTGTGGCACTTACAGGTTGTCCTCTTTTCTGCACCAAACCTTGTGTCTTTTGTTGTACCTTGTGAATTTCTTTTGTGCAATTGAACTTGAAAATCATCATGTTTATGAACCTCCTATATGAGAAACTCTGTTGTGCTTTTTGGGATTTGGAAATTCTCCTAGTCATTAGATATTTTTTCTTAACAGCTGGCGCAATCATATCTTTACTTTTTTTTTTAAAAATCCACATATTTGGAGCGAGTCCTTGTTCTTTGTGCATGTGCTGAAGGTTTTCTGTTGGATTGACAAAATTGAGACCTTACTAGGTCATTTCTGAGCAGATCGGATTCTATGAGCCATGTTCATCAACAGGAGGAATAGTATTAGGCAAAGTAGAAGAACTGTTGAATTTGCTTGTACGACAGGAAGGGATGAACAGTTGAAAGCTTGGTGAAAATTTATTGATATATGTTTGAATATAGATTGAAAGCATTCTGATTTTCTGTGAGATTGTAGTTTATCCTTGCTGCATGTCAGAAGAAAATTGCTTTCTTAGATTGAAATTTTTTTCTTAGACTTCAAAGAGTCAAGTTAACCATTGGGCTCAGCTTAAATGTCTGTATTTTGATAGGGCGTGTTGACTTTTAAATGTCTGTACTTAGACAGGGCTTGTTGAAACTTTTAACTTTGTGAGAGAGTGCTATTTGGATGTTGTTATTTAATTTTAACTCTCTATTCTGATTATTAATTGATCTTTTTCTCATTGTATTGAACGCCACTATAATAATCCAATAGTATCTTCCATTCCTTCCTGACATTTGGTTATTGAACGCCTTTGCTCATTAAAATTTTTCAGTTATTTGGGCAGCCTTACCTGCGTCTGTGCTTTTGAGTGTCAAGTCTCATCACCCCCTGCCCGTCATAATTAACAAAAAGGAAATGTAAAATAGTCTGGTAGTTTGACCTTTTCCTTCCTCAAAATGGAAAGTTGGGGATTCTCTGATTCTGAGCTCCTAGTGAAACTTGTGACTGCAGGGGTGCTTCACTTCAATCAGGTAATTTGCATCCTGATGCAGTTGTTAGACGTGAACAGCAATTAAAGGCGGAAAAGAAGGAATACTACTCGGACTTAAAGAAATATCACAATGAGTATGTAAAACATGTTCAGCCCCCTTTTTCTTTAGTATTTTGCTTGTTAGACTGCATTTGCATTGACATCTCAATTGTTTTCTCCCTTGCAGTATTATAGGATGCTTGCTGAAGCTGAAGGAGAGTTGGGAAAGCGGCAAGGATCCAGAAAAAGAATTTGTCCAGAAGATCCGGAGGCTCGTCCCTTTCTTATATATTCTATATGCATATTGACGATTACAACATCTAATTGAGAATTTACCTTTCACTTTCAGCAGGTCCAGAAAGAATGCAGGAAAAAAGTTCTCTTCACCTGCAAACGGATCCATATTTCGTGAATTTGAAGAGAGTGCCTCTGCTTCATCTGAATTTTCCTCATGGGATGGAGATGAGAGGTCAAATAACAATGATAAGCACCTATCCACTGTTCTGAAGGGTGTAGTTTCAAAGAAGAGGTAACTGATCCATGCAAAGAGTTCTTTGATGTTTGCCTTCAAGCCTTCTCAAAGGAGATGGGTTGATAGGGGAATCTCCTGTTTCTTTGAAGTTAATGTGGTGTGTCTATTCTGAAATTTCTGAAGTGTGGTCTCTATATTCTCTGGGTTCTTTTGTTTGGTTTAACAAACAATTGTTTAGTGTGTTGTGCTTCTCTCATTCTGCTTTCTCTTTTTTTCCTTTTTATTTTGTTTCGAATTATTTTTGGTTTCTTTCACTGTTCCAAAAATTACTCCAGGTGATCTGCGATGGAAAGTGCTGTTGAAACCCTATTTGTTGGAGACATTATACTTTGGCAGCTCCAGAAAAGCTGTTCGATTAAATAACATGTGTAGCCATCATAAATGTGGAATGACGTAATATTTTCATTGCTTGTGATTACTAAAATATATTTTATGAGGGGTCATGTCCACTTATGCGTGAGTTTATAATTTATGAATCTTGCAAAACCTTTGGTTGCAGGATTGGCGAGAAAGGCAAGGGCAAAACCAGCAATTCATTTTCTGTCTTAGATAATGTGCTTAAGGCGCAAAAGAAGCCAAAGAAAGACAAAAAGCTAAGCAAAAGTAGCATAATCTACAATGATGGAGCCAAATACATGTCCTACATCAAGGTCAGTATTTTCTTATCTTAGGGAGGTTGACTAAAAGGCCACAGCTTGGAAATTGAGTGAATCAGTGTAGTTGGGGCTCATGTATCTCCGACTCTGAGAATTTTTTTACCCGTTGGTTGATCAGTAGTGTAAAGCATGTGAATTTTAAAAGCATTTCCATGTCCCTTGTTCCGGCCAGAATCAGGCACCATATACTAGTGCTGCCAAGCTCAGGTTCCACTGAGCCAGAAGCATATAATATTTTTCCTTCTATCATTCAAACTATCTGGCTATGAGCACGGATCAGTTATCTGGTTTAGCTCCAATCTTTCTTCATTGTTAGGGGACCTTGAACATATTTGGAACAATATCATGTCGTAAAGCTTAGGAACAATGCTTCTTATACTTAAATATTAATTAAGCTTCTCTTAGTATGATTGTTGGAATATTGTGGAAAATTGCTACAAGCTTTGTCATAGTTTGTCCTTTTGTGCTTTCTTGTTCAAGCGACTAGGTGACATGATGAGAATCTGTCATATATTTGACCTTTTAAATCTCCTTTTCCATTGTCTGTTCTTGCAAATCATTTGTGCTATAAACCATAAAATTTACTAAAATTGGTTGTTGATATTGGTACTGGAGTTGGCTTGTACATTATTCCTTTTTTTGGGCCACCTGCACTCTTCTAACAATATGAAATTCTCTCTCATCTATGTTTATCTACTTGATTAAGGAGCATCTGTGTCAAGTTTGGCCATTGTCCCATAACGAAAAAGAGTCTTCACCTTTTTTGGTCCTTTGGACCTGAAGTAGTCATATGATCAATCATTTTTTCAACTCTATTTGTATATATAAGTGTGAAGGCATTCTAGACAAGTAACAAGTGCAATCTATTCCTTGTCATATGATCATTTCATTTAAAATGTTCAGATCAGTAAGAAGCAGCATGAACTTGCCAAGAGCATGGAGCAATCTGGTACCACCATGCACTCCAAGTCACTCAGACCTCTTTTAGGCAATCTCGATGATTTCAATGTACAACCATATGAAGTATTTGTAGAAGAGGAACGGAAGAAGTTGCATGAATACTGGTGAGTTATTTACATGTTATAGCTTCAGTTTTTATTTTCCTGGCATATGTATATTGAGCATCTGTTTTTGCCTAGGGTGAGATTGGCAAAAGAAGATATCCCTTCTACATATGCAAGGTGGAGGAACATGCAAGAGGAGAAACATCGTATGGTTAGGGCATTGGAGCAAGAACTCAATGAAAGAGTAGAATCTTTCACAGAGGTTCTTACTGTCCTCCTCTTTTACCTGCATTTTTTGGCTACCATGTACATGAACATTTACATAGAGCTATGATTTTTTCTGAAATTCACCCCAACATGAACTTCTACAAGTCTGCTGCGTTAAGAATCTTCATATGATTTAGTCCTGCAGCTTTTCTCTAGGCATTGCTGATGTGTTTTCTTCTGACAGGATGGTGAGGATGAGGAAGAAACTTCTGAAATTGTGTCTGTGGATGAAAGTGCTGATGCGGGGCAGAACACACTCAACATGGAAAATGAGAAAGAGTCTCTTTCAGGTTCCTCAGAGGATCAAAACGATGACACAAAAGCAGAATTTGCTTTTGATGGGGAGAATGATGAAGAGCCGGAACCTGAATTTTCCCCCGATGGTAGAGACGATCAAGCCACTGGCCTCGCTTCAATCATGCAGGATGACCAAGAGCCTATTCCTGGATCTGTGCATGATCTAAAAGATGTTGATTCGGTAGACAATATTTCTGCTGTGCATGGAGAGAGAAGTCCTGTTCCTGCATCTTCCCTCAACCCACCTATGAAGGAGATATCCCCGCTTAGTGGCTGCCATGATTTTAACCATCTGAATCTCGAGTCTGTAGATAATAGAGCAACCTCAAGAACAGATAATGGTCCTCACAATGTATCAGCATTCTCGAGAACCCCTCTTCCTGTGTCTTGCCACAACCCATCGATGAAGGAGATATCCCCACTTAGTGGCTGCCATGATTTTAGCCATCTGAATCTCGAGTCTGGAGATAGTAGAGCGACCTCAAAATCAGATAATGGTCCTCACAGTGTATCAGCATTCTCAGGAACCTTGAGCCACACTAATAGAATGGCCGGTCAGGCACTTCCTCTCTCTTCTGGTGGTGGTAACATCTGGCAACCGGTAAACATGCTCCATCCTTTCTATGAGTCTAATACAGGCCCTCAGGGCACTTCTTCCAGTGAGTTGAAACTCACCCATCCGCCGGTTAATGATGAGCAACGAGGGCACTGGATGGATCTTGGATGCAACTTGCATCAACAATCAAACGAGGGTTCTCTGAAATCCTATCCAAACCCAGACCAAAATGAGCTTCTCCAATCTATTCTTAAGGGCCAGGACATGATGTCTTACAATCAAGAGCAGAAACCTACAGAGTTACACTTTGCTCCATCAAACAGTGTTTTGATGGAAGATTCTCGGTTCCCCAGTCACTTCCATCAGCAGCCAAGTCTATCTATGCCCCTGGAGCAAGTACAGAAGACTGGAAACGAGGTTGTTTACATGCAGCAAAATATTTCCAACAATATTTTCCCTGATGGAGGTAGATATTTATTCCAGAGGCCAGAGCAAGTGCTTCCTGTCAACACGCCAGATTGGGCTGTGAATTCTGTTCGTGTGCCTGACACTCTACAACCTCCTCTAATTGGTGGAGATTTGTCCAACCAAAACTGGTTTTCTGGTGAACGTCATGTTCGTGGAGGCTGGACTAGTTCAGGTACAGTATGTGCCCTGAGTCAGAGTATAGGAAATGCAAGCAATCTCGATCAGGGTCTGTACAGTGTCTTGTCACATTGCAATCAACTACGTCCATCAAGCACTTCTTATGATGCCATTGGCTCTGCAGAGCAGTTTATTCCTTCAAGGAATTATGGTCTGGTGGGCGGGCCTATGCCCAGCATGAGTAATGTTTTACCTCCGGCAGCCCATTCTCTTGATTACATGAACAGGCGGGACCCAACAACTTCCCTCATGCCTAATGACACTGGATGGATAAACTTACCACATCAGAACTCAAGCTTAAACGACCCAATGGGAAAACCGTTCTTGGGTTCATGGAATCAATAGCAGCAGAGCCTTGTCCATTTATCTTTCTCACAAAATGTCAGAAGGCGACCCCAAGAAGCCATTAGAAGTAGATGCCTGTAGCAGGAGTTTTGACTTGATAGTTTATAGGAGCAACAAGTTGCGAGGTTTTCGAGATCCGCAGGTGTTGGATAAAACCGTCCAGGATAGGTTTCTGTACATACCCATACAAGAGCCAACCCAGCACAGTGTATATAACTAGCCGTTAGATCTTAGATGAGCAAAAATTTTTATGGTAGGACAATTTTTCCAGGCATCTCAAACATGAAAAAGGATGATTGAGCCTTATTTTTGTGATTCTACTCTCTGTCTCCATCTTCTCATCTCTCCACAAGAGTTCATCTCTGTAATTTTGGCATCCATTGACTGCTGGAATAATGAATTGCTGATATACAGCCCGATAATTGCTCATTTCATACCATTCCATAATTGCTTGTTCTACCCATCTATGAATCTGCTCCAGATTGAGCTGCAAATTGATCCACCATCTTGGGTCTTCTTTTGGGATGTGTCACCGACCAAGTGCGTGTACAGACATGGGATTGTTTTGAATGGCTGAGGAACCTGAACCTTTCTGGTTAGTTTCCTCGGCCTAGTCGTAAGGTAGGTAGGCGGTGAGTTGACTGAACCTGTGTTGTTTCATGTTTGTTTCGTTGAATCAATGATTTGCGCGGTATGCTCCCAGGGGCCCCAACGGAGGTAACTCTTTCTCTTATCATTTGATCAGTCAGATACGTCTACTGCTTTTGTGTCTCACCTCTTTTGCTGCGTGTGTTTCTCGTTTGGTTATGATTATCTTTGTGCCATTTCTCAAGTACTCACGAATCAAGATCACGCGACAAGCGATAACCCATGTCTAAAAAGTCTCTTTTCTTGAGAGAACTGGTTATTATGGCCGGAGAAAATGTGGGTCCGATACGCATCGGTTGGAAATCGAATGACTTCGAATATTTTCGCCTTTTCACATTCGTTTTTCTCGCCATGAAGATGATCTTCTTTTTCCTCCGGAAGAAGCTTTGGCCGAATCATTTTCTTTGGTCGATGTTTCGACCTTGGCTTTGGCAAATTGAGATTCCTTTCGTAACGTTTGGAGTGTTTTTAGCTTTCAAGATAACCTTCGTGGCGTTGAAGTTCAAAGCGAGCTTGCGTGACCGAGGCTGGGACTTCGACCGGGGGTAGTTTGAAGGTCTTTTTGCCGGGTGAGAGGCCCAGCCGAGCCGCGCTGTCGAGTGACTCTCCGAGGGAGAGCGAGTGAAAAATTACGGTGTCCTATTTTCACTTATTAAAGAAATATTAAAAAATTACGAAGAATTAGAAAGATAATGATTAAAAAAAAAGGCACCCATGTATGTTCTTTCCATTTGAAATTAACGGACTTGACGCGATGAGTGAAATGTAAGAACACGACAAATTTCGGAATTCAATGCACGAATCAAAAGTTTTAGGACGTGAGTTGACGAAGTCACTAATTTTGAAGACTTACCTCCTAGTTTTCTCACTACTCTTGTTGTTACCTTGTTAGAGGCTATATTTTGTCCCTCTGATTCTAGATTTAAACTCTTTGGTGGTTAGGGCTTTTCAGAAATTTTTTTCGTTTCTTACGCTTCATTTGTTTCGCAAAAGATTGAATGATTTGAAAACTAATTTCTAAAATTGATAATTTATATTGCTTAAAATAATTAGTAAATGAAAAACGTTTTTCATTATCTAACTAATATTTTTGTGAACAATAAAAATAATTTTCATTAATTCATTTTTTTTTGTAAGTTGCAAGTGATTAATTTCTAAAAAATATATATTTTGAATTATTTATTTTTCATGAAACAAATGCCCTAACAAGAAAATATTAGTTCGATTGGACCTCCACATTAGGATATCGAAATACCAAATAACTAAATAAAAAATAGGGTCTTAGACAAAATTGGAACGACCGGACCGGTCGGGTCCGGTCCAACTATTGGACCGGACAACACCTCGCACTCGAAACAGTCAGCTCAAATGGCGCTCCCGCCGAATGGCGCGGGTTGCACAGAGAGACAGAGAGAGAAGCATGCAGCGACGAGCGGGGAAGACCCCTCGTCTCCGCCATGAATGGGGAAGGACACCTCTCTCTCTCTCTCTCTATATCCTCTTTCTCTCTCTAGGATCTCAGCTCCTCGCCGAAAGAGCTCCGATTCGATTCCTGCCGCCGACGAAGGAATGGGGAAGAAGGAGAAGAAGCGAGAGCTCATGCGCTTGGAGCGCGAGTCCGTCATCCCCATCCTCAAGCACCGCCTCGTCGCCGCCTTGTCCAGTCTCATCGGTCAGTTCCCGTCTCGATCGCGTCGGTCTCCTCCGGCGACTCGCATTCCGCGAAGTTCGCGTCTTCCGGTCGTTGTCTTCCGGTTCGAGTTCGATTTGCAAGGTTTTTATTTTGGACGCTAGAGGAGGGGTTAAAACTGTCCAAAATGCTCCTGCCGGAATTGTACTGCACAGTGCACAGTGTCGCGGAAACGTCTCTGATCGCGACTTTTTACTGAAAGGCTGAAGCTTTTTTTTTTGGGCGAGTTCTGCAGAGCGGAAAGCCGATCGGCCCGAGTTTGTAAAGCTCTGCGGTCGTGTGGAGTACGCCATTCGTGCTTGGTACAATCTTCAATTCGAGGAGATGATGGTATTTTTTTCGCCACCTTTTCCCTTTTCCTTTCATGACCTGTCCATTTAGGCCATGTGTTTGTTGCCTTGGAATTTTGATCCAAATCCCGTGGATCGCTTTGCAGTATTTACACTCCTTTTTTGATCCGGTTCACGGGGCTAGGAAATTGGAGCAGCAGAATCTGACTCCAGAAGATATAGATTCATCGGAAGAGAAATTTTTGACTGACTTGCTGCAGGTATATCGGCTACTGTGCTAACCAAATTGCAAATGGGAAGAGATAATGTGAAGCGGAAAATGAAATCTCATTAGCTGAAATATCTAAAAAAATGACTAAGAATTATGAACAAACTGTATGATGAGTCTTTATGATGCATCCTTGGAGCAGTCGGAATTGGTGACATTTCTCTATTTTAATGGGATGATACTTAAAGGAGCAATCTGATCTATTGCTTCCTGAGCTTTTGACATAGTATCCTAGAATGTGGTCTAGTGAACATCTTATGACAATCAGAAATTTCAGATATGTTGTTTTCAGCTCATCCCATCTCTCCGACTTGTTGACAAGTGGAATTGTGTGTGATGTCATCATCAAAATAGTTTTATGCATAGCTATTATTAATTTGCCAGTCGCAATGCTTCTGTGTGTCCAATTCCAGCTAGTCTCTTTTCTGACAGAGTTTTAGAGAGCTTTCATAGATAGTTCATGCCTGATTTAGCTTGAATTATTCCTTTCTAATTGCTAGACAATGTGTCCTCTTGTGACCAAATATATGTATTTCTGAGGGATCTAAGTTCTGTTTAGTTAGGATGCCTCCAATTTCCCATCAAGTCACTGATTTTCATGATATGCTTATGCCTTTAGCAGTGTGATCATATGTACCATAGAATGCATAGTAATCTGATTTTTTTTGTTTGACTTTATCAACTTCCATGTGACAAGACCAAGTACTAAACTATATTTCACACTTATTTCTTCAATTTTCCTTTTCCTATTTTTTTGTTCTCCTTCTTCTGGGTTTTGGTTGGGGAGAGCTTGTCCCTTCTTCAGGGGCTTAAATAGAGTTGCTTTGAGTCAGAAGGCACCTCATTTGTGTTGTAATAGCTTATCTACACAGGTCATGGAAAAGAGCAACTTCAAGATACTTACTGATTATGAGATTAATGTTGCTCTGTCTGCACAATATCGCCTCAATCTGCCAATCAAAGTTGATGAATCGAAGGTCTGTATTTATCTGGAAGAACTCTGTGGGAAAATGGCACTGAAGAAAACATGCTTATGACCAAAAGCACCCAAAACAGAGAAGCATGACATTTATAGCTTTGCATTCTTTTATTGCGTCCTGATAATCTTACACTGATCTTTCTCATTGTAGCTCGACAAAAAGCTTCTGAGAAGGTACTTCTCTAAGTATCCTCATGATGATCTTCCATTCTTTGCTGATAAGGTAATATAGCATGGATACAGCTGAAACAATTGCAAGCTAAATGAACTCTTCCAGTGTGATCCACAATTGCACTCTTTGCTTTTTGCTGAGAAACTGTTTCTTTGGCGATTCTACATGGAAATTATCAAATGCAAGAAGTGGAGAAGTTGCAGTAAACGAAAGCCTTTCACACCCCAACCATATTTATGTACACATGGACTTCCAAGTATAAACTTTTTTGCACAATTGAAGCTTTATAAGACTAGTGATCCTTTAAGGAAGGTTGCTTGCACTATTATTGAGCCACGATATCTCTCTCTCTCTCTCTCTGCTTTGAATAATCCATCAGTTGCACATATGTTTTGTATATGTTTTGTTACTACCCATATATTAGGATGAGTTCCATACGTGGAGATGTTAAATTAAGCAGTATTGAAGGGAAAAATCAAATCTTTCAGTACTCTTTAATTTTTATGGAAATCACCAGACCCAAAAAAAAAAAAAAAAAAAAAATTGTATAGAAATCAAAGAAGTTACAAAAGATGTAAATGTAGTTATTAAAAATTAGGTCTTTGCAAATTCCATGTGTGACATTTATTTTGTGCAGATACCCGATTGATTCAATTTAGATCCTTTCCACTTTCTTTCAAATTGCTACAGAACTCTAGTTTCTTTCCAAGAGGCAATCACTACTGTCTCTATTTTTGTATTGCATGTGAATGTTGCAAAATATATAACCGTCACTTCCAAAGAATCCAGTAATCATCATGGAGAGCTAAAGCATTTAAGTAGACCTTCCATCGGCTGATTTGTTTTAATGGTGGTTGCAGTTTGATATATTAATCGTTCTTTAGATACCTGATAAATTTTGGCATCTCTCTCTAGCACACGCCCACTTGCTGTTCTGTTTAGGCAGATTTATGGACCACTCATGTGTACCCTTCTACCCATTTTCAGTACATCATTTTCCAACGTGGAATTGGAATTGATCATAGGACTGATTACTTTTTCAAAATGAAGTTAAACACCATCATTGCACGTTGGTGGAGACATTTTCTGAAGTACACTGGGTATGTCTTTACATTTTAGGGGCCAAATGGGTCTATTATATTCTGTTCAGTTTATGTACTTGCTAGATCAGTTCAGAAAGGCATATTATGCTCGAATATGAGTTTATGTGCAAACTGGCTTGGTGCCTCTAGCATTTTAATGGGAACTCTTATAGTGCCCTTTTCTTGCAGAATCAAAAGAGTTTTTTTCAGAAAGTCAAGTGCTCAATCTAATATTAATCCAAGAGGACGTGTTCAAATTAACTCTGAAGCAGAGCCTGACAACTTATACATTGAGCGCATCCGTATTGAAAACATGAAACTCAGGTTTTACTTGGCACCTTTGCGTTGATGATCTGTGCTTGCTAATTTATCTTTTCTTGTATCAATGTGGAATTTGCGAGATAGGATAAGAGTTCCAGGAGCAGTAAGATAGTATAAGAGTACATGTTCATATAATCCAAGAGTCACATTCCCTCTGGTTGAAGAGGAGGATTAAAGACCACAAACACATGCGCACATGCACACATTTGTATCCCTCAATTGGCGGTGTTCATATATCTGTCCTACACACAATTTGATCCATTTGATTGAATTTATTTCCCCATTAGGAGGAAGAAAGCTTCCATTAGACAAAGATTAGGGCAATTCTGTTGGTTGCATTGAATTTGTTTACACTGTCAATTGTAATAAAAGAATCAGAGAAATTCGGACTTCCTTTGTCTTTGACATTGTTGCTTGCTGGAAAATTGTGAATATTGAATTGTTCCGTATCATTGCGGCAATTGAACATCTTCTCTCCTTTGTATTTGTAGTCTTGTTTGAATCTATCTTTAGAATGTAGCTTCTGATTCTTGTTTTCATAATTTCTGTTCACCTTAAGAAACTGTTAATGCACAAAATGAACCACACTAAGTATGCATTAACTTTAAATAATGTGACATCGATTACCAGATTCAAACTTGACAGTTTGCTGAATTCCTTGTGCTTTTGTAGTTGATCTCAAATTATGAGAGAGAGAGAGTTCACATTTTCTGAGAAGTGAGATTGTCTCATTGGTGAACATGATAAGTAGCTTAAAATCATCTCATTGAGAGAGGGAGGGAGGGAGGGGATTGTCTCATCAGTGGACGTGATAGGTAGCTCTAATATCTTATTTAGCTTAAATTATCTTTTGGTTAAAACCCACAAGGTAGGTCACTAATAGTTCCAGTAACATTAGTAGTTCATTGGTAGGTGGTTTTATTTTGTCTGATAGTCAAATCTATCAAGTGCTTGGAGCTACTTTCTTAACAACTTGGAGGCCCTATCCATTTATAGTTCAATGGAGGCTTAGACTGAGGAGATAAATACCTTTTCCTTGCTGTCTTTCTTCCTGGCTTTGCATGCACGGTGCCCCAACCTTTTGTAGCTGATGTTATTCTTCATTTGCATGCCACCAGTATTTCTAATCTGCTCAGCAAGAACATTATCCAAGAACCTACCTTTGAGAGGATAATTGTTCTTTACAGGTATATATAATGTTTCTGGACTCAGGTGTTATTGTAGACAAAATGTGCATGTTTTGTCTCTAAAGATTGAGTAGATTATGTACTCATCACGGCATGCTGTGAAATAATATTTTCTCGTATATTGAAGGAGAGACTATCCTTTGCTAGACTGAGGCATTTGCAAGGTTCCTGGTTGTCTACAAACATAAAACAAGAATGTGAATTTACAGGCAAGCAAGCGACGAAGCAGATATGGATAGGGGAATATATCTGAAGCATTTCAAGAACATTCCAATGGCAGATATGGAGATTGTACTTGTGAGTTGTACTTTTTCCCTCTCTCATGCATGCGAGCTAGAACTTCTATTTTGATCAAGGTGTGTCTTCTTATCGCTCCAACATCATTCTGTAAGCTGTGTCTGAAGATTTTGTTTGATAGCCAGAAAAGCAAATTCCAAGCTTAACACCAGTGGACTGGGTCAAATTTGTTGTTTCTGCTGTGATTGGTCTGGTGAGTTGTAGCAAATTCATGCAATAGTTGACATTCTTCTCTATTATACATACACCCAAATCCATCTCTCTCTCTCTCTCTCTCTCTCTCTCTTCAGGTTACCGTCTTGACTTCCCTTCAAATGCCAAAAGCTGACATTCGGATCATTTCTGGCATCCTATTTGCACTTGTTGGATATTGCGTAAAAACATACCTCATGTAAGTTCCATTTTGCAAACCTAACTCATCTCCAACATGGATGATGATAAATTTGTTACGTGGTTCCTCTTCCCTTTCAGAAGTTCTGATACAGCCAGTGGTTCACTGTGCACACGAGAGAACTTACTGGTTTACAACTTCCTCTCCTTATAGCAATGATTTCTGCACGTGGATAGTTGGTTCTCTTTTCAAATAAGATGGTGATAAACCATCATGATTCTATTTTCACTTATTAATTGCTTGCAGCAGTTGTTACTCATTTCTTCTTTATTCACTTTTTATCTCGACTTCTATAATTGCACCATAATATTATATTCTGGACTTCATGCAGGTTTCAGAAAAATGTGGTTGCATATCAGAACCTAATTGCCCGTTCTGTTTACGACAAACAACTTGATAGTGGAAGAGGCACCCTTCTTCATTTGTGTGATGACATGATCCAACAGCAAGTAAGCAATAAGACTGTCTGTTCGATGCTTGTCTAACATTAAGAAAAAAATAAACTCTTTGTTCAACATTTCTTCAAATTTTCAATTAACTATCCTTTTTTTAACCGTGTTGAAGTATTGTCCACCATTCTATGTGACCCAAGAGCAAAATTGTTTCCAACCTCCGGTGACAATTATAGATCTTTTCCTCCTGATTCATATAGTCTATCAGTAATTGTTGTGTGCATTGCTTCACTTTTGCAAATATGAGATTGATATGCATATGACATGTGGCTTCTGACACTGACCATGGCCAGCATTTTGACTTTTTTCTCCCTGGTGGAAATACTATGTTCTTAATTATTTTTCCATAATCAACATAATATCCTTGCATGTAACTTTTGATGAAAATGTCCTTGCAGGTAAAAGAGGTGATTGTTTCATTTTTCATATTGATGCAAAAAGGAACAGCTACAAGACAGGTAGCGCGCATGGCCTTTTTGACAATCGATAGTTTGCAATGTGAGACGAGGGAATCTTAATACTTAAAGCCTGAACACTTATTTTGTGTTGTAGGATATCGATCTGCACTGCAAAGAACTTATAAAAAAAGAGTTCAATGTGAATTGCAACTTCGATGTGGATGATGCTGTTAAGAAATTAGAAAAATTAGGCCTCATAGTTCAGGTAATATCTCTCCCGTAAATATTCTGGTTTTTAATATAGTTACTGTAATTACATCTGGGCTAATCCTTCTGCTCTTATTTTCCTCATCCTTAGTGGTGCACATCTTTTTCCCTCATGCCTCATTTTCTTAGGAAACAACCCCAATCAACCGTTGATTATCCAGCATATATAATTGAGCTTAAAGATGCAATATTTCTACCTGATTGGCTGGAAAGAATCATCTTAGCATGTGGATTTCTGTGTCTTATTCTTAATATGGGGCACCAATCTATATAGTTCAATGCATAAGCATCTCCCACGTAATAGTGGATCGGTTGGATTTCTTTTGATGTTTGGGAGAGGCAAACCCTATCCATACTATTTATGCTCTCTGCTTACTTCTGTGTCTGATAAGAGAATAACCGACTCAGGATGCAGATGGAAATTGTTCCTGCGTAGAGTTGAAACATGCTAACAAGATCATCGGCACCACTGCAGAGGAGGTTGTTATGAAGGCCAGGGAGGGTGCTGGCATCCCTTGACATGTTCCCGGAATGTAAAAATATTGCCCTTTTTTTTTGTTAATTTTTGTTTCTTTTTGGCCAGTTGTATACATTTTTATTAATAGCGGCAGACCTAGGAAGTTTGTTGGCACCTTCGTTTGTATCATGTGCTAAGCAAAGCACCACTGGAAACTGATGGTTAGAAGGTAACGAATGTGGTTTCGTGATTCATTTAATCCAATTCCACTTAAAGTCTTAAAAAAGTCTTTGCAGTTTATGAGAAAGATGTCCAACTTAAGTTGCGCCCAAGTTCTCTGAAACTGTAGCTGAACATTCTGCAGCTGAATAGTTCTAGCATAGTTTACCAAAACGTTTATGTTGCAATTATATCTGAAAATCTGATACTATTCTGTCTCGAACCACCATGGCCATGAGCTGATGAAAAAGAAAAAGTATAGTAACAATAGTTCCATGATTCGCAGTATAAATTATAGATGCAAGAGACCAGGCTTTTAAGAGTCACATTGCACGACTCGCGAACATTATTTTCACTAGAAAAAGCTAGCTCATGCTGTAATAGAAAAGCAGGCAATTTCCTGAATTTCCCTTATGCTTTTATTCAGCTCTTGAGGAGTTGCAGTTTGCTCATGGGGAATTGACAGTTCTTCCGTAAGTCAGATTCTCAGGAAGCCAAAGGAGAACGGAATGTTGGGTCTTTCTTGTCAAGCGATGAAGCATTGCACGTGCCAAATCCTCCATCACCTCCAGAAAAAAGCTATCATTATAATTAAAGGGAAACAACACTGTTGATACAATCAAATCAGTTAAGAATAATAACTTTGCTTTGATATAATTATATCCACAAACAGATTGAATACAAGGACAGGTTTTTTTTTTTTTTTTTTTTTTCTTTTTCCTTTCATGCTTCCACATAAGGGGAAAAAAGAATCAAGAGATTAATGCAGCTGTTCTTTATACACTTAACAGCCAGCTGATCACTTGTTCTTTACGGCTTTTTGGAGAAAAGGAATATATGTAAAAATGAAGTAAAAGAAAAAAAGTACTGCACAAAATTCACACTCAAATATGAAGGTAATTGATTTTCGGTTTCTTTTCATTTTCCTTTTATTTTGATCTGAATAGCTGACTTCCCAGTGTCACGTTGGGCATCCCTTCTACCATCACTGTTGTCAAGCTCCTTTCCTTCTCAAGTATCCTGTCCAGCTCCCCCATCACATAGTTCATTACTGGTCGCCGTTCACTTGAAATGTCCACACATCGGACTATTAGCCGTATGAACTCTTCCATCCCTTCAATGGTGAAGCTGCTCGCCAGTTTTGGGTCGATGATGTCGGAGAACATGCTATAATCTTGATTGTTTTGCGACTTTACAAAGGAGAAAAGGAAAGAAAATCAACCTCTACACATCAGCATGATCACGACAGTCAAAAAGACTCGCACTCAGCCCCAATCACACAAGCAGTCGTAAGAGTGATTTGCCAATTTCTTACAAATAATTCTCCATAAGAGACACACCCCAGGTCACATAGGGAAAGGGAAAGGGATTATTATTATACACTTAATTCTTGGAATGTGATTGTGTCGTGAAAACATGTTTTAAGGGAGCCACTTTACCCACACAGGTCAGCATGTGAAAACTAAGTGGCTGAGCATAGTACTTAATCAGCATTTTGTGCATGTTATCACTCATCACGTACCCATTCAACCAAGCTCTGACTAGACTCTGGAGATGGTGTCTCTGTGGCTTCTCGTCCGCTCACTAATTCCAAAAGAAATACGCCAAAACTGTATACATCACACTTCTCAGAAAATCTTCTGAACTCTTTCACCCTGCATGAGTACAGAGACGATATGTAAGAACTGAATCACATTTCACACAGTAATGATCCAGGAGAAGTTTCTTAAAGGGGTCATACTCTGGGGCAAGAAATATATCATCTGCTGTCACCTCGGAGGATGGCCCTGCAGTATCAGCCCTTCCAAGGAAGTTGCGTAGTCCGGCATCAGCAACCTTTGGAATGAAGTTCTCATCTACCAGCACGTTGGCAGTCTTGAAATCCTTGTGTACTAATCGAGGTGTTAAAGAATGAAGATGGACCAAACCTGCAGGGAAGCAAGATTGGTCAGGCTTGCCCATGATGGGGAGTATGTACTGCTACCAAACCATTCAGTACTAGAGCATTGGTGATTTGGCATATTTTTTCTAAGAGAAGATCACAGAGCAACTTTGCACGAGGTACATTATATGTGAACACTCTTCTACGAAAAAGATAAAAACTGATACCAGGAAAGCCATAAATGCTCACTGATTTTGCAGATGATCACCTTTAGCTGCCCCTAGAGCTATTGAAAGTCTATGCTTGAATTCTAGCTTCTCGCGTGAAAGCTGAGCAGCACCTACAAAGGAAAGCAATAGAGAATCAACATATGCAACGGCAATAATAACTGCGTGCTGACTTCTATAAGTCATGATAAATTTAGGATAGTTAGGTCTGCGTAGTGAGGACACTTTGGGTGAACGAGTACATGAAAAGAGGTGTAAAAAGTATGCTTTATCTTCAACTACAAAATACTGTAATTCGTGCCATTGTAGTTTTATGCTATTGGAAAGAGCAATACCATACAAGTGAGTGGAAACACTCCCATTTGGTATGTACTCATACACAAGAAGCTGTGTATGGTGGTCCTGGCAGTAGCCCAACAGAGATACCAGATGCCGATGTTGAATAGACGAGAGGAAGCGAACCTAACAGCGTCGGCAAACAGAGAAAAACAATACGATGTCAGATAGAGAGAATTCCACCTGTAGAGTTACCCCTGCTGCATGCACAAAGAAGATCAACAAGCAATCGAAGGGAAAGGAAGGAAAAGAACAGGACAGGTCAACTAGATACCCCTAATGGAGATGACAATTCCTCCATTAAAGCTGTGTATATCTATTATAAAGCAAATTATTTTGAAATTCATGGGTTCTTTTTTCAGGGGTAAAATTAGGAAGGAAATCCAGTCAGGTTATCAAAACTGATACCACAAAAAACTTTTGAAGCATGTGTCAAAAACTAACTGATATCCACTTTTTATTTACAATGGGGAAAGTCATTAAGATGGGATATTGACATCCAGAGAAAATTCCCAAACATGCATGGTACGCGAAACAATGAAAGCCTGCCAGATTGTGCACAACATATTAATCGTGTAAGATATTTGGAACTGGCAAAGGTTGAAGAGGAAAAATGTACAACCTCATCGACAAATTCCTGAGTAGGGCTTGCAGAGCGCTTTTTGATGGCTACAAGCGTCCCATTATGAAGTAATCCCTTGTAAACCTCTCCGAATTTTCCTACCCCGATCAGATTCTTGTCATCGAAATTCTTTGTGGCCATAGACAATTCTTCCATCTCAAAGCGCCTGGCTTCCCTCAAGGACATCTCAAGCCCCACATGTCTTCCCGCTGCAGATCACAAGAATGAACCAATTAACTGACTGTTATAGGCTCATTTAGTATCCTCAGTGAGAAAAAAAAGGACATATGGTATTAGCATTACATCGGACAGTCGGTTCAGAGGAACCGCTTTCTGAATTTCCCGACACGCTCCTTCTGTGACATAGGCAGAACCATATGATCAATATAACTATCCCCACCAATGTCACGGCTCCTGCAGCACCTCCTAATATTGCTGCAAGAGGCCTTGACATTTGGTACAGGAACCACTTCAGCTACACAATATAGGATTATTCGCTTGCAAGGACAAGCACATCCAACCTGCAGAGACAAGGACACTGCAATGAGATCAGTAGTAAGCAAGAAAACAGAATATATACACAGAAGTAAACCAAGATAAAATGGATATGCAAGCTATCCAGGGCCATAATGGCGAAAATAAGTAAGCCAATCAAGCATCCTGCTGGTCCAGAGACGAATTCTTAATTATCAATGACCTCATATTCCTTAAAGAGCAATTCTATTAGCGGACATGGCGAATAAATGAGGCATTAGAGCTGTCACACCATTAATTAGGATGAGAGGAAAGCTGGATGGTGTTTGTCCTCAAACAAAACAGCTCTTGAATTTTACTAATATGACTCATGCTAATGCTAACTCTATTGAAGTTTGAGGGCTTTTGTTTCTATTACAACAACAGTCTACCGGGACAGCTACCTCCCAGAAGCAGAATTGGGCAATCATGCATCAAAGATAATTTGTGTCATTCGAGAAACACTTCTAATTCCATATATGCACACAAATTACACTACAATCTAGAAGTGCCATATATGGAATTGCAAATCCAAGCACCACAAACGAACCTGTGTTCCAAGAGCAATGCAGACAAGTGACCAGCCAAATCAGCCTCATTGGTTCACTGACAGATTGAATCATCCACCACAATCAACTCAAATCTCACCCTCATTCCAGCATTGGCCCTGGTTGAGATCACACTCTCTCTCTCTCTCTCTCTCCCTCTAAAACCTCAGTACGAAATCACGATGAAGAAATCCAGTCAACTCAAAAACAATTGGGTCTCACAGCTCAAAATTACCCAGCAGCACTCAAACATGATCAAATGTCTTGAAGTTGTGAAGCAGGTACTTAATCAAGAATCCTAGGTGGGCTTGTTTAACTAATTGAATTTCGAACACCCACCATCAAGAAAAAGAAGAAGAAAGCATCTCTCTCTCTCTTGGGTGTACTTTTGAATAAACAAGTCTGTGCATCATCGTTGGATACAGACAATGCCGACAGAAAGTGACCTCGCGCCGACAACACTTTCAGGGGTTTTTATCATCGCTCTTTCACTCACTCACAGCAACACAACAACATCAATGAATGAACTAATGAATGAAAGAATCGATGATGAATGAACGAATTACACCCCCTCTTTTTCACCCGTTGACATGTCCCCCAACCCAAGAGCAGAAAGAAGCCCCCAAGAGAAAAAGAAAAAATCCCAGCTTGAACAAGCGAAGGAAGAAAAACTTCAAGAATTGGAACCCAATACATAAACTGGAACAGTGACTATAAATGAAAACGACGGAGGGCGAGGCTAAAGCTTAAAAATTGAGTCTTCTTCCTTTTTTTTCTCCCCTTTTTTCTCTTTTCGGTCGTTTCTTCTTTAAAAAAAGAAAAAAAACTGTGGGTTGTAAAGCAGTATAATAGTGGGTTGTCCGCTTCTGCAAGTTGAGAGTTTGTGTGTTGGGTTTATTTGCCGAGAGAGTTCTGTACAGGGCATCTTTGGCGGTTCAACAGATCCATTCTTGTACTACAACAAGAACAGCAACAAAGCAGAACAACTTTGCCCATCTAAAAAAAAAAAAAAAAGTTACTCTTACGCTCACACAGAGTCAAGAATCCAGCTTCCAAATGTAAACTTGCAGGAAGTTCATCAATTAAACTAAGAAGACAAAACAAAGTATAAAAAAAGGGTTTAAACATGAGAGAGAGAGAGAGAGAGAGAGAGGAGATATTCAAAGCTGTGGGGCTGCTATCCCCACCAGCCAGCTATGTTGACATTGCTCCTACTTGAGAAACATATTTTTATACATCCAGCAGAAATCCATAAACAACTAGTACGGCCTCCTTTTTTATATACATGGGCAAGGGGATGGATACGCCCAAGGCAAAAGGGGGAGTCCACAACGGCTACCTCATACTCTCCCCCTTCCAACAACGCTTATTTTAAAGGAGAAGGAGGCAGCAACACATGAAAACAACTTTGGATTCTTGTCACTCTTAGCGTGCACAAATGATGAGGTTTTCAATGATGCAAGAAGTACCGATCAAAAAAAAAAAAAAAAAATGATGCAAGAAGGCTGGCCAATGGCATCCCCTTTTTCTCTCTCGTATTCTTCAAGGACTTCCCCGCCTCCCCCAATCCCAAAAGTCTCTCTGCATTTTTTCACACGGGATCAGGGCATGGAAATTCGTTCTGACTGACTGCTGATCCTCTGTTTACTTTCTTCCCCTCTCTCTCTCTGTAGCCAACCAAGAATTGCGGGAGAGTAATAATGCTTCCTCTTCGTGTATAACGTCAACTCCAGCAATAGTTTTGAGGGGGGGTTCCATGATCCCTTTGACACCTCAGCTAAGGGAACTTTTTGGTCTTGTAATTCTTTTCCCCTGTCTCCCTATGAATAGGCGGTGGCCCCTTCCGTGGCTTTTTCCCACTTTGTACATCTTCTTTCTTTTGTCCGGGCCAAATTCCAAACCAACCAGCGAAGCTTTTTCACTCGGGGGATAAAAATTACCAGACTTTTCACACTGGCTCCAGATCCACGGATTTTTATCTGATTATGGCAAGATATTTAGTTGGTCATTCTTGCAAGCCGATGCGGCATATGATGACGCGGTTGATGACGCCTGGCATGTGTAAAAGGACACGCCCGCAGGAGCCAAAACTCGTCGCGAACATGTCGGCAATAGCCAAACGGCACCTCTAAGAGGATCATATTCTCTGCATCGTTCAGGAGATGGTTGCAGCTCTTTTCTGTATTAAACGCAAGTGCACGTATCGAACAAGTAATATAATGATGAGAAAAAATATCGTCCCACGGAGATCGATGATTAATAAACTAATTAAATACTAAAATAGATTAATTCTAAAATTTATCTAACAAATCAAAATATAATTTAGAATAAATTAAAAACAAAACTTGAAGACTAAATGCAGTAAAATCAATCAGATAAATATGTTAGAGCATCCGATTTCACCATAACCACTAGATATGAATTTCAGATTGTTGTGAATATAAGAATGATATCAAACATGTGACAGCGGAATTTCCTAATCTATTTACTATCCTATCTCTGGGTATAGCAAACCTACTCAGCTTATTAATCCACTATATCTCTATGTGAATTAAAATAAACATGAGTGCATTAAAAACTATGAATATTCCGGTTTACAATGAGTCTTTTGGATCACCTTATCACCGAAAGCTACACAAATAACGCGGTATATTTCTATCCACGTTTAATTCATGGTTATATATTATAATGAGCAATTGCATATTATCACCTCTCAGTCTCAAACATGCACATCAGATCATTCAAGTGGTGGCCAGTCACTCAAAAGCATTAAACGCAATAATATATAACTCACATGAATGAAATCAATTGTAAAACATAAAGATCATGAAATTCACATCATCATGGTTAGGCTACATCGTAGCCCTAACAAAAGAAAATTAGAACATAGTAGAATAAGAAATAAAAATAAAAATATAGATCAAACCCAGCATCTTGAATCAAAGAACAAGAATTCTATCACCACTTTTGTCTTCTCTTCAAAATACTTGAAAAACTCTCAGAACAATGGAAAACGATCTAACCTGGAAAACGATCTAACCCTCCTCTCTCTCTAAAACCCTAGCTGCTCTCTCTCTGTCTCTATTTATAAGATATATCCAAGATATCTATCTTCCAACGCTTGCAGATAACATTAGGGAACAAAATCAAGAATTTCCGATTTGATATCTATCTTCCATTGTTGCTTTTATTTGAATTCCGATAGTTGCCATTCTTTTCCTTATCTTCTCCATATCTCATTATTCTGCATAAACAAGGAAAATTCAAATAATCGAAGGAAATTCAAATATTTTCTCACAGATAATGCATTAATTACTGCCTAAAATAGGTAAAATAACTCTATTTTTATAGAGTTATCAAACCCCCAAACTTAACATTTTGCTAGTCCTCGAGCAAAATCAAGACAGAACACATACTTAAGCTAACAACCTCCTCTATGACATCTTTCCATAATTGCTAAAATTCACAATTCAAAGAAAAACATAAATTTCATCCAAACATTGAAATCAATTTATAAGTTAAGACCAATTCTAACTATATGATCCAAGTGTGTGTGTGAGAGTCCTCATCTTTTTCAAATTATATGCAATCCAAATAAATTCACATTAACATGCAACCTCTCAAAAATTCTCAATAATTATGACCAAATCTCATAAGTTTGCTTTTCATTCCTCTCTCCACTAATGTAAGCTAATTATCCAATCAAAAATCAATAGGACTTTTCTCGGGTTGTAATGTAAGGCTGGGCTAAAGGTGAGATAACGGAATTTTAAGCTCAAATCACCCATCAACACGTTGATTTCTAGGATCTAATTAGAGCCAATGTCGTTGTCCAATTTCACTCCTTCAAGATAATTTTTCTGCCACCATATATCATCCTTTCCCTTTTTTTTTTGAATTGCTTTATGGTGGAGTTTCTCCCAAAGTCCCTTATAATATAACATGAAAATTTCTAACCCATTGAGTATCCAAAAGGCTCACTCAATTGAAAGTTAGATAGGGAACCATAAAAGCAATTTTTTTTTGACAATACACCCCAAACAACCACTGCAATCACTTTTTTTTTCTTCTTTTTACTCCATCATTCCTCCCAAATTTCTATCAAGCTCAAATAATTTTTTTTTATCCCAAAAGAAAATCAACGTGTTCATAGGACATGGGATAAGGATATAATTTGATCATGGCTAGGCTAAAAATATATGAGTGCCAATGAAAAATTGGGTAATAATTAAGGCTCAACAGGGTGACTAGGGATAAATAAATAGGGTTAGCTTGAAAGGCTCAATCGATCCAAAAACTGCCTATATAGCTTGAAAGGCTCAATCGATCCAAAAACTGCCTATATCATTTTCTCAATTAGATTTAGCTTAGGATTTCGCCTCAAGAGAAATTCAAACAAATTCTAAGATTTGGATGAAATCTAAGAAAATCACATATTTCACATGAATGCTCTCTAGATTTACACATAATTCAAAAAGTAAGGACTTTTAGTGCTCAATAAGTGGATCAACATAATCAGAATTAAGATTAACTCACACCTCAATTGCAAGTTTAAATAAAATTTAAATTTTCCTAAGAATCGCAAAAATTCACAACCAGGAAAGCAATAATGATAAAAAAAATTATCTAAAAATTTGTCTTCCCCCCAAACTTGAATGAATAGTGTCCTCAATGCGAAAAATAGAATAGGAAGAAGAAAACTTCCCTGGTTGTAGGATAAGTCCATAGATGATCTTGATGATTAAACTCTTGAAAGGTGCTCCCTAAAAATTAACCTGGGTAAAACAGAGAAAAATTAATCTTGTTTTTTTTTTTTTTTTTTTTGCAAAACATAAACTTAAGAATAAATAAAAACATAATTAAAATGCTTGGGTTGCCTCCCAAGAAGCGCTTGCTTTATAGTTTTCAGCCAAACTATCTCAGATGTCACTATTTTGGAGGATGAAGTTCAATGGTGGTCTTCTGCTTGTTGTAACCACCTTCAAAGTAGGGCTTCAAACGTTGACCGTTCACTTTGAATGTACCCTCAGTGTCATGCGCAACTTTAACTGTTCCATATGGGAATACCTGTGTAACTGTAAAAGGACCAGACCATCGAGACCGCAACTTTCCTGGAAAAAGTTTAAGACGAGAGTTATAAAGTAAGACTTTTTGACCAATTTTAAACTCTCTTCTGAATATGTTCTTGTCATGCCATCTTTTTGTATGCTTCTTGTACAACTTAGAATTTTCATAGGCCTCATTGCGAAATTCCTCCAATTCATTTAGTTGCAATAATCTTTCTTCACTGTTGATCGCATATCAAAATTCAGAAATTTCAATGCCCAATATGCTTTATGCTCTAATTCCACTGGTAAGTGACAAGCCTTTCCAAACACTAGCCTAAAAGGAGACATCCCAATTGGAGTTTTGAATGCTGTCCTATAGGCCCAAAGTGCATCATCAAGTTTTATTGACCAATCTTTCCTAGAGGCATTCACTGTTTTTTCTAAAATTCTCTTGATTTCCCTATTTGAAATCTCTACTTGACCACTAGTCGAGGATGATAAGGGGTTGCAACCTTATGTGTGACTCCATACTTAGTCAAAAGTGCTTCAAATTGCTTGTTGTAAAAATGTGTCCCCCTATCACTTATGATTGCCTTAGGAGTGCCGAATCGGGTAAAAATATTTTTCTTCAAAAATTTCACCACAACTTTAGCATTATTTGTTGGTAATGCTATAGCTTCTACCCACTTAGACACATACTCCACAGCCACTAAAATGTATAAATTTCCATAAGAAGGTGTAAAGGGTCCCATGAAATCAATACCCCAAACATCAAATAATTCACACACAATAATGTTGTTTAAAGGCATCTCATTTTTTCTTGAAATATTTCCAGTTCTCGACACCTATCACATGAAGCTACATATGAGTATGCATCTTTAAAAAGTGTAGGCCAATAAAATCCAGATTGTAAAATCTTAGCTGCAGTTTTTGTGGCACCAAAATGGCCACCTGTCTCTCCATCATGACAATGATGTAAAATGTTTTCCTTCTCTTCATCTGGAACACATCTCCTTATGACTTGATCTGCACATACTTTAAACAAGAAAGGTTCTTCCCAAAAATAATTTTTAACATCGAAAAGAATTTTTTCTTCTGTTGATATGATAATTCGGGAGGAAGAACATTACTTACCAAATAATTTACAAAGTCGGCGTACCGGGGAATTTTTGTGGACATGATGGAAAAAATTTTCTCATCGGGAATTCTTCCAAAATTGGTCTTACCTCTTCCTTTGAATTTGGAATTCTTGATAAGTGGTCTGTAATAAGATTTTCAGTCCCCTTCTTATCTTTGATTTCCAAATCAAATTCTTGCAGCAATAGAATCCACCTAATCAACCTGGGTTTTGAGTCTTTCTTTTCAAGCAGATACTTAAGAGTAGAGTGGTCAGAATAAACTATAACTTTTAAGCCAATTAAATAAGAATGCAATTTATTAAAAGCAAATACTACTGCCAAAAGTTCCTTTTCTGTTGTTGAATAATTCAATTGTGCACTTGACAAGGTTCGACTGGCATAGTATATGGTTCGAAAAATTTTATTCTTCCTTTGTCCCAAAACAGCTCCCTACCGCGAATCGCTAGCATCACACATCAGCTCAAAAGGTAAATCCCAATTTGGTGCTGTCATAATTGGTGCTGATATTAACTTCTTCTTTAAAGTGTTAAAAGCCTGCATGCATTCAATAGAAAAATTAAAAGGAGCATCTTTTTCCAAAAGATTAGAAAGAGGTTTAGCAATTTTTGAAAAATCTTTTATAAATCGCTTTGTAAAATCCTGCATGCCCCAAAAATCCTCTGACAAGTTTCACAGATGTTGGCGGAGGTAATTTTGCAATGACTTCCACTTTGGCTCGATCGACTTCTATTCCGTTTCGAGAAATTTTATGCCCGAGCACTATTCCTTCCTGCACCATAAAGTGACACTTCTCCCAATTCAAAACAAGGTTAGTCTCCTCACATCTTTGTAAGACCAAAGCCAAATTATTTAAACAAGAATCAAATGATAGGCCAAAAACGGAAAAATCATCCATGAAAATCTCAATATATTTTTCAACCATATCAGAGAAAATAGCCATCATGCATCTTTGAAAAGTAGCCGGTGCATTACAAATACCAAAGGGCATTCTTCTAAAAGCAAAAGTACCATAGGGACAAGTGAAAGTAGTTTTCTCTTGATCTTTTGGTGCAATAGGAATCTGATTATACCCTGAATATCCATCCAGAAAGCAATAAAATTCATGCCATGCAAGTCTTTCTAACATCTGACCAATAAATGGTAAAGGAAAGTGATCTTTTCTAGTGGCATCATTCAATTTTCGTAATCCATACACACACGCCACCCGAATCTGTTCTAGTTGGAATCAATTCATTGTTGTCGTTTTTCGAACAGTCATACCACCTTTCTTTGGCACAACTTGTACAGGACTTACCCAAGAACTATCGAGAGATAGGATAGATGATACTGCATCAAGTAGCTTAATTACCTCAACTTTCACTACTTCTTGCATCTTCGGGTTCAAACGCCTCGAGGTTGGATAGTGGGTTTATATTGCTCCTCCATCAAAATTTTGTGCATGCAAATTGAAGGACTAATTCCCTTGATATCAGCTATTTTCCATCCAATTGCACCTTTATGCTCTCTTAATACTCGAGCAATTTCTCCTCCATCAAATCTGTCAAAGAAGAAGATATAATTACGGTAAAGAAGAAACTCCATCTAAATAAGCATATTTCAAATGAGATGGTAAGGGTTTGAGTTCAAAAATTGGAGGCTCTTCAATTGATGGTTTAGGCTTTGTAATGTGTTGTCCCAACTCCTCAAATTTTAATTGCCTTTTGCCTTGAATATGGTGGAATTGCTTCCATGAAATTTGCATACTCCTTTATCTCCTCATTATGAATATCTTTGTCCCTTGGTTGAATTAGACATGCTTCAAGTGGATCTTCAAAAATATTTTTCCTGGAAAACCTTATTCACCAACTTGTCAACTGTCTCAACTCTAAAACAAGAATTATCATCGAGATGGATATTTCATTGCTTTAAAAACATTAAATGAAACAAGATCATCTTGAACTCTAAGGATCAACTTCCTCTATTGTACATCAATAAGAGCTCTTCCTGTTGCTAGAAAATGTCGACCTAAGATAAGTGGTACCTCAAAATCTTCCTCTATGTCAAGAACTATAAAATCTGCAGGGAAGATAAATTTGTCAACTTTTACCAAAATATCTTCCACAATACCTCTCGGATATTTAATTGATCGATCAGCCAGTTGAAGTGACACTGTGGTTGTTTTTACCTCGCCCAATCCTAATTTCTTGAAAACAGAATAAGGCATCAGATTAATACTTGCACCTAAATCACATAATGCTTTTTCAAAGTAAGAATCCCCAATAGTACAAGGAATAGTAAAACTTCCTAGATCTTTTAATTTCGGAGGCAATTTGTTTTATAGGATGGCTGAACACTCCTTGTTTAACTTCACAGTTTCATAATCCTCCAGTTTCCTTTTGTTTGCCAAAATCTCTTTCAAAAATTTTGCATAACTAGGCATTTGCGCTAAAGCATCTGCAAAAGGAATGTTAATGTGCAATTTTTTAAATACATCAAGAAATTTAGAAAATTGCTTATCCATTTTGTCTTCTTTGGAGTCGGCGAGGGAATGGAATTGGCGGCACATATGGCTTGGGATTATCTGGAAAAAGTTTACTCTTACTTGTCTCCTTCGATTGTTTATTGATCACCTCTTCTTTGTCTCTGACAATCTCTTCTTCTCCCACTTGTTTACCACTTCTCAGGGTAATAGCCTTTATGTTTTCAATTGGATTTTTCTCTGTGTTGCTCGGCAAAGAACCTTGTTGCCTTCCTGACATCATGCTTGCTAATTGACCCACTTGCATCTCTAGATTTCGATTGAAGCCTCTTGGTTTTGAAATCTCACATCCGTGCTTTTGATGAAGTCATGAGTTGTGTTAGCAAGTTTGGTGACTATGTCTTCCAAATTTGACTTTGTTTCTTCTGATTGTTTGAATCCTTGTGGTCTCGTCACATTTCGATTGTTCCATGAAAAATTTGGATGATTGCGCCATCCCGGATTGTATGTGTTGGAGTAGGGATTATTCTGCGACTGTTAAAATTCCCAACAAAGTTAGAATTTTCATGAGATTGTTTGAAAGTATTACCTACGACACTACGTGCTAACATGTCCTCCACCACAAAAATCACATGTCAAATTGTGAATTTTCATGGCTGAAACACTCATATTATCAAGCTTTTTGTTGATTGTTTCAAATTGTGCAGCAATTGCAGCAAAAGCATCAACTTCATGAACTCCGCTAACTTTTCGCATTGGTAATCTCTTAGTAGGCCACTGATAACTATTGGACGCCATCTCTTCTAATAAATTGTAGGCTTCTTCTGGTGTTTTATTATTTAAAGTCCCCCTGCAGCTGCATCAATCATAGAACGAAGATTTGCACTAGAGCCATTATAAAAAGTTTGTACCTGCATCCATACGGGTAGTCCATGATGTGGGCATCTCTTAAGAAATTCTTTGAATCTTTCCCATGCTTCATATAATGATTCATTATCCATCTGCATAAAATTAGTAATATCGTTACGCATCTTCGCATACTTTGTAGGTGGAAAGAACTTACCAAGAAATTTCGAGCCATATCATTCCATGTAGTAATTGATCCTGCGGGAAGAGAAGAAAGCCAACTCTTAGCTTTATCTCTAAGAGAGAATGGAAATAATCTCAATCTAATAGCATCATCTGTAACTCCATTATATTTAATGGTGTCACATGATTTCAAGAAAAGCATCGATGTGAGCGTTTGGATCATCGCTTGGTAGCCCACTGAATTGCACTGATTGTTGAAGCATCTGAATGAGTGATGGTTTGATCTCAAAGTTGTTTGCTTGAATTGCAGGTCTTCTGATACTTGATGTGGCACCTTGAACTGTTGGCGCAGCATAATCTCTTAAAAGTCTACGTGGATTTTCATTCTCACCGTCTGCCATCTTAGTGTGATTTCTCTGTTCTTTCAGTCGCCTTTTGAATGTACGCTCGATTTCTGGATCAAGTTCAATAAAGTTCGTGTCATAAACCGATGTACACCCTGAAAAATAAAAACAAAACGAAAGCTAGATTAAATTTAGAATTATCTGGTATCAATATTAATTAGTATTAAACAAACGATGCAACGGCGCCAAAAACTTGTTCGTAAAATTCTAAACGCAAGTGCACGTATCGAACAAGTAATATAATGATGAGAAAAAGTATCATCCCACGGAGATCGATGATTAATAAACTAATTAAATACTAAAATAGATTAATTCTAAAATTTATCTAACAAATCAAAATATAATTTAGAATAAATTAAAAACAAAACTTGAAGACTAAATGCAGTAAAATCAATCAGATAAATATGTTAGAGCATCCGATTTCACCATAACCACTAGATATGAATTTCAGATTGTTGTGAATACAAGAACGATATCAAACATGTGACAGCGGAATTTCCTAATCTATTTATTATCCTATCTCTAGGTATAGCAAACCTACTCAGCTTATTAATCCACTATATCTCTATGTGAATTAAAATAAACATGAGTGCATTAAAAACTATGAATATTCCCGGTTTACAATGAGTCTTTTGGATCACCTTATCACCGAAAGCTACACAAATAACGCGGTATATTTCTATCCACGTTTAATTCATGGTTATATATTATAATGAGCAATTGCATATTATCACCTCTTAGTCTCAAACATGCACATCAGATCATTCAAGTGGTGACCAGTCACTCAAAAGCATTAAACGCAATAATATATAACTCATATGAATGAAATCAATTGTAAAACATAAAGATCATGAAATTCACATCATCACGGTTAGGCTACATCGTAACCCTAACAAAAGAAAATTAGAACATAGTAGAATAAGAAATAAAAATAAAAATATAGATCAAACCCAGCATCTTGAATCAAAGAACAAGAATTCTGTCACCACTTTTGTCTTCTCTTCAAAATACTTGAAAAACTCTCAGAACAATGGAAAACGATCTAACAATGGAAAACGATCTAACCCCTCCTCTCTCTCTAAAACCCTAGCTGCTCTCTCTGTCTCTATTTATAAGATATATCCAAGATATCTATCTTCCAACGCTTACAGATAACATTAGGGAACAAAATCAAGAATTTCCTGATTTGATATCTATCTTCCATTCTTTGCTTTTATTTGAATTTCGATAGTTGCCATTCTTTTCCTTATCTTCTCATATCTCATTATTCTGCATAAACAAGGAAAATTCAAATAATCAGAAGGAAATTCAAATATTTTCTCACAGATAATGCATTAATTACTGCCTAAAATAGGTAAAATAACTCTATTTTTATAGAGTTATCAAATTTGTTCCTATAAAACATAAATTTTAGATTCGTTGTGCCAAGTTTCTTGAGTAACAAATTATCAAATGAGTATTTTTGCCTCTCTTGGTAGAAATTCGTGGATTTGTTTGGATCGTCCGAAGGGTCTCGATATTTTACCCTACAGACAAAATTTCAGATGTTGTTGAGGATTTGGTCGGACCCTTTTGTTGATAAAAGGACAATGTGCCATTTTTCATTTGATATTTTCTGGTAAATAGTTGTCGGTTTTCAGATATTCCATCCACGCTTTTTTCCCCGAGAGGTCCGTTAGAGGGAAGTCTTATGTGTTTACATTTTTTTTTTTGTACTTTTTCTCATAATGCTGTAATAATTTAAATTTAATTTCGTGCAATATATCTAAATCTCTGATAGATACATGAATATTGACTCGTAAAATCATATTCAATTAGTAAATGTCCAGCTTGGACCGACAATACACGGCGTAAGGTTTTAAAGCGATTATCAAATCAAGAAAAGGGCGAAAAAATAATTTACTGATTTAAGGAAAGAGAGGCTGAAATATGGCAATAAGCAAACATATTAGATATACCTCGGTGTACATTTTCTTTATTTCTATACAAAAATCTGGTTTATTTTTTAGTTTAACTCAATGCATCTCATTGTTCATTTTTATCTTGATTTTTCTTTCAACTTGCCCAAAGGGATTGTTCTTTTCATTATTTTATTAGGAAAATTGCATTACAGGTCCTAAATCTCATGTACAAAGTGCAATGAGTCATAAATTTTCAATTGGGTCCAATCAAATCTTAAACCCTTACAAAAAGTGTAATTATAAGTCCTAAGCTTTCAATTGGATCAATTAAATGGTAAACTTTTATTGAAAAGTGTAATTAAATCCTAAAAGTTATTAAAAAGTACAATTTAAGAAGTTCACAGTAGCACTTTTTTAGTGGCACATAGGCAATTTCATATATTATTTATCGAAAACACTTGACTGTAATATTTCAAAGTTTTAGAATTTGATGGAATCAATTAAAATGTTTATGAGTTGATCACATAGGTAAAAAGGTCTTGTGACTTTTATTTAAGTCTTAAAAAATCTGCTTCTATTTTTCTTCTTTCTAAAAGTCTTTTCTCATTGATAAACTTCAGTAATGCAAGTAATCACTCAACATTTTATTTTTCTTAAATGTCAAGATCAATGTTCTCAGTTTTTTTTTTTTTTTCTTGAAAGAATTTCTCTCTATATGTTTTCAATAGTTTTCTAGCAATTATTATATTTCTTTTTATCGAACATTTTCCAACAATTTTAAGGATAATTGCCTTATGGATTCTTAAACTGGAACTGCCGCTACTACCACCAATGTTGCAATTGAACGAGGACTTGGAGATGGTGATGAACAAATATCACATAATCATGGGCGGTTCTCGTAGGACATTCAAGAGCATCAACACAAAAGAGTTTGTGGCCGTTTCATGCAACTCACATGAAGCTGTCAGTTGTTTGCTATATGAAAGATATTTGAGCTAAAACTTGAGAAAAGAAAATGCTTTGATTATTGGCATCTTAGTGACTTATGCATTCAATAAGTCTAGAGCCATGTGAATTAAAACTACAGCATTTTACATACTAGATTTCCCATTGTATTAGAAGGATAGAGTGGTGTTATCTTGGATTCAAAAGAGACAAAATCCACTATAGATTATGTGTTACCTTTGGTAGAGATACTGTAATTTGAAAATCTGCAAAACAAAATTATGGGGGAAATGACAGTCCTACTAAATTAACATTCGACTTGGTTGAAGTAGATGATTTGATGACTTAATTACGATGATCATTTTCCAGGCCAATATTATGGCCAATATGACAGAATGGATGGTAAACTCAGGTGCTACCACATTATCCTCCTACACTTCAATTGGGGAAGGAGAAGAGAAGAAAATATTTATTATCTTCTGGTAAATTGAGTATTGCTCAAATTCTTGGAAAATTGAATGAAACCGACACCTTTCATGTTTATGCATTGTGATTGCCAAGGGGCAACAACCATTGTAATGAAAAAAAAAAAAACTTTCAATGGTTAAAAGAGATATGTCTAGTTGAGACGTGATGTGCTAAAGCACCTGCTTAACAATAGAATTATGTCCATTGATCACGTAAAGTCATAAGTGATTTTGGCCAATCTTCTAATTATTCATCGAGAGGAATAAAACAAGCCAAGCAAGATAATCAACAGTGATGGTAACCCAACTTGTGTGATTGGTGATCCCATGAATTAGGTTCATATGCATAATAAATTTATTGATCTAGTGATGTGCTATTAAAGATTTGATGTCCTTCCTAAGATAAGAATAATGCAAAACTGCAAGGAAAAAGAGATTGAGCTAAGCTATTAATTAAATTCCATGGTTCTTATTGGTGGTGTATTAAATTGTAGAATACACTTGATGAAATCACATGTATAAGTGTGCAATAAGGCCGCTCCTATGAGAATTATTGGTGATAATTGCTAGAGCACTTATAAATAAACCTAGCATACGCATGGCCTATTAGTGCAAAACCACAATGAACAACGAACCTTGTGGAAGTGTAAAGTAATTCGTGAAAATTATAATTCACAAAAGGAAATTCTTAGTTCATAGAAGTTTTAAACTTTGCAAATGATTTCATGAATTATATTTCACTCTTTCTATGGTCGGTTCAAAGCCTACCAAACACAAGTTCAAATGCATTACTCTCTAATAACTTGTCATTATTATCTTATACTCTTTTCAGATTTTTTGACATATGTGGGAGATTGTTGGAAATTCTAGCAATTTTCATTTATTTGATAATAGTGACTTTGCTAATTATTATGACCACTACGAAAGCCATCATTTTTTTTAATGGTTTTGCAACAATTGTATGACGGTTTTCTAATGGTTTTCTAATGGAATTATAATGGCTTTGTAACATTTTATTTATTTCTTTATTCAAAAACTTTTCTAATGGATTTTATAATGGCTATATAATGGTCATATTCTTCTGAGTATTGGTTGATTTATAATGGTTCCAAATGGCTCTCTCTTTCTTTTACATATAAATAGTTACTCTGAACATAATTGGAAAGTGATATGGATATGTCAAAACTAGAATATCTTTTTTTTTTTTCCTATCTCAAATTAAGTGTCTTTTTTTTTCTTTGTTAGGTTACACACATCTTGTTGTTCCTATTCCTTTCGATATTTAGTGTGAACTTTAAAAGAAAATCTGTTATATCTTGGAAAGATAGTCGTTAGAGCCTTACACACAAAGTCCGAAGGGCATAATTATCTTTAAGGACAGTGTTTGCACGCCTCAAATGATTGATATTTTTTTTCTCATCTTTTCAACATTTTTCCAGCAATTATTATATTTCTTGTTATCTAATATTTTTCCAAAACTAACAAGTTACATCATTTAATTGTGCATCTACAACACAACACGGTTATGGGAATAGCACAAAAAAGTTCTAAATATATTACATTGATACTATTTCAGTTATAAACATTTCAATTAAAAGAATTTAGTTAGAAACCTTTCGTATTTGTTAATTGAATCTATCCAATCAAATTTGGTCGGAAATAGCTAATATGGACGCTAATTGTCATACGTAGCATGATTAGCATTAATGTGGGCAAACTTTACAATTTATTAGTATTATTATTCAAGAGCTTGCTAGCAAGGGTTGCAGCCCTCACCTAAGTCATCGTCGGCTGTGGGTAAGGGCACCATGCCCTTGCCAAATTTGGTGAGGGCAATCCCTCCCCGGCCACAATAAAAAAGCAAAAAAATAAAAAAGGAAAACAACAAAAATTAGAATTTTTTTTACATTGGCGTTGATCATGCCACATATGATGGCTAGTGTCCATACTAGTAATTTCCAGCCAAAATTGACCGAATAAACTTAATTAACACAAATGTAAAAAATTTAGGATTATAAATTGGTTCAATGGAAAAGTTTATGATTGTATTAATATAAATGCAACGGGGTTTAGAATTTTTTGTTACTTTCCCAACATAGTTACAATTTAACCGTAGCCATATCAAACAAGTTCTTAATCTCATAGCTATTGAGAGTTGTGATAAAACAATTTCAAGAATGATGAGGTGATTTGAGATCTTAAAATAAGAAATGCATATTTTCTTATCAATGTGCATGGATGATTGAATCCAATCCAATCACCTCTTTAGTGAATTGATTGATAATGGTAGTTGTAGTGATGTTAGGGTTAGTTCAATGATTGAGCTCTTGACAAACAAATGCATATGGTATCAAATCCAACATGCCAATTTGAACAAATTCGGCACGGATTTGATGTTAGAGTAATTACCTGATGATCCATATGTTGTTGAATTTTAACTAAAGATTTTTCCCTTATAACTATTTAAGCAACTTCTACTAATTTCTTTCATACCATGACTTTTCCAAAGACTCACTAGTCATCTAGCTTAGCTCCAACCATGCACTTAACCCTAGTCTAACAATCTCAACTTTGTTCAGATCTCCAAGGGTTAGACTCTGCCAAAGTTCCCAAGGGTCTCTCTCCCTCTCGGGTCCAATGACAGAAGTACCGAATAAGCATAGAATCTCAACATACCACTAACCAAAACCCTAGAACTTCCTCAGCTCATCCACTCAACAAATGCCACATCTCAGCCTGACCAATCAAAAGCAATGCCCAACTTGCGTATGCTTCATATAATCAAGTAAACAAAGGAAAATCCTGTGATGGGCTACGGAAGTCATTATAACTCCAATAATGCTGGCCAAAAATAAGTGCACATGATTTTATTGTGCACTATAGAGCATAGAGCTGTAAAGACACAGAGCACTGGGGCTCAGGCTAGACTCCCTGTCCCTCCATTCATTTTGTCTTCTTCATCTAGGGCATGAGCATGAAAATGCTATGTCACCGCCCAGTCCCATATGGACCACATTGTTTACCAAGCTTCTTGCAAACCATGTCCTTTTGGTCATCTACAGCCTTCCTCTCCATACAATATCATTTCAAACATTAAAATTATCTTCCTGAGGTTGTCAGGTACTCCGCTGGCATGAATTTACCATATGTCTCTCCTTCTTCATATAGAAGCTAATCATCTGTTGGCCTGTGCTTGTCCAACTCAAGAAGATTAGTCACCCGCTTTGTAATTTCTTATTATTCTCTGAATTTAAAAATTAGATGTCCCTTTGTTGAATCTCTTATAAATTATACTCTAACTATACTCTTAAACTACCGCGGGAGTTCAAGTCAATGACTCAAGGGTATCAAACCGACAAGATTTTCTCTCTATTTTTTTTTTTCTGTAAACCCATATAAAAGTACAAGAGGACATCCATGAAAGGGACACGTTCAGCAACTTTCTCTATCAATCACTAAAGGAGACAAAGCTAGCAATTTCTCTATTAAGTTTTGAGTTGAGTTTCGCTAGGGTTGCTGATTAAATATGGTACGAGATTTCGCCATAAATCACGAATGATTTGCAAACCTACTTGTCATGTGCAATTCTCTCTCTGTAGTTGCCTAACTAATAAGATCTCTACCTAGATGATTTTTTTTATATATTTATTTGTTAATTTTATAGTTATTTGTGATGTGCAGCCTAGAGCAGGTGTATACGTATGGAAGCTATGAGGATTCTAAAATATGTAAGATGAGTAGGTGGGGTTTCAATAATTGATCTGAGCCTACTGGAGGCACGATGCAATTTCTGACCGAGTCCTTCAATGAGCCCAGCCACGAATTCCACACCCTACCACCCACTATTCGTGGAGTAATGGCAATGGCGCGGGTTTCACTCGAAAAGAAGATTCTACTGATTTTGATTAGACTTAAAAATATAGACACTTATGAATTCAATGTAAAAATTCAATTTTGACTTCAAAAGATATGCATATTTTGATGAAGAAATGAAAATATTACCTTGTAAATTTATGGTAATATCATTCTTACGTCTTATTTCAATTAGGAAGGATCGATATGAACTGATTATGCAAGTATTTTCTTGACTTTTGGGCAGAAGTGAGGTTGCATTTCCCAATGCGGTCTAATGATAAATGAGGAGGCCTAATACTCTACCTTGTGCATGAACGTTTATGGGCTTCAGCAACGTTTGGTTAACCTTTTGAGGAAATGTTTTGGAAAAGTGAAGGGCTTTGGGTTAGAGAGGTTCTTTGAAATGCAAATAGTATTTGGAAGTACAATGGAAAGCAATTTTGGTTTAAATGGTGCACGGAAAATGATAGTTTGCAAAGGACTTTTAATTTTTTTTTTTAAAAGACCTCAAATTGGCAAAAGGCTTGGTAGCCGAAGGGCCATCGACAAGCTAGATGTGGCATCGATGGTCCAGTGGTCCTTGGCTTAGGTTGCATGACATTAGGTGAGGACAACCTGGGGTCATTGAGGGTTGCATGACTCTAAATCTCAAGTTGCGTTGCCTAGGGCGCATGACCTCATGTGAGGGTCGCTGATGTTAGATTTGGTCAAATTTGGCTAACAAGCGGCCGGACCCCCTCACCAGTAACGCCGTGTGAGGTGAGGGCATTTCAACCCATCTAATGATAACTAAGAAGGCCTCGTACTCTACCTCGTGCAGGAACATTTATGGGCTTTAGTAGCGTTTGGTTCATCTTTTGAGGAAATGTTTTGGAAAAGTGAAGGGCTTTGGGTTAGAGAGGTTCTTTGACATGCAAATAATATTTGGAGGTACAATGGAAAGAAATTTTGTTTTAAATGGTGTATGGCAAAATGATAGTTTGCAAAGGACTTCTGATTATTTTTTTTCAAAAAAGACCTCAAATTGGCAAAAGGCTTGGTAGCCGAAGGGCCGTCGATGAGCTAGATTTGGCATCAGTGGTCCAGTAGCCCTTGCCTTAGGTCGCATGACATTAGGTGAGGACCACCTGGGGTCATAGAGGGTTGCATGACTCTAAATCCCAAGCCGTGTTGCCTAGGGCGCATGACTTCATGTGAGGGTCGCCGATGTTAGATTTGGTCAAATTTGGCTAACAAGCAGCCAGACCCCCTCACCAATAACATTGTGTGAGGGGAGGGCATTTCCAAAATTATGAAAGTTTAATGAGGGTAAAGTCGAAAGACAAAACTATACTAGCGTCTCAAAAATACTCAAAATCCAAAGCACTTTTGGACTAACCTTAAGTTAAAGACTTTTTAGAGCCATTGGATATGCAATTGCATCTCCCTAAAGCTCTTCAAAAAATTGACTAAACACCATTTGCCTTGGGTCAACTTAAGACCTTTGGAAAAGTTTTCCCGTATGCACCTTTCATCCCCACTTTCATGACGCATTTAGGTGTCATCGCTGCTCCGTTTGGAACGCCCCTCCTTTACTCTTTCTTAATTCGAAAAAAATAAACTTTGGTATCATACCATTATTCTAATCCTTGTAAAAGTAACAACAAATAATTGTCAAGTCCTATTCAAATAAAAAAAAAGACAAAAAGAGTACCTTCTTTCTTAATGCAAAAGACTTGTTATAAAACACTAAATTTAATGAGTCAATGTGCTTTTAGACCGAAAAAAAAAAAAATGTAAATGGGCTTGGCTGCGGGACTGGTCAAAACAAGGGATGATGATGGCTAAATCCAACTCCCGCCCCCAACACGGTTTTTATCGACCCGTGAGATTCTTTATTTATAGACGGTTAATTTATTCTCTAAAAAATTTCAAAATTTAATTTCATAAGAAAATAAATTTTAGAACTCCATGGTACCGCAATCACAAATTATGTGGCTCTATATTAATCATTCGAGTCGAGCGCACACCCAATCAAATTCAGCATTGCTAGAGTTCAATTGGATTTCGTAATCTTAAATCTTTCACTTACTGGAAACATGAATTTCCACTCAAAGGTCGGATTCTCACTCTAGCCAAAACAAAAATCAAGGTGATTTTTTTTTATCTATTTATTTTCTGCCCGGATCGGATCCGAATTCAATCTCGGGCCATTTCGGTTTGGGCCGCAAGATCATGAATTTTCATAATCTCTATTCATCTACGCGAAGCAAAACGCGCTCGAATAAACTACAAGGCTGAATTTCCTTTGGACTTGGTGTGGCTAATTGCTAAAGCTGACATTAGTGCATGATCCTTGCGGAAATCTCCCTAAAGAAACAAAACATGAATGCCGTGACGAAAGCCTTGCGAGCGACATCATGCGAACTCGATGAAGACAGTGTCCCGAACGCATATTGCCATGCGCCATCTATTTATGATCACCTGATCGGTCCCGAAATGTCTCATCGGAGGAGAAACGAAAGAACCCGACCCGACGAGAGCCAAACCATGAGCACCATGAGTCCTAGACCCATGGTGCACGCTCTCGCCTTGTTGGTCTTGCTACTGTGCACGGGCGTGGGCCATGCCGAGGGCAAGGGAGCCGGCGATGGCGACGGCGACGACCCGCGCGTGCCGTGCCTCCTTGGTTGCGACCTCAAGTTGGTCAGGTGCGTCTACAAGTGCGCCGCGACGTTGCATCCCAGGATTTGCGCTTCCAGATGCGCCATGGACAATTTCAGCTGTCTCCAATCTTGCTTTAACGCTGTTCCAGGGCCAGGGCCAGGACCTGGGCCTGGGCCTAAACCACCCCGGCCGCCAGGGCCTAAGCCACCCAAACCACCCAAGCCACCGGGGCCCAAGCCACCCGTGCCGCCCCCAAAGCCATGCCCGGAGCCGCCAATGCCACCACCGATGCCGCCACCGGTCCCTCCACCAGTCCCTCCGCCATGCATTCCGCCGCATCCATGCCCACCACACCCGTGGCCACCAATAATACCGCCATTCCCTCCTCCGAGGCCATGGCCGCCGATCCCCCCATGCCTACGTCCGCCATGCTCGTAAGATCGTCCGCCATACAAATATATCGATATTATAGCATGCGATGCCGGAGGTGGAAATGTTGCCAGGGGTAAATGGAAGGGAAGAGGTAACAAACAATTCAATACTGGCTTGGGCGGATAAGATATATACAAAAATATTTGGTATGCGATTTCACAAAGTATAGTCTATGTTTCACGAAAGTTTATATAAGTGTGTATCTAGATACGATTGGACTTTTTAGAGTTGGAATCAATAAAGGCAATATAATTAAAATACCTTCAGGTACGTCAATTCTTGTTGGATTTCGAATAACTTAAATAAAAACTTTCATCTTTCATTGTCCCATTATTTTCTTTGCAATTTACTTTCTTTCAATGCACGATCGACAAGTAACAATTTCTCTCGTGCGAAACTGAGGGCGATGATGTAAAACGTAACCTGCCGGACACGGGTTTTCTTCTTTCACCTAGCTATTGAGCTCCTGTTCGGTCCCTGCTTTGATAGCCCTGATTTGCGATCAAGTTCAATATGGCCTTCGAACGATCACTTGGCCACATTGAACCCTGCACTTGAACTCCAAATTCGACGCCGACTCAAATCCTTGGGTAAGATTTATTCCTGGTCCATGTTTAATCCAAAATTAATCATATCCCATTGGAAAGGATGGACGTTACCAAGCATTGGATAGGATATTAGATCGGGCCCAAATCGGGCCTTCCTACATTTCTGATGGGCCTGGCCGGGCCGGGCCTTGGGCCTCCGACAACCTCAGACGGCCTCGAATCTTTGTGATTTCATTAACGTCCACGCTACAGCGGACTCCCCACGACCCCGCTGCCGACGAATATCCCTCCGGAGGCTCCAACGAAAGCCCACCTCAGAAAACACGAAACGCGAGCGAATATTCCTTGGCTTTTCGGAACCACGATTTTTTTTTTAATTTTTTTGGTAATAAAATATCATTTATTTATTTTTCCATTTCTCATTCGGCACGCATACCGGAAAATTATTAGTATAGAAAGAGATAAAATCAGGGTTGGCAAGAATGAAATAAAAAAAAAAGAAGGGGATAAAATATTTGGGAAACTTGCATCCCTAAATCGCCCACATCGGATATATAAAAAAAGGGAAATAATATGTTATTCCCCCCCCCCCCCGGGGCGCGTCCCCCCGGGGGCAATTCCCCTCCTTTCGATCGGCATCACATTTTTTTCATTAATTAAATAAATATTCGAATACACAAAAACATACGAAGAAAAAACAATAAAATAATATATATTATTCTTCCCCGGGTAATTTCCCTCCTTTCGATCGGCATCACATTTTCTTTTGGTCATTATTTAAATAAATATTCGAATTAAACATAAACATACCTGAAAAAGAAAAAAATCGAAGGATTCGATTTCTCTCTCCGTCTCTTTCCTTCCTTTTTCTATCTAAATTCGGGCATCTCCTCCGCAATCTGAAGCGGTCATCGCCGGCGATCTACGCCCACCGTCGCCCCGCCGGAATCCCCTCGTCGGGCGCGCCCCGCACGGCGGTCTCCGCCGCCCCTAGGTCTTCGGTCGTAGTCCCGCTCCGCGCTTCTCCTTTGACGCTCTCTCTCTCTCTCTCTCTCTGTCTCTGTCCAGGTTTTTCCAATTCCTCCTCGCGTGTTTGAATTCGCCGTCGCCTTTTTGACCTAAATCCGACTCGGATTTAGGCGTTCCGGCGACTCGGTCTCGGGCGCTTGCGTTCCCGCGAATCGCATTCGCCGCGCGCGTGTCTCGCTACCCCGCGATTCGTCGATCGGCGAGGTGGCGCGTTGCTCTTTGTTCGGCCGCATTCCGGCTCGGATCTCGGTTAGGTTATGGTCGGAGCCCGAGGATTGAGCCGGCCGTGACGAGCTACAAGGTCGGAGGATCCTGTTACTGGAGTTCTGCGATGGAGGCGCGTGGGAAGAACGAGAAGGGGCGGCGGTCGGACGGGTGCAATCCGGTCCGGAAGCCGGGCCCGGTGACGATGGATCACGTGCTGCTGGCGTCCGGCGAGACGAAGGAGAAGAGGGAGCTGAGGATCAGGGGCATGTTCGACTCCTTCGATACGGCAAAGGTCGGTTATTTAGATTATGCGCAGATTGAGACCGGCCTCTCCGCCCTGCACATACCTCCGGAATACAAGTACGCGAGGGATTTGTTGAACGTGTGCGACGCCAACAAAGACGGGCGCGTGGATTACCAGGAATTCAAGCGGTACATGGACGACAAGGAGCTCGAGCTCTACCGCATTTTTCAAGCCATTGATGTCGAGCACAATGGTTGCATTTTGCCTGAGGAGCTATATGATGCTCTCCTTAGGGCAGGTAATGCTGCCTCTTATGAACTTGTGTTGTTCTCGAAGTGTTATTTGAACTATTTGAGATATGCTTATTGCTCGATGGCTAGTGTTCTCAAAGGATTGAGAATCCTGAGTTTAGGTTTGGTTGCTTGATTTAATTCTCATTGGCTGATTTGAAGATCATAAATCATGCCTCTTGAACGGTCAATTTGAAGTCACACTCAATTGGGATCACCGATGTCCTGGAGACTCACTAGGGACTTAAGGTCATGTCCCAGTCTTGTTTCCACACCTTGAACCTCAGCATGTTATGGCAGGAGTTGATTAGTTTTCTTCCCTGAATGCGATAATTGCTTCATTTCATCTCCTGTACTGATCAGTGATTTGTTCTTGTCGTTAGTGCCCCTACTAGAAAAATCAATTGAATTGAAAGAGATTCTGTTATATGGACTGTCGAGAATAAGCTCGACAAATTGTTGCATGCATACGTTCTTCCATAGCAATTCTATTTTCAACTTTCAAAAGAGCTCTTCATAGTTGAGGACAATATCTCCAGTAACAAGTTAGTCTTTCACGTTCTGCCAAGAGTAATTGAAATTGTCTTTAGTAAAATTCATTATTCTTCATGAAAAAAAAGGAGTAAGACTGAAACTTCTTATGAACCTTCTGAATATTCTTTGAAGAAAAAGAATGCCACAACCAAAATTTCCCTTTCCCCTCTTGCACTCGCTGTTTAGTTTTGTGGTAAATGTTCATTAGTATTTTGCCGTATTCTTCTGTTGCTATTGTTGTGTTTGACCTCGGGAGCTCTGTACTTGTCTTTCAGTCAAAAGATACTTCCATTGAGTCCCAGCCTTGCATCATGTGATGTTTGATATTAACCTGTCAAAATTGATTCGGCAACCATCGTGATTATTCCTCTTTATGTTGTGAAGGCGGTTAGCAAAATACATGCAGGAAGTAACAATCCATCTGGTTAGGTAGGTGTTCATAATTAAGGATAGGTAGATGTTCAGAATTGAATGAATTGATTGGTTTGATGTTTAGTATTCATGGATATTTAACAAAGGAATACTTATAAATGGATCTGCATAGATTGGTTATTTTCATTCTATAAGCCACACCAGACTCTTGTTTGCAGGCATTGAAATTGATGATGAGGAGCTTGCCCATTTTGTTGAGCGTGTGGATAAGGACAGTAATGGAGTCATAACATTTGAAGAATGGAGAGAGTTTCTTCTGCTTTACCCTCATGAGGCAACTATGGAGAACATTTATCGTTACCTGGAAAGAGTTTGCCTTGTTGATATTGGAGAACAAGCTGTGGTACCAGAGGGCATTAGTAAACATGTCCATGCAACCAGATATCTTATCGCAGGAGCTGTGGCGGGAGCAGCATCTCGTACTGCAACTGCCCCACTTGACCGTTTGAAAGTTATTTTACAAGTGCAAACCACCCGTACTCGTTTGATGCCCGCAATAAAGTCTATATGGAAGGATGGTGGTCTTGTGGGATTTTTCCGGGGCAATGGATTAAATGTTGTGAAAGTGGCTCCTGAGAGTGCTATAAGGTTCTATACTTATGAAATGCTGAAACGCGTTATTGGGACTGCACAAGGAGGAGAAGAAAAGGTTGAAATCGGGCCTATGGGGCGTCTTCTTGCTGGTGGTGCGGCAGGAGCTATAGCACAGACAACTGTTTATCCCATGGATCTTGTGAAAACTAGATTGCAAACTCACGTTTCTGATGGAGGGAAGATTCCTAGTTTAGGACAAATGACTAGGGATATATGGGTTCAGGAGGGCCCTCGGGCATTTTATAGGGGGGTTGTTCCATCTCTGATTGGGATAATTCCTTATGCTGGCATTGACCTTGCTGCATATGAAACCTTTAAAGATTTGTCCAAGAAGTACATTCTTCAAGATGGTGGTAAGCTTGTCATGACTACTGAAATGGCTTTCAACCCTTGTACTGTTTCACAGTGATTGTGGAGTGCTACTTGTGACTGGCTTTTATTTTTCTTGATGTTGTTTTTAATATTTGTAGAGCCTGGCCCTCTAGTGCAGCTGGTCTGTGGGATGACCTCTGGAGCTCTTGGAGCTAGTTGTGTCTACCCTTTGCAAGTTGTAAGGACAAGGTAAGTCCAAATGGTTCCATGTTATCTTCTCCTTTCCCTACTTGTGCACTCGTTGTTCAGATCTGGGACTAGGATATCTAATTTCTTGCATCCCATCCTGACTTTGCTTTTGATTTTAGAATGCAAGCCCAGCGGCCCGATACAGATGCTGCATATAAAGGCATGGCAGATGTATTTAGGAGAACATTTAAACACGAGGGACTTAGGGGATTCTACAAAGGAATCTTCCCTAATTTGCTGAAAGTTGTTCCATCAGCAAGCATTACTTATATGGTTTACGAGACTATGAAAAAGAGACTACAGTTGGAATAGCAAGTTATGCAAACTTTTCCAGTTGCTACTGTGGGATTGACAAGGCTGACAAATGGCGGGGTGGTTTCATGAGGAAGACTTTGTTTACGTTAATAAGGTTACTCATTTTTGGTAGATCCTATTGTTATGTCTAACTTATAATTCAGTGCTAGTTTAAAATATATTGGAGGGGCAAAATTGGCTTGCCCAACATCTGGTAGCTCAAGCCCTCTTTTTTGGAGTGATTACCAATTAGCCCATGTTGTATGATACAGGGGCATACGGCATAAGATTCATAGAAACATGATTTTGTTATTCTTTCTGGCGGCAATTTAATCAGAATCTCCACTTATGGAGTAATTGTGGTTTCTGTATATTTTACTCATTACGAATTCCAGTATTCCATAGTCTTAGCACCTGTTGAATGTTCTTGTGGTTTTCATTCCTCTTAGATTAACTGTGATGTATTCAATTTCTTTTACTGGAATAGTAAGTGACTACTTGCAGGATCACTTTAAGGGACGCGTCGACTTGTCAAAATCTTTTTTCTGGGTTATCCATTTCCTATTAACGAGTTGCTTAGATCACGTTGTTGACATACAAAAGATAGCTTCATAGCTCCAGTCCGAATAATTTGTCAGGCTTGGATCCTTGATATGGTGTTTTGACTTCTGGAAATTCAGGTGATATCATTCATAACTTGTCCTTGGTATGTGCATTTCAGTTCTTTAACGTGGGCTGTTTCCATTTGGGGAATTGGGGAGTGAGATGTGGCAGTATTACCTTCAGAGACACGTACATTTGTGCGCATGCGCGTGCGCGTGCACGAGTGCGTGCGTGCGTGTGTGTGCCTGTGAGAGAGAAAGAGAGAGTTATCTTGCTATACTCTGGTTGCTTTGCATGAACGAAGAACCCACTCAGTAGTTACTTGACGGCGTTGTCCTTCGGTAATGAATTCTTTCGTAGTTCAGTTCTTTAGTCTGTGCAGTAGATAACTCTGATTATTATGGAGTTGGACAATGAGCTGAGTTTCTTGTTCTGTTCATGTCATTTAATCATCGCAGTTGTGAACGTTGAAAATTTATAGCAATCACCGTTGATTGTTCTTGTCGAAATTAACTGGTGCGTCCCAGTTGGGCTGATCATCTTCATTAACTTTGCCTATGGATATTTTGCTTGTACAATGCAGATTAATTTAGAGCTTCGATCAATCTGAAGCTATGATCTTTACCATAACGTAATGCTTTATCTTACCATCGGGAACATGCCCTTAGGGAGGATGTAGTTTTACTTGGTGCTATGTTAATCTAGTCACAGTGGAACAGATATTATTCTGGAGGCTAGAGCATTCTCTAAAATTTCATTCCAGAATCAAATTCTGCCTGCACTGTATCGCGACTGGGCTTGATGATTTTTGTTCTCATTTGTTCTTTTCGACCCAATTGACATTCATTGCTTTCTTGAATGGTTGCCGAGTACGACCTTTATTCTGTTCTTTCTATGTCGTTCTCAATATTTAGCCCTCAGTCGTGTTAGAAAGGACAAGAGTATACTCATCGGAAGCAATAAAAGATGACAGGTGATTTTGTATGAAGAAGTTTGCTCGACCGATCCGTACCTCAATCGTATTCCTGTTTCCTTTCTTTCTTTAGGTGATGTTCACCGGGCTTTGGACTATACAGCTACAGTCATGCTAGTTGGGCTTTCGAAATTTTGCAGATGATCGGCGCTTGCGCCGCATATAGAGTCCATCTAGTTGATTTAGCTGAAGACAAACAACCCATCTGCATCAAGGCGCCCTTCATAATACATTATGTTGCCGGGTGATACACGGTGAATAGTTTGGCAAATTTCATGCTATCATCTTCTGCGTGTATAAATACGAAAGTTCCGCATGTGCCTCTCGTTATTTATAAGCAGGAAACCCGATTTCGCTTGCTGAAAAGGCGGTATCCAATGCATATACATCCAGTGCGAACCAAATACCAGTTCAGTCTAAGGAATCTCTCTTCTTCATGCTTCTGTTGACGGATAGATTGATCGGCGCATCACTACGAGAGAACAACCGAAAAGCCGAATTGTGGCGTGAACTTGTCGGATGTGGCACTACATCGACCCTTTAAAGAAAGGAAGTAATTTTCGCGAATCACTGCGCGAGGGGTCTACTACGATCACGAGAGCATCCGGAGGACAGATGGATGTGGACTTTTAGGGGGGGGGCTAGACCTTACGATCGTTCGTCGCGGAGCTTAGCTCGGGGGGGGGGCCCAAGTCACGGCCTTTGTCTGATTCCCTGTCGGGGGAAGTGGCCCGACCCGGGGCGTTGACCCCGGTAAACGCATTTTGGCAACGCTCGCAAATTTGAATCGATCGGAACACCTTTAGGGCCCCCCCCCCCTCCCCCCCCCCCAAGAGGAGCTGCCGCTAGTTTTATTTTTATTTATTGCATGCGGTGGGTGTGCGGTGGAACGAGTGGACCAGAGTCGAGGGTTCTTGAAATCGAGATGCAAAAGCCGATTAGGATACGATGTGATGGGTCATGTGGTACGGGATTTGCATCACGGCCTAACAATTTGATAGATCGAAGCTGATAATTGATTGATAGGTCCTCCAATAGGTATTGATATCCTGAATACAATAAGAAATCTTATGGATCTTTCGTTTAGTTTGTCATCATGATCTAGTCGAACATGTGTGAAAGACGCATGATTTGAGGAGGAGTAAACTTAATAATGAGTTCACATATGAGGGGAGATTATTAAGGAGCACGTGTAAGTCATGTTAAAAAAGTCTCAAATTGATGGGTTCAGGATTTCCATTCCTTCTCGACGATCCAAATCGGGTTTCTGTTGCACGACTGATGGGCCGGTTATGTCACTGATGACCGTCACTAATGCAAGTCGAAATGGAATAATTTCTCTTGGCTTGGTAAGCCAATTTCTACGATCGGAGACAAAAAGGATCCGTCGCATCCGAAGGGTCCACGTCATTCCAACGTGGCAGTTCCTCTGAGCTCCTTTCTCATCATCAATCTATTCTCTCCCGCCCGCCCATGTATTGCCGAACCGCCTTCGTTTCTGCACACGTGTCACGTGATGTAAGGGATGAGGAACGCATCAATCATTCAGTTATAAAGTATGGACCGGAAACATCAATGTCATTGCCTCAAATCTAATCCTGAATCTTTTAATTTTTTTTATAAATTTTTATTCGAAATTTTATTTAATTCATCTTGTCAATTTTATTAAAAAACAGTAAAAAGATATCATGCCAACAATTTTTTAACGATTTTGATGAAAATTGACTGAAATTATTATATTGAAATTTTGCAAGAGATATAAAACTAATTGTCAAAATCGAAAAATTTAATAAGAAGTTGATATCTATATAATAAATTTAAATTGGTTGAACAATTTTCCCTTTGGAGTTCATAGAGAGATAGTTATCATATTTGTTTTTTTATTTGCCATGTTTATGGTGATTTCGTGCCGATTTAGAAAATCAGTTAGCAAACATTTGTTACATGGGACAGAAATAGTTAGGATTAATACAAAAAGAAAAATCCCAAACAAATTTATGATTAAAAAATCCAAAATTAATATAATTATGACAAATTTATCTAAATTAATTTTTTAACAATAAATTAATATATTTATGACAACTGTATCCTCCATTATTTTTCGTTAAATTTGATTAATATCATGGAAAATTACAAACTAATATACCTGCGAGAAATGGATGGTAAAACTTTAAACTAGTACATCTGTCAATTAGCACATATCATTTAACTCAGCAATTTAATTGTAAAAAACGAAAACTAATGGATGTTAGATTTGTCACATGTATATCAGTTTAGGTTTTTTTTTTTTTGTTATAAGTATATTAGTTTAAAGTTTTCCTGATATCATTCCAAATAGTTTTTTTTTTGTTTGTACCCTAATAGTTAAAAAGCACCATAAATAAATTATCATTAATTTTCTACATCACAAGAATGCTCCCATATTTTAAATGCATTGGAATTTAATTAATTATTTTTTAAGGCTCTATTTGTTTCGTGAATAATAAAAATAAAAATTAGAAAATATTTGCTAAATATGATTAATTGTATCTCTCATGGAAATGAATTAATGAAAATATTCCATTGCCTAATGAAAATAATTAGACACAAAATTGTTATTGATAATGAAACTTTTTCTTATTGGCTAATTATTTTAAGCGTCACAAATGTTCATTTTAAAAAATAATAATTTTCAACTTATCTGTTCTTCTCGAAATAAGGGGAGCTTAAATAATCAATTAAAGTTCGGTTAATTAAAAGCCATGATGAGCTTTGTGGAGTGGCGTCCCTATCCAGGCAAACGTGGAAGGAAGTGAATTTTTGTTGTCTTGTGCAAACTCAAAGTAATGGACGTTAAAATAAGATGAGAAAGAGAGTTTCTTGGGATGTGGACTAGAAGGTGTTTGTCTCGTCCGTTGCACGTGGGTTGAAATCGAGGGTGCAATGGCGGAGGAATTTGGCCTACAAAATCCAAAACAATGGTTTGCAACTAGGAACCTGCTCGGTTGGCGTTGAAGCAATTTTTCGGAAGAAAATTCCCTCCATGGCGAGATACTGTAATATGCGAATGAATCGTCCTAAAGATTCGTCTGTCCGTTGAAAATTAGGCCAGAAAAGAATTAATGGTTATTTTATCAAAACACGTGTGTGGAATTGACGAGTGACCGATGATTTAATTTCTATCTGAATGAAAAACCAATCGACATCATATCTCATCATATTCTAAAAAGATTGTCTCACTCATCTTAACATGATGGGTGATACCGGTAGAATGAAAATTGTCTAATCAATCTTAAACCTATCATATGGCCATTACTAGATTAGTATTTTATTAATTTTTCGTGAATATTCATCGAGAGGATTATATTTGAATTCTACATAAATAATTATAACTAATGAAATTGAAAAATTTAGAATTAAATTGATATAAGTATAATAAATTTAGGAATCCACCAGTGGATAGTTGAGTTGGTTTGGCTTTGGGCACTTCACCACAGAGGTCTCGGGGTCGAAACTTTGCAACTGCTAACACGTTTTAAGTGAGGGGCTATAGTCTTCTTGGGTAGGCGAAAAGAAAGGAGTAGTTTAAGTCAGTTTCCATCTTCTTATTTTCTTATCATTTGCACCAATATTCCACTGATTGGATAATTTCCTTCAAAAATTGACGACATGGCTCCAAGAAGAGTTCCATGGATATACACAAAGAGACATGGCTCCAGGAAGAGTTCCATGGATATACACAAGAGACTGTTCTTCTTGGGTAGGTGAAAAGAAAGGAGTAGTTTAAGTCAGTTTCCATCTTCTTCTTTTCTTATCATTTGCATCAATATTCCACTGATTGGATAATTTCCTTCAAAAATTGATGACATGATTCCAGGGAGAGTTCCATGATATACATAAGAGGCTGTTCTTCTTGGATAGGCGAAAAGAAATGGGTAGTTTAAGTCAGTTTCCATCTTCTTCTTTTCTTATCATTTGCACCAATATTTCACATTTTTTCTTTCATTCTTTTGGCCTTTTTCTAGAGGGGAATTTTTCTTTTTAAAAAACCAAATAAAATTAGTGATTTTCTTTGAAAAAACATGGAACAAACATAACTTTTGAAAATGACATATTTTATTCTCGAGATCAAATGCACTAGGAACCCTTTTCCCATATAGTTCTTATTCTTTCCTCACTAGTCACAATTGACCCCTTGAAAATGATATACTTATCCCCACTGTGGACTCTTAGAAACAAAGATACATTTTCCATAAATGACTGAATGGCTAACATCAACTTTAATCTTATATTTCCTCATTTTGAGTGTATTAGTAATGAAACTTCCAAGAACAGATAATCTAATTGACATTGCAATGATTGAAGGTAATGAAGCTAGGTAGACTTACCGATGGACATAATCAATCATGGTTTAAAAGTTACGTGAGAAATTTTTGAGTTGGGTCCTTTGTTTCCTAACATGTAACGGGTGGTGCATAGTTTGTAAAAAATTACTCAAAAAATTGACATGATGGATCAAGCTATTACAGTAATGGTTGATGGACAGATAATTTGCCAACTACCCAAGGAAATATTAAGTTTTGATAGGGCCCCTCTCTGTCTCTCCCTCTCTTCCTCCCACCCTCCTAAACATATATGAAAATCAAACCGAATCATTGAAAATAATGAGTCCAACATGAATAAGTGCACGGACGTCAGTACAATTCACTTTAGTCGCCCTCTCTCTCTAACATCATCAGCATGCCATAGACGGGGCGGCACTTGAATTTTCGCCTCGTGTATGAGGATTTTTGTAGCATAAATTCTTATATGCATCTCGAATCCAAAACAATTACTCTACTTCCTAAAGTAACGCTCGGAAGCGGACATACCCTTTCATTTATAGATTCGATATACTCAACATGAATCCCTCCATCTTGCAAAATCTCAGCACGTCGCCTCCCATTGAACTACGCATTCACCAAGCCGTGATCAAGTTGAGTGTTGCGCACTACGGCATCAGACGAAATTGCTTATCTCACAATCGCGCCGACGGGGCTGAAACTCTCGTGTCGGGTCTTTATCATGCTGGCTGTCTGAGGAGTTCTTCATTTCCCGGAAGTTGCTCATTCGATCGCTTTGATGGACAGCTGATGGCGATATGTTACAGTGGCTACCTTAACTCATTGCGCAAGCATTGAACTCGCTCGCACCGCAAAGCTCTCGACTCGGTAACTCGAAAGGGCCGGACTAGGGCTGAGGGCAAGGGATTCGATGAGCCGAACTCGAGTAGCAAAACTCACTTTGAACCCCATGCTCGCTCACGAGCTCTTGGAATCGTTATTAGAACTAATTATTGAGTTTTTTTTTTATTAATCGCAATTACCAACTCACTTAGAGAGGAAAATTTGCACATATAAAGATTTCAAGATGTTAGTGCTTATCCGGCGTGACATTTACTTTATACTTTTTGCATTTTTTATTTATTTGTTGTTTTAGATTTGACTCTTACTAAAACCAAGTACTTTTCATCGTTGGAACTACATAAAATCATAGTAGTTAAATTCATTAAAAATGCTAAACAGTATTGAAGTGAGTAAGAAAATGTCGTGCACATTCTTTTTGAGCATCAGATCATCTTTTAATTCATTTATGAAAAATGAAAAAAAGAGAAAATAGAATCAAATGTTGATAGGTTAGACTCATTTTTAAAACCATAACGAGCGTACTTTGTGAGGTTATGTATATCAGATTGGCATTTTCGTTTTGGCCTAAGTCGGTTCGTCGGTCTTGTTTCAGGCGAACATCGGTATCTTGCTGATATGGAATATATATATTTGTAGGGCAAGAAGTGCAAGAACGTGACCTTATTAATTCCAGAGAGAAATATAAGTTGGTGTGCAGAGTATCAATCTTGAAGCTTCAACTCCAACCCGCCAACCAGCAGGTGCCGGCGTTTAAGGCCCCCCCTCGAATTAAATAGAAGATCATCATCATCAAGAATCCACAGGCCCATGAATGCTTCCCACATGGCTGAGGCAACAAAACACCAACCCCTATCATTAAATTTCAAATTCAAATTCAAAAACCCTAGAGATCCATTCTTTTTTTTACTTTCCTCTCCATCCGCTCCCAAGATGAGGCCAAATCTGCAGATGCTCTGGTCAGAATCTGTCTGCTGATGGAAGACCTTCCCTCAGATGGGTTTTGGTCAACAACATGGTACTGGTTTAACTGAGGTTTCTAACCCCTCCCAACACACTTGCATTTCCTGGAAATTCTGCTGCCCAAGCCTATCTTTCTTTCTTTTTTTTGGTCTGACCCAAGCCTATCTTTCTGACTGCATATATTATATAAGTACGCATGAATAGATGAGATGGGTATGCTTAGTTGAAAAGAATTATTTGCGCTGGTGATATCAGATTGTTGACAACCCGCCTATTTACAAAGTTTAGCATTGAACTTCATATACTATGCATGGTGTGAATCTGTCATATCATTTGGTTATGGTGATAATTTTTTGGTGGCAGAGTGCAAAACGATTATCCAATATAAAATTAGTCTGAGCTTCACATGTCGTGTGATTTTCGATGATTTTTTTTTTTAGATAGAATTTTGATGAGCTCTTTGGGAAAAAGTATTTCTTAATGCATAAAATCTTTTGCAAAAGATTCGTGAAAAAATGTTATAAAACAGGCTCATGCGGTTCAATCATAATTTATAGGTGTCTATTGTTTGACCTAGAAGATGGGAAATTAGAGTGTCCATATGCATTCATTTCTATTTCTTGAGCATCTCTTGATCTAATAAAGTTTTGCATGACATGTTCATGGATAGTGCTTGATCACCTAACTATTTTTCTTCAAATAAAAAAGTGGAGTCAAATGATTAGATTAAAAAAATTTAAGTAATTAGATTAAAAGATGGGATGAATCGGGTGGAAGTATGTATATCATGGATTTGTGCTAATGGGTATTTTCGGTTGTGTAGGAATGTTATCAGTACTCCTAAAATTCGATAAACATATGAATTTTCAACCTAGCAAAACCCACATTCTCAAAATTTTAGGATCCATGTTTTTCGGGAAAATTACCCAATTAATTCCTAAACCTCCTATATGAAGGCCACAATTTTATCAATTTAGCTTAAAAAATTTGCATGAAATTCTAATTTAAACCTTCCAGCCAATCTTTGCCACTTGAAACCGTCAACAGTTTCCAAAGCGTTTCCCCTATAGAGTTTCCTATTTTTCCGAAAAATAAGGGCTGTAAATGGTAAGATCAAAATATATTTTTAGGGATATTAATTTAGCCAGTACAAATTATGAAAAGACAATAATATGTGAACGAGGTAAATGTTGTTTACGACTCTGGTCTCAAGCTGGAGGGGTAAGAGCATGTGATGAAGACATGGATGTCGGTATGCTAGTTTGGGTGTACTATTATATCCTGTCAGCGTCTCATTCATTACCATATTGCATGGGCCTCATTTAATTCTTCCACCATCTTCTTCCCTCCATCGCTTATCCTTCCCATTTTTATAATCTCTTTAGATTTATAATATTGCCTTCCAAAAATATTAATTACGCTTTGACTTCACCCTTATTTTGACAAACGGGTGCGTCCATCGCATACGATACAAAAACCAAGCCTGCACCATTTTTGAAGGAAGGGGAGGAAAAGTTTGGAGGATCTCTCTCTTTTGTCCATTTCAAGCAAAAGAAAAGGGACAAAGCGCGAAAGATTATATGAAAAGATGCAGACTTTGACTAGGACACGAGTGAAGCGATAACTCAAAATAAATCGAATAAAACAGACGACGATGGGGTGCCGGCATTATTCTTTCTTTCTTTCTTTCTTTGTTTTCACTTACTTTTAGTTAATTATCGAAGAAAAAGATAGAAATGATGGGTGTTGTTCGATAATTGGGAAAAAGAAAAAGCTATAAAAAGGTGGAAAAGGGAGAATTCTTTATGCCCTATGGCTGTCCATGAGAAATTGCTGAGAAGCTTCACTAATCAATTTCGAGCTGCCATTATTTACTTCTTTGCCGCTGCTGATGATTCCATGTTCTCTTATGGGATGTCTCTTGGCTCATCTCCTGGCTTTGTCATCACCTGCATTGAGTTTGTATAAATCTGCTCAGCGGATAAAAGTTGTTTGTTGCGTGCACTTTCTTCTTTTGAAGCTTTCTTCTCACCATTTTTCCACAGGGAAGGGAATATTTATGTATATATATGAACAACTAGCGGTACATACCGCCACGAGGAACCTCTCTCTTATGGCGAATATGATATTGTGGGTGAAATAGTCAAGCATTGCCTGGGGAATCCTAGGGTTTGGTGTTAGATTTTCTCCATCGCATCTTGTGCAATGATATCATCTGATAATCATATCATAAATGAGATAATATTACCCACAAATACATGATGGTCAAGGAATAAGTACGTGTTTGGATTAGACAAGCGACGGGCATGGCCAGTTCTTCGACTCTCTTAATTTTGAGCACCCACTTAGATTTCATTTATATCTTACGGGATTCATGAAGAGATGAACTTGGGACTGTAGTCCTTAGAAAAAGAATTTGTGTAGCCTCTATCGATGAAAAACTTGTCATGAAGCAGGAAAAAAAAGCCTTTGAATAATCTCATACTGGCACACGACAATATTCTGGTATTGATCTACAGTATACATCTGAGAGTTGTTTTCCTCGGGCGTTCCGCTAGTTCCTCATTGTCTGGCTGTGACGCACCTGCAAGTGGGTGCAATACTCTTAATAGTCCAATTAGTCGGGTTGACATGTTCTGATGTTAGGAGTAACCCAATTGACCCAGATTTCTCCCGCTAGAAACCCTACATACTCTTCCCTCCCGTCCTGTCTCCCCCTCTCCTCTGCCTTAGCGACCGGTTCGCGCTGAACTCGAGGTGACATCACATCGCCACCACCGTCTCACCTTGCCGCCATCTCCCACTTCCTGTCGATGTCCATCTCTCTCTCTCTCTCTCTCTCTCTCTCTCTCTCTCTCTTTTGCGGCCATTGCAACGATAAAAGTCGTGACGAGAGAGAGGGGAGGGCGACAAGAAAAGAAGGAAAGAAAGAAAAAAATGGGAAGAGAAGAGAAAGAGAATAAAGGGGGGAATAGATCCGAGCCGCCTTTGTAGCAAAATGTCAATTTTCCTAGGTAAATTTAGTAGATTAGAGGATCCCTTCCAACATTAATCTAAGAAATTTCGTAGAAACTTTTAGTGCATGTAGACGCACACGCACACAAACAGTCAACAAACCCTACTGAAAATTCTAGTTCTAGTTTTACAAGATGCATGCACATGCCTCGTGCGACGGGTCATTCTTGGACTCTAAGCCAAAGGGGTACGAGCATGCCCTTATAGACCGAATTTTCTAAGCCATCCCAACGGACTTGCTAAGTTAAAATATACACACATAGCACCGAGAGATCATCACGGCGGCAGATTTTTCAACGAAAGAGAAAAGGCATTTTGGCATTGCTTCCGATAAAATTCCGATGAAGTGATCCTCTAAATTGATATCTAATTTTTTCTAGATTAAATCTTGAATTGGTCAACTTTTGGGGAGGAGAGGTAGCACCTCCGGAATCTCTTGATTATTTACTTATTTATTCAATTTGTTTATTTTAAGCTAAAAGCATCTCTCAAACTTGATCGTCAGCTGAATAAGAAGACGAAATCATTTGTTTCAATCATGGTGCATCATTGCACATGTAATGATGGGGGGGGGCTCTATTTATTATTTTCTTTTTTTTTTAAGGATCTACCGGAGCATGTCCTTGTCGGCTTACATCGATTTGGGGTCTCACGGGTCTTCGTGGTGGAGGACCTACAACGACTATACTTCGGGGGAAACTAGTCCAGCAATCCACCACCGATGCTACCCCTACTTTAATTGCTAGCAATGCAGGATTTTGAACTCTCAACCTCATGCGCTAAAAGGAGAGATCTCAACCAATTGCGCTGCCCACGAGTGGTTAGACATTGATCAAATTAAGCTTGTGGGATATCTAAAAGAGTGTCGACTTTTCTATTTTTCCTCACCTTGGTTTCATAAGCTTGTGGGATCAAATTAATGTTTCTCATCATGCCACAGGCATGCCCTTTGGACTTTACTGCTGATATATGTGGGGGAGCTCGAGTCGTCTTTAGCATGCCGCTTGAGTATATCTGCATGTGTTTTTAACTTGTTCATTCGATCTCGTTAGGGTTTCTCACACGTTGAACATCACCTAGATTTGTTCCACACGTGTTTTCTTTCATCAACTATGGTTTACTTGGGACACGAGATTGTTAAAAAGCAATGGGTTTTGGTGAATTGGTAGGGTACAATGTCACCCATGAGGCCAACTCCATTTACGTCATAAATTGCGACAGAACATGCGGGACGGTGCTTTTGAGATAGAGAGAGAGAGAGCCCTAGGAAACAACAAATTTACTTCTTGGACAAATGGTGTAATAAATCTTCTTCTTGGACAAGTGGTGTAATAAATCTTTGACCTTTTTCCTAGCGTGAGATTATTATATTATCCTAGAAGTTGGTGTAGATGGCCAAATTGTTTTTTTCGAGCAATTATTAGGTAAAGTTACTATATATTTGCTAAAATTTTTGGACCGTCAGATCTGATAAGATCCAAATGAGATGAAATGGTCCAGATTTGGTTCAGTGTAATTCATGCATCTCTTGCTTTTTTTATACATAAAAGGGTGAGTTTGCCATTCTAGGAAAAAGATAAATCTTACCGACTGTGTGCAAATTGATTTAGGTCTGGGCCACCTGCAGAAACTAAATCTTTAAACTTAATTGGTTCATAAAGTTTGTTTGATGTTCCACGGACCTCTAGATAGTTATTCTCTGCTCGTGTCCGCGAGTTTTATGGGAAAAAGTTGGCATGATAGTCATGATAGTTGGCCTTTTATGATGTTCACATTGTGTGCTCTTTTACTTTTGGCCCATTGTTTATATTCTGTTCATTTTTGAAAGATCGGATTAGACGAAGTAGACTCGACAGCAAAAGCACATACGCATGCCTCTCTTATGACGGTTGGGTCAAGTTGACCTTAATTTTGCAATACATGTACAAGCTAATTTAAATAGATCGAAAGTTGATCCTTTCGAAATTTGGCTCTACAAGCTCTCGACTAATCCTGTGTGCTCGAGTAGGCTTGCACCAATCAATCCTTTACACATCCGTCATCTGTCGCCTGTCGTATTCACTGTACCCACATATTTTATAGGTTATCGGGAGGTGGAGAGGAGAAAACAAAACTCAGACAAGCCTTAGAACATACATATTTTCGCGTTCATTTTGACTATGTGGAGTACGCATTCAGAGATGGTTTTCCTATGCACGTGGCAAAACCCCAGTTCCTCATCTTCCTCTACAAACTAAGCACATAATTGAAGAAAGAGATTGGTCTGTTCACACAAGGTTTTGTAACCTATCGCCCAAAAAAAAAAAAAAAAAACTAATAACAAGGAAATGGCATCAAGTTCCTGGAAGACATTGATGCTTGTATAATAGAGATTGAAATTTAGCAGTTTCTAATTTTGGATGAATTGAAATCTACACACATCAAGTGCTGAGCAATTAGATATCCACATTAGTCGTCGCTCTTTTTATTCTTCTCTCTTTTTGTTTAGGTCTGTGATCCTTCGTGTAAATTTCTCCAAAGACTAGGTAAGTAACTTTATTAGGTATATTTCTCCTCTTAAATATAGAGTAATCCAATCCACATAATAAAGTTATGGGACCAAAAAAAGAAGCAATTAAAAATAAATCTCACGCAACCTCTTGGAACTAGGATTCTCCCAACATGGGTTCGATTTTGTCCGTTATGTTATGCAAAGTGCATTGAGCTTTTTTGTTTTGTTTTCTTTTTGTTGGCAACCCAGGGCAACATTATATGAACCCTTGGAAGGGAACTGGCATAACAGTCCGCCATAATCTCTTCCTAAATCTTAGTATTTTAGGGCAAGAATCCTATCGGACCTCGAGTTAAAAGTATGAGAACGCCTTTATTATCAAGTCAATCCCAAGGCAGATAAAGTGCTCCGAACTTAATCGATGCCAGAGAGCGATAGAGGATGTTAGATATGCATATAATTTTCAGGACAATTATCTATGTAAATTGAGCCTATGTGGGTTGATGTAGCTGCAACAAAAGTAAACATTTTCATGCAATGTGGTCACCCAAAGACTTTGGTTCACATGGATTAAGCTTGTGCAAGTGTACTAAAATAATACACTCGTTGCATTATTTGAGTAATGAAACAGGTCAATGATAGGGCAATTATAATTCAATATATTTTTGTGGGTTTATAGATAATAATGAAGGAGTACAATTTATTTAGGGATTAGGTGGTGTCAGAGTAAGTTTTCAAACACATAGTTTAGTCTACCTTCCTGAACGATTTTAAGGTAGCACGGACTGATATTGGCCCCGTGCATTCAGGACTTTAGTCTTGAAAGTGCTTCTAGTAAGGTTTGGACCTAAGATCACAATGAGAAGAGCGGACTCCCTTACAATCCCTTATGATCTAAGCCAACACCTTATCAATGAATTTCTAGTGCATGTAGGCCTTTGTCACTCATTTTTTAATATACTACAATTGGACTCGGTGATGCCATGAAAAAAAAAAAATCTAAGTTTTGTGTGTGACACGTTTTTGGGCGAATGTATCACTTCAACATTATTGCCTTTCTTTAAATGATTGTTTTACTTGAAATTTACTTGTATATAATTAATATTAAAAGATTGTCTAACATCACTTACTAAGTTATATATGCTCTTTATATTAATGTGGTCTCCCTCCACTTAATAATTTAAGTTTTTAGCTTGGACTTTTTAATGATTAAAATTAGGATCAACAGTATCTTCTACCAATAATAACATAGTATTCCCATTTCTCATCATTCTAGTTTTCATATGATAAATAGATTTTGAAAAATGGTATAAGTCATTATAATTTGGATTTCATTCAAAATATTTTTAAAGGATCATGAATAAAATAAAAATGAAGACAAAAAGAGGCACCTTAATGAATTGACTTGAAATATAAAAGAAATTAAAAGTACTCTTCAATGCTTAAAAGATAAGTTGGAAATCTAAATATTCTTTAACTAGGTTTTAAAATAATAAAATAAAGAGGAAAAAAAACAAAAAAATAAGCTCTATCAAAATCTGTGTTTATTCGGGAAGACAAGGAAAGAGACATTTTGCAAAAAAAAAAAAAAAAAAAAGATAAAAACCAAAAATAGAAAAATAGAAATATTGGAGGCACTAGAGCTGGGACTCGAACCCTCAATCTACGGCCTGAGAATGCCATACATCTAGTGGGAGATTCGCTAGTTTGTGAGGCTACACAACCATTCAAGAATTGACACGTGATATTTTGTGATGAATGCCCATGGATTTCTTATCAATGTATTTGGAGGTATCTGTCACCTATTGTAGTTGTGGTGTTGACATTATTACCCTTGGCTAAACTTTGGATTGAGAAATTATAAAATTGATTACAAAGTGTTCTAAAAACACTTGTTAAATAATCGATTAAGGAAATTTTGTAACTTCCAATGCATTGACTCCTGTCCTTGCACTTTTAGAATCAAAGCTTTCACAATTGAATAATTTCACATTAAGCATATTCAACAAGTGTTCCGAAGGTACTCATCAATAAGACTAATGATAGGATTAGTATTATTGACGTAGAGGAAGTTATGCTTGGAATCGAAATGATTCCAAAAGATAGTGTTTATTTTGAATAAAGAAGTACATATTACAATATCTTAGACGCCTATTTATAAGAAGGTCGCTATCTAGAAAATAACCAAATAACTGAAATCGAATAACAAAATTAAGGAAAATCTGCAAGCGTGTTTGAAATCTGTGACATCTCGGAAATCAAGGGAAACGCGTGAATCAAATATCGTATTCCATTTGTAATCTCGAAGATCATACAATCCTCTTTGATTTGTGGGATCGCCCGCTTTTATGACACTTCGATGTTTCCATCAAGCAATTTGCATGTTGTTCTACATAAACTATCTAGGAAAGTTCATTTTGATTTAAATCACAATTTTTATAGGCATAACTAGGGAAAGTTATCAAAACACAACTATAAAATCTACAAGCGTGTTTGAAATTAGTGATATCTCGGAAAAAGAGAAACACGTGAATCAAATATTGTATCCCATTTGTAATCTCGAAGATCACGCAATCCTCTTTGATTTGTGAGACTGCCCACATTTATAACGCTCCAATGTTTCCATAAAGGTGTTGTTTTACATCAACTATCTAGGGAAGTTCATTTTGATATGAATCAAAATTTTTATAGGCATAAGTAGGGAAAGTTATCAAAACACAACTAAAAAATCTACAAGCGCGTCTAAAATATGTGATATCTCGGAAATCAAAGGAAATGCGTGAATCAAATATTATATCCCATTTGTAATCTCGAAAATCACGAAATCCTCTTTGATTTGTGGGACCGCTCTTTTAATGTTTCCATAAAAGCATTTGCATATTGTTTTACATCAACTATCTAGATAAGTTCATTTTGATTTGAATCACAATTTTTATAGGCATAACTAGGGAAAATTATCAAAACACAACTAGAAAATCTGCAAACGCGTATGAAATCTGTGATATCTCAGAAATCAATAGAAACACGTGAATCAAATATTATATCCCATTTGTAATTTTGAAAATCACACAATCCTCTTTGATTTGTGGGACTGTTCGCTCTTATGACGTTTCAATATTTCCATAAATGCATTTGCATGTTATTCTACATCAACTATCTAGGGAAGTTCATTTTGATTTGAATCACAATTTTTATAGGCATAACTAGGCCACCGCACTAATATTATATTAGGACAAGGCCAGGCTAATCTGTCCCTAAAATTTTGAAAAATAAAAATATATGAAATTTCAAATTGTAAAAAAATAAAATTAGGAAATATATAGTGATATAAAAAAAAAAAACTCACGAAGGCTTAGCAAATTTAAAATAAAGAATCAAATTGGTTGAGATCACGAAGAGTTAAACTTAACCCTTATCACCTTTAAACATCACGGTGCCAAACTGTGCTTGAAGTATCTTAGACTGAACTAAAGGGATTGGGTCTGGGTTGGAGTTCGAGAAAGCCAAACTTTCGCCTATTCAGATAGAGCCAAAAAAAAAAAAATCAGCCGTCTTGTAGTCGCTTAAATTTTACCAGGTCACCCCTCTTATTTAGTAAATTAAATCTTATTGTATTTTTCTACATGAATCATTGAACAATTCCGATGGTTGGATTCCGTCTGTGGATAATTTTGGTTTTGGGAAAGCGATTGCCCCAAGTGATCGATTTCGGCGCCGGTCCACGCGCTCTTTGCTTCCGAAGAGAACACTTCCACAAAAGGACACATAATAATAAAATCAATAATAATAATAATAATAATAATAATAATAATAATAATAATAAGAGAAAAAATCAAAATAGTCAATTTATTCTATTTTAAAAAATCGTAAAAATTCACTGCGCCGGTTAAAATTAAAACATTATTTGGCCAGGACAAGACAAAAACGAAAACGAAACGGAACGAGAAATCAAATGTAAGGGAGGTAAACAAAATAACGACCGCTCTGTCCGTTCGGGATGCAGAGCCTCCCTGCGCTGCGCAGCGGCCAGTCGTTATAAATTGCAACCGTCGCCCTGCGGATTTCCCTCGTCCTCGTCCTCCTCCTCTCCGTCGCCGCTTCTTCTTCATCTCCTCTGTCTCTGTCTCTCTCTCTCTTTCTCTGTCTCTTTGTGTTTCTCTGTCTCTTTCGTTTCGTTTCGTCTCAAGGGAAGAAGCTTTCCCATCTTTCTTTCCTCCTCTTTCTTTTGTTGTTGTTGTTCTTGTCGTATCGTGTTCTTCATTGCCCTTCTCTTCTTCTTCTTCCTTTTTGTCCGTTTGTGGTTCTTCGGGGATTTGAACCGGTCCGAGAAAGACAGAGCATGCGAACTCTGCCCGTTCAAATCTTTCGCTCGTTGCCCAAAAGCAGGCGTCCATAAATAACGAAATCTGGATCACGCGGACTGAGTTCTCAACGAGCGCTTCGTCGACTTTGAAGGATTCCCGAGGATTTTTCGTCTCCTTCCCCATTCTTTTCTTCTATTTCTGCGGGTCTGTGATTCGGAAAGCGCTGCTTTGAGGGCTCCCGGTTCTTGTGGCCTCCCTCTTCTCGCTGTTCTTCCGCATTGGGGTGAAACAGGGGCGAAACCCTGAAAGGAACACGAAACTTGGTACTTTCTGCGCGCTGTTTCCATCAATTACTTTCCGTTTTCTGTTATTTGGGTTTATTGGTTTGTGTGGGTTTCGATTGGTCCCGGTTGCTTTGGCTTCATATCTCGAGATTTTTTGTGGCTGTTTGTTTGGTGTAGTGTTCTAGTGAATTGACCCTTGCTTATTCTTGAAGCTTTTGCGCCGCGCGAACATGTCAACAATGCTGGCTCGAATAGGCCGAGACCGACAGCGTTACGAGAACAACTTGCGACTTGTTTCTGGGTACGCCGATGTTTCCCATTTGCTGCTGCAACCCTCTCTTCTTTGTTCTGTCGACATGTACAGCTCGCCTGATTTTTGATGTGCGATCGGTTTTTTTTTTTTTTTTTTTTTTTTTTTTTTGTCCAATATATTTTCGCTTTGTGTGACGGAAAGTTTCAAATTGAAATTTCCTTGTAGTTTCTGAGAAAATTCAGAGCGTCTCCTAATGAAAAGCGTATAGCTCTACAGTAACTTCTTATGGTATGATGGGTCAGTCGTATGATGTATAAAACTTGGATTCCTACATTGAACTAAACAAAAAGGGAGACACAAAAGGCCGGGTGACACACCTGCTCCTTATCTACTAAAGTAATTTCATCAAGAAAGGTATTATCGTTGACTTGCGCACGCTTGCAAATTCTCTGTGCGTGTATCGCATCTGTAGATAGTTTTTTGTCTTATATGTGGAATACAAGGATCTAAAAGTCTCTGCTCGTCACAGACATGTTTAAGAAGAGGGCAAACAGGAAATGCAGATCTGCACCGTCTTTCTTTATCGATAGACACGATATATGGGGGCAGACAGGGACATAAACTTGACTTTTAGCGTTTGAGTTTCATTTTTTACTGCATCAATTATTGTTTCCTCAATTTGTTTATCTTGGTTATCGCTTTCAAAGGTCTTTTCATCCTCACACTTGCGGCTTTTGGAAATAACCGATGTCTGGGCATTCCACATGCACTGACACCGACTTTTTATGACAACATGCTATGCAGTGACTCTACATTATATAGATAGGGACGTGCAGTGCGTTCACACCTGGGGGAGGCGCTATTCGGCCAATGGTTTCACTAGCATGATTTCTCTTTGGGAAGGACAAGGAAAAAACTGATAAAGCATAGGACATTGAAGCAATTTGTGCAAGTTTACATTGGATTACATGCATTCTTGAGTTGTAGACACTAAAGATGGTTTTTCCCCAGTAGTTACGAAAGTAAAGTATATCAGAAATTGGAAATTGAGTCTCACAGGATATAAAGACCAGCTAGTGAAGCAATTTCCTGCAGACAAAAGTTATCACATTTCCGGGGGTTGCACTAATGGCTTTTGCAGACTCAATTATCTAAAGTTTCAAAGACATGGATCCATACTATCTTGTAAGCTAAGATGTCAGGGTTCATAGCACACTACACCATGACATGTTTTGTTTCCCTTTCTTGTTAAGCAGAAGAGACTTGAGATCTGTCGTTAGAATCGATTGTGTTTTATAATGGCGATTGGAATTAGGTGCTTGGCTTTTAATTTTGAAAGATAATGTAAGTTCTGTTCATCTGGAGCAAGTTACTTGATCCGTTAGAGTCCCCATAATTCTTCCATTAGTAGATCATTGTTTATCATTGGCTGCAAGAGATCTCGTGATTTCAAAGTTCTCGTTTGTACTTTTATTAACATGATGCCTAATCCGTGCAAGTTAGTGCTTTAAAACTCAGCGTCCATTGGAAAGTGTTGCTTATCAATAAATATGTGTAACAGATGCGTTCCCTACCGTCTCGCAAAAGGAAATGACTCTGAGACAGATAACTTGGAAAGCAGAATTGAAGTCCTTATGATCTCATCACCAAATCGTGATGACCTAGTCTTTCCAAAGGTATAATATGTCTCGAGACATCAGTACTCATTTTTTTCTTGTTTTTTTTTCTTCTGTTAAGAGATATTTGCTTTTTACTTTCAGGGGGGATGGGAGGATGATGAAACTCTTGAAGAAGCTGCATGTCGTGAAGCTTTAGAAGAAGCAGGAGTAAGAGGAAAGCTCAATGTAAGTTTTTTTTTTTTTTTTTTTTGTGTTTTGGATCTTCTTCTTCATATGGAAAAGTTTGAGAAGCCTGGCAGTCGCCCTATAAAAAGCCAAAAGCTGGAAAGAATTATTTAAATTAGGCCTTTTCATCTAATATGCCACAAAATGTATCTGATATGAAATCTTCATTTGCGGGCAATTCTACCTAATCAGATGTATGGTTGCTTTAACTGTATTGTAAGAGCACATGATGAGTACTCAGTAGTTACTGGGGCGTGTTTCTACCTTGTACTATCTGAGGTGTCACTAATATTTCTCATTGTTCAGGAGAAACCATTGGGCGTTTGGGAATTCCGAAGCAAGAGCAGACAGGACATGTGCAGTCTAGAAGGAGGCTGCAAAGGTTATATGTTTGCGTTGGAGGTCACTGAGGAGCTAGAGACATGGCCAGAGCGCGAAAATCATGATAGGAGATGGGTGAGTGTTTCTTGGAAACTCATACTTTCATATCTAAATCAAAGGATCAAACTTAGGATGTTTGAATATCTTGGTTCAAGTTGGGGACATAATTGGTTGAAGGTTCTAATGGAATTTGCCTTCTGCACTGGTCTCAAAACTTGTTTACCAAGCCATATATCTCTTTCTTATTGACTGCAATCCCCTTATTGACCGACATTATGCAATTAAAAAGATCAAGCTCCATGTTCACGTTGCTTCTTTTTTGGAGCCTTTGACTCAGTTATTAATGGTAATCCACAGCTATCTGTAAAAGAAGCATTTGAACTCTGCCGCTATGAGTGGATGCGCAGAGCACTGGAGAATTTCCTGAACATGTTTGAAGAAAACTGGAAACAGAAATTTGAGGCGACTGAAGAGTTGATTGAGTCCCCTCCCCCGACTGTCTCGGATTGCCAAATCATCACGCCCAACTTGTGTATAGATCACCCTAGTAGTGCCCAACGCCATGGTATGACATTCTCTTGGCTTGTTCCAATAAGGGCTTACCGTTTTCTTGAATGATGCCAATATGTCTCTGGACTAGTTTTTATTAATTTGTGGGTTCTAAATTATTAGCTAACCTGCTCGGGTTGGGGTTTCATTTGTGTATTAGGTTCTCGTGTGTGTTCTAGATCATAGTGTGCCGAGTTTGTCCTTCCAAATGTGAAAAGGATAACGATTTTGTGAAGGTATAGACTGTTGGCACTCTTTTTCTAGATTAATCAAGGAAAGTGTACATTTCTTCAATTCTTATCTGTTTCTGGTGCTGAAGACACATTGAACTCATATTTTCTGGCATGCTGAAGCTTGACCTGGCTTTGTTTTTCTAGTCTCATAGTTAGATGTTTGGTTGAGCTACCGTTGATTGATTTGTGTTACTTGTTTTCGCTTTCACTCTGATACGCAGTCAGTCGCAATCATCCCTGCAAAGCACCAACTTGCCACCGGTTTAAATAGACAAAAATGTACTTTAATCCTCAGTAGAATGATAAGTGAAACCAGTTCAGGTTCACCTATGGGGTCAAAACATCCTCTTGATCTATTCAGTCAAGCGTCTCTGCACTCAATATCTTCTGTGAACAAAATTATTTTAAAACTTAGTCGGAGTTGAAAGCTAATGTTAGGAGGAGATTTTATATAGATGGATAGGTCAGATGGCTTGATAGCAAAGTGAAAAACAGACCGGGCGATATTCCTCCACTGGTAGCTTGCCTCTTTTACCATTTTGGAACGTTGGCGTTGTCTTGACCAAGTCTATCAACGCGGTCGGAGTATTTTGTTCCCAAATATGTCTTCATAAGGCTGTGGGGTGTTCTTCTTCTTATTAAGGGTTCTTGGGCACTACTCATGATGGCGTCATCTCAATCCATGCGGTGGAACTTGTCATATTGAAGCGATGGCATATGTGGCATACCTATTGCAGAGCCTGCTCATCGCCATCATTAACATCTGCTCCATTTAGACCTCCTCACCTATTCCCAAATATCCGTAACATGCTTTGACCCCTTCGGACTTGAACTTCGTATCCAAAACAGTGGGATGCAATAAAAATAAAAACACAGGTGGAATGTTCTTGTGATGTTTGAGGAATTTCACCTTCATGGCCCATATAGTCTCGTTGAAAAAGGGATCACCCTCCTTATTCGCCAGTTGAACTGATATCACGTATATAAACAGAGTGGCTTGGTTGTTTGATAGATGGCCCGCTGCAGCTCAAAGCATTTGTTGCATTGCTGAAAACATAAAAAAATAAAGTCCCTGAACATTTCGGCTATCCTTCAATCTTATTGTATCAACCACGGGAGACTGGTTTTGCTAAGAGTGGTGGACTAGAGCGTTAATACACTCATCTCCTTCTATGTATTCTTCAGCATTTTGTTCGTTGAATTCCACCTCGTTGTTATGTCAAGAAAGAATTTTTCAGCTTGTCTTCATCGCATCATGTATAAGACTTCCAATCTTGATGCTTCATTGAAGTGGATTCCATGTGACGAGCTGACCGTGTAATATTGGCCACACAATTTTAAAATTGGCAGGTCATCTTAAACGCACAAGTCAGTAATGTGAGCAGCCCAACTGGTGAGCAGCCCAATTGGTGAAGGCAGATTCCCCATTTTTGGAACTAAGGTTTTCGGGAAACGTTTTCCGGATTTTCCGGCGTTCGTTTCACGGAAAATAAATTCCTTGGGGAAAATGTTTTCCATGAAAAGAAAAAAGTCTTCTAAATTAGGGGAAAATGTTTTTCACTTCTGAAAAGTGGAAAACATTTTCCTCACTTGATTTCTCTTATCTCACACTTCTACAAATCCTCACTTCCTCCTCCCCTTTCTTCTTCTTCTTCTTTTTTTTTTTATTTGAATTATTTTTTAATTTTTTCTTTTTTAATTCAAATTATTTTTAATTTCCTTTTTCTTTTCTATTTCTTTTATTTTTTATTTTATTTGTTTTCCATCTTCTTCTTTCTTAGCTAGTCGTCGGTGGTTGTTAGGCGAATCTCAAGCTCGTCGATTTCAAGCTCGCCCTCTACACTTTTATTTATCATTTTCTTTATTTACTCTACTCTGCAATTATGCATTGCTCAAGCAAAGGGCTCTACATGTTTTGCTTTTTTTTTTTTTTTTCTTTTAATTATTAGAACACAAAAGGGGTAGGGCTTTGAAAAACCATCTTATCAAAATGGTCAAGGATAAGGCCTTGACCTTTAGAAATGTGGTGGATAACCCAATAAATAGGAGGCTCCAACGTAGTTGGGGAATTGACCCCACCATTTTCTCTTCTACGGTCTTGGTTCCTCCTAATTAGCGTGGGCTGCTTGGTTGCTGTTCCTGTTTGCACTAGTTCTCTCGTTTCCTTCCCGGGCTTTGTGCTACTTTGGAGGCTTGGGTCGATTTCCTTCCTGGTGTTTTTTGCTGTTGGTAGCTTCTATTGGCGTTCGCTGGTGTTTTCGAAAGGCTGGTTAGTCCTCCTGTCTTTGGCTTGGCGGCGGGTTGGCCTTCGTTGGTGCTAAGATGCGTTGGATCTCCTTTTTTGAAGGTTGCCATTTTCTGGTGCTTCTTTCTTACTGCCTTGGTGGCAGTCTTTTGCTATTCTTTTGCCTATGGGTGAGGCTGTTCTCTCTTTTGTCTGCTGCTTTGTTAGCGGCCATTGTTCTTTTACTTCGGCTCCCTTCCACTCGTTTTGACTTGTTGTTATTATGAGTGAAAGTTTTTGGCGCCGGATCTTTTGTATGGTTGGTTAAAGCTCAATATATTCTTACTATTACCAAAATGAAGAAGAAGAAAAGACGTAGGGGGAGAATATGCCACTCAATTGGAAAATTCTTATTAGATCTGTGCATACTTTGCTTCTTTTTAAAATTCATACGGACATTTTTTAGAATAGATGAGCGTTTGGCAATAATAAGGGAACAAAGATATAAAGCAAGTTTGCCTAGATTTAATGGCAAATTCATATTTGATGGATTTATAGGTCAGTAAGTAATGCATTCCTAAGTGGTGAAGTCTTAGAAAATATTTTTCTTACCGAACACTAGAGTTCTGAAACATTTTCAGGTTTTAGCTGAATACCATAAAAATATTGTCATTTTCCAGGAAAATGACAGGAAAATGACTTCTCGGAAAATATTTTCTGAAAATGGCCAATTTTCCACGAAACAAACAGACCCTAAGAATCAACCCTTATGAATTGACCCAAATCGGCCTTGCCCATTAAATGTGGGTATAGATAAATAAAGGGAAGTAATAGTTGAAGCGAACTGATCGAAAAATCTATTATTTACCTCCTCACACTTCTCACAACCCACTTTCTAGAGAAATCATTTCTTATTGTAATGATATATATTGGACTTCTATTTATTTGTGTAAAGATTACCCTAATAGTTCTCGATTCTTTACCATTAATCGGCTAGTTCTATTCAGGAACTTGGAACATGGAATTTGTAAGGCTAATTTTGGGGAAGAACCTAGAATCGAATCATTTTTGAACCTATTTACTCCTAATTAGTAAGTTCTTGTACACTTCTTTTTAAATAAAAAAATATTTATTGAAATTGAATATGTTTGACATATTATCCTCAACTAGAAAAAAATTATTCATATATATATATATGGCACATGCATATCATTGTATATATAATATAATGAAAAAAAGAGAGGACCTCAACCAACTGCTGGATTAATCTTGGAACTGTCATGAAATTGGCTGATTCAATTCTAGGCTAGTTCCTAAGTCCATAGGGTTGGTTTCTAGTTCCAAAAATGGGAGCCGACCCAACAGGTAAGTTCCAAATTTCAAGTCAAAAACCCATCTATCATAGAATCGATCACCTTTACAAGTGATTGTAATGGCACATGCACTGCACATATGGAAGAAAATCCCCATGAAAATGAGATTTAGCTATTGGACAAGAGGGTAGATAAGGGAGGTATCAAATTGGCATTAGATAGTGTGATGCTCTAGATTTTAATGAAGATACCAAACTCATTGATAGGTCTTATCATTTCAGTAGGCACATTTCGACAATCGCATTGGGATATGCGCTCAGTAACATGACATCCATTTCTCATTGGCCCATTGGCTAGTGTTGACACGGCATGCCTAATTCGTAGGCCTAGTTCTTAAATTAAGAGACTTGAAAGTTACCTATCCACAACAGATGCACAAACGGCTCCCTTTTTGTAGTTTTTGATTTTTTTTTTTTTTGGTGATTGAGGAACCACTAGAGACCCCTTACAAGGTCACACTGCCCTCCAATGCTCGGTGGCACCGTCGGACGTTGTCGTAAGCCACTATTTAGACGTAAAACCTTGGGGAGACTAGCCTAGTTACCTACTGCCAAGGCCTTCCACTTAAATCGTGTTGACAACGAGGGGATTCAAACTCTTGACCGTAGCGTTGCAGGAGAGAGTGAATACCATATGCACTGCCCACGGGTGGGTGTAGTTTTTGATATTTGATCCTTGCAAAAATGAGTTCGACTGTGGTTGTAGAGATACGTGTATGTAGTATACAAATCAGAGGTTTTTGATGAAACCAAATATTACTTGACAGTAAGACCACAAAATGCAAGCTCTCACTAGTTTGCAAGTTGAAAGTCACATGTTCGATTTCCCATGGCAAAAGTACGCTTCAAGTGCCAAAAGTTGACAAAAGAGGCACTTAAGTGTCAAAAGTTACAAAAGTGACACTTAAGTGCCAAAATTGGAGAGAAATGGATTACTTAAGTGCCAATCTTGCCAAAATTCGGCCAAAATGCTGATGTGCGCAATTTCTAGCAAAGTAAGTGCAAAACGACGTCGTTTCGCACGCTAACATGGCCAGACAATGCAAAAACGACGTTGTTTTGGTGCTGACGTGGTAAAAAATTAATATAAAAATAATTAAATTAAATTAAATTTATTTAAAACATTTAATAATAAAAATACAAATACTAAAAATATTAAAAAAATTAATTTAAAAAATAAAAAAGGGAGGCGGCTGCCTCCCCATCACCGGCCCTTACCGGTGAGCTGCCTCCCTTTTCTTTAATAATTTTTAATTTTTTTAAATATTTGTATTTGTATTTTTAAAAGTTTTAAATAAATTTAATTTAATTAATTTTTTACCACGTTAGCACCAAAACGGTGCCGTTTTACACTTGCTTCGTCGGAAAATTGACGCATTAGTGTTTTGGCCGGATTGGTACTTAAGTGATCAATTTTGCTCCGATTTTGGTATTTAAGTGTTATTTTCGTAACTTTCGAACTTAAGTGTCAATTTGTGCCAACTTTTGGCACTCCAGGGGTTCGGGTGTCATTTCCCATTGCCCATTACAAATTTTGGAAACTTTGTTGGTTTGCAAGGAACTGTCATAGGCTTAGGCGAATCGCCGGTTTTGAGCTTTCTTACTTGCATCTGATGGAGCTGTGACAAGCTCGCTCAATGGGCACTTAATGCCTCATTATGGCCTTAAATCAAACATTCCAATGGAGGATGAGGTAGGGTCTCAATCCTGTCCAAAACCTTTGAAGAAAACAAATAATTGAGTTTTTTTTTTTTTGTTTTTCTTTTGGGTCGATAAACAATCGAGTTAGTGAAGCATATTTTTCATTGATATGTTGTATAGTATAAATAGAGATATTACCATCTATACTTATAGTAGAATTTAAAAATAATAGATAAATATTTGATCTACGTAGAAATTGAATAAAAGATGTTCTACTTAATGCGTTATCTTCACACTGATTTGTTGAAGACTCTACATAGTAACCATTTTATTATTATTTTTTTTGTCTTTTTGATTTGTTAATTCAATACACCCCTTCAAACTGGTCAATGGGGAGGACTAAAGGCCAAGTTTGGCTCGTCAGCCAACAAAACTATCTCGAGTTAATGGTTTGGTGAAAATATCACTCATAAGAAAGATGGAACATAGCGAGTTACAACGAAACCAAAAGCAACCTTTTCTTGAACAAAATGATAATCAATCTCGATGTGCTTTATCCAAGCAAGAAAATTTGGATTAGTTGTGATATGCAATGTTGACATGTTGTCCAGAATAATAAAGGTTAATGATGCACTATGTATAAAATCCAAGTAAATTCAACGGTTGTGGAAGCAAGATCACGATATTTAGCCTTCTTTGCAAAGTGAGCCATAGTAAGTTGTTTCTTGACACACTTGAAATACAAATTGAGTTGAGGAAAGTACAATAACTAGTGGTAGAACACCATGTGAGTTTGCACCTAGCTCAGTCTACAACAATAAAGCCAAATAAATGGAGAGAGATACAAGACAAAATGTGAAGCTCAAGATATAAAGTATCAAGAACATATCAGAGAATACATTTTACCATCTAATAGTGAGCAACCATTGAGTATGCATATGTTGGCAAACTAGGTTGACTGCAAGCGAGAGATCCAGATAAGTGAGGGTAAATTATGAAGAGTGCTTATTCTGCTTCAAAGATGAGATAGATTAGTGTGGAGCTTATCACCACGTTTGAGCGGTGCCTATTTAGTAGCTATTGAAGTGGCAATTAGCTTACAGTGGGCCATTGATGCATGCTAGAGTAAATAGACATGGTCAAGACGAGATGGATCATGGAAGCCCATATAAATAGGAATGGCGAGATTGCCATGTAGGAAGACGTTCTTGACATCTAATTGGCGAATTACCCAATTTTGAACAATAGCAATGCGAATTATGCCTTGTGTGACTATGACCTGAAGTTCCTAGGAAGTCAACACCCTCATCTTGATGGAAGCCCTTTTTAACAAGTTCAGCTTTCAATCAATCAAGTGAACCATCTACATATGACTTTGCTTTGTACACCCAATTATAGGGAACCACATTCATCGAGCGATGATTGGAAACAAGATCCAACTCTTCAAGCATAGTGGCTATTCAACTAGGGTGTTTTAAGGATAGAATGAATAGTGTGTGACTTGGCAGGGATATTGCTACATTGGCATACTTGGGTTTGGCTTTGAGATCCCAAACTTTGAACATGTAACCACAGAATACATTGAGGATGTGGAAGCTTTAGATTGAGACTAAAGTAAAAGATTTACTCTCTGCTGGTTGTGCCGTGTTACTAGATAGAGTAGCAAATGAAACTTTTCAGTCTAGTTCTATATCAGTAAACAAATGTGCATGCTTGCTTGTAGAGTATAGGTTTGTGTGACAACCACCTTGACTACTTTTTGCACTAAGTTGGGGCATAGCCCAATGATTACTAGAAGTTTTTGTTTGTGATGGATTTAAAATTGAATTTCATTGCAATAGCTTCCCCTTAGTCATAGTAGTAACCTGAGAAGAATAGGCAAAAGGAAAATAATGCTCATAAAAGACATGTTGATATATATTAGATCGATGAAGATAATAATATCCTTTGTACTTTTCACTCTATTAGAAAAATACAAATGGTAGAGAGTGCTTGTTAAATATGTTCATGTGGTATAAAGAGTGTTTGAGAAGATGGAAAAAGAAGAATAAATCTGAGGTGTGCAAGCATTACCTTTAGGATAATTCCGCTCTTCGGAATATGAAACTCTATATGTAAAGCTCCAACAGCTATCCTCTTGGAAGACAACATATCTTCCTCCTTACTCTTCATAGAATAAATAAAGGGACATGAACAACAATGTTGTGTGTAAAACCCAACTAAATGGAAATAAAAGAGAGATTTTCTTAATTTTGGAATGTTATTATTGTGATAAGAAAATTCTCTCTATAGAAAAATAAAGGGGAATTAATATAAAAATAAATCAAATCAATGATACATATTTGTTACAAATTAATTGTGTTAATAATTTTTGTTGAATCTATTATAAAACAATTGCTTTAAATAATTCAAAACCGATGATATACCCAATAGTTCATCTTATAGTTATGTTAATTGGATAAAATGAGAGCCAAATACTCAAAGTAATGAGTAATCAGGGTCCTCATTGAATAAGATCTATTATGGGCTTTGGTTGCCCAGATCAACCGAAGAAATCCGATTTATAGACGCTTCCACCCAATAGTTGAGTGGCATAGATGCCTTAAATGATGTAGCAAGGTCAAGTTCAGCATGCAGGTTTCAAATCCAAGTGGTAGTATCAAGGCCCTTAGGAAGGCAGTGGCCCTTGGCCCAACCGGGTGAGGGCCGGCGACCTTCACTAAATCTGGGGGAGGGCTGTGTCTCTCGCCCCAGATCTGGGCAAGGGCTTGGAGGCCCTCGCCGCCGGTCAACCGAGGTGGTTGGTCCCTAACCAGGGCTTGGAGACCTTGGCCAACCTTCCCCGTGTAGTCCTCGACCCTTCCTAACAATGGCAAGGAGGCGGCAGCGGCAGCAAGGGTTGAGCCCTCAATCACTATTCATCTTCTCTCTCTCTTTTTTTAAAATAAAAAATAAAAAATGGTTTTAAATTTAATTTAATTAATTTTTAAATTAAAATTCAAATCCGCGTGACGTCATTTTTTCATTTCTTAGCTGAGTCAGCTCTTCGGTGAGCCACGTAGGTGAACAAAATTAATAAAAAGTTGTCACGTAGGAGTTTTGGCGAGATTTACCGGAAGTGGCATTCAAGTGTTTCATTTTTCAAAAAAAGTGGCACTTAAGTGTTACTTTCCTAACTTTTGTCATTTAAGTGTCCCATTGTGTCAAGTTTTAGCACCTGGGGTGTTCATTTGCCTTTTTTCTTAAGAAGAAAATATTAGTGTTCCCTTATATGGCTCTAGAAAATAAAAAAATTGAGTCAACATAGCTTTCTTTTTATTTGATGAGTAGTATAATATGAATATAAATATCACCACTCATAATTATGGTGTAGGAGAAAACAATTTGATCTAAATGGAAATTGAATAAAAAATAAATCTTAAAAAATGTCCAATCGATCAATTGGTGGTTGCTTTGCTCGAAGTGTTATCTTCACATTAGTTTGTTAAAGATTTTGCACTAATGCCTTTAGGATTTTGTTCCTTTTTGATTTGGTACTTTAATACCCTTTTCCATCATTCACCCAATTTTAGCTATTGAAATTTAGATAGATAAAACTAACTGCAGCTTATATAATTGTTGACATCCAAAAATACCCCTATAAGCGTGTGTTGATCACGGGGACAAAAATTCTAAAATCACTATCATGGCCGTATATGAGTCATAATCTACATCAGCCCAACCCATAAGTGGTCATAAAAGAAAGGGTAATTAAGGACTTTGAGAAACCTTGGGATTGAATTTCAATAGATATACAAAGACATATAATTCCATGATGAAGCGGTTGGTTACCATGTGTTGAGACCAAGGATCACTAATGATTTTCAACATTGGTGGTGAAAATAGGTGGAAACAGTTAAAAGGGCACTAAATTCAAAGAGGAGTGATTAATATTTGCTGAACAAGTCGCGAGAATGTTATCGAACAAGTTAGAAACTAAATATGGATAAGGCGGTTCAACATAGAATGTGGGGCGACTCTTGATAAGGAGGTAATTGATTGTTGACGGTTACCAAATTGGCCTATAAATATCACAAGCAATCCAACAAATGACCCCCTTGAATAATACACAAAATTACTTTATTTTGCCTTTATCCTTAGTTTGGCCTAATTGTAACTTAAGATTCCCTTCGCAAATTCAATTCCAGTGAGTGTTTATATCTTACGTAGTGCTATTGATTAGATTCCAATGTTAACTCATTGTCTAGCATTGTTGATTAAATTTTGATGTTGTGTCCTCATCCTTATCTAGGAACGATGTTCATTAGGTGTTGCCTCTGTCCAGGATTCCGATATTGTGTCCTTATATGCATCTAAGAGTAGTGTGCACCATGTGTTGTTCACTGTCCAGCATTATTGATTAGATTCCGACGTTGTGTTCTCATCCTCATCTAAGAATAATTTCTTTTAGGTATTGCCTTTGTCTAGCATTGTTGATTAGATTTTGGCGTTGTGTCCTTATATGCGTCTAAGGGCAGTGTGCATTAAGTGTCGTTGTCACTATCCAACGTCGTTGATTAGATTGCGACGTGGTGTCCTCATATCCATCCGAGTTCATTTTTACTAAGCGTTGTCCAAAATCATTGATTAGATTCCAACATTGTGTTCTTAGACTTAGTAAAAATTAGTGCTTTCTAAGCATCTTGTTAATATCCAGTGTCATCAAAGTACTTTCAACATTGTGTAAACTGCTTTAAATTTAATTGGTTTTCATTATTATGTTAAAGTAAGTTTAAGTGATGTCATTGATTAGGTTTTGACATTGATTATCATTGATATTAAGCTCGTGTTAAGTCGGCGACTTCTTTGAATTCGAGATTATAAGGCGTATAATCTTGTGTACATTTGAACCTCTCTGTCTAAAGCTAATATAGAACCTGAGTCTCTTTAAATAAAAATCAAAATATAACACTTTGTGAAAGATATTTTGTCACGGGATCTAGAATCGGCAAAACATCCTTTAGACAAGCTTGGTGGGACTAGATGTTAGTTGAAGAGAGTGCTATGCCACACACAAGAAGTCGCAACAATATAGACAGAGTTACAGACGAACCCTTGCCAGCAATGGGCAATATCCCACGTGTAGAGTCATCATCTATGTAGTCTACCCTAAATCAAACCCCAGGTAAGAATGCAGATATCCTAAGGTAGTAGGTGGAGGAATCAAGGAGATTGGTGGAAATTACCCTGTTATACTTTTGTTAATGAGACGAGCCATTGAAGAAACTCCAAATGACTTTGCTGATTACATGATTAGAAGAATAACTAATGTGGCAAGGCCATTGATAATCAATACGAATCACGAGTATGCACGAAGATAACATGGGATTTAGTAAGCGCGAAGGTAACATGGGATTTAGTAAGCGCGAAGGTAACATGGGATTTATTATGTTCCCATTACCTAGTTTGTACAACCTAGTCCCAAAGTGGAAATGTTCCCATAATGACAAGGTATGCTTTTTTGCCATTACCTCTCTCGTTAAATTTTGGTACTATAGGGTAGAGTATGTTGGCCTTGTCACCTATAAGGATCTTGCAAAGAGGAGAAATAGTTTCACCAACCCAAACTAGTGGATTTAATCCCCAATGGGCCTCTGATCATAATGGCATGACTAGGTGGCAACCTCGTAAGGATACCTTATTTATTGTTATTGAAAATGGCCAGCATGCTGTGAGTGTTCCTAATATTATGTTTACAGTTCAACCAAATATCCTGCTTATACCCATAGCTATCAACAACTAAGGAATAGTGTTAACTCCGGCTAAGGGGCAGGAGCTAGTGCTCTTAGCTAGTTGCCAAGACCAACTTTTTCAACTGACATTGCCAAATGCTAATTCACACATAACCAACCAGGAATTTCAGCCCATACATCATAACCCACAACAAAAAATCCATCAGGTAACCAAAATCTACCTCAAGTGTATTAGGCTCCACGATAATCGGTATACCATGTTCCACAGCAACTTGTATACCAGGCTCAACAATAATCAATATACTAGGCTCCGCAACAACCTGTGTATCAAGATCCATATCAGCCAGTGTATCAAGCCCCATAGCATCTGGCGCATCGGCCTTTTCAGCAGGCATGAACTTGATGTTGCATCCCAATTATGGTGCCCAACAATAGGCAAAATTACCTATGGCCATTCTAGGATACAACCAAATGATTGTTGAAACTACCCTAAGGAATAATATTAGTGATCTTGGTCACATGGGAAATGTCTATTGAAAGCCTTATCCAAATTGGATGGATATAGTTCCATACCCACAAGAATTCAAGATGCTAGAATTCACATTGTTCACTAGAGAAAATGATCAATCAACTTTTGAATGCATTACCTATTTATTAGCCCTCTGTGGTGATGCTACTCATGGTGATCATTAGAAACTTTGTTTATTTCCACTTTCGTTGTCGAAGATAGCTTTGACATGGTATACGATACTACTAACCAATTCGGTTTTCTAGTGGGAGTAAATAAAATGACTTTTCCATACCCAATTCTAGCAAGCTGTCCCAGACTTATCAGTTGCCGACCTGTTGACTATGAGATAAATGGCAAATGAGATGGTCGACCAGTTCATATCAAGATACAAAAGAGCTAGGATTAAATGCTTTGTCCCTTTGCCTGAGAGAACATTCGTGGACGTAGCCTTCAATGGTCTGAAGTTCGAAATCCAAGAAAGAATGGTCGGCCAGCCTTATTCAGACCTATTTCAATTGTCCACCATAGCGATCAAACATGAAAGCTTACTTCGAGAAAAGGATAAAAGACATGGCCTAAGAGGAGATGTCAATTTCATTGAGATAAATGATTTCGATGAAAAATAAATGGAGCTAGCGGAAATAGCTGTTGCCAAGATGGTTATTGAAAAGCCATACACATGCCAGGTGTTGAAGTCGGCTAAAGCAAAAGAAAAGTCAAGCATTATGGCCAAAGCTAAAGAATCAATCCACTACTCTTTTGATATTAGTAAGACCGAAGAAATTTTTGATCTATTATTAGCGGATGTTCAAATAAAACTAATAGAGAATGATAGAATATTCTTTCTAAGGAAGAATTGGTAGAAAAGAAGTATTGTAAGTGGCACCACTTATGGAGTCATAATATTTCTGATTATGTGGTCCTAAAGAAGAATATTTAGGAGGCAATTTGATAAGGAAAGATAAAGTTTACTGATGACAAAGAGAAGTCCCCAATGGAAGTGGATATATATCCTTTTCTAGTGATGACCAATATGGTTTTGACAAGATCTTGAGGTGGGAGATACAGATCGTCACACATCTATGCTCATTGTAGACAAATAATTGAAGATGTTGATCCTCTAGACCTGAGAGGACATGATTATCCATCAAGGGAACACATTGTTGGCAAATATTGAAGTGCAAGATCTTCCATACCATACCATGGTGCGCCTCGGCAAAATGAACTAGTTCATTTAGAAAATCATTGCCCTTGTTGAAGGTCCCATAAATCATTCAAACAAAGGTACGATGAGAGAGATCCTACCATAGACATATTGGTCAACTAAGTGGGAAGTTTGACTATTATGTGAGTTACACACCTCTTCCCTTTTACCCCATAAGGTCATCCCTTTTGGTTGGGGATACAAATTTCATGATGATGACGAGGAGTATGACTGTGTAGTACAATTACATAATTGAAGGACTTTGAAGGTGCCTTGTGAGCCACTGAAGGGTGAATGATACGAGTCTCAGGAGGTTCAACTTGGTACTATGAATCGGATTCATAAAAGAAGGGTTGAGAAGAAAAGAAGAATGTATTAGTTGCAGCAGTAAGTCAAATAAAATCCATATCACCCAATTTAGGCTAGCTCTAATTGCGACTAACCTACCAAAGCCCTATAAAACTAAAAACTTGGTTTGGATAAGGAAGTGAGACATAGACGGGGCAATAACATAATCAAAAAGAGACAAGATGGCCACACAAGCTAAGGATAATGATGAAGAGCTTATGCCTAGGCAGTTGTCCAAGTCAATTTCTCCTTTAAGTTCATGTATGGTCCAAGTTAGGTTACCAATGAATTCCAAATGGATCGGACTATTTAGCGTAATTGATAAGGTTATAGCGCATGAAAAGGAAGGAGTACAGTTTTCCTTCAACAATGAAGAAGCAATGGAGTTTAAGAAACCTTCTAAGAGCCTTTCTAATCACTTGAGGGCTTTGAATATTAGTGCCAAAATAAATGGCCGCCCAGTTACCAAAGTATTAGTTGATGGAGGATCAACTTTTAACCTTATCCCATATAAATTCTTTAGGAAGTCGGGTAGGAAAGATAAAGAAATAATTCTATCGAATATACAATTCTCAGACATAACTGCAGAGGTTATTGAAGTCAAAGGAATAAATATGGCTAGCCTATTGGTAGGGGTCTAAAATTTCGAGAACTTCCATTTGCATCGTTCACGGAAAATGTGTCATTTTTCATTTTTTTTACATTGTTGTTGTTAAGCAATTTCCTATTCATTTTTAAAAAAATCCAAAAAGTCAAATTATTGACTTTCGGGTTGACTTTTTGATAAATTATTCAACAACCTCGAGTCAAAAATTGATTTTTCACCAAAAACGATGTCAATTAGCTTAATTTCACTTTTTTCAAATCAATTTTTGGAAAATTCAAAGATTTGACCAAAAAATCAAAATTTCAAAAAAAGTCAACTTAAAGATTGATTTTTTTAACTTTTGATAAAAAAATTGGAAAAACAAAAAATTCACAGAATACTTCTTTTTAATGTCAATTTGATTTGTGTGTCGAAAATATCATAAAATTCTATTAAGAACCTTGTTTTCCAAATTGGTTATAAATCGATCAAAAATAAAATTGCTTTTGTTTTAACCACAATTAAGTATAGTTCTTTTTATGACATTTGGTCTAGGGATTATTTTTAATCCATTTGTTCATTCAATTTCGCGAATTGCCATATCGAAAGATGAATTGCCATTTTAACCCTAATTAGGGAGCCAAAATCAATTCTTCATGATTCATAAACGGATTATTGTTTTCCACTTATTTTCTCAAGATAAGTCTAAATCCGAGGTCAATTTTGAGAATTCACATTAGATGTTTCCAATTTGAGGGATTTCATTTTCTTAAAGGTACAAGAAGTTAAGCTATCGCGCCTTAATTGAAGAAATTTATGTTGACCCATTCAAGACTATGGTTTAATTTCATGAATCCAGGTCCAATTTTAATATTAGACCTCGATTCATATTTTGCCTAAGTTTTGATACTTTAATCCAAGGTCAATTTAAATTCATTAGATGATCCTATACATGGGTAATTGGTTAAATATATCTATTGCAATATTAATTGAATTGAATTTCAATTCATTCGCAATTTTAGCCATAAAATTGTAAAATTGCTCACTTTAGCCCTTAAGCCTTGATTTCATGTACCCATGATTTTGGTCTACTATTTCTCATAATAATCATTCAATTAAGTTAATAGAGAATCCATAAATTACATTAATAGAATTCAACTAGCTTAATTGAATCAAAATCGGACTGATTCTCCTCAAATCATGCAAGTTTTCGCTTCAACTAGAGGACCAAATTACATAGATTTTGAATCCACAAGGACAATATAGGTGTGAAATAGCAAGAACCAGCTAGGACTGATAAAAACCGATAAAAAAATTAGCCAAAACAGTGTGAATTGGTCTGACCGTTCTAATTGGTCGTTGACGTGGCAGGTTGGTTCGACCCCTTGTTGGTCGATTCTAGACTTCTAGTGATTGGTTCCGAGCTCCTCACCTCATCAAGTTTACTCAGTGTCCTTATATTTTCCCGATTTTTTGAATTGACCCATGAATTTTGGAAATTTGTGATTTAACCCCTAATTAGGGTCTTAAGCGTAATTTTCGTTTTAAATGCAATTTTCGCAAATCAAACTCATCCAATCAGTCTCCCGACACTTCTTAATGATGTTTATCCCTTTCAAATTTTTATTTATCCATTAGATCAAGATTTTGACTATCGGATTAAACCGACGGCCAAGATCGGCTTAGGACTAGTATGAAAGGTTTTTCCCTCTAAATGGCTCATTTTTTTTTTTATTATAGAAAACTCTCTCTAGAACCAAAATTCTTTTCTTATCTCTCTTCCCATCTCTCTCTCTCTCTCTCTCTCTCTCTCTCTCTCTTTCTTCTCTCTCTTTAGCCAAACCAGTTTGTCGATCTAGCTTTGCCAGACTCACATTAGTAGCCATTCTACTACTGGTTAGCCCCCTTGGCGGTCGTTGTCCTCTTGTCCAAGCTCTCTCAGGCAATCAGCGGTTGGCTGAGACTTGATTGAAGCTTTTCCGATCAAGCCAAGTTCTTATTCTTCCCAAACTAATCCTATTCAAACCGATAGTTTTGGCCGCTAGAACCAGCAACTAGCGATGGCTTAGTGGCCACTAGACCTAGTCCGATCTTCTCTCGACTCCATCTCAGACCTCGTCATGGTTGGGGATCATTAGATTAGCCATCGAAATAGTTCCGGTAGCCTGATCTTTTCTAAGTGTTGAAGGGTAGTCTAGTTTTTAGAGTGGTTGTGTTCCCTAACCAAATCGGTGATCGGCGGCAATTCAACCACCACTGGACCAAGTCTGATCCTCCATTTGGCTATCCTTGATCAGGCAATGGTCGAAAATTAGAAGATTAATAACTAGATCCTCTTTGGTGACCTTGTTCTTCTTCGGCGATCTTGAATCGATCCAGATTGGGACCAGTTATGTTTGACACCAAATTGGTAGTTTAATCCTTTTTGTGGTGGGCTGCGGCGGCTCGATTTGATACTTAAAGGTTTATTCGTGCTCCGATGATGATGGTTTCGCTCAATCGCGGATAAAAATCGATGAAGAAATGCAAAGGTTAGTCTCTGAAACTCAAATATGATCAATCGAGGTCGCCATATCCAACTAGGGCTAGGACTCGCAATTAGATCTATGAAATATATTAGATTTGAAGATTATGTGATTGTTGGATGATTTGTTAAGGTTGAAGGTTGATTAATGATGAGTTTATGGTTGATTGGATGATTTTAGTGCTAATATGCAATTTTCGTACATCTATAATATGGTTGCTGTTTGGCCGAAAACAAGGCATAACATGGTCTTAATCTCAAGACCTTCTAGACTTAGAAAAGATGTTCCGAGACTTTCGATTTGATAGGTCGCGCATCTCGAATGAGTGGTGATGTTTGACCCTTGGAAACACCTCGCAGTCTACTCAATTTTGTAGTTTTTGTGGTTCATTTTTGGTTTTGTTCTTATTCTGCCTTCTAATTTTGTTATTTTCATCCTATTTTTTGTGATTAATTTTTTACAAAGTTGCCTTCACGAGATTTGTTCCAAATCATCTCGAGAATATCTTGTATTTTTTTAATAGTTTTTTAATAGATTTTTTCCGGTCAAAATTACTTAAAACTGAGCATAGGTCAATATACCCAACACCAATCGGGGATGCATTTTAGTGAAATTGAGCATACAGAAAGTTCATTTGCCTTAGGATCTTTTTTAAGATTAAAACACACATTGTGTGTATTCTAATGATGCATGACTCGTATGATTTCATTGCCATTTTGTATGTCGATTGCATGTTTAAACATATGTAGGTTTTGCTGCAATTAGGATGTTTAGTAACATGCATTTGTTTTTCCATTTTCATCACGATTAGTGTGATCATAATTAGGCTTTGAATTCTAAACAAAAAATTAATGTCGTTGTGTATATTATATGTTAGATTTTTTGTTAGATTTTTGGACATTTCTAGGTGACCAAAATCAAGTATGTTCTGTGATATTAAGGTTAGGTTAAGGTTTATTATGTATGCATTTTATCATGCTTTTTTGAACCTGGACCCTATCTAGGAAGTTGTAAGTCACGCTTAGACCTTTCAAGTGTCCTTGGTTTTGTACAATTTGCTCATCATTAGGACCATTTTCCATTTTCCCTAAATTAGATTAGAATTTTGACTTAGGATTAAATTCAGAACCTTATTTTTACCCTCATTTAGACAGCCTTTTACTATTTTTGTACCAATTTTTTGGTGGGAATTCTTGAGTCGAACCTTCAACGAAGTTTGTTTGTCACACTACTATCTTTATTGTGGTTAAATTTTATGAGTTTTAGACCTTGTTTGATATGGTAAATCTCAGTTACAATGGCTTGATATTATGCTATTTTGTCAATTTCTTGATGCGATGATGTGCATTATTGGATTTTTGTAAAATCATGCTTAGTTTTTCTTAGGAACCTTTTTTCACGAAAGTCGTTTCATATCATGTTAACATGCTATGTAATTTTTTTAGAAGTAGATCATCAATGGGTACGATTCGATTTTGCTAATTTTATGTATTTCATTTGAAACGTTTTGTTGTGGACCTTTGTTGTAAATGCCTATCTAGATTTTTTAGAATAGTTGTGCATGGAATTAGGCCTTGTCATCTTCATGAAATTTGTTTCAAATCCATTGATCTTCATTGTCAAAAGGTTTTCAATAAATGAATTGATCTTTCAATCACATTTTTCCCAATCTTGGTTGGAAATACTCGTCCTTGCATATTGAAATGTCTTTGGTACATGTGATGTTTCCAATATGAAATGTTTAGAATCTTTTCAATACTTGATTTGACTTTGGAAATGTCGAGATTTGGACGGTGTTTAAAAATGTTTGTGATGTTTGTGAGTGCATTTATACGAGTCCCAAACTATTCTTAGCAATTAAATACATTCTATAGCCAAGATATTCCTTTGTTTAAATGTTTTCAAATCTTTTTAAGCTTTTGATTTGGCATTGTGTTTGTCATGAGTTGGAACATATTTAAAATGTGCGCAATGTCTGTGAGTGCATTTATGTGAGCCCCAAACTAGTCTTAGCAATTAAATGCGTTCTACAGCCGAGATGCCTTTTTGTCTCAAAATTTTGTTTCTATTTTTCTCAATATTTCAAAGTCATCTTTGAAACATCACATGTATACTCAAGCATAAAACCATGTCATTCATAAAAAATGCTTATGTTTGTGCTTGATGCATGCCTTGGGAATAAGTGACCCGTTGACGATTCACTCAATTGATTGATTGGTGGAGAAATAAGGCTTAAAGACCTGCATTTAGATGTATGTTAAACACAATGCCTAATACCAAGAGAAGATCTTGGGAATTCACTTAGAGCGTATTTCTAGAGATTTATAAGTGTTATTGATCATGCGAAAACACAAATAGTCAATAATGGCTATAAGTTATAAATTAAATTAGGTAGATGTCTAGAGGGACCTATCATGAATAGCAAAGGCCTACCCCGATGCCCAAATTTGGTTGATTCTTAATTTTGCTTACATGATTGATTACTCTTGATCCTATGTCGTGCTTTTGACTATTTTGAAGTGTATGAGTATTTCTTCCAATTGTATGTACTTGGCTTAGGTTTAGGGTAAGATTAGATTCTGAAGATGGGGTTGACGTGAGATAGTGGAAGGTCAATGTCCATTCCGACTATATTTTTGTACCATTTGTTCTTAACATATATCTCAAGTTTACTCATTTGTATAAACACTTGATAAGTTGTGCGTTCTTTCTTTCTCTTTCCTCTTATTTCTTTTAAGTTTTTTTTTAGGATTACATGATAGGTTTACTATTTTACTTGGTTTTTTACTTGCCACTTTGTACTTTAAATTCAATTGTGTGCTTTCTTTTGTTTTTTTAGAATTAGAATGGCATGAAAATGATCACCTATGCATGACCACTTAGTTGAGGTTAAACAATCCCGAAAAAGGAAAAAGAAATGCATAGACATCTTAGATAACGCGACATACTGCTAGGTACCAAAATGATGCTAATAGAAATATTAGTATAACTCAAGTCCTTGAACCTAAGTATCTAATTGCATAAAAATTGATAGATTACTCTTGATCCTCGATTGAGTTTTCTAGTCGACCTCTAAAATGAGGCTAGTGGTGATTCCTGTCTTTTTTTTTTTTTTTAATGGTTGTCTTAAATAACTAGATCATTTAATAAACCCGTTGTAAGGGGTATGAACCTTGGGAAAAGATTCACGATCATGATTTAGCATACTCAAGATGGTGAAGTTAAAAGATGAAGTGATGCCATCTTTAGCGAATGTACATCTTAAGAGGGTTGTAATGGTTGTCAAAATATCCTTAAACTCATTTTTACATTAAGTTTCCTTTCAACCTTAAAACCGTCGATCAAGATGTGCCACAACGTTAATATAAGGTCACTACATCTTTCGTTGTCACGCGAGGTACGAGCTTGAGAGAGCTTGCGACCGTGTGTGAGAGAACTCATAAGAGGTTCATCTTGAAAGGCGAGGTGATGACACCTTTATGGATGCGAATCGTGAGGAAACTCCCATGATCAAGTACCCCTAAATTCGACTTTTCCTCCTTCCTTTCCCCAAGGCGGAGGCAATAGAGGTTAGGTCACGAAAGGCGACAACACTTACGTTTATAGACCCCCAGAGTGTTGATCTTAGTTGTATTACATTTTATTGTTTCGACAAGGGAAGTGTTAAATGAGTCACTAAGATGGAACTGGTGAGATGTTTGGATAAAGTTATTTTGGAAAAACCTTATACTATTGGAAGACCTCGTTAAGAGGTACATGGCCTATCGGGTCGAACAAGCCAAACAACCAATATATATTGTTGATGGCATTTTGGACTTTGATGAATTACTAATAAAAGAAAATGATAAAGTGATACAAACTCAAGACCCACCGGAGGAAATCAACCTCAAATATGAATTCCACTCTCGTCCCATCTGTGTAAGCGAATTGCTCGATGATAAGTTTAAAACTCGATTAATATGTGTTAAGAAAATATAAAGACTATTTTGCTTGAAATTGTCATGAAATGCCAGGTTTAGGAAGAGAGGTAGTGGAACATCGATTGTCAATTAAGAAAGGATTTAGGTTGCATGAGCAAACCCTAAGGTGTTTCGTTCTAGAGGTTATACAAAAAATTAAACAAGAAATTGAGTGCCTATTATCTACAGACTTTATATGGATTGTATGGTATGTCGAATGGCCTTCGAATGTGGTCTCGGTAAAGAAGAAAACCAGAAAGTTAAGAATATGTATTGACTTTTGCGACTTAAATGCTGTAATACCAAAAGATGAGTACCAGATGCTAATGGCCGACATGTTAACTGATTCTATATCTCACAATAAAATTATGTCCTTAATGGACGACCATTCTGGGTATAATCAAATATTCATAGCGAAAAAAGATGTTCACAAGACATCATTTAGGTGTCCAGGAGAAACCGGCACTTTCGAATGGCTAATAATGCATTTCAGCTTGAAGAATGCTAGGGCTACATACGAGAGGGCTATAAATTTTATCTTCCATGACATGATTGGAGACTTTATGAAAGTTTGCATAGATGATGTCATCATCAAATCAGACCAAATGCATCATCTAGATTATTTAGAATGGGCCTTTATAGGATGTAGAAATTTAAGTTGAAAATGAACCCATTGAAGTATGCTTTCGATATTGTTAAAATATGTCTCAAGTTTGAGCCCAATGCGAAAGTCCGAATATTTCGAATCGGATATTTTGCGAACGTTCGAAATCAAGCAAAGAACATCCGAAGATCAACTTCCCAAAATTTCGAATCTGTGTTGGAGAATTTGGTTGTTGAAATAGGAAAGTCCAACTTTGACTTGGACTTGAATTTTGTTTAAAATAGATGAAGATATGTTTTCGTTGAAATCAGCAAGATAAGAAACATAATCCTACAAGAGGTCAGCAAAAGAATAAGGGTCTCACTTATGGTATATGGACTTGTGGCTGTGGGTGGTGGAAGTTGATCATGAAGAATTGGTCTTGAAGTGCCGTCTCGTCGTCGAGTGCATGGAAGGGATTTTTCTTTGTCGTTCTTGTCCGTAAATTACATCCAAGAAGATTTAGTGTTTGTAGCTGATTAAATCTTGAGGTAAGATTTGCGTATAATTCTTTCGTGAGATTGGAAGATTATTTCTTAAGGAATTTCGGGGCTAAAAACTGCGTGCGTTATTAGGTGTAATTAGGGCTTGGGAAACACCAAGAGAGTGTTTGAGTGACTCGAGCGTGTAATCTCCTTGTATAACTTGATCTATAGTGAAATTCGTTGCTGCTCTCTCGTGGGCGTAGGTCTCTACGACCGAACCACGTAAATCCAGTGTCTAATTTATTTTCTTCTTTTATCTATATTATTGTTCGATCGCTCGCTTTTCACAACAAGTGGTATTAGAGCCAAACTTTGGCTAAGTTGAAGCAAATTGATGGCTATAGAAGAAGTAAAAGTGAGAATCGACAAATTTGATGAAAATGATTTTAGTTTCTGGAAGATGTAGATTAAAGATTATCTTTACCGGATGAAACTACACTTGCCATAATCTGGGGAGAAATTAGAGTTAATGAAGTAAGCTGATTGTGATTTGCTGGATAGACGAGCTTTTGGTGTTATTCGGTTGACGTTGGCTCGTAACGTCGGGTTTAACATCTTAAAGGAGAAGACCACCGCTAATTTGATGCAAGCCTTATCAGATATGTACAAGAAGCCCTCTGCGATCAACAAGGTGTATTTGATGCAACATCTGATTAATTTGAAGATGAGCGAAGGTGCGTCAGTTGCAGATCATAGTAATGAATTCAATGTGATTGTTAGTCAATTGAGTTAAGTTGAGATTGACTTTGAAGATGAGGTATGTGCTTTGATTCTGTTATCCTCATTGCTTGATAGTTGGAATACTACTGTTACCGCCGTTAGTAATTCCTTTGGGTTAACAAGTTTGACGTTTGATGGGGTTCGAGATTTGATTCTGAGTGAGGACATCTATAGAAGAGAATCTGACGAACCTATTTCTGCTGCTTTAGTAGGTGAAAATAGAAGAAGATCTAGAACACATGTGGGTAAGAGTCAATCTAAGATTACTAATGTTGTCTGTTGGAGTTGTGGCAAGAGGAGGCATCTTAGAAGCAATTGCCTTAAATTGAAGAATGAAAATGGTAAATGAATTATAGTTGATTCTGCAAATAATATTGCAGTTGTAGCTAATAATACTGATTATGTCTTGTTTGTCACTGATTATTCATTGTTTGATGGATAGATTATGGATTCTGGTTGTTTATTTCATGTTCCACAAAATAGAAACTGGTTTACTACTTATCAATGCATGGATGGTAGTAAAGTGTAGTTTGGGAACAATGTTGAATACGATGTCACATGTTAAAATCAGAATGCATGATGGTATCGTGAGGACATTGATTGGAGTAGGGCATGTTCCAGAGTTGAAGAAGAACTTAATTTCCTTGAATGTCCTGAATTCAGTTTGGTATCGATATATTTCAGAATGTGGAATTCTGAAAATTGTTTGAGGTGTTTCGATAATAATGAAAGGAATCAAACACAGCGGTTTGTATGAGCTCCAAGGTGAGACAGTGACAAATTTCAATGCAAAGACATCAGATGCATCTGTTCGAGTATAAATTATAACATATGCATTTGGGGCACATTGACAAGATAAGCCTAAAGTTTTAAGTGAAAGAAATCTACTATGTGGTTATGTTTCTAACGAACTGAATGTATGCAAATGCTGTGATTTAGATCAACGGCGGAAAGTGCAATTCAATACATCTATCAAAGAAATCATGAAAATTACAGAGTTAATTCACTTAAATGTTTGCAGGTTATTGCGGTTTCCTTTGAGAGAGAGTGCTAGATATATGCTAATAGTTGTTGATAACTACTCGATGAAGACGTGGGTATTTGTGCTTAGGCATAAGTTTGATGCTATTGTCAGGATCAAGCAATTGATCAGTTTGATCGAAAAGGAGACTGATAAGACGATCAAGCATGTGTGGACTCACAGTAGCATGGAGTTTTGCTTGAAACTAAATTTTGCATGAAAGAAGACATAGTGAAAATGCTGATGAACCATAATATGTTGTAGAATTGATAAACAAAATATTGCTATAGACGGCTCATAAAATGCTCTCTAGTGTTGTATGGCAAGGAGATTCCTAGCAAATGCGCTAAGTATGGCGTGCTACCTGATGAATAGATCCCTATTGTCTGCGATTAGATATGGGACTCCTGAAGAATTGTGGTTAGGTAATGTTGCTGATTATTTTATTTTTAGAATATTTGGTTGCCCATGTTATATTCGAGCGAATGATGGTAAGCTCGACGGAAGGGTAAGAAAGTGCATATTCCTAGTCTATGCACGGGGTGAGAGGGGTTATTGATTGTGGTGCCTGGGGTTAAATTCAAGAAGTTACTTTTGATGAGTCTCCACTTTTGGCTAGGAGTGATTATAGCAGTATTTAAATGGATCTGAACGGTGTTTAGCTTGAGGTGGAGTTGCGACTAGAAACTCCTGAGGTAGCATATATCGGTACTAGTGAAGTAATCGACATGGATGGTGCTTATAGCGAGGTGGAGTTTATAGAGCCAATGGTTGTTGTAACTGCTGAAATTAACAAGGTATGTATTCGATCTTCGGGTAGATATGGATGCAATAATGGTTTTGTTTTATTTGCGGTTAAGGAGGTTGCGTCGAAAAATCCTTGTGGAGCAGTTAAAGGTGTATGTGGAGTTGGTATTCTGATGAGGTCCTCGATTATGGCGAAGTTCAAGCGAAGCTTGGACTTGGATAATATCTGTGGAGGTGGATCCCATCGGGGGCTATGGGAAAGTAGCAGCAGAATTTGAATTTTTGTGAAGCAATTGCAATTTGTCTCAAATGTCGAGCCAATGTGGAGATTATTAAAATATGTCTCGAGTTTGAGCTCAATGCAAAATTCCGAATATTTTGAATTGGATATTTTGCGAACGTTCGAAATCGAGCAAAGAACGTCCGAATATCAACTTTTCAAAATTTCGAATATGTGTTGGAGAATTTGGCCGCTAAAATAGGAAAGTCCAACTTTGACTTGGACTTGGATTTTGTTTAAAATAGATGAAGATATGTTTTTGTTCAAATTGGTAAGATATGAAACATAATCCTATGAGAAGTTGGCAAAAGAATAAGGGTCTCACTTATGGTAAATAGACTTGTGGCCGTGGGTGGTGGAAGTTGATCATGAATAATTGGTCTTGAAGTATCGTCTCATTGTGGAGTGCTTGGAAGGGATCTTTCTTTGTCGTTCTTGTCCGTAAATTACATCCAAGAAGATTTAGTGTTTGTAGCAAATTAAATCTTGAGGTAAGATTTGCATATAATTCATTTGTGAGATGAGAGATTATTTCTTAAGGAATTTTGGGTCTAAATATTGCGTGCGTTATTGGGTGTAATTGTGAATTGGGAAATGCTGAGAGAGTGTTTGAATGACTCAAGTGTGTAATCTCTTTGTATCGCTTGATCTATACTGAAATTCGTTGCTGCTCTCTCCGTGGACGTAAGTTTTTACGACTGAGCCATGTAAATTCAGTATCCGATTTATTTTCTTCTTCTATCTATATTATTGTTCCATCACTCATTTTTCTCACTTGTCAAGGAAGATCGAACTTTTTTCCCATTGCTCAGCTTGAAAAATCAGGAGGAATTCGCTTGGGAAGATAAGCATCAACATGCTTTCGACAAAGTAAAGGAATATTTGACCAAGCCACTAGTTTTGACACCATCCAAGGCGAGTAGGCCATTAAAAGTGTATTTATTGGTGACTGATACTACAATCGGAAGCATGCTAGTACAAGAAAATGAGGAGGGAAAAGAATAGACAATTTGTTATCTAAGCAGAATGCTGAACGATGCTAAGATAATATACTTTCCTATTGAGAAGTTGTGCTTGTCATTATACTACTATATGTTGTCGAATACAGTATATGTAATTTACAAGATGAATGTGATTAAATATATGCTAACCAAGCCAATTATAAGGACCGTATAATTAAATGAGCATTTGCCTTATCTGAGATCAGTCTAATATATGTGTCACTCATAACAATAAAAGGGCAAATAGTAATAGATTTTATTATGGAATACTTACCCACTATAGTGATTGAAGAAGATGAAAAATATATATGAGTATTACTGAGGGTTTTGTATTTTGATGGATCGAACGAATTTGGATCATCATACATTAGGATTATGATAATGTCTCCACAAAACTAGAAAACTAAGTTTATGTTCAAACTTGACTTTCTATGTTCGAACAATCAGACGGATATGAGGCTTTCATTGTTGGTCTCAATATCTTGGTTGACATGAAGGTCCAATTTGTGAGAATCAAAAGAAGATTCATGATTGTTTATAAAGTAACTAATCAAGGAATGCCAGTGCTTCAATGAAAATGTAATGTCACATCACATCCTAACAAAAGAGTTATTAAGTAAGTTTGCCAAATGTGAATTAATTCATGTTAGGAGAAGGGAAAATTCAAAAGCTAATGAATTAGCTCAAATGGCATCTGGTTATAAAATATTAAAGAAGCTCCCAAAACATATCATTACATAGGTAAAAGTGTTATCTTGGATAGATAACAAAGTAATGATGGCATCAAGTTGTTTGGTCGAAGGATAAAATGGTTAGGATGAGTTGGATTAGAGAACTCCTCTCATAAATTACTTGAGAAACCCAATTGCCAATAACAAACTTTTTAAAAGATAGGCAATGAAATATTCGTTATTTGGCTTTACCAAAAAAAATATTCGTTATTTGGTGACAAGTTATATTGAAGAATAGTGGATGGATTACTACTAAGATGTTAGAAAGGTAAGAATCAATGCTCGTAATGGCCAAAGTACATGAATGAATTTATGGCGCACACTAAGCTGAGGTAAAAATGAAATGATTGTTGTGTCGATATGGTTACTTTTGGCCGACTATTAGGAATGATTGTATCAATTATGCTAAAGGTTGTGAACTGTGCCAAAAGCATAGTCCGCTCCAACATATGGTGGCCTTATTAATGAAACCCATTGTTAAACTATGGCCGTTTCGAGGATGGGCAATAGATATAATAGGTAAAATTTACCCCATTTCATCAAAGAATTATACTTTTATCCTAATGGCAATTGATTACTTTATAAAGTGGGTAGAAGCGGCTTCCTATAAGAATATAACATGGAAGGTTGTTAGGGAGTTTACCAAGGAACGAATTGCCTATCGATTTAGAATTCTTGAGTCCATAATGGCTGACTAGGGGATATTGTTTACAGGCAAGAGGTGTTAGTTTTGATACCTTATTATGCTCAGGCTAGTGGTCAAACTTGGGCTTTGAACAAGATCATCATTAACCTTATTAAAAAGCACTTGGAAGAAAACCCATGAGAATGGGATTCCTTATTATCAACAATTTTGTGGACTTACTAAACATTGAGAAGATTGAGTATTGGGGTTAGCTTATATATGCTAACATATGGATAAGAAGCCATCCCCCCATTTGAAATTACAGTACAGTCACTTAGGGTGAAATTATGTGATAATTTATTGAAGAAATAGTATGATAAATTAATGTATGCCAATGTCGATAACCTTAGTGAAAGTAGAGCTAATGTCGATAACCTTAGTGAAAGTAGAGCCTCGGTATTGGAGAAGTTGGTCACCCAAAAACAAAGGGTTGCCATAGCGTATGATAAGCATGTGAGCTTAAGTATTTTGATGTTGGTGATTTGATTTGGAAGACCATTTTACCCACAAGCATTGGTAATGAAAGATTTGGTAAATGGTCATCAACTTGGAAAGGCTTATACTTAGTTAGTGATGTTCTTATTGGAAATGCATAACGGTTAATGGAGTTGGATGGGAAAGAGTTCCAACAATCGATTAATGGTAAGTCCTTGAAAAAATACTATCTGACTACATGGGAAATGTGAGAGATTAAAGAATATAAATGTTAAAGAACTTCTAGAATTTCCTTTTTATTTATTTGCATTTTTCTCACATTTCTCTCTCCCTCTCCCACTCTTTCCTACTCTCTCTCTCTCTCTCTCTCTCTCTCTCTCCCTCCCTCCCCCCACCCCCACTCATTTTTTTCTTTTTCTTTTCTCTTTTTTCTTCCTCCCTTCCTTCCCACTCTTACACACTCTTGGCCTGGCCCATACTCTAGCTTGTTCAAACCAAGGTGCTATCGGAAGGCAACCACGGGATAATGTAGCTATATCTCCAGATGGTTGTTGGCTTTCTTGGCACATTCTTTGGGCTTTTGAACCTTATTCATCTCCGTTTCAAGGGCAGCTCTCTCTTGCTCTAGGTGTTGGAAAAGGACCGATTGTTCTCCAATCAATTCGTCAACTTTTTAAAGCAAAGCCTTGATACCATTAATGTTCGAATCCACAGAGAATAGACCTTGCCACCACAGCCTCATCAATCTCGTGCTCTCGCTGCTCACCAAGGGCCAACCCTTTCTTTAGTTGCTTCTTCACTACTTTCACCCTATTCGAGACAACCTACTGGAGTTTGGATAGTTGAGTGTGGACAGCATGAAGAGTCCCTTATGCCTCCGTGAGTTCACGACAGACCGCGTTGACATTTTCGATCTCTTTGTTCTTACTCCAGTACTCGTGCTCCACGACATTGAAGGCAACGATGTCCCTTAGGTCAAATCGGAAACTTTTAACACCATGGCTGAAAGTTACCATGAACTCGTCATAGTTGATGACAAAAGGGTCACCCTTAGGGAGGTTCCTTGGGCACAGCATGGGTCAAGAGGCTCTTTAGCATCTCAAGGGCGTCGGGCTCGGATGTCAGCAAGATACATGTGAGGTTGAGATAGGAGAGCAATTACCTCCACGTGGTGATAAAGTAGTATTTGTAGTTGGGAGAAGAGGAGGATTTTGGTGTTATTTCAACCTAGTGAGGATGCAGAAAATTCGAAGGTTGAAATTATGGATGATAGTCCAGTTACTATATGTTATTTATAGGCCAAGTTTGGAGGTTGAGGAGTCATAACCCTTCACAAACCAAGATCATCAAGGATGAACGTGCGTAACTATTGGACAGTCGAGAAGATAGGGATTCATGTGCCTTGGGATAATAGATTGATACGATGCATGTAATTAAGATTATATTGGAAATTGAAGTGATGTGATGGCTAATCATTGTGGATGGTGCTTGTCTATTGAAGTGTTATAATTGTTCGAGAATTGAGATGAATGAGGGGTCGTTGATCATTAAATGTGACAGAGACCCCCGACTGCAACTGATTCGAGTGATCTCGATTTATGTTGAATGATAATGATGTGAGTACTTTAACAACAGTTATAGGGCGTCAAAAATGATATGAAAAGTTGAGCAGCGCCAGAGACACTAATATTGTGATAATAAGGAGCAAAGGGACAAATGAAAAGGTACAATAAGCAGGTGAGGAAATAGGAAATTCTATTTACAAGATAGAGTTGAAACATAAAGTTCATAAATCCATGAAAATGAATAAGAACATATGCAGAATTACATTAAGTGTTGCCTTATCCTTAGTATAAAACTATGGAGTTGCATTTCGCTGTTGCAATTGGCTTCAAAATACTCATCCCATTTGTTCCCAAGCTCCAACAGTTTAAGCTCCAAGGAGACATAAGTTGCCTCCAAGTCAGTGATCAATCTTGATTGAGTCAATAATGCCTACAAGGGAGTATAATCATTCACCTTCAGGATGTCGAAAACGGTGCACTATCGAGATAGTTCTTCCCTTTTGAAAAAGATACTCTCCTCCAGCTTGTCTACATTCTTTATATGCTTTAGTCATGCTCTATACAACTCTAGAGTGGAGCTAAAAGAAAGAGAAAATTCATTGATAGCATACTAATAGCTCGACATGTAGAGGATATGGTAGGTTAGTTAGAAGAGCAAGGAGGGTCTTGGTTTCACACCAAACGACTATGTCATTACATATGGTGTCATAAACTTTTTTTAATAGGTCATGGAGCCGTGCTCATTTGATTTGAGTAGAATTGTGACCCTCAAAGGGAATTGGCTCATTAGGTAAGAAGAGAGATGGTGAGGGCAAATCACTGGCATCTCTTGAAATTTGAACCATGTTGATATGGTTGACATCGGTTGAATAGAGAGGTGAATTAGACATAAGCTCGTCGAAGGTCCTTACAATTTGTCCATTGGATGAGGAAGAGTCATCTACATTGAATGGATGGTTTAGAAGAGAAGCGAATGAAAATGAGAAAAAACAAAGGATTACCTTCACTAGTTGAATGCCCAGAATTGCTTAGGGCTTGATGCTTGAATAATTTAGAAGGTTTTTTGAATAGATGCAACAAACCCAAAGGAAATTGGGTAACTTTGGAAAGGACCTCATCAGCACAGCAATGGAACAGTTGGAGCTGACAGTTGTTCCACCACTCATTGAATAAGGTTGAGCTACGAGGATAACTCGAGAAGGTAACGAAATGGAAATGCCCAAGGACATTATGGGTAACCTTGTTATGATAAATGATATAAGCTCTATCCTACCTTTGGCCAAGGCGCAATTTAGAGAAAGGAAAGTTTATTACTATTGGCATGAGTATGCCTTAAGCTAGTCCAAATTGTCATGCATAATAGTGTGGGTTACATGTCTCGAAACTCGAGGAAAATTGCCCTCCATAAGAGAAGTTTAGCATAAAGTCAGAAGGAACTAGAATGCTTGATGAGTATAAGCATGCATTGGGCTACGTAGTCGAAGGGCTACCGGCTTATCATCAATCCTTAGCTTGTAAAAATTAAAGTCAGTCGGAGACAACAATATATTGAGCAAGCATTCAAACAAGGATAAGCCACTAGATAGTGAACGAAGTGCTCGACAGAATTTCCAAAGCCCGAATTCGCTTTTGAAAGATGATTCATGACATTTAGACCAATGGTTTGGAGTCTGCCCCTTCTTATGAAATAGATGGGAAAAGTAAACACGTAGCCAGCCATGCAAAATCCATAAAGGACCGAAGAAGGGTTCGAAATGACCTCCAAATAATGAAGTTTGTGCATCCATGAGGCCTCGACATAATGCTACAAGAACCATACGACCTAATCTAATGTCAATACCTTTCAACAATGTATAAGCCATATCAATGAATTCATGGGATATATCGACAAAGCCAGCATAACATAAAAGCAACGTGTTCATTAGCAAAGATAGGTCCACTAGTCTTGACCAATCTATACATAAACTCATCGTAAGAAAAATCTAGGTGGGGGATCTTATCGAAGAACGAACAAGCACTTATCTAGCAAAGTGACACTCACTGGACTAGTTGGAAGGAAAAAACAATTAATCAAAGGTGACTAGAAATAGCATAGGCTACCAATTAACCCATATTCTAGTGAGTCAATAGACATATAACAAAACTTAAAACATTCTTCGATCTTGGCATCATTCCACATGCTTGAGACTTCTTTCTTTAGCATTTTATACCAGTTGAAAAATCAATTGTCAAAAGAAGGAGACACGGACCCCTAGAGTGCTATAACTTAGCAGAAACGGACACTTAAGTGCCATAACTTACGGAAGATACACTTAAATGCCAAAATCGAAGCAAAATGAAATACTCGAGTGCCAATCCAGTCAAAATCCGACCAAAATGCTGATGTGTCAATTTTTCGGTGAAGCATGTACAAAACGACATAGTTTTTGGTGTTGACATGGTAACAAATTAATATAAAATCAATTAAATTCAATTTATTTAAACATTTATAAAAATACAAATATTTAAAATATTTAAAAATTTTAAATTTAAAAAAAAGGGGCGGTTGAGGATTGAGCCCTTAGCCACCGCCGCCTCCCCTCCGTTCGGGCAAGGCGGCGACGAGGGCTCGGTCCTCAACCGCCGGCTGCCTTCCTACTCCTCTATTTTCCTCTTCTTCTTTTTTTAAAAAAATATAAATTATATTATTATTTTATTTTAAATTTAATTTAGTTAATTTTTATATTATATTAAAATTCAAATTATTCCAAAACGACGTCGTTTTGGGTGAACTAGAGCTGACTCAACTCTTCGGTGAGCCACCTTGGCGAAAAATATTAATATTTAATTGTCACGTATGATTTCCAACCGGCTTCGCCGGATATGGCACTCAGGTGTCTCACTTTTCTTAAAATGTGGCACTTAAGTATACCTTTTGTAAGTTATGGCACTTAAGTATCCCTTTATACTAAGTTATGGTACTTGAAGAGATCTTTTGCCTCAAAAGAAGGATATGAGTAGAAGCGACAATTGGGGGTTGACCGAGCAAAAACACATATCAAAGGTCGATGTATTGGTAGAATTTCTTCATAATGGCAAGGAAAACATTCCACAAGGAAAGACAGAGGAGACAAGAGCTTAAGAGGAGGACCCAAGGTAATATAACCAATCTCAATACTTTGGTCCATAAATATTAATGAGAGCTTTCCCCTTTCCTCATGGACACGGAGTGCATCTAAGCATAATAAATGTGAGATCACCTCAACACCTATGGAATTTTGAGAACAGTCTGCCATTATGTGTAAACAAAAGTGTTGGTAAAAGAACAGGACCACCGAGTATAAATAGGCTTTGATAGTAACTAACTTAACCCATTATCCTATGTTTGGGGGACGTGGATGAGTTCGTGACCTTTGAAGGTCCTGCCATAATTCTGTTTGGCACACAATGGAGGAAGTTAAGAATGAAGGCATTTCAAAGTAAAATTTTAAAGGAAGTGTTGATTAAATAATTTCATTCTAAAGACTTTGGGTGCAAGAAAGATTTTACATCTTATTGAAGATTATACATAAGTTGATTGAAACCAAGGTTCTGGTTTAGATATTCATTTATAATATGATGGCGTTTTGAATTTAATTGCTTTTGATGAGCATAATCTTCTACCTTCATCCCTTTAAGGACAGTTACAGATTTGTGCAATCAATCTTTACTTTGGGATCTTCTGTTGAACTTGGTTTCCAGCTTTTGGCGAACTTCCCCCAATCTCCTTTCAATCATTGCCTTTTGTTTCTTGAGATTGTACTCCTTTCTTTCAAGGTCAGCAATATCATTCATGGTAGCTTGCAGAAATTGGTGATCTTCTTTTACTTATTCTTCTTCTCTTTCACTTGATTACTTGGCTAAAAAAAAGTCTCTTGGGGGATAGTTAATTCTGCCAATCAAGTCTAGTTCTGACAATACGTATCAAAAATAGATGAAGACTTATTGTAGAAATCCTTCAACCTTAACTTAAGATTTGGAGGCAGAAGATCACTAATATCATCCTCATTCAATTCACCCATCAACGACTTGAGCTGAGAAAGGGTAGGCTTGTTGTTCATTATCATAGATATACCACCATTTAAGAGAAACATAAATTGTGCCAACTTGTCCATCAGATTATCGAGTTTGACCATTTCTAAGGAAACTCCTAGGGTCAAATCATTAGCGGTTAGGACATGAATGGCTTCGTCTAGAGCACTAATAGAATTATCTTAAATAATTGGACAAGTCTTGTTCTTCTTATGGATATATGACTCAACGGGAATAGAAGAAAGAGCTTGTGGCGGGGTGACATTAATTGTTAAAAATACAATAGTTGGTGAGGATTGAGAGGTAGACATTGTCATATTTAGAAAAGTTAACATCAGAGTTAGACCATTTACTAAATAGAATAAGGAGGTCTCATACATACTAGGATGCATAACAATGTCTTTGATCAAAGGCTGAGCAAAAATATGCTGGAGTAAGTCCTTGCCACTGGTGGGTGCATCAACAGTTGTCGTTTCGAAATAATGTCAATGCCTAAAAGTAGAGTAAACAAACAAAGACATGACAGAAAAAAAGAAAAAACACTTGCCATGAATTGCTAGGAGAATGAGAGTAAGCACAACTACAGCATTCTCAAGAGTCAAAAGGTGGGCTTCTATACCTTAGAAATCTGCTATTGTGGCCTTCAGTGGACTATCAAAGTTATCCGGTTAATTTAGAGACACGAGATAATCCTCAACTAAAACTAAGGTCAGATCTTCAACAACTAGACGAGGTTGTTTCCCTATCAAAAGGGAAAAAGCATCATTCTTTCGCTTGAGATGAGACGTTACAACGCCAAGCCTATCTTCATCTTCAATGTATAGTGAAGAATCAGGTGTATCTAGACAATTAAGGAAGAAGAGTTAGCACTAGTGCAGTAGAGCTAAAGGAGATAAATTGAATATACCTTTAACAACTCTAGGTTAGTTCCTGATTAACTTTTCTCCAGATTCTTCCTCCTCCTATTCTTCTTCTTCTTCTTCTTCTAGAACTTCTTGCTCTAGTTTTGGATTCTCTCCTAGATTTTCCTATTTTGGACCCTCTTGTTTTGACAGAATTTATAAGCATTAATCCCTTCTAAAGCCCTAATCCTGAGTGTTGCTGATACAATTGAAGAGTCAAGCTCAAGAGGATATTCCAGCACTGCTTTGCCTTTCTTAGTTGCTTTAGTCGACTGGAGATGACATTGCTTTATGTGATTGAAAACAGTCTTGGTGGCTTCCTCATATGGGCTCTGAAATGTGAAAGAGACCCATTAGCTAATATATTTCGCTATAACTCCTAGATAAATTGGAAAAACTTTAAAATTTAGAGAAAATTGACTTTGTGTTGTCGTAGTTATTTGAGAGCAATAGACAAAGGACTCATTCTTCTGAAAGTTATACTTCTTTCTATTCATTAGAGGATACTCCATGGAATAGGCAATTGGCATTGGTATACCCTCATAGAGACCAAATTGTCTGGCACAATACTGTGAGGAATAAGCTTCAAACCCATGATAGAATTTCCCTTTTTTACAAAGCCGTATTGAAAGATCAACTAGAGTAAGTACACATAACCAGAATGTATTGAAGTTATCTAGGTGCTGAGTCTCCATATAGAAAATGTAATAGAATTTGAGAGTATTATAAGGGAAGAGTTTAATATGAGCATGGTCAAAATTTAACATCTCTTGGAGGAAGTAAACAAATGAGGAAATGTCATCGGAAAACTTCCTAGGAGACAAGGTAAGCAGTTGACAACTCAAAGTTTGAGATTTTGGCTATCTGGATTTTGATGATGGACTGAATGGAAGAGCACAAGGGATTTTGCTTAACAAGAAAGGAAAATAAAGAGCCATCCATGCTTGTAAAATCCAAAAAGGACCAGATAGAACTCCAGTTTCTTTTGGTGTCATTGAAAGGGTGGCATGGGTAAGACTCCTGTACAAAATATCTAAGACAAGCGAACCAAAAGCTACTTTCTTTCCTTTTGCAAGATTAGTAACGAGTCTAAAGAAATCCTTTGAAACTTTAAGGGCTGGATTATAGGATACATATTTCGACAATCAATAAAGCAAAAAAGCAGTCTGTTCTTTGAAGTGAACACAACCCGAGGTTTTATGGTATTTATTAAGAAAAGTCCGATAAGCGAGGATATCATTGGTAGGGCTGATCGTTTACCAGTCCGATCCGCTTCCAAGGTGGAATCGGGAATCGGATTGGGAGGATTGGTTACTAAATTTCGGGATTGGGAATTGGACTGACCGATCTTAGAACCAAGAATTGGACCAACTAATAGGTCCGGTCCAATCCGCTGGAATCGGTAAATTGACTGTTTTGAGCCAACAACAAAATAAAAAATAAGAGAAATTTGGAGGAATTATGGTTTTCTCTTAAGAAATTTTAAAATATTATATATATATATATATATATATATATATAAAATTAACCGGTCTAGTTAGTCTAGTTCCCACCTTAGCACCGAGAAGGAACTTGACCGAACGGCCATCGGTTCCAAAAGCAGGAACCGGAAACTGGACAACCCTCTTTTGGAATTGCCCAAAATCGATCGATTCAATTCGGTTCGGTTCGGGCGGTTCTTGGTGCACATCCCTAATCATTGGGAATAGAGAAGTCCTCCAAGGCTTCGATTTTGTATACTGGAATACCATTTGGAACACCTATAGATGGTGTATATGTCCAAAAATGTCACAAACATGGGTCCTCAAGGGAAAAAGAAGCAGACAATGGAAACCATTAAAACTTTGTTTAGATCATGAGTCAACATGCTAACCTCTAGTGCCATCCTAATACTTGCATTCATCCGTGTCAACCAAGTTGGCAAACTATCTTGTAACCTCAGATACCGGGCATGGAGATTCTCTTCAAATAAAAGGAAGCTTTGAAACTTAGTTGGGGCATATGTTTAGATATCCTTGATGGAGGGATACTATATCAAGAGCTTCTCATTCCTCCTAGTTGGAAAGCAATGCTTGAGGGGCGGTGAAATATGGTTGTGATCCAAGAGGGTAGGCCCACAAAGCAATGCTTCCTTCTATTCTTCTACAACATTCAATAGTCGAAATTAACAATAACTAGCTTCTTTGGTGTTAAAAAGATGGCCGAAGTTCGAAATATAGGATTTAGGTTCAAATTTGGGAGCTTTGGTAGTCATGTAAAGCTTACGAGTAGAAAATGAAGGGTTTAGAATTTAAGGAAGAAGACAAAGGTACAAAAGAGACAATGAAGCGTACTCTTCTATTTGGAATGGGAGACGATGATTCAAAATTAAGGATATCTACTAAAAGTCGATGCAATGTGTCAAGATGAAATTGGAGCCGTTAATTCGTATCAATTGAGAATATGTTAGAAAATAGAAATGTACAATGACCATCTGTAACAGATTGCGTGCAAAACGAGGTACTTTCTTTAAAAGAAATAAATTCTTAATTTACTTCTTTTAAAAGGGAACATATGTTGACACCCAAAAGTATCCCTACAAGAACGTGTTGTTTACAAGGGACAAAAGTTTTAAAATCACCATCACGGCCGTATATGGGCCGTGGCCCACAAGAAAGGGTAAGTAAGGACTTTGAGAAACCTTGGGGCTAAATTTCAATAGACATATAAAGACATATAATTCTATGATAAAATAGTTGGTTGCTATGTGTCGAAATCAAGGATAACTAATGAAGATACGACTTTTGGGGGTGGAAATAGGCGAGGATAGTTAAAAGGGCACCAAACTCAAAGAGGAGTGGTTAATACTTGCTAAACAAGCCGTGAGAATATTGTCAAATAAGTTAGAAACTAAATATGGATAAGGCAGTTCGATATGGAATGTGGAGTGACTCTTGAGGAGGAGATAACCGACTGTTGACAGTTACTAAATTGGCTTGTAAATATAGCAAGCAATCCAACAAATGACCTCTTCGAACAATACACAAAATTACTTTATCTTGCCTTTATCCTTACCTAGTTTAGCCTATCTGGAGCTTAAGATTCCTGTTGTAAATTCAATTTCGGCGAATGTATATATCCCGAATAGTACTGATAATTAGATTCTAGTAATAACCTATTGTTCAATGTTGTTGATTAAATTCTGATGTTGTGTCCTCATACGCATCTAAGAGGAATGTGCATTAGGTGTTGTTATTACTATCTAGCGTCGTTGATTAGATTTCAACATTGTCTCCTCATATCCATCCAAGGTCATTATTTGCCAAGCATTGTCTAGTGCCGTTGATAAGATTCCGACATTATGTTTTCAGACTTAGCCTCCTAATTTCCAGAAAAACGTTTTCCGGATTTTCTGACGTTTGTTTTACGGAAAATGAATTCCTTAGGGAAAATGTTTTCCATGAAAGAAAAAAAGTCTTTTAAATTAGGGGAAAATGTTTTCCACTTTTAAAAAGTGGAAAACATTTTCCTCATTTGATCTCTTTTATCTCATACTTCTACAAATCTTTACTTCCTCCTCCCCTTTCTTTTTATTCGATTTATTTTTATTTTTTAATTCGAATTATTTTTAATTTCCTTTTTCTTTTCTATTTCTTTTCTTTTTTCTTTTCTTTGTTTCCCATCTTCTTCTTTCTTGGCTAGTAATTGGCTATTACCAGGCAAACCTCGAGCTCGTCGATCTAAAGCTCGCACTCTGCACTCTTGCTTATCATTTACTTTATTTACTCTATCCTACAGTTGTACATTACTCAAGCAAATAGCTCTACATGCTTTGCTTCTTTTTTCTTTTGTTTATTAGAACACAAAAGATGTAAGGGGAACCATCGCCCGCAGCGGCGCAGCTGGCTTGGGCTCTCTCCCCCTCACGAAGGGGAGGAGTTCGAATCCTAGAGGCGTCGTTAGGGATTGTTACCTAGGGTTTGCTTGCCGGCTGTCGACTTACTGGGTTCCCTGGATCACCAAAAAAAAAAAAAAAGATGTAAGGGGAGAATAGGTCACTCGACTGAAAGATTCTCATGAGGGCTATACATGCTTTGCTTATTTTTTCTTTTGCTTTTTTTTTTAAATCCATACAAATATTTTTCAGAGTAGATGAGCATTTAGCGATAATGAGGGAACAAAGATATGAAGTAAGTTTGCCCAAATTTAAAGGCAAGTTCATATTTAATGGATTTATAGGTCAGTAATTGATGCATGCCTAAGTTGTGAAGTCTTAAAAAATATTTTTCTTATCGAACACCGGAAAATATTTTCCGAAACATTTTCAGGTTTTAGCTGAACATCAGAAAATATTGTTATTTTCCTAGCAAATGACTTCTTGGAAAATATTTTCCGGAAATATCTCATTTTCCGTGAAATGAATGGATCCTTAAAAAAAAATAGTGCTTTCTAAGTATCTTGTTAATATCCAGTGTTGTCAAAGTACCTTTGATATTGTGTAAACTGCTTTAATTTTAATGGGTTGTATTATTATGTTAAAGTATGTTTGGATGATATCATTGATTAGGTTTTGATATTGATTATTATCGATATTAAGCTCATGTTACGTCAATGACTTCTTTGAACTCGAGATTATAAGACATATAGTCTCATTTGCTTTTGACCCTTTCTATCCAAAGTTAATATAGAACCTAAGTCTCCTTAAATAAAAACCAAAATATAACACTTGGTAGAAGATATTGCGTTGCGGGATTCAAAATTGGTGAAATAGTAATTAAATTGATTAGTTTGAATAGTCTTTGTTGAGAAATTATCCCCTTGTTTCAACCCGATCATTACCATTTTGTCATCAAATTTTTATGCTTCCTCGTGCAATTATTGCTGGCGTAGCATATTCCGTCGAAAGTGCTATGTGATTTTTATTCTTGAATAGCTGTGAAAATATGCAGTTAAGTGACTGTAGATGACTCGATTGGCAATCGACACTTGACAAAACAAGATTTAGAGGCCACTTTTTTTAATTGGAATTTATTTGTTACAGTCACTTGCAATTTTCCTTCGTTTTTACAATGATGGTGTATTCTCCGTTCCTCGTGTCTTATTTGCTGAAATTGATGGGCATCCATAAACATCACCTGCGGGCCCAAACTCAAAAACGAATCGATTCTACATCTTATTTTAAGTGGCAATCACAAAATAAAACACAAATGGTCTGTTTGCCACGTTGATGAAAGCATAATAATTTTGTCGCAAATTAATATTTATCTTATAAATTGCTTCCTGCTAACGTGGAAGCATTTGTGATTTTTTTTCTTCTTGGGTTTGTCGAAGCACGTTTATGAGTGTTTATGAGAATGAAGACATAGAACACATGTTTGGATAGACTTTTACCTTTTAAGACGCTCACATTTTGACCTTTTCTTATATATATATATATATATATATAAAAAAAACACACACACGAGATTTTCACTGCACATAAATTCTTACAAGTGAAAAACCTATATGTAAATTTTATAATCTTTTAAAATTCGAATAATATTTTAAATCTTGGCAACTTCTGCCGAAACTTAAACAAATCTTAAGAACCATTTTTTTTTCATGGAAAACTCACGTCTTGAGAAATATTTCCTAAATATGATCGCTCGTATCATTTAAAAAATCGTATTGAGCAAAAAGTATTTTCATCATCTACAAAAAAGCTTAGGCATGAATTACTGTCTGCAATGAAAATATTTTTTGCTGGCTAATCATTTTAAACGATATAACCAATCATTTCTAAGAGGCATTTACTAAATCATTTATTTTACATGAAACAAATGGACCTTAAAACCAAAAACGACGAAAATGAAATCAATTACAAAGATAAAATCCTCACATGCTATGACCATCAATGTTACTTGTGGATCGTTTTCGTATCTATCGCACGACATGAAATATCACCTACCTAAATTAATTAATTAAATAAAAAGACTAGAAGGATTGCAGTTCAATGTCCAAATGGAAAGAACCTAAAGACTTCTTGGAGTAAATTCCTCCTAAGCCCCCCCGTCAATCTCAACTCGACGCCATCATGATCAGAGCAGTTAAAGTTGTCATCATCCCACACATAATTGAATCAAATAAAAGATCAATAAACCACTGGGAAAACTTATAAGTTTAATCGTAGGGTCATGAGATGGTGTGGTTCTGTGTAATAATAATTTGCCGATGTCCCCTTCAATATCTCACAGTTGCAAACCTAACTATCAATCATGCCACTTCTTTTATTTAGTTGATGTATTATAGAATGCAACATTTTCGAATGTTCTTTTTATGGCTAAGATAAGCACTTTGATGCCTCGAGAGTGATACCTTAGATTAAGCCGTGATTTCATTATATAAATGTTCTATCAATCGCCCTCTTTTTGCCTAATTAGGCATTGACAAATTTAATTGGGAAAATAATTGAGGTTTGAAAAGATTTGACTTAAGACATCATATTCTGATATCATGTGAGATTTTGTGAGATTATTCATGACTATTCAAGAAGGTTAAATAGTTAGATAAAGCCATGGTTGTAATATTTAAATACTCCATCAGGCTTCTAAATAAGCTCGAGCTCAAACTAAAACTTTCAACATTGCAAACTTTGGGTCTACCTTCAAGTCGAGCTCGAATTCGAGTTTCAAAAGCATAGCCTCCAATCCGCTTGGTTTTTAACCGAGTACAAGTGAATTTGAGCTCAAGTTAATGAAACTTTTCCAACTTGGCTATGCTAATCAAAGAAGAATTAAGCTTGTATAAAATTTATGGAGTAGCTTAGGGCGCAAATGATAACCGTTTTATTCTCAAGCCCTATTTCTAGCTAGAATTAAAATATTCAATTCCAATTCCCTGGACAAGCGAAAATACACATTTGATAATAATACAATATCTTGATTTGGAGAATAAAAATGTGTTTGATAGACATTCTTAAATATTTCTCTTTCGGGCAGTTGGTGGGAGGCAAGTGGCAGCCAGTTAGCGGCAAAAGTAAGTAAAGAGAAAATTTTTTTATTTCTCATTTTTATCTCAGAAATAGGAAAATATAAAATTTATATTTCTCATTTCTATTCCAAATCTATTTTTGGGCTAAAAACTCATCTTGAAAGCATAAAAAAATGAAATTATGTTACAAAATAGATTTTTATTCTCAAAATAAAAAATAAAAAAATAGAATGATTATTATTTGTGCTTTTACTTTTTTTTTTATTACCATTGAACACAAGAATTTCATGTCATATTGCTTTTGGTTTGCTCTATAGCCGATATATATATATATATATATATATATATATATATATATATATGATATCAGTTGCGTGATTGAAAAGGGGTGGCATGAGTTCACCTCTAGTCATAAAACAAAATAGAAAATATAAATGAAGCGAGAAATTAAAAAGAAAAAAAGAAAAAAAGAAAAAAGGAGAGCCCAATTCCATTTTGAATTATCCTCCGGGTTTTTGTTCCGGACGCAATCTCCACCGTCTCCACCGTCCCGAGGGCGCGTGCCCCTACGCGCTGGCCCGAATTTAGCCACCGGCGGCATACCGCGTCCGAAGAGCGTGGCGTCCACATGAGCCCTGAACTCGCGAATGCCGAAACAGCAGATCGCACCGTATCCTCCAGTTTCAACGACTATCTCGATCATTATCGATTGAAAATAACGAAAAATTGGGAAGTGCTTCGAATAGTGATTTTGGCCATTTGAGAATTTAAAATCATTGCAAGAAATGATTTCCAAACTCTGTTCGCTTGTTATTGGTTTGATGCTGAGGCTGAGCGTGACGTGCTGAGTATACCAAGCTTTGACTCGAATGAATTTTTCTTTTTTTTTTTTTCTCTAGAAACATTGAAACGACGACAGTGTTAATACGCAAGGCTTGTCCCTACAATCCTGTTCCACCTCTAGTGCACAATAAACTATGTCGATGCTGACTGTGCTACATTAGACGGCCAGCATCGAGCAAACTATCACATCGATAGTTTTTGGTCAAAACTAGTTAAGATGATTATTTTGACAAATAGTTAAAAGATTCATGACTAAATTGATAAGTGGTCAAAAAGTTCGGAAATAAATTAACACGATCAAGAGGATCGGGATTAAATTGGGCCGCCGTGTGATAATTTGATAAGTTTATGATTGCTTTGACAATTTTCTCACAAAAAATGAATTATTTCAGTCAAGGCCCTTGATATGATTCAAAGGACTCAAATAAGCATGTTGATTAATCAAGAGGACAATGATGATCACGACCTACATTAGAGAGCATAGGAAAAATAAATGTAGATACTGTGAAATCATCCCTAAATTATTTCCATTTGTTTATGGTGTACGGGTGCGATCGCTAAACTAGGCGATTGCATTGTATCTGACAATGATGATGACGAACTACATCATAAACCTACTTATATTCCCTCTTGCTTAGTCCTCAAAGTCAACACACGTTTTCCCACCTTATGAGCTTAGCCGACCCTTAATGCTAATTCCCTTTTGTGTTGATTTGCAATTGATCTGTGTTGTTTCTCTCTTTATTAATTTTTTATGCTAATGAATGAAATGTTACTTTCGACTGAAAAAAAAAAAAAATGCTAATTACAGGGTTAAGGGGAAGGAGCCTTTAGGTCTTAGTCAAACTTGGTGGATCCATAAGTAATCAAGAATAATGATTTTTGTATGGAATGAAATTGATGGTGACGAATTCAGACAGCATAAACATGTTTATGTATGATTTTATGTGGTGGATTAGGCACTTAAAGTTGCCGGTGATTGAGATAAGGAAGAATAAGGTAGGCATCCTATATGGTCCACTAAGTTTTACAACGTGGGAAGTGCAATGTGATCTTGCTCTCTTTAGTCTCATCGATTGGATAAAAAGAATTGGGGATGGCACGGGATGCGTGGCCCCCTGCCGCCCCGACCGGGGCGGGTTTTTTCCCATAAGAAAAAGATTGGTGGGAATGTTTGCAGGGTAAAAGGATGGGATTTTGGCGAGGCAGGACAGGAGCGGTAATAAGCTTGCCTCGCCGTGTTCTCTTGTGTGTTTATATAAGTTTTGAGGTATGGTTTATGCATTTTGGCATTGCACAGAACCAAGGGAATAGACCTAGCCAGCATTTTTGTGCAATGCCGTAAGGCGTGCTAAATCTGTTGTAGGCCTTTCATCCACCCTTACTTACTTCAAGTGCGGGTGGCCACTATACTAGCCTACTAGGCGATAGTGGGAGCATGCAAGCATGCTTTGACGTGGAGTCTACTTTACCTATCGTGAGACCCCTTAATTCATTATTTATTTTTGTCTTCCCAATAAAGAGGGAATATGGAGGACAGCGTGGGGTCTCCCACCCTCGAGCAAACCTCCCGCTTCCTTGAGCCTTTTAAGGACCTACTTAGGTTCACCACCCTCACTCACCCTAGGTGCGGGTGGTTACTATACCAACTTACCCGGTGGTAGCTAAAGCATGCAAGGATGCCTCGATGTGGAGTTTACTTTCCGTACCGTGAAGCTTTCTAATTCTCTATCTATCTTTGTCTTTCTGATAGAGAGGGAATACGGAGGACAGCATGGGGTCTCCTACCCTTAGGCGGATCTCCCGCTTGTTTGCTCCTTGAGCCTTTTAAGGACCTGCTCAAGTCCACCAGCCTCATTCACCCCACACACGGGTGGCTACTATACTAGCCTACTCGTCGGTAACCAAAGCATGCAAGCACGCCTCAACGTGAAGTCTATCTTCCCCAACGTGAGGCCCCCTAATTCCCTATCTATCTTTATCTTTCCAATAGATAAGGAATACGAAGGATAGCGTGGGGTCTCCCACCCCGGGTAGATCTTTTGCCTATTTCCTCCAATGTTTTCTACGTTATCTTTCTGTGCAATGTCGCAAGGTAATGCATAGAATCGGGGGAACAAACCTAGCCTGCAATTCTGTGTAGTGCTGTAAGGCGTGCTAGATCTGCTGTGGGTCTTTTACCTACCCTTACTCACCCGAGGAGCGGATGGCTACTATACCAGCCTACCCAATGGTAGCTGAAGCATGCAAGCATGCCTCGACGTGGAGTCTACTTTCCCCACCATGAGGCTCCTTAATTCCCTGTCTATTTTTATCTTCCTAACAAAGAGGGAATACGGAGTCTCCCACCCCTAGGCGGATCTCCTGCCTGTTTCCTCCTTAAGTTTTTTAAGGACCTGTTCAGATCCACCATCGTGTTCTCTTGTGCATTTATATAAGTTTTGAGGTATGGTTTATGCATTTTGCTTGTATAAAAATAGATGATATATACAAATAATGTCCAAATATAGATAATTATGTATATTTTGTAACTTTAGTTAAATAATTGCGATGGTAATTAATATAAAGTATTGAAATGTATAATCAATATAACTCATGATATTAAAATTATTCATTTAAAATTTCAATTTTTGATAATTAGAGTATACTTAACTTTGTTAAGTGAACACATTTTCATAGAATTTCACATCAATTCATATACTACTATAAACTAAACTACTCAAGGGTAAAAATGACATATCTCTAATAATAACTTATCTATTGATTTCATGATATGAAGAGTGATGTTAAATTAGAAATTTGCAAGTTTTTTTTTTTTTTTTTATAGTGATTTATTGCTTAAATATATGTGAAGATAGAGAAATATTTACCCATCTCTAGAAATATTTTGAAGTTTTTCGCCTATGGCCAGGCGAGGCCTCGCAGGATAGTGCCCCCTCACCCAAGATGCCCCGTCCTCGTCTCCTCTTGTGCCCATCCCTAAATAAAATTGAGAATTAGACATTGGACTTGCCGAAGAGAATTTGTCTAGAAACAAGTCATTGTATTTTCTCAATGATCAAGAAGAAGATACGTCAAGTTGGTGCCATGATAAGTGCTCATGCCTCCCAAGTTCATTTTCATTAGAGGCACTTTTTTAACTAGATGGCATTAAAAATAGTCTTTCTTTCCTGCTAGCATGTTGTTGGGGCTGCAATAACTAGCCCGGTATTCACTATTTAGGCTACTTTGGAGTTCTCTCCAAAAGCCTAAACTCCGCCGGTCATAAATATGCCTCAAATTAAATATTTTATAGCGGGGCACAAATTTTTTATGATTGAATCAAACTTGTGATCGTGCTCTATATACATATAAAGAGATATGTACTCTAATTTACTTTTAAATAAATGGAAGAGTTTTTTAAAATTGTTCCCATTGGTTGCACCCCTAAAGCATTTTCAGATTCCCCACCAGAACATGTCATTCCTTTTTAAGCTCATTTACTGAATTTCCTAGTTGTGACCTCATGATGTGAAATGGCAAATCAACGAAAAGTTCAGGATTAAATTGGCACAATCGAAAGATTAGGGACTAAATTGGCCCATTTTACAACAGGCTTATAACTAAATTGACATAATTGAAAGGTCTATAATTGAATTGGCCCGCCATGCAATAAGTTCAAGAATTTTTGGACAATGTTCCTAGCAAGAAATGAATTGTGTTAGTCAAGTCACTTGATATAATTAGGACACAAATAAGCACATTGACTAATCAAGATGACAATGATGATGAAGAACTCCATTATAGAGCATATACAAATAATGCAGATATTGTGAAATCTTCCCTAAATTATTTCCCTTTGTTTATATTGGACGGTGCCATCTCTAGACTAAACGATTGCATTTGTACCTAACAAGGATGATGATGAACTACATTAGAAACCTACTTACATCTAGGCTTCTCAAAGTCAACACAACTTTTCCTACCTTAAACGCTAAGCCAACCCTTAATGCTAATTCCCTATCGTCTTTCTTTGCAGTCGGACCGTGTTATTTCTCTCTTTACTTTTATTTTATCTATTAAAATGAGTGAAATGTTAACTTCGACTGAAAGAAAATGCTAATTTGTTAAGGGGTAGGAGTCTTTAGGTCTTAGTTGAACTTGATGGATCCATAAATAATCAAGAACAGTGGTTTTTGTATGGAATGAACTGATGGTGACGAGTTTAGACAACATAAGCATGCTTGTGTACTATTTTACCTAGTAGATTGGGCACTCAAAGCTGCCGGTCATCGAGATAAGGAAGAGCAAGGTAGGCATTCCCTATGGTCCCCTAGAGTTTACAACGGGGGAAACATGATGTGATCTTGTTCTCTTTAGGGGACACTGACGATCAATTGCATTTCGCTCATCAATTGAACGAAAGAATTGGGGATGGCACGGGGTGCGCCGCCGCCTGCCGCCTCGAACAGGGTGGTTTTTTTCCCCATAAGAAAAAGGTTGGCAGGAAAGTTTGCGGGAACGTGGGTGGGACTTCGGCGGGGCGGGACAAGACTAGTAATGGGCTTGCTCCGCCCTGTTCTCCTGCACGTTTATATGCATGTTGAGGTATGTTTTATGTGTTTTGCTAGTTTAATATAGATGATATATACAAATAATGTATACAAGTATAAGTTATTGTGTATATTTTGTAAATTTAGTTAAATAATATAAATGGTAATTAATATAAATGATTGCAATATATAATCAATATAGCTCGCGATATTGAAATTATTCATTTGAAATTTCAATTTGCGATAATTAGAGTATACGTAATTTTATTAAGTGAATACATTTTCATCGAACTTCACTTTAATTCATACACTATGATAAACTGAATTTCTCAGGGTTAGAATGACATATCTCTAATATTAATTTATCGATTGTTAATTTTATGATGTGAGGAGTGATGTTAAATTAGAAATTTGCAAGTCCTTTTTTTGGTGATTTATTGCTTAAATGTATATAAGGAGAGAGATACACTTACCCATTTCTTTTTGGAGCTTTTCACCTGCCGGGTGAGGCCTCGCAGGACAGCATGCCCCACGTATGATGTCCCGCCCTCATCTCATGTCTTCCCCGTCCCTAAATAAAATTGAGAATTAGGGATTGGATATGCCGAAGAGACTCGGTCTAGAAAGAAATCATTTTATTTTCTCCATGATTGAGATGAAGATATGTAGAGTTGGTGCTATGATAAATACTAAAGGCTCGCAAGTTTATTAGCGTTAGAGGCATTTTTTTTTTTAACTAGAGAATTTTGAAAATAGTCTTTTTTTTCTTTTTCTTTTTTTTTTCACTAGCATTTTGTTGGAAACGCAATGGCTAGCTCGGCTATCATGATTTAGGTTGCTTCCAGAGTCCTCTCCAAAAGCCTAAATTCCGCAGGTCCTAAATATGCTTCAAATTAAATATTTTATAGCGGGGCTCGAACTTTTATGATTCAACCCAACTTGTGATCATGATATATATACATATCTATCTATATATAAAGAAGAGATACGTACTCTAATTTTCTTTCAAATAATAGGCTGAGTTTTTTAATAGTTCATTGATTGCACCCTAAAGCATTTTCAGATCCCCCACCAGATGAAAACCTTGTTATTCCATTTGAACTCACTTATGGAATTTCCCTAGTTGTGACCTCATGATGCGGATTGTTTATCTTTGGTGACTTAGAGGGGCAAGCTTAGTCGGGAAGGAAACGTCGACCCAAAATAATTTCGATTGGAAAGGAAAAAAAATGAGGAGGAAGCGATTGGTATGCCATTATATTGCGTTTAAATGACGTAACGTTAAAAAAATGGTGTTAAAAAATAATTCAAGTTGTAAATACATTTTTTCTTCCTTGATCAAGGTTGCCCTACATTAGAACTTCAAGACACGAATGATAACCGGACGTAATTTCTGGCCAGATTTTTTTCTAGTTTTATCGAAGCAAAAGTACACATTTGATAATGATATAAAATTCTGTTCCTAGAACAAAAATTTGATTGATGACGATACAAAAATTTTCCCTTCTTGGTGGTCGGTGGGAGGTGGGTGAATAGCCGGCTAGTAGCAAGAGTAAGTAATGAAAAGAGTTTTTATTTTTCTCATTATAGAAAAGTAAAAAAAATTTACTCTCATTTTCATTCCAAACCTTATTTCTAGACAAAATTTGATTGATAACTAGGTTTGCTTGTTATTGGTTTGATGTTGAGGTTGACTGATATGTGCTGAGCATACCAGGTTTGATTCAAATGATTTTTTTTTTTTTTTGCTAGAAAATTTCACATCGTGTCATTTGCCAATGTGTTGGCCCCATGGCCTGTCCCTATGGTCCTATTCCTGTCTCTCATGTCCATTCAGCATGCAATAATTCACGTTCGCACCAGCTATACCACGTGAGATGATTGACACTAAGTAAATAACCGCATTGGTGGTTTTCAACCTAAGTTAGTCGGAATGACTATATTTGCAAATCTTTAAAATGTTCAAGACTAAATTGACAAATGATCAAAAGGTTTAGGACTAAATGAAACGATTGAAAGGCTTATGACTAAATTGATAGATCATCGAAATCAAAAAGTTTATGATTAAATTGATCCATTATGCAATAAATTCAAGATTTTTTTTTTTTGACAATTTTCCTTGTAAAAATGAATTGTGTCGGTGGAGGCCCTTGATATGATTCAAAGGACTCAGATAAGCACATTGACTAATCAAGAGGACAATGATAATGACAAACTACATTAGAGAGCATATAAACATAATGTTGGATATTGTGAACTCTTCTTCTAATTATTTCCCTCTGTTTACATTGGGCGGTGCCATCTCTAAATTATTGGAGGGCGTTGTATCTGACCTTGCATGCACCTCTCCCTCTCTTTCAATCAGATACATCTGTGGAGTTATCTTAGAAACCTACTTGTATCTTATACTCCCTTTTGCTTTGTCATTTCGTAGCCTTCTCCAAGTCAACACAAATTTTCTCACCTTATAAGTTTACAGTTAGACTGGGTTGTTTCTCTCTTTATTTATTTATTTTTATTTATGGAATTGAATGGAAAGTTACTTTCGACTCAAAAAAAAAAAATGCCAATTACTTGATTAAGGGGTAGGAACCTTTAGGTCTTAGTCCAACTTGGTGTATCCATAAGCAGTCAAGAATAATGATTTCTGCATGAACTGATGGTGGTGAATTGAACAGCATAAGCACGTTCGTGTACTATTTCACCTAGTGGATTGGGCACCGGTAATCAAGATAAGGAAGAATAAAGTGGGCATCCTATACGGTCCATTAGATTTTACAACGTGGGAAACATGATGTGATCTCGTTCTCTATAGTGGGCACTAACGGCCAATTTGATTTCGCTCATCGATTGGATGAAAGAATTTGTGATGGAACGGGGTGCAGCGCGGGCCGCCCGCCGCCTCAAGTGGGACAGGTTTCTTCCCCACAAGAAAAAGGCTGGTGGGAAAGTTTGCCGGGAACGAGGGCGGGACTCCGGCAAGGCGGGATCGGACCGGTAATAGGCTTGCCCCGCCTCATTCTCTTGCACGCTTTTATGCGTTTTGGGATATGTTTTATGTGTTTTGCTACTTGCTAGTTTAGATAGATGATATATATAAATAATATATCCAAGTATAGGTAATCATGTATATTTTTTAAACTTAGTTAAGTACTAGAGATGGTAATTAATGCAAAGTGTTGAAATAGATAATCGATATAACTCGTGATATTAAAATTATTCGTTTAAAATTTCAAGTTTGGATAATTAGAGCATACGATAATTTTGTACATTTCATCAAACTTCACATTGATTCATACACTATGATAAACTAAACTACTCAAGGGTTAAAATGACATATCTCTAATATTAATTTATCTATTGTTAATTTTATGATGTGAGGAGTGATGATAACTTTGAAATTTGCAAGTCTTTTCTTTTTTTGGATTTATTGCTTTAATATATATAAATACAGAGATATACTTATTTCTCAAGAAATATATTTGGAGCTTTGAACCGATGGCCGGAGGAGGCCTCGCCAGACAATGTTGTATCATGCAAGATGTCTTGCCCTCGTCCCATCTCGTGCCCATCTCTAAATAAAATTGAGAATCGGGTATTGAATTTGCTGAAGAGAATCAAACTAGAAAGAAATCATTTTATTTTCTCAATGATCAAGAAGAAGATATGCAAAGTTGGTGCTATGGTAAGTACTCATGGCTCGCAAGTTTATTTGCATTAGAGGCATTTTTTTAACTAGACGGTGTTGAAAAAAGTCGTCTTCTTTTTTCTTTTTCTTTTTTTGTTAGCATTTTGTTGGGATTGCAATAACTAGGCCGGCATTCACGATTTAGGCTGCTTCCGGAGTCTCCAAAAACCTAAATTCCGCCGGTCCTAAATATGTCTCAAATTAAATATTTTATGGCGGGGCTCGACTTTTTGTGGTTCAATCCAATTTGTGATCGTGTTCTCTATAAAAAGAAAAAAATATGTTCTCTAATTCATTTTTAATTAATTGGCTGAGTTTTTTTATTAAATTGTTCACATTGATTGCACCCTAAAGCATTTTCAGATCCCCCACCAGATAAAAACTTGTCATTCCTTTTGAGCTCATTCATGGATTCCCTCGTGGTGAGATCATGATGTGGATTGTTCCCTCGGGGGGTAGGCTTAGTCCGGAAGGAAACGTCTGCCCGAAATAATATCGGTTGAAAAGTTAAAAAATGATTGAGAAGTGATTGTTACGTCATTTTATCGTGTTTAAATAACATAATGTAAAAAAAAAATTGTGTAAAAGGATTATTTAAATAGTAAATGTGTTTGTTCTTTCTTGATTAAGGTTGACCTGCATTAAAAATTCAAATCGCAAACGATAACTATTTTATTTTTTGCCAAAAATAGGTTTTTCTAATTCTACCCCAATTCGAGTTTCTAAACGAAAAAAGTCGTTTGATAACAGCATAAAAATTTTCTTGTTTGAGTAAGCTCTGGGTAGACGATCAATTAGTAGTGAAACCAACGATCAGAAGAGCTTTTATATTTCTCATTTTGTTCTAGTAATTGAAAGTATAAAATTTTTACTACTTACTATTTGTTTCAAATGGATTTCTACTCTGGACCTGTTTTCGAGAGTAACAAAATAAATTCGGCCAAAAATGGAATGATGAGCACCCGTGTTAACTCGACCGGTGCACTCATACAAACGTGCGGGACACGAAGATTGGCATATCATACGAGGAGGACGACGAGACACCCCCCACATAAAAGCAAGGTGAAATGAAATTCATTGGGGGGGAGCTTCCGCGAAGGTCAATAAGCTCCAGCGAGGACGACACGTGGCGCGTCCGGAGTCGCCGAGCAGCCAATCGCGCCGTCCGAGCCACGCGGATTCCCGGGTCGGACCTTACTCGACCCGAATCGGATCCGCACGGAAGAACCGATGCCGCCGGATAAACACGACGCCGAATCTGGCTGACGGGGAGCGACGCGCGCCTCCCGCGCGTGCGCGTCCGGCCCCGACCTCGAAACGCGGGCAGGCCGTTGTCGTTTTGCCCGGCCACCCAGCGAATTCGCGAGAGATTTAAAATGGAATTTTAATTCGAGGATCAACGGGACCACTCTGGTGATACTCGCTTCTTATCTCTAGTGATAGAGAGAGAGAGAGAAGGAGGGAGAGAGTAACTCCGGCACGGCGGCGCCGGTCATGGAGCCGGAATCGGGGTCCCGAATCGCCGCAACCCGTCCCAGGTTAGGGTTCCTCGTGGCGGCGGTTCGCGTGCTCTTTTTTGAATTCGAACGGCGACGGGGGGATGGTAGTGACGTCGTGTCGTGTCGTGTCGTATCGCGCTTGCTGCTGCTGCTGTTGGGCATCATCGCGTGAGGATTTTCGGATTGGTTTCTCGCCGGAAATGGCCCCGTTTCGTCTCGTGGTTCCCGGGGGCTGTGTCTCGTTGAATCTGTGCGGTTCTGGCTGCGGGGAGCTTGGAGCTACTGCTCTGGGCGATTTGCGTTTCTGTGACTCTTTAAGCTGTGGATGCTGTGTACGGTGTATAAAGTTTGTTCTTTTTTCTTTTTTTTGCCCCGGAAGTTTGTTGTTCTGATAAGCGAGGTGTGATGTGTCCGATGGGCAGTGATGGTGTAGGTTGTTGGGATGAGTACGCTGCGATAATCCGATCGGAGTGATTTTTGCAAATTGTTGATTGTTCGGTTTCTTGCCATTTTTTTTACATACACACGGTTTGTTGGTTGTCTGATTGAAGTTTTCAATTCGAATCACCGGGTTTACGGTTTTCTTGGGATGCTGTTTGAGTTAAACATGGTTATTAATCGTTAGCTGTCCCTGACTTTACACAGTAGAATTCATTGTTTTGTAGTCTTTCCGCATGTTACGTGAAAGCTCAGGGCCAGACTTTACGAATGTTTCTCTTTGAATTTCTATATGTTGACATTTTATGAAGTTCAGGCACTTGAAGATGCATCATGGTTGACTGGCTACTTGAATGCTTATATTAAGCGCGTGCGTGTGTTTGATTTGGTCATGGAACTTTGTTCATGAAGTGAACAGATTTGGGTGTATATGTCTGCTTTGTTTTTTGCTGGTTCCTTAGGATTTTCCTTCCTGTGAGTACAAAGAGATAACCATGGTACAATTTATGGGTATCTATATTTTGCTAATTCCCGTCGTTCATTTGTCTCGCATATGGCTGAAGCTTGAATTTTTTCTATGTGGCCTTGCAGCTTTGTTGGGTTAACCTATCAAGGACTTTGATATTAGCATACCAAAGCCTCGGTGTTGTGTATGGAGACCTGAGCACTTCGCCTCTTTATGTCTATACTAGCACATTTGTTGATAAGTTAGAGACACACCGTAGTGAAGATGCGATATTTGGTGCTTTCTCCCTGATCTTTTGGACTCTTACTTTGCTACCATTGCTCAAGTATATTTTCATCGTGCTCAATGCTGATGATAATGGCGAAGGTATAAGAATTTTACTGTTTCTCAATAGAGTACTAATATGGTTGTGATCAGCACACTAAAGGATCTGATGCATGTCAGGTGGGACATTTGCTCTTTATTCACTGCTTTGTAGGCATGCAAAGTTTAGTTTACTTCCCAATCAACAAGCGGCTGACGAGGAGCTCTCAGCCTACAAATATGGACCCTCAGCATCTGTTGCAGCCTCTTCTCCGCTGAAAAGATTCTTAGAGAAGCACAAAAGGCTACGAACAGCTCTCCTTCTCATCGTATTATTTGGTGCTTGCATGGTAATTGGGGATGGTGTCCTTACTCCAGCTATTTCAGGTAAGATACGCAGAATGTTATTATTAAATTGTTATAAATTAGGATTTAGCGGATGCTTTTACCTACATGTTAAGTTGGTTGTTGGATTGAGTACATTCAATCTACTGCCTTCTTGGTCTCATTTGGCTAGCAGTGACAATTGAAGCTTCTATAGGTGACTGTGGCACTTCTGTTCTCTTATGGCATCTATTTGGCTGCAGTTCTCTCAGCGGTATCAGGCTTAAAAGTCACAGAGGATAAGCTAACAGATGGTATGTGCATCTCTGTTCCCATATCCATGTGAACTAGAAATGTGATTCTCATATGTACTGTGATGGTTTACTATATGCAGATGAACTGCTCTTGATTGCATGTGTCATATTGGTGGGCCTGTTTGCATTACAGCATTTTGGCACTCATCGGGTAGCTTTTATGTTTGCTCCTATTGTTATCATCTGGTTGATATCCATTTTTATTATCGGCGTTTATAACACTATACGCTGGAATCCAAGAATCATACAAGCCATCTCTCCATATTACATAATCAAGTTCTTCAGTGAGACTGGGAAGGATGGCTGGATTTCGCTTGGTGGTATCCTCCTCTCAATAACTGGTATGTTGGTGCCAGATCCCCATGATCTATTTGCTATAGTGCATGTACTATTCGTTTGACTTTTATTCTGGACCTTTGTTGTTTAAGTGGTGCAAGAGATGTTAGTTGGTCCATTGTGAAAGGCTTGGACGCTGATTACAGTTTCTGATTCCCTACTTGTCTGCTAATTTTCTGAATTTCAATCTGTTCTGGGCAGGTACTGAGGCTATGTTTGCCGATCTTGGTCATTTTACTGCTTTGTCAATAAGGGTGAGATCTTCTTGCAGTTGCATTTGTTTGCTTCATGATCATATGCATGAAGAACTCTAATATGATGGGAATGCTGCACATAACCATTATCGATGATTCTAGTTTGTTCGTGTAATAGGTAGATTTGTGGGGAAAGGCAAATAAAATTTTCATCTGATGAAGAAAGTCAATGTCTTCTGGAAACAAATAGCCTAAAGGGTTGGAGTCCAATAATGTTTTCTATTCTTCATAGTGGATTCTAGGTGGAAAAGGGCTGAAACTTTCCTTGTTGTGCAATTATCCCAAAGTTCGGCTGATGCAACATAGCACTTGGTTGATCCTCCTTTTACATGAAATTAATCTCGTGTATTTTCTTGGTGAACTGTGCAGCTTGCATTTGCTTGTGTCATATACCCTTGTTTGGTAGTTCAATACATGGGTCAGGCTGCTTTCCTATCCAAAAATCTTGATTCCTTTCAGTACAGTTTCTACGACTCAATACCTGGTTAGCTTATTTTCTCCATAATGCCTGTCCAAGTTGTTTGTATGGATTTCATTTGGCATTTCCTCTGATGTTACTTTTTATCCTTGCCCTGCAGACCCTGTGTTTTGGCCTGTATTTGTCATTGCCACTCTTGCGGCCATTGTGGGAAGTCAAGCAGTTATAACTGCCACATTTTCCATTGTCAAGCAATGCCATGCCCTTGGTTGCTTTCCAAGAGTGAAAGTAGTCCACACCTCAAAGCATATATATGGACAGATCTACATCCCAGAGATAAATTGGATCCTCATGATTCTCACCCTTGCTATTACAATTGGATTCCAAGACACCACTTTGATTGGAAATGCTTATGGTAAATTTCCTCCCTTTTCCCCTCTCTACACGAGTCCTTTGCTTTTTGAGTTGGGTAGATGCTAGATGCTTTAGGAAAATGAACTGTGGGGGTTTGCTTGCATCATAAACTGATCTAAGTGACAAGGACGCAATAATTTTGGAAAAATTATCTATCATGCATTTTGCTAAAAATTGTCTAACATGAAGGAGACCTAGTGTGCTGGTAAGCTTTCCCATTGTTCCCTGGAAGTGACTAGGTCAAGTTGCGACAATAGGTTCTCTGCCATACCAAGATAGTCTAGTATGTTGTCTTCCGGCATTCTGTAGCACGAGGGCCTCACATTCTTTGATGCTTTTTCGTCTGTTAGACCTTCCTGCATAATCTGTGCTCATATCTGTATCCACTACCTAATTCTCTACCTAGAAAAGAGATCTCTAATCATCTTTAGGTGAAAGAGTTTGGTATATTGATTCTGAAGCTGTGATGATTTGTTTTCATCTCAATTATAATGAGCAGTTGTCCTTGGTTTTAATTATCCTCTTCAATTTTGGTTTTCAGGACTTACGTGCATGACAGTTATGTTCATCACAACTTTTCTCATGGCACTTGTCATCGTGTTTGTCTGGCAAAAAAGCGTTGTAGTGGCTGCAGTTTTTCTTCTCTTCTTCTGGATCATTGAGGGTGTCTACTTGTCTGCGGCGTTTATGAAAGTGCCCCAGGGAGGATGGGTCCCTATTGTTCTCTCTTGTGTTTTCATGATTGTCATGTTTGTGTGGCATTATGGAACCCGCAAGAAGTACAATTACGACCTGCATAATAAAGTGTCATTAAAATGGTTGCTTGGCTTGGGCCCAAGCCTTGGTATTGTGCGTGTGCCAGGAATAGGCCTCATATACTCAGAACTGGCAACAGGAGTACCTGCAATCTTTTCCCATTTCGTAACAAATCTTCCCGCGTTCCATCAGGTGCTTGTATTTGTTTGTGTGAAATCAGTGCCGGTGCCGTACGTCTCACCTGAAGAACGCTTCCTGATTGGTCGTGTTTGTCCTAGACCTTATCGTATGTACAGATGCATTGTCAGATATGGGTATAAAGACATTCAACGCGATGATGGCGATTTTGAGAATCAGCTCATACAGAGCATTGCGGAGTTCATTCAGATGGAAGCTGTAGAACCCCAATTCTCGAGCTCTGAGACTTCATCTCTGGACGGTAGGATGGCTGTTATAAGCACCAGGACTGTCCAATCAACTGCAAGCTTAGTAGTATCTGAGGTGGAGGAATTTGATCTCTCCATCCAGAGCAGCAAATCATCGACGCTTCAAAGCTTGCGATCTGTATATGAGAGCGAGAACCCTCAGGTCAGGAGGCGTCAAGTGAGGTTTCAGTTACCACCAAATCCAGGGATGGACCCAGCTGTCAGGGCTGAATTGGTGGATCTGATCCAGGCAAAAGACGCAGGGGTTGCTTATATAATGGGTCATTCATATGTGAAGGCAAGGAGATCATCATCATTCTTGAAAAAGCTGGTGATTGACATTGGATATTCATTTCTCCGAAAAAATTGCAGAGGCCCTTCTGTTGCACTAAACATTCCTCACATCAGTCTTATTGAAGTTGGCATGATATATTATGTCTAGAGCCTCAAGGATGCTTATTTTCTCTGCTGGGACCCAAGATTCTCTTTCTGGTGGAGAGGGATTGATAGGCTCTGTTGACTGCCTTTGGGGAAGGGTATACATTAGACTGGAGGTTGGAGCTTTCGTTCTTTCTTTTTGGTCGCATAAGATGAGGGAGAGTTAAACTGTGACTTAAAGATACACCTAGCGGTTGGTAAAGAGGAGTGACTCCTGCTTGTTATATGGCATCAATCTTCAGTTTTCAGTTATTAGGTTTCTAGATGCAGGCCTTTTTAGGGGAGTATACTTGGGCTGCTTTCAGATTGTATAGCTGGACACAAAAAGTTTAAGCCTTCTCTTCATCTGACTAGTTGATTTCCTTTTATTATGTCTCATAGATTGATTTGAAGCAGGCAACTTGATATTAACGTGTCGTACCCAATCCCTGGAAGCATTTGTATTGTTCCGTTCGTGAATCCCGGATTATACAAACAAAATGTGCTTATAAAAGGAAAAACTATGCATTCAGAAACCTGGTCGAGTTTTGAAATTCTTGATGGTGGAACCGCTGGAGTTAAACGGTGGTTCTGTTTCACGACAAGTGTTATGCCCGAACGTGTAGCATGTATTTGGATGTTGCTGTGCCCTCCCTTTCAAACAAAATTCATCTTTTCGCCTGTGAAGAGACAGGTAATAGGTGAGTAGAACTATGTCTAAGCAGCATAACATGGTATTTCCTCTCCTCAGCACAAAATGTCTCCTGTAGGCGATTTTGTGCTGCTATGACCGGTGCTTCATTGGTGCTCTGTAAAATCTTGGTTTTGGAAACCGGAGTGAAGCTTGAGTATGTGCCGCAAAGTACTGATGACCCGTCCCTCGGTGCTAGCTCGAATCCATGAAATTTTTTAGGCGCTCTTTCAAAAATGGTCCATACATTCATTGCATTAGTTCTCTCTTGGTACTCAATTCTATCTATTCTTAGACGGGCTTTCGCCGTAGCGGTAGAGGAAGCAGTTGTGGAGTCTTTTAGCCGATTTGCAAACTACTTGCGGCAAATTTTGATGTCAAAACAGCCTATTTGGAAATATCAGCCGCGAACTAAGGGGTGGTAAAACGGGCCAACAACTTAATTTTTCACACTGAACTTTCTGAGCCAGGTTGAGTTTTGAGTAGTCTTTCATCAATTGGTTAGAAATGAGTTCAAAAGAAGGAAAGCCAAACCATACAATGAGCCTTGGTGGATTCAAGCAGACTCGTTTTTGTTCTATAATGCATCGTATTGACCCACCAAACGACTCATCAAGTCATGAACATATCTCAAAAAGTTCCAACTTGCAGGATTTTTTCTTATTAGAATAAAAAGATCTTTCAATCACATGAACATGATATAAAATTAATAAAATATAGTGTACCCGAATCAAACATATGTAGTCATTATTAATCCAATGAGTGAGAAGATGTTTTCACGTGAGTATGAATCTTCACCAGTGATGGGCATGTATTTTTCCTCTCTTCAATTTTGTGGAAATGGCGGATGCATGATAATTGAATTCATTAATTCTCCACCCAAAAGAGATCTTATATAGAGGGAGTGATAGGGTCAACCTATAGCTGCCAAATCTCAACCTTCCATTAAGGTTTAAGATATGGATTTTACATGCCTAATTGGATGTCAAAAATATATTGCTCATAATATATTTTACTAAATTGGGCATATATCAAATATTAGATCATAGACCTAATAAGCCACATTAATGGGGTGGAACTTGTCAAGTCCAATATTTTCTAGTTGATTACTATGTATTAATTATTGCACTTTTGCCGACGGTTTGCTTCCAATTTGATAAACACTTGATAATATTAAATACTTTCATAAAACAAGAGACCTCTGAAAAGAGAAAAATTAAAAATATATTTCTTAAATTATTTTTAGTTACTTTAAATGATGCGAGAAAGCAAAGTTATTCGATTCGAATGAGTTCTAATGCCTGTGGCTGTAGGTTTTTTTTTTTTTCCTCGGGTCAAACTGTGGCTGCAGTTATGAGATTGCTTTTTGCTAATTGACCAGGCCTTCCAAAAGAAATTTTTTTGTTGTTGCTAATTTCCTCGAAAGAAATTACTTTCTTTTAAGTGAAGTACAAGGCTCATACACCAATAACAAAGTCCCCCAACTGCCTTCATCTCCAATTTGGGTCTCAATTAGTTATAAACGTGAAAATAAGCAAAACTTCATATGAATTTACTTAGCATAAGGTGAGCAAAAGTGTTTCCATTCAATGAAAAGTTTTTCCATCTTTTTCTTTTTGATAGGGGCTTTCTTTTGAGCATCTAATCCAAACAAATATGGATCTCCTTTTTTTTTTTCATTCAAAAAAATAGAATGTATATGGGCGTTCTTTCTAGTACTAATCCTAAAAAAAAAAATAGGGGATAATTGTACCAAGATTAATTTAGTTATAAACTTTTCAATTTAGTTAATTTAGTCATAAACATTTTGACGATTTGTCAATGCGTTCTTTCTTGCCAATTTTAGCTGAAAATGGCTAACATGAAATTCAACATGACACCGGATGATGATATAGACAGTTTTTGCAATTTTTTTTTATAAATTTATACATTTTTTCTTTTCTTCGGCTTCCTTTATTTACTTTTTTTTTTTTTTTTTTTTTTCCTATTTCCTTATGCTAGTCATTGTTGAGATCAACAAAGGTTGTTGGCCATAAGTGAAACTTGGGACACTCTTGCTAGATTTGTCAAATGTGTAGATTAGGTCGAGTTTGGGTCGAGTCATAAATGGTCCGACTCTAGTCTACCCATTTCACCCATTTATAATTCATTTATCTTAATGCAAAAATTTTCACCCATACCCATTTCACCCATTTATAATTCATTTATCGTAATGCAAAATGGTATTACTAAAACACTTTCATGCAATACAAATTTGGTGATAATTTATATTTTAAATATATATATTTTTATAATAAGCCATCTTTTTTCTTAAATATTTTCCAAGAAGTATTTTTTAGGAAAATTACAATATTTTTTGGCTTTTGCCTCAACTTTGAAAACAAATTAGAAAGTATTTTTTGCTGTTTGGTATGGAAAATATGATTAAATTTCCCCTTAACTCCTTTTAATATTTTATTTTTTAAAATTATCTTTAAAATCAAAATTTTTTAATTTTATTTTTAAAATCAAATTCAATTATTTTTATTTTTAAAATATATAGTTTTTAATTATTTCTTATTTCTTTTTATTTTTCTTTGGCTAGTTTCTAGCCTCGATAGGTGACTAGGTGAGGGCTCAAGCATGCTTGATGTTGGGGTCAAGCTTGTTAAATTGGTGAGGCTCGAGCCCAATTGGTTGTTGACGACCTTGAGCTCACATAAGGCTAGTGAGTTCAAGCCTTGTTTGGCTAGTTGCTGGCCATCGCCATACCGGCCACCGGCTAAGGAAGGATTAAGGAGGAAGAAGAAAGAAAAAAGAAAAAGAAAAAAGAAAAGAAAAATGAAATATAAAAAAAGGAAAAAACCACTAAAAAACCACTAAAAACCCCAAAATTTGCCAAAAGTGACAAATTTACCTATTTTTTTTTTTTGATATGAAAAATCCTGAAATTTGCCAACCGTTACATATTTATCCAAAAAAATTTTTCATAATACAAAAAACCATAAATGTTCTATTCATGTGACACATTTACCCTAAACTATATGGCATTTTGGTCTTTTTACTTTTTTTTAATTTTTTTCTTGTTTTCTTTCCTTTCATTGGCCATGGTGAAGTCGGCGAAGGGAAGCTAACGTTCGATGAGGGCTACCCTCGCTAGTGTCGGGCGAGGGTCGCCCTTGCCTAGGCTAGCGAGGGCCTCCCTTGCCAAATTTGGCAAGGGCACCCCTTGCCCGACGTTGGGCTGCCCTCACTGCGTCGGGTGAGGGGTGCCCTTGCCGGACATCGACTTCCTCCACCAGCTTCGCCATGGCCGGCAAAGGGAAGAAAGAAGAAAAAAAAAGCAAAAGGGAAAAACAGAAAAAAAAAAAGACGAAAATGCCTTTGATGGGGGTAAATGTGTCACAATTTACAAAGTTTGGATTTTGTTTTTTTGGTGACTCGGGAACCACCGTACAGCCAGCAGTCGACAGCGTAAACTCGAGACGGATTGAGACATTATCACAGACCCAGCCGTGGGTGTGTCATGCGAATGTGACGCATTTGGGATTCGAACTCCTCTCCTTTGTGAGGGGGAGAGAACCCGAAGCTAGTTGCGCCACCGCGGGCGGTGGTATTTGGGGTTTTGCATATCAAAAAAAGAAGTTTGAAATAAATTTGTTACTTTAGGCAAAATTTGAGGTTTTTGGTGGTTTTTTCCCAAAAAATAATTATAATTTCGATTTTTATAAAAAAAATATTTTGATAAAGTTAAAGAGGGAAGGAGAGAGTATAAGGCTTGGGTTGAAAATTGGTTCTAAGTTTAACCTATTTAAGACTTGTTTATCTTAAACTTTTAATTTTTAAACCCATTTAACTAGTCTCTTCAAAATGCAAATAGCCTATATATGACTCATTTATGATTTAAATGGGTCATATATGGATTTAAAATTCATTTTGACACCTCTAACCCTTGCTTTCGTGTTGCTACCTTGCCTTGTTGTGCCCTTTTTGTGGATCTTGAGACGTGTACACGAATGCATCGCACCCTTATACCTGCGCATCTACACATGCACACAAACACGTGCTAACCCTTGGGAAACATACCCTTTCCCGGCTGGATCTTATAGAGATGAAGGCAAAGGACCCTCTTTTAACTCTCTTCCCCTCCTTTCCCCTTCCCCTGTGAAGGCGAAGCTCTCTCTTTTTGAAACTTTCATTAGTTTCTGTCCGACTTCATTGGCTGTTCTTCAATTAGGTCCAATCGAATCGAATCAAAGTTCGATTCCATCGATCGGAAAATGTCCTACGCTTACTTCTTCAATCACATCATAAGCGAGGTACTCTCCTTTAATTCCCAATGGATTTTGGGTATGGGCCGCCAAGTTAGGCCCAATCCTTAGCTAGCTGTTGGAACTTAGAGTGGAGCAACTTGGATTTGCATCCATCAACTTGAATGTCACCAGGAGTTGCAAGTTGAATTTTTGATCTTGAGAACATCGACAGACTAGCGGGACAACTGTCGAGGGATCAAAATGACTGTTGCTGCTCGATCTTGGCTCGCAACCGACTGCTAGTGTGTCCAAATATTGCAGCCTGCTTGTTCTAGGCTCGCAACACGGCTGCACAGCTGGCCGGACGAGGAAGGTTGAGCTTGAGAGAAAGAAGCATTAAGAAAGATTGGACCGTTTGGCTCACATTTTTTTTTTTTTCATTTTTTCAAAGTTTTTATCGGATAGCAAACAAACTATGCAAACCTATCGCATTTTCTAGGTGTACAATATGCGGATATATACAAATTTCGCGTTAAGCCAAATACTTGCAAAAGTAATCATATCTGAAGTTATATTCCCCTCACCAAAAATAGTGGGATGGTTTTCTTTTACGGGATGTTATGGTATTTGGCGAAGGAAAAAGGGTCCAAGTAGCCCATTTTCAATATTTTGATCTCTGATCTGATCATATGGGAAATAAGAAAGTATACAAAATTGCCCTTGAGCTCGTTCTGTATTGCTTGTAAGTAATGGATTCAATTTATTGTGAACTTATATCTTTTATCTTTTTCTATATAAGAGAGAAATTTATTGCGATCCGTATGAAGCTAAGTTGAATGAAACCGACGTATTTATGCTCCTTCACATGCTATGGTAAATAAAGAAATGTTGCCATATGGCAAAACCAGGGGCGTCGAATTAACAAACTATATCTGTTCATATGTCACAAGTACACTTGGCTAATAGTGGTGCGTTCACGTCGTTAAGAATAGACCGACTTTAAGTCTGCTAAAAAGATGGGGCACGCTTTTAGCAAAAAAGAAAAAGAAAAGGTAGGGTGCGCGGCAGGATTCACCGCTTAGCCCCACTCTAACTTTATTAAATCAAAACTTTCTATTAAAGCTTGCACTATTTGATTTAATATCAATAAACCATCGTAACAGCGAGTTTTTATTAAAAAATGTTTTGTGCTAGTTGAAAGTTGAATTATTTTTGTACTAGAATTGGCATGTAACGTACAAATTTTGCAGGTCCGCACGCAATCGATCTACTCTATGATTTTGCATATTATAGAAAAAAGAAGTATCATGAACATTTTACTTGAAGAATTTTTTGATATTTAAATCGGTCCGTATTAGTATAAAAAAAGAAGAAGAGTTTTTGATAATTGTGCATGCTTCCTCTCTTGGCACACTTGTCAGACTATAATTTGGGATTAATTAAGGGATGTGATTTTCCTTATTATGAATAAGACATGCTTTCAAAAATAGATTGCATTTGATCCCGATCAATACATTTGAGATTGAATAACCATGAATATCTTACCAAATCTTCATGATCCAGTTTAGTGATATTGGCCTACGATTTCACGACGACTCAACTACTTGTATGAGCGTGTTACATACCCCGAGTGAGTGTGCTGACATTCTTAGGCCTCATCTATATGTAAAGCCCATGTAAAATTGAGCCATTCCACAAAGAAATTATAGCATTGTCGAATGTCAATTAGTAATCAAAATTATTTACACTAGATTCGTACCTAACATAATTAATCACACTTTGAAATTTTAAAAACCCTCGAGACTAAACTCTTTTAGGCAAGATTTTTCGCATTGATGGGAAAAAAAGAAGTTGTCATAGCGTGCGTGTATCGTGATAACTTGGGTCTTCCCATCATTGGTTTTGCGCCTAGAATACTTTTGATTAGGGTAAGAAGCTACTTCAAAATTAGACCCGAATCAATATGATATGATAAGATGTCTAACTAACGTAAATGGATTCTAATGGGAGGTAAGTCTACTTATTAAGAAAGCCGTCGCAATAGAGAAACAAATAATATGATGGATCATATTGCTAAATCCTACCATAAAGCTACGTTTGGTCGTCCGGATTTGTCGGGATAGGATTGGATAGGATAGGATATGAAATCTAGGATTTTTTTATGTCTGTCAGGTGTTTGGTGAATCACATATTAAAGTCGGATATGTTCACATCATGTACATTTTTATTTTTTTTATATAAACGGCATATCATTATAAATGAACATAAATGTTCATAAATGAAGATGGTGAAAATATCTCGTAACACTATTCCTTAATTTATTTATTATTTATTATTTATTATTTATTATATTTTTCCTCTTTTTTATATTATTTTCATTATTATTTCTTTTTTTCCTTTCATCATTCTTTAATAAAAATTTATCAAATAGTAAACTGTACTAACATATTTAAAATACAAAAATACCTAAAATATATAATAAATATAAATATTTAATTTATAGATTGAATGTTTATTATAAAATAGAATTAAAATAAGATTAATTAAAAATAAATTTTTATTTTTATTTTTATTTTCTTAAATTATAATTCAAATATTATTTATATTGAAATATAATTTCAATTTTGTTAATTTAATAAATTTGTTATTCAAGAAAAATAACTTTCCTATTATGGGACGTTAGAAATCCTATCCACCTTTATCCCACCCCTCCCCATTAAATAATTTTATCCTGCATTATATCCCCTTATATCCGACTTTATCCTATCCCAAGCTGAAGAAGTAAACGTAGGATAGGATAAATTATATCTATCCCGAATTTTATCCCGATTGCCAAACGCAGCCATAAAAGCCTTATTTCTAATCAGAGTATATATCCCTTCAAACCATTTCGACGGTCAGAGGATTTCCTGATGGAATAATATTATCCTTCTAACAAAAAAAGATTTAAAGTAAAAAATAAACGAAGCATGAATTTTCGTGTTACCTAAAGAGGAACGGGAAAAGGCAATACCGCAAAGGGAAAGAACAAATTTTTGCTATTTCCAGTCTGGATAGCGGAACACTTGTCTCCTTGTCCACCTTTTACATCACCTGGAAGCAGCAAAAAGTGTGCTCCGATCAACACCCACCACACCGCCTTCTCCCTCCCTCCCTCTCTCTCTCTCTCTCTCTCTCCTCGTGAACGTGACTGCAACTTCCACTCGCGGCCGCGATCCTGCAAGCTCGAAGGTCCGGAGACGGAGGGAGAATGAGCTTCCAGGACGTCCAGAACGGCGCCCGGCCGGCCCCTTCCCGATCGCAGAGCCCCTCGCAATCGGTGGCCGCCGGGATCTTCCAGATCAACACCGCCGTTGCCGGATTCCGCCGCCTCGTCGATGGCATCGGCACCGCCAAGGACACCCCCGATCACCGCCAGAAACTGTGCGCCTCGCTCCCACCCCCCCCCTCCCCGTCCCCCCCTTCTCTCTCTCTGTGTCGAAGGCAATGCTCACCGGAGAGTTTTTCCGTCGCAGGCACAACGCGAGGCAGAGGATACTGCAGCTGGTGAAGGACACCTCGGCGAAGCTCAAGGCGCTGAGCGAATCCGATCACGACTCCGGAGTCAATGTACGATCGCTTCCGCTTCTTGAACTTTTCGATGTGCGAGCCGGCCTTTTTCTCCCCCTCGTGTTTGTTTTCGCTTCGTGATCCGGTGCGGATTTCGTCTCTCGTGAGATTGTGGAGTTCGATTGAATCGATCCGTGTGCGTTTTCGCTTTTTCCTCAGCCGAGCAAGAAGATAGAAGATGCGAAGCTCGCGAGGGATTTCCAGACCACATTGCAGGAGTTCCAGAAAGTGCAGCAGCTCGCGGCGGAGCGCGAGTCGACTTATGCTCCATCCGGCCCTCCTCCCTCCTCCGCGAAACCGTACGTCGTCTGTTGGGATTGTTGGGCTTGATTGATGGGGAAAAGATGATGGCTTTTTCGTTTCCTTTTTCTTCGTCTCTTTTCTCGGATTCCGTGGGTTTATGTTTTGACTTATTGGGTCTGTGTCGACTGCTTTTCGTGAAACAGTTCCGGGTCTGATGAGCAAGTGGCATCTAGAATGGACCAAGAGTACCAACCTTTTCTTATGGGTCAGAGGAGGTAGGCAATTCGACATTCTGCCAAATTACTTTAATTTTGATTAGCTGAGGTTGGTATAGGTTTGGAATGCCATTTCCATTGAGTCTCGTTCGATGGCTTGTTCCATGTTGGACATTACATGCAGTGCGCATTATATTCTTCGGCAATCTTTCGAGTAGTAGTATTCATGCTGGGAGTGATCAATGCGATCTGCCCTCTGTAATTTATGTTACTTGCAAAGTGTGTCTGTTCTGCTGTCTGCTCAATGCAAGAGAGCCTTGGAAGCTCAATGTGGTCATTTTTCAGCTTTTATTCTGGCATCTCATTGGCTGAACATGATTAATCTTCATTCTAATGAAATGGAAGACAAAAGTCGAGTGTTTTAAAACCATGTCTACGATAAAATAATATCAGTACTTCTATTTCAGACAGGAGGTGGTGCTTTTAGACAATGAAATTGCTTTCAATGAGGCTATGATTGATGAAAGAGACCAAGGTATAAGAGAAGTAGAGGACCAAATTGGACAAGCGAATGAAATATTCAGGGACCTTGCTGTTTTAGTTCATGAGCAGGGCGTGGTAATTGGTAAGATGCCAAAATAACTTGAAGCTATCTGGTTTCCTGTGCTAAATTTCTCCTGGCTCTGTTGATGTTTTTGCTTTGGTTTTTATATGATCACATCTTTCAACATTACAGATGATATTCAATCAAACATTGAGAATTCCTCGGCTGCGACAAAACAAGCGAAAGTTCAACTGGTTAAAGCTTCTAAAAGTACGAAATCCAGAGCCTCATGGGTAAGTATCTAGCTCGACTATCAGATCATGTTTTTCCTTCATTTACCATTGACGATATCGATAGCTGAATAGCAGAAAACATTGTTTGAACTGTCTAAAATAAAAGGCCACAAGAAATTGTCAATTGTAGTTTAAGTTAAATTCATTGTGGTTGTTGTGTCCTTTGCTTTAAGAAAGGATATGTAGTATTAACATTGAATGCAGCTGAGGATGCCACAGCTGTCACTGCTACCTGTAGGCCAGTAACTTGGCTTACCATGATGGCAAAGGCATCGCGCTGCGAATTCATTTGTGTCATATGAAGGTCATTTACAAGGACGCTAATTCTTGTGCTTCCTTTTTTTTTTTGGAGAAGAATAGTTAGAAAAGAATCTGATTGCAAAGAAATGATAAATTCATTCGATTAATTTGGAATTATGACTGTGCAGTTGTCCCTAGTATCTCAGAACACCTAGTTCTTATGGTTACATTATCTGCTACTGTCTAGTTATCTTTAAACAAGTTCTGGAAAATTCTGTGCGAGAGCCCTTTGAGAGAAAACTCTTGGGTACCAAATAATTTGCTTGATCTAAGAAGTGATCTCATGCTCTTCACGAAATGAAGGCAAGGGCTAGGGCAGAAGTGATCTCATGCTCTTCACGAAATGAAGGCAAAGGCTGCCCTAGCCCAAGTTTGCTGGGCATCTTGGGAACCGAGTCTTTGGTCCTCTCAGGCTCTGTAAATCTTTACCCCTTAACCTCAACCTAATTGTTGATCCCTTTCGGCATATGACTTGTCAACTTAGGCTTTCTACATAGCCGGAAAGACACCTCTTGACCAGAAACCTATTGAAGAAAGAATTGGGTTCAGGCTTATTAGGTGAGCTTACCTATATATGGAGAAGGATGATACACTAGAAGAAGTCATGCATCAACTAACCCTTGTATTTATCATCACAATTTTTTATCACCACCTCTTGCAACTTAATCTTAGTCTTTGGAGCCACATGTGTAATTAGTATCCAATAGAAACAGAAGGTAGAGGATGTGGCTTGAGGACCAATAAGCCTATTTGTTTTTAGATATTTTTCATGGATGCAGTGGTTCCACATGATCATAGAATAATTTTTGACTCTTAATATCCTTTGTTGAGTTCTGAGAATGTTACATGGTGACTCTTTGAGTAGGAGGTGTAATATCTCCTCTGAAAGGTTTGGGCTGTTTCTTCTATAGTTTACTAAAAGCGTTTTCTTAATATTTTCCGTATATTACTGAGTTTTTTCTTTGTTATTTTGGCAGTGTTGGTGGTTGTTGGGAATCTTTGTGGTGGCTGTGATCATCTTCGTCCTTGTCCTCATCCTCTAGCTTTGCGAGTATATTAGGCCCGTTGGGGTGACACTGCTAGATTATTTCTTCTCGATTGGTACAAGTTTTGATGGTCTCCATATCATAGATGATTTTAGCGTGCATAAGCGTGAAACAGTGTTGTTGTGCTTTTCTCTTTATTGATCCTTTTGGTTTCTTCATTCGGTTTTGGCTGGGTTTTCTTGATTCTCTCTCTCTCTTTTTTTTTTTTTTTTTTTGGCCCCTGGAACGTTGTTGTAACTGATCAGATACTGTTCTCCTGATTGGTGTGCTTTGGATGATAAATACATATGGTCCTTTCCTTTTGGCTATTCAATAGACTTAAACTAGATCTATATGAGGTCGATTACTGTGTTCTTCTCTGAGTGGAAGTATGTTTTGGTATGTTCCATACACAAGGAAGGGCTCTGGAACTTACAGCCCGGAAAGTGTGTTCTCCTCAAAAATAAATTTGAGGGTAGCGTGTGTACGTGTGGGGGTGTGTGAGAGTGAGTGAGAGAGAGAGCTCTTTATTGTGGTCCAGGCTACTTAAAAAGGCACACAAGGACGAATATCCATCATTGGTGGGCTTCTCCTCTCTGCTTAACCAAGGAGAGTTCTTGCTACCATGAGATGTCAGAGCAACTTGTCGCTCTTGCTGGATAGTTTCTGTTGGCGTTATGGATTCCCATTAAATCAGGGTGAAAAATCTCTGTGGGGGTGCAATGAAAATCCCCGGTTTATAGAGAAATGGCAAGCCTCCTTAGCTTTGAGTTAATCGTCGCAAACTGAACAAGGAGGGAAGAATCAAAGTAGTCGAGGTTCCTTTTGTCCTTGAGATGTGCATTGGTTGAGACTTCAATATGATCGACAATTAGGCCTTGTAATCAAATAATCTAAATTTATGAACGGATCGAGATCTTCGCAAAAGTCAACTTTCTATCCTGGGAAACATTTCCTCGAAGTTGCATTACAGGAGAAGAATGGAGCACATTACTCCTGTACTATGTACATATCAACCTGTGGTATGAAGTATAAATTGGGGTTGCAAATACCATTCCTTTTACCCTTGCTCATCAGGAAAAATGAATATTAGTGGTGCCATAATTTTTGTATACACTTGCTACTAAGTGTCATTACTTTTGAAAAAAATGTTCACTTGAGTGGCCTTGACGATTTCCTTTGTTGGAAAATCTGACACGGTGTTCATTTAATAGGAAATTATCTGACGTGACTTGCCGATGAAATGACATCATTAAGATCATATAGAAAGTTATCGTATAGCGCTTTCCTTGCCCCAAATTGATGACTTGAGGCTATATTGGGTTCCAATCGAAAACCGTAGACCCCATTTTCATATGCAAATAAAAGAGTTGCATGTCCATGAGAAAGTCAGCTTCTGAAATTTGCAATGGAGAGCTGACGCTGATAAGCTACCTTTTCATGCTCACAACTCTTTTTGCGGACATGGCAACCTTATGTGCGGAGACACACACATTTCATGCTCAGGCGACGAGTGCGTAATTCATCTGCAGTAGTAGAAACATATGGACTTCCTGCAGCAACTTCTACAAATAATTTCACATTCCTGATCACTCAGATCCAGGCAGAATTTGCATCAAGTCATGAAATCTGAGCATGAACCTTCCAAAGAACGAGCTTGAAGGCGTTAATCACCAACAACATTTTGCAGGAAATCAAGGCCTAAATCCTCCTTTCCATTACCATAAAAAACACAAGGCTTGCCATCTGCCTGGCACAGGAACCTCCAATTCTATATTTGATGCGGTGTTGTTTGAGGGCCAGGCTGCCACATCGTTTGGTCCTTTTTTCACTTTAGACTTATTTCTCTTTAGAAAAAAGCTATGCGGAATATTTCAAAATAAAATCCATGACCGTTTTTCTTTTTTAAAAAAATTATGACACTTGAGTGATTGATCGAAATATTATGACAGCTATGCGGAATATTTCAAAATAAAATCCATGAACGTTTTTCTTTTTTAGAAAAATTATGACACTTAAGTGATTGATTGAAATATTATCACATCAAGATGAGTATTGTCTAAAAGTTATGACACTGCTACTTTTCTTTTTCTCTTACTATTCTTTGTTATCTTCAACAGCCTAAGGGAGACTAGAACCTACCTTGCAACTTCATGGAAATTCATCCGGCAATGCAAACACATACACATAAACAAATTCCTAGGTATTGGGGCTATCTTATTACCAATAACCTAGACTTAAAGCCCTTCGAAGTTTCTCTTTCTTTTCCCCACATAAATTCGTGGAGCCTCCAACGTCATATGGCTTCTATGTAGGCCAAAAAGCCGCGAGCCCTCTATTATATATACTCCTTATTATTGCTTCAAGTGTGTCCCCCTTCTCCCTCTTCTCCATCTAAAGGTTTGACAGATTGGCCAAGAATGTGTCTCCATCAAGAACTAGTAAGAATCCAAGAGGACTCGACCTTGCCTGAACTCTCTCCCTCAATGCTCCTCGCCTTGTTCGCTTTTAGCTGCCGTCCTTTCTAATTCCTTATGGAGCTTGATGCCTCGGAATTGTTTGCTCGAAGAACCAAACAAGTCCTTCCTGGGACTTGAAACCTTAAATGTCCATGAGTCGTTGAAATGCAGAGTTGTTTTGGCTTCCCTTGGGCTTTACCTAAAATTTGGTGAAAACTCTTGGGCTTTCAGTGACGTTTTTCTGGTTTTGTTTACAACTGCACATTTTTTTTTTTTTTATTATGACAATTCTTCCACTTCCCCTCTGTACATCAGCTTTCTTTTCGGATTGCTGTTGTGGAAAAGTTTGCGAACTTGTGATGGCATAAATATTTTCATCGGACTGTGGGAAGATTCATGTACGCTTCTCCATTAACTTTACAGTTCAAACTTTCCATCAACTTCAGCAATGGAGAAGATTAGTTTTTCCGTTAGTTTTATGCTTTTGCCGAATTGGGTTTCAGACATTATAAATAACCATGCGCATGTTGCTGTCCTTTTGCTCTTGAGTTTTGTACGATATTGTTGCCACTTCCAAAGAAACACAATCGAAAGGATGCCATCGTATGTGTTTTCTGACTACTGAAAAATCATCTTCAACCATAGGCACCTGAGGTATTGTGCGTTAAACTGTAGCAAATTACATTTTCTGCTATCTTCCTTCTCTTTTCATCTTGGTATTTTCAGCTGGCTTCAACTCGATATTCTTCTGTATTGCCTTTTCTTTGAGAGTTGCTAAGTTTCTTTTTGTGTTTGTGATTGGTCAGTATTCTGCATAGTTTTTTATGAAAAAGAGAGACTATCCATGGATTATTTTCTTGTATTTTTGAGTGAAACAAGAAAGGGGAGGCTTGTGGGGGAAGTTCATACATGATCTAGTTCTCTCTCTCCATCTGAATGCACGATTTGTGTCTTTCGAAGCTTCTTTTCTGCTTCACCAGCAGAGTCGACATTAGCCTTGTACCAGGAGGAAATCCATGTATATACGCATGGTTTCACAGGTCTTTAAAGCAACTCACAATATGCGTATAGTCCTGTTACCAAACATGGAGTAAGATCGAGGGAGGCATGGTCGTGAGGAGTTGCTTCAGCATCTTTCTCCCAGGATTTTGGATCAACTAGACACTACTATTCTTGCAACGTTTATATGAGTCTGTTTGGTTTGCTCTCTCTCTCTCTCTCTCTCTCTCTCTCTCTCTCGAATCACTCTTTGGTGCTAAATCCTGTCATGTCAAGTAAATTGTGACTTAAGCTGATATGCCTTCTACTCGGCCCATTTTCGTAATGCTTTGAGGTCTTGATTCGCCATTGTGCCTGTCTTGTACCAATGAATTTGAGCCATTTTTTTTGGACAATATCGAGTCATCATTGTTTAGAGTGATTCTACAAGACCAGACTAAGTACCATTAAAAGAGACCTCCAACGGATTTCACACATTATATATCATCTAAAGAAACATTTGAGGACATCTTTCTGCATTGCGATTGTTTTTCATATAGGATCATCATTCATGGAGTCTCTATACCATTTAATTTCAATATGATGTCAGACAGAATTGTCGAAGTGACAATGTATGTTAAATCACACCATGTGCGAAAAATAATTACATCCCTATATGCATTTACAAGATGTTCGGAGTTTGTCCTAATTTAGTGGGTTTGGATAAAACAGCTCCTAAGCTGTAGCCAGAGACAACGAACGGAACAAAGATCGCCTCTTGAGATAAGCGGGGAAGTAGTATCGTACTATTTCATATAATTTTAGAAACATCTCCTGATTACAATGTTCACTGGTTTTATTCGATCTTGTTAGGTCCTCACAGTCAGCTGATTAAGCATTCAAGTATACCCCAGAACTCATCGATCCCCAGCATTGAAGGATCGAGCCAATTAGGAATTTCTTACATTGGACTTGGAGCAATAACCGCTTTCCATTTCAAGCCTACAAAATAATCTGAATGAAACAAAAAGAACTATACTGACCAACCGTGGATTTAGACTCAGGTACTTTGTGGCAGCTATTTGAATTTTCATCACACATAAACAACACATCCATGTTAAGCAAAGGCAGCTCTTCACCAGCAATGTTATTAAGGTTACATAAACTACAGGGAATCTCACATTCTTTTTGACTAATTGTAAGACAATTAAGCACTGTTGGTGTCGACGTTTGTATTTGCTACATTCATCGACCAATCAATTTTCCCTTTTCTTCTTGCAGATAAAATCATGTACAGCCCTAGAAGTATTGACAGGATCATTTGGTCAAGAAAGGTACATATTGGCCCAAAGAGACGCCAAGGGCTCAAGAGAGGACAGAATGTCTTATCCCATCAGAGATGTTCCAAACTACGTCAGTCCAGAGTGAGTTTTCTTCAAGCCTTTGTCTTTTCTTTTTATTGTTTAACGAACCCTTTTCTCGAAGAAACCAAGAAAAACGTTTTCTAGGTTTTCCCACTTCTGTACAGAAGTGAAACTTGGAGCGAATGTTGTACTGATGTACTGCTGTAAATTGTTATTCCTTTCTGGCAAATCAATCATGTCCCGCTAATTTTCTCGAGTTTAATCAATTCATGTCCTCCTTTGCCTTTCCTGTCCACATCACTGAATAAACTATAATATTCACCGGCTCCATTTCTTTTCTTTTCTTTGGATTAACTTAGCACGTCCACGCCAGTTTAGCATCTTTAGACGGCACATGGTCAATGGGTGCGTTTGGGAAGATTTTTGGGGAAAGTCCTTGAGAAAATATAAAGATACTTGAGTCAAAGGAGTTTTTCAAAATGCAAATTGTGTTTAGTAAATAGTATTTGTGAAAGTCCATTGTGAAGTATGTTTGAGCAAAATAGTATTTAGATAAATTAAATTTGCAAAATGCTTTTGTTATTAAAAAAAATGGAAAAAATGAGAGTTGGCCGGCCAAGGGCTTTGCCGGTTACCGCTGGCGAAGGGTAGGCGGTCCGGCGAGGGGGAGGCGGCGCTGTGAAGGGTAGGTTGTCCGGCAAGGGGAGGCGGAGCGGCGAAGGGCGGCGTTCGGCTAGCATCATCGTGTGGAGGACACGGCTCGGCGAGGGTCGCAGCGACCGAGATCTCGCGAGCTGGGTCGCCGCGATCAAATCGAGCGGCACCGGCAACCTCCGCACGGAGGTCGCGGCGCGGCGGGTTACGATCGGGTCGTTGCAACCCTCGTCGGACGGTTGCCTCGACCCGCCGCGCCGCGACCTCCATGCGGAGGTTGCCGGTGCCGCTCGATCTGATCGCAGCGACCTAGCTAGCGAGATCTCGGTTGCCACGACCCTCGCCTAGCCGTCGTGCAACCCACCGCGCCGCGGAGGTCGCCGACGCTCGCGATTTGGTCTCCGCGACCCAGATCTGCTCACGATCTGGGTTGCCGGCGTCCTCCGCGCTGTGACCCTCGTCGGAGGGTCATGGGACCCTAGCCGGACCACCTGCCCTTCGCCGCACCGCTTGCCCTTCGCCGGACCACCTGCCTTTCGCCGGCGCTTGCTCGCTGATGCTGGCCGTGTTCTCTCAGTAGAGAGAAGGGAAGGATGAAGATGATGAACAGTAGTCGGGGTAAAGCCGAAAAAACGAAAAATTAACAAGGACAATTTCGGAAGAAAAACTTATTATCCTCAAAGCCAGCATGCCGAGAATGCCCAAGGCAGCCCCCAACCTGCCTTGGGCTTTCAGCCTTAGCAAGGCTTTGCCTTTGGCAAAGGCAAGTGAAAAAAATTTGCCAAACACTCAATATTTGGCCCAAAGACCTTTAGCCCCTCAAGGATCCTTGGGAAAGCTGTTCCCAAACGGAGCCAATATCACGTTGAGAAATATAATTTTTATAAGTCAATGTCAAGGAGTAGAAACTTTTTAGGCCAGTATCCGCATGAATATTCGACTTATTCTGTTGCAGAGTATGTGTGTTCCCCACCCAACTTTTGAATTTCATGAATTGGAAATAATTGTCTCAGTCCTCAGTAATTTAATGATACTTACCTGTACAACAACTGATTTACCTCATATGATAACTATAACTTTGCTTGGTGAGGGCTCAATTACAAGTAAAGAGCAATCACGTGCCTCTCAAATGTCATATCCAACGCAAACCACTAATTCGATACCTCAACATGCGTGTATTTTTGGATTTATTAAATGTGAAAATGATGCAAAATTTCACCTACGATCATTGAATTATAGTGCACTTTGCAATCAAGCTATCGAACTTCAATTTTCTTTTTCTCGATTAGGTTAATATGGCGCTTTGGTGACATCACATCACCGTCATATCATCTTCGGTTCTACGCAAGATGCTTCGTTAGTTTTTTGTTTTGCTTTCACCAGGGTTTGATCGCTGATGGAATGTCTGGACCCCCAACCCCCTCGCCATCAGACCGAGATGCTGGTGGTAAGATTACTCGTTAGTTGTTCACAGAAAAAAAAATTGTCAATGGTTAGGCTTGATTGGCAATAATCTTATCAAATTAATCGACACCTTCTCCCCATTATCTTCCGATTGGCTCTTCTGTAACATCGGAGGGACTCCATGAAATTGCAGAGACTACGAGCGCTCGAGCCCCTCCACTCTCATGCTCTCTTCTTCGCGGAATCGAGCCACTCCCTTCGTCCATCGACTCGTCTGGTCCGCACTGGCATCACCCTCATCAAGCAATGCGACTCCTTGACGTCCCTAAAGGCCGTCCGTGCCTCCATGCTCCGATCCCACCTCCACTTCCTCACCGACATCGTCGCCAAGCACACGTCTCTGTGTTGGAGAAATCTTTCCAGAATATTTTGAAGTTGACAAAACATTTCTATCAATCTAGTCCGGATACCGAGCGGTTTAAAGTCGAAGACTTTGTATTCACCAAGACTCAAGACTCAAGACTCAAGACTCAAGACTATTCTCACCGAGTCTTTCTAATCCAGTGACGAAGGAAATCCAAAGCCGAAGTATATGGTTGAGGATTCGATCCTATCCTCTGGAAAAGATCCCTTGGTTGGATAAATATTTCGGATTCTTTTATTGTTATCTAGATCGATTGAAGATCCGATGGTCGACGAAATATTCTTGGAATGTTCTATTCTTGGAAACCAAGATCCTGATTGTATGGGCGAACAGGATTGATGGGCTATCATCAGGTTCCTTAAATAGCTCGGATGATCTTCTTAATTGATTCCGTCCAACGGGTAGATTGGAGGAATTCCTTTGGTAAGTGCCAACGGCTATGATGGCATAAATGAGTATAAAAGGAAGACGTTCTAGTTGTTTTAAGAATGTGATCGATAGAAAAATTCAGTCGAAGAACCTTGATTGTTAGTCGATACGGTTCGAGCGAAATTGTATACACAGAGAGTGTTTATACTTGGTGACACCTTGAGCGAGTGTGGTAGATCATCTACACCTAGAAATCAAGGAAGATCAACACCGTAACATCTCTTTGTTCATAGTGGAATCCAGCCAATTGGCTGTCGGTGCGAGAAAAGAGTGGACGTAGGCTTGAATCAAGCCGAACCACTATAAACCGCGTGTTCAATTCTCTCTTTCCTTTACTCAGTCTTACGATTGATTTTTAATTATTGCAAATCCTTCAACTGTCTAAGTATTGTGCAATCTTCAAGAAAATTTTTATATACCTATTCACCCCCTCTAGGTACTCGTACTAGCTATATCAATTGGTATCAGAGCTCGTGTTCTTACTTTATTTGAAGTGTTTTACTTCGAGTAAAAGATCCATGGCTAGTATGCTAGCACCAGGGCTGGTGGAAGGGCAAAGCAATACCAGACCACCCTACTTTGATGGAAAGGATTACAACATCCGGAAAATCAAGATGAAAGCTTTTCTACGGTCAAAGGATCCTCCGGAATGGGATGTTGTGGAAAGAGGAATTACTCCTACCGCGCATCGCATCCGAAAGAGGGAAAGAAACTGTTGATATCGGAATGTCTCAAGAAGAGATAAACAAGAGACAAGCACTCGATGCAAAAGCAATTTACTCTTTATATTGTGCTTTGTCACCAACCGAATATAACATAATATCTTCTTGTGTTACAGCAAAAGAAGTCTCGGGGACAGATTACATATCACTTATGAAGGGACAGACCGAGTGAAGGAGACCAGAATTAACATTCTCCTTGGTCAATATGAAGCTTTCAAAATGAAACCAGGAGAATCTATAACTGACATGTTTAGCCGTTTTACAGATATTGTCAATGGCCTTGAAAATCAAGGACAGAAAATTTCTAATCCTATGAAGGTGAACAAGCTACTGCATGGACTCTCTAAGGATTGGAATCATATAAAGACTTCAATAAGAGAGACGCAAAGAATTATGCCATTATCTGTAGACGGGCTGATTGGAACTCTTCAGTCTTACGAAGTGGAACGAATTAATGAAGACGAAGATCCAAGAGGTAAGAAATCCATTGCATTAAAATCTAATGATGATTCCGATGATACAGACTCAAGAAGATCGGACGATGAGGAGCTTGCTCTAATGATTAGAAGGTTAGAAAGCTGAATAGAAAAGGAAGAAGGTTCAACTCAAGGAAACAAAGTCTTCGGAAATAGCAAACCAAGTTTGTTGATAATGAAGAACCAAACAAAGATGTAGTTTGCTTCGAATGTAAGAAAAAGGGACACATCAGACCCAATTGTCCTCTCCTGAAGAAGAAGAGAGGAAAAGCTGAAAAGTCTAGAAAAGCTCTCAAAGCCGAAACCTGGAGCGATACAGAGTGTGAAGAGGGTGACGAGGAATATGCCAATCGTGTCCGATGGCACAATCGACTCGACTGGATCGACTCTCGACAATGAATTTGAGGTAAGTGATTATAAAATCCCTGTCAAAGTCTCTAAATACATTGATGAACTATGTTTTAGTCTTAAGACTTCTCTCAAAAAGATTTCCGAACTTAAAAAGGAAAACTCAGTTTTAAAACAAAAGGAAAATATTTTAGAAGAAAAAGTGAAAAGTTTAGATTTGAATGTTTCTACTCTTAAAGAGAATGAAGATAAACTTTCAAAAGAAAATGCTTTCTTAAAAACTGACTTATCAAATATTTCAAAGAAATTTTCAATAGGGTCTGAAAAACTTGAAAAAGTTCTTTCAGTCAAAGACCTTACTTCAATAAGTCTGGTCTAGGTATGACAGCAGTAAACGATCCCCTTGATTGATTTTCCGAAAGTAAAAGAAAGAATTAAGAAAAGACCATCGAGAGAGGCTTACAAAAATCATTTCAAGAAAGTTTTTGTAAAGTCTCGTAGGTCGAAATGCTCTAAGGTGTTCAAAGTGTAACGGGTCGGGATCATTTTGAAAAAGAGTGTCCTATGGTTTGGAAGCCTATTAAGAAAGTATGGCTTAATAATACTCATTCGACTAACGCCAAAGGACCCAAGAAAATTTGGGTATCAAAGAAAGCTTAAGACTCTCTTTTGAATGCAGGTCTTTGTCAAAAAGAAGGTAAAGTGGTATCTTGACAGCGGATGCTCAAGACACATGACAGGAGACTCAAATTGCTTCATAAAGCTTATTCAAGTAAATGGTGGAAAAGTTTCATTTGGAGGAAACAGCAAAGGAAGCATTGTGGGATTTGGAACTGTGAAAATTGGAAATCTCACAATAAGCAATGTCTCTCTAGTGGAAGGACTCAACTACAATCTTCTCAAAGCATTAGCCAATTGTGTGATACTGGTTTCAAGATCTCCTTTCAAGAAGGCATATGTTCTGGAATTGGTAAAGACTCAACTCAGTCTTTCATGGGTCGAAGGCATGGAAATATCTAGCTCCTTGATGTAAAACCAAATGAAGCACAATGTCTAATCTCAATTCAAGATGAAGCAGTCTTATGGCACAGAAAGCTTGGCCATGTCAACATGAAGCAATTAGCCAAAATCTCATCAAAGAAGCTTGTTCGAGGTCTACCTAAATTGCCATACCAAAAGTCTGATTCATGCACTCCATGCATTCGGGAAAGCAGGTAAGAAATTCATTTAAGCCAATAAATCATGTCTCTACTAATCATGTACTACAGTTGCTTCATATGGATCTCTTTGGACCAACAAGAACCCAGAGCATTGGAGGTAAGAAATATTGTCTAGTAATTGTGGACGATTACTCTCGCTTTACCTGGGTATATTTTCTTGCAAGTAAGTCAGAAACCTTTTCGTACTTTGAGAAGTTTGCTAAAAATGTTCAAAATGAAAAAGGATGTGCAATCTCAAGTATAAGAACAGATCATGGAAGTGAATTTGAAAATCAAGATTTTACGAAATTTTGTGATAAATTTGGTTTTAATCATATGTTTTCCTCTCCATATACTCCAGAGCAAAATGGAGTTGTGGAAAGAAAGAATAGATCTCTTCAAGAAATGGCTAGAACACTTTTAATTGAAAGTAAAATTTCTTCACGATTTTGGGCTGAAGTGTTTCAACAGCATGCTATATTATAAATAGAGTCTTTCTAAGACCTATTTTAGAGAAAACCCCTATGAATTGTTCAAAGGTAAGAAGCCTATTGTTTCATACTTTCATGTGTTTGGTTGCAAATGCTTTATTTTGAAAAATGCAAATGATCGAGTTGGTAAGTTTGAAGAAAGATCAGATGAAGGCATCTTCCTTGGATACTCTACATCAAGCAAAGCCTACAGAGTCTATAACAAGAAAAGCCAGTCGGTGGAGGAATCAATGAATGTCAAATTCCAAGACTCAACACAAGTTGAATCCAATCGACTCAATATGAGGAGTCCGAACCGCTCCGACCTTTCAACATTTACAACTCAAGAAGCATCTCGACTCTGAAGTCCAACATCAAGATGCTCATGAAGATTCAAATAAAGAAAGAGATCATCAACCAGGCAAATCAACCAAGAATCGGAAGCATAAATCCAGTCATCCCAAAGATCTCATTATTGGCGAAATCAATGAAGGAATCCGCACCAGATCAAAAAGGCGTGAAGAATCTAGTGCCTGTGGCTCTCATTTTTGAAATTGAACCAAAAAGCATAGAAGAAGCTTTATCGATGAAAGTTGGATCGAAGCTATGCAAGAAGAACTCAAACAGTTCAACATCAATGATGTATGGGAATTGACATCTAAACCAAAAGGTAAAACTGTTATTGGAGCCAAATGGGTATTCAGGAACAAGATGAATGAAGAAGGAAAAGTAGTACGAAACAAAGCAAGACTCGTGGCCAAAAGATATACGCAAGAAGAAGGAATAGACTATGATGAGACTTACGCACCGTAGCAAGGTTAGAAGCTATTCGACTATTACTTGCGTTTGCTTGTTAAAAAAATTTCAGGTTATTCCAAATGGACGTCAAAAGTGCGTTCCTAAATGGATTTATCCATGAGGAAGTTTATGTGAAACAACCACCTGGGTTTGAAGACCCAAAGAAGCCGACTCGTCTTCGGGGACCGAAAAAGGCCTTGTATGGTTTAAAGCAAGCACCTAGAGCTTGGTACGACAGACTAAGTAAGTTTTTATTACAGAATGGTTTTGTCAAAGGTAAAGTAGATACTACTTTGTTTATCAAAAAGGAAAATAAAAGCTTTTTATTTGTTCAAATATATGTGGACGATATTATTTTTGGATCACCTAATGAAAGTCTATGCAAGAAATTTTCTAAGTCTATGCAAGATGAGTTTGAAATGAGTATGATGGGAGAGTTAACATTCTTTCGTGGACTCCAAGTGAAACAAATGAAGGAAGGAACTTTTATTCATCAAGAAAAATATGCAAATGATCTTGTCAAAAGGTTTGGATTGGAAAAGTGCAAAAAGACCGACATACCAATGTCATGTTCTCGAAGATAGACAAGGATGAAGAAGGGAAGAAAGTAGATCAAAAGCTGTACAGGAGCATGATCGGTTCACTTCTTTATCTTACCGCTTCTAGACCTGATATTTTGTTAAGTATTTGCATCTGTGCTAGGTTTCAATTAGATCCTAGAGAATCACATCTCAGTGCCGTGAAACGTATTATCAAATACATTGCCTCATCTTCAAGCATCGATCTTTGGTATCCAAAGAGGGGAGACTTTAATCTTATAGGATACTCGATGCAGATCTGGCCGGTTGCGTAGTCGATAGAAAGAGCACTTCGGAACTTGTCAACCGCTTGGAAACAGGATAGTGTCTTGGTTTTCGAGGAAGCAAAGCACTGTAGCTCTCTCAACGACAGAAGCAGAGTATGTAGCTCTTGGAAGCTGCTGTTCGCAAATTCTATGGATAAAACAACAGCTACAAGACTTTGGGATTGAAGACTCATGCACAGAAATTAGATGTGACAACACCAAGGCGATCAATCTCACCAAAAATCCAATCCTTCATTCAAGAGCAAAGCATATTGAGATTCGACATCACTTCATTAGAGATCATATTCAAAATGGAGAAATCTCGATTCAATTTGTTGATTCAAAGAGTCAACTAGCGGATATATTCACAAAGCCTTTGGAGAAAAATCAATTCAATTTTATCCGTTCAAGACTCAACATTTTGAAGCTTGAAGAAGTTAAAGTCTAGAGACTCACCAACTCTAAGACTCTAATCTCTCAAACTTTAAATCCTTAGACTCAGACATTCATGGCTATAGACTGTAAGTTGCTATTTTATCTAAAAGGTACGAATTCTCATTTAGTTATTTTATCTAAACTCGAAAAGGTACGATCTTTCGTTCAGTTATTCTATAATCCGTGTGAAATTCGAAATCTTGTCTTTTTAAAAGGATTAATTTTGGTAGTTGTTGATTTTGAAAAGAAGTGTTCGTACACTTTCCTTGTGCCGATTGAACTTCCCTTTTCAAAACTAAGTTATATATATACAGTTTTTCTTTGCCCAATCTTCAAAACCCTAAAAGGCACTCTCCTCCCGATCCTATTTCTATTTCTTGTTCATCTTCGAGAAAGTGGTCATCTTTTCTTGGGAAAGCAAGTGAAGGAACCTTCCAAACGACAAAGAAAGATGTCTTCTTCAAGGAAATCATCAAGAATCGCAAGCAAGGGACCACAAAGAATGGAGAAGGGACCGACTCACTTCGATCTCACTGAGGAAGAAGACTTATCAAGTCAGCGACAAAGTCCGATTCGCTCTCATCCACGTCATTCAACGCCTCCCCGCCCCACAAGGTGCAAGTCAACATCCGGAAGAAGAGATAATCGAGGATGCCGACCCAAGAAGAGTCCAAAAACCCTCCTTTATCTATAATCTTTATCGTGCATTGAAAAGCACCGGTACTCCATTGAAATATATAGATGACTTCCTTAAGGACAAAAATTATGGGAATGAGTATCTTTTTTCTGCGGAAAATGGAGGAATTGGGAGTTGCTCCGAAAGGAAAAAAGAGGACGCACTTGCGAACATTCCAAGTGATCCTCGTATGCCAAGACAAAATTTAATTGAAGGGAACGATGATGATAGAATGTTCCTTGAATTCCAACCGAGAATGGGAGTGGCAGCAAAGATGAAGGGAAATCGGATGGATTTGTTCAAATCCAAGGATCAGGAAAATGTGTATTTCAGGTTGTTGAAAAGAGGGGTGATAAACCCTAGAAGTGTCGATTTTGACTTCCTGGACGCCATCAACATGAACTTAAGAGAGAAGTTGAATTTGCTTCAACTTGAGAATTTTTGCTCGACTCTACGGACGGGTATGCTCAATCGACCGCTTATTTCTATTCAAATCTTAGCTTTTTGGATGCGAATAGAATTTCATTCAGATGTACGAGACCAAGTCTACGTGGTAGATGTGAATATGTTGGCGGACATAGTTGGAGTTGAACGAGGACGTTATCTACCAATCAAAGTCTCACTGCTCGTACTACTCGGAACTTGTCAAAGATAGGGACACAGAGAAGAAAATTACCTATTCCAGGATAAATGCCATCAACATTGTGCTTCATAAGATTGTGATCAACTGTCTCAGATCGAAGTCTACGTCAAAGACTTCCGTGTCTCTTTCTGAAGCAAAGTTGATGTACGCGATCAACTCGGACGGAAGTTCTCTCTCCCGCACACTATTCTCTTCCATATGTACAGAGCAATGTCGAAAGACAAAGGACAATTGCCTTATCCTGGTCCGGTGACCAAGATCTTCGTACACATGAATATTGAACCGCCACAAACACTTTGTGTTCGACCGTGTGATAAGATGGTGGTAGGTTTGAAGATGTTAACGAAGATGCGTCTGCAAGAACTTTCCAAGGCAATGGAGAAATTTCGAGTGAAATCTCCAGTTCAGTCTCCGCTTCAAAGAGAAAAGGAAAGGAGGCCATTGGTGCCCCATCGAAAAAGAAGAAAAGAACTCTCATCCTGGAGGATGAAGATGAAGAGGATGAAGATCCTACTATCTGTGCTTTAACAAGAACTAGACGTTCTGTGCCTCAACCGACAGAACTTCAGAAGAAACAGAGAGAAGAAGAAGAGCAAACCAAGAGCAGAGAAGAAGAAGAGCAGAGAGAGAAGGAGAAAGAAGCTGAAGAAGAGATAGAAGGAGAGAAAGAAAAGTCTGCAGCTGAATCTGGAGAGAAGGGAAATCAAGAGCATGATCATCACTCTTCCCCTTTCGATGTCCTAGAGACAGGGGAGTTGGCGAGCAAGAAAGGTCCACACCTCATGCTGCCGATAGTGAAGGTCCAAGACAATCTCCAGCAGATCCGAAGAAGTTCAGGTGTCTCAATTGCCCGAAGAAGGTCATGATACGTCGACTCCAAATCTGCAGGATTATATAGAAGCTCCATCGCCTCGCATTTACTCCATCTCGAGAAAGCTCATGCCAAGCATTACGACGGACAACTCAGCAGATTTTCGTTGTATTCTTGACATTCTTATGGAAATGCGGGGACAAATATATGCTCGGATCGTGAGGTTCAAACCATCAAGAATGCTGGACAAGCGTCTTCGGTTACCCTTGAGGACAAAATGAAAGACCTCGCTCCGCAACTTCAAGCTAATGCCAAAGGAGAGGAGGTAGCTCAACTAAGGGAAGACTTGAAGAGGCTAGAAGGCATAGTCCATCAATGGGAGATTTCCGATCGTGCGCATTCCCAAGCAGACATGACTCCTTTCTCACTCTTTTTAATGATGACAAAAAGGGGGAGAACCAATTTGAACCAACAACTTTCACCATCTTTTTTTTTTAAAAAAAAAAACTTTAACTTTTGTGGTTATGTTTACTTTTGAGTATGACTTGAGAACTTGGGTGTGAATTTAAATTTGACTGAATTGGCTGTGGATTTTGATGCTTGACTGGTTGCATTTATATCAAGTGTTGTTATATGGTATTACTCATGAAAGACTAACCAATTTTCTCGTGGATGCAGAGTCTGGTTGCTTTATTAATCTTTTTGAGTTAGCCATATTGCTTGAGAAATGTTTTTGCAGGTCAAAGTTGTTCAAATCTACAAGAAAGTTTTGTCACCATCAAAAAGAGGGAGATTGTTGGAGAAATCTTTCCAGAATATTTTGAAGCTGACAAAACATTTCTATCGCCTAGTCTCGGATACCGACAGTTTAAAGTCTGAAGACTTTGTATTCACCAAACTCAAGACTCAAGACTCAAGACTCAAGACTCAAGACTATTCTCACTGACAGTCTTTCTAATCCAGTGACGAAGGAAATCCAAAGCCGAAGTATATGGTTGAGGATTCGATCCTATCCTCTCGGAAAAGATCCCTTGGTTGGATAAATATTTCGGATTCTTTTATTGTTATCTAGATCGATTGAAGATCCGATGGTCGACGAAATATTCTTGGAATGTTCTATTCTTGGAAACCAAGATCCCGATTGTATGGGCGAACAGGATTGATGGGCTATCATCGTGTTCCTTAAATAGCTCGGATGATCTTCTTAATTGATTCCGTCCAACGGGTAGATTGGAGGAATTCCTTTGGTAAGTGCCAACGGCTATGATGGCATAAATGAGTATAAAAGGAAGACGTTCTAGTTGTTTTAAGAATGTGATCGATAGAAAAATTCCAGAGTCTGAAGAACCTTGATTGTTAGTCGATACGATTCGAGCGAAATTGTATACAGAGAGTGTTTATACTTGGTGACACCTTGAGCGAGTGTGGTAGATCATCTACACCTAGAAATCAAGGAAGATCAACACCGTAACATCTCTTTGTTCATAGTGGAATCCAGCCAATTGGCTGTCGGTGCGTAAGAGTGGACGTAGGCTTGAATCAAGCCGAACCACTATAAACCGCGTGTTCAATTCTCTCTTTCCTTTACTCAGTCTTACGATTGATTTTTAATTATTGCAAATCCTTCAACTGTCTAAGTATTGTGCAATCTTCAAGAAAATTTTTATATACCTATTCACCCCCCTCTAGGTACTCGTACTAGCTATATCACTCTGAACTCCCTTTTCGTGCACACCAGCTTGTCCTCATCCTCTAGCGTCGAAGCATGTTAGGCAGTCAAGGTGCGATACTGCTAGGTTATTTCTTCACTGTTGGTACAAGTTTTGCTGCTACTCATCATAGATGAGTTTAGCGTGCATAAACGTGGAACAGTGCTATTGTTCTTTTCTATTTATTGATCCTTTTGAATTCTTCATTCGGTTCTAGTGGGGTTCTCTTGTTTCTCTTTCGTATGACTGACTGGATATTATTCTCCTGAGTGGCACGCTTTGAGGGGACGATACAGATTGCCCTTTGGATTTTGCTATTCAATATATTTAACTAGATCCATATGAGGTCAATCGTGTGTTCTTTTCTTCAAGTGGAAGTATGTTATTGTTGGAAATTGTGATCCATTTTCTAGAATTTCCTAGAGTTGCTAAACTTCTAGAATTCCCTAGATGAATTTTCTAGAAAAAAGAAGAAAACATTTTGAAAGAAGAAAAGTTCAGCATGTAAGAGATGCCTAGAAAAGTCTAGCATTCAAGAGAAGACTAGAATCTTCTAAGGCGGTGACTCACGCCTATAAATAGGCATGTAAGTTCATCATTTAAGGTGTGTGAGGGGAAACCCTCCACCTTGTGTGTGGTGGGAAAACCTCCACCGTGAGAGGTCTTAGACCTCCACCAATCTCCATCAAACTATTTCCTTCAACTATTATAAAATTATTTTATCCAACTAATGAAATTATTTCCCATATCACATGTTCTTTATCCTTTAATTATCCTACTTTGTCCCTTGTCCATCATCTACAAACTATACCATACACTTGCACATGTCACTAACCAAAAACTGTAACTACTACCAAAACCATGCTTTCACACGCACACATCCAAAAAGATTCTGGAAGAAAGAGAAAAATGTAGAAGCATATGTGTAGATCTCTTTAGAAGAAGAGAGGATAAACTACAATCTAGAACTCTCTAGATTAAGCCTAAGTAGACAACATTCTACACAAATTTAGAATGTTGGTAGAGCACCCTATAAATAGGAAAGAGGGGAGAGCATAGTAGAACAACAAATGTAAGAGGCTGAGAGGAGCATGAGATAATACTCCATATCTTGAAGCTCCTCCACCAATACTTCTTTCAACTATTGTAAAATTATTTTATCCAACTAATGAAACTATTTCCCATATCCCATGTTCTTTGTCCTTCAATTATCCTAATTTATCCCTTGTCCATCCACTACAAATTATATCATACACTTGCACACAACATCATTAACAAAAAACTATAACTAATACCAAAACCATGCTTCCGTACACAACACGCACATCCAAAATTTTTAACAGTTATGTTCTGTTCTAGACCCAAGCAGGGGCTCTGGAAATTACAGCCCGGAAAATGTACATGGTCGGAAATAGGAAGCATGGGCACTCTAGCTTTGAGGGTTGTGCATGCATGCGTCCGTGCGCAAGCGCGTGCGTGGGAGGAAGAGAGAGAGAGAGAGAGAAAGAGATGAGCTTTGTGGTGGTTTAGTCTAATTAAAACGGTGCATTTTGGTGGAAAAATCATTGGGTAGCCTTCTCCTTTCTACTTAACCAAGGAAAGCTCTTGCTACCAATGAGATTTCAAAGCAACATGTCACTCTTACAGGGAAAAGTACCAAAAAATTCATAAAACTATTACATTCGTATAAATTCATTTATAACTTTTTGATTGTACTATTTGAATCATAAACTTTTCGATCGTGTCATTTAAATCATTAATCTTTTGACAATTTTTTAAATTTAGTTAATCTAGCCAATTTTGACTAGAAATCGCTGATATGAATGTCAGCCATCTTGCGCAGCACGGCCTACACCGATGTGGCCAATTTAATTTTTCGTCCTAACTATGGGTTGACGAGGTTGCTGGCCACAGGCAAGACCTTTGTGACCTCGTTGGCCACGGGCATGGCCATTGCCCAAACCCAAGAGAGGGCTGCAACAACCTTGCATGGATCTTAGCGAGCGTGAAGAGGCCCTTGCCTTTGGCTAGCGAGGGCCACAGTGCCCTTGCTTAGATTAGGCGAGAATTGCTGGCTCTCGCCTATGGCTGATGATGGTCAATTGGTGTCCTTGCTAGCCTAGGGTTGTGAAAAAAACAAAGAAAGAAAAGAAAAGAAAAAGAAGAAATATTAATAACTCTGTTTGCGTTAGCATCAATTGTGCTACGTAAGACAGTCGGTGTCTATTCTAACCAAAATTGATTAGATAGACTAAAATGACAAACCGTTATAATGTTTAGGACTTAATTGATACAATTGAAAGGTTAATGACTGAACTGACATTAGCGTTATATGTTTAGGACTTTTTTGACATTTTTCCCCTTCGGTTACAATTGAATGGTACGAAAAATCTCGGTGGGGCACAATGAAAACCACCGTGTGTCTGTCCTTTAGAGAAATCGCAAGCGGGGCACAATGAAAACCGCCGTGTGTCTGTCCTTTAGAGAAATCGCAAGCTTCCTTTGGTTGGATTTAAACGTGGCAAACTGAACAATGATGGAAGAAATAAAGTGATTGGTTGAGACTTCAATGTGATTGGCAGTCAGGCAGTGGAATCAAACAAAGAAATCTTCATGAATGGATGGAGATGGTCGCAAATGTCAACTTTCTATCTTGGAAAACATTTCCTCAAAAGTTGCATCACAGGAATGAAAGAGAGCACATTATTGCTGTCCTATATACATGACAACAGGTCGGCCACAAGTCCTAAATCTTATATATGAAATACAATTGGGTCCTAAGTCTTTCACTGGGTTCAATCAAATCCCAAACCTTTATCAAAAAGTGCAATTGAGTCCTAAATATTTCAATTGATTCAATTAAATCTTTGTGAAAAAAAATGCAATTGAGTCCTCCAATTATCTTGAAAGGTGCAATTCAAGGATACCATATAAGCATTTTTTTTTTTTTAAGTGACAATTGACAATTTTAGATACCATTCATCAAAAGAAAGTGACTGCACTTTGTGAAAAAAGATTTATGACTTAATTGAACCAATGAAAATGCTTAGAACTTGATTGCATTATACATTTAAGATCTAAGATTCTTTTGTAAATTTCCCCCAACCTTTGGTATGTAGTGTAAATTGGATTGTAAGTACCATTCCTTGAACTCTGGCTATTCTTTGTTATCTCCAACAACCTAGGGGCACTAAAACCTAGATTGCAACTTCAACTTCATGCAAATTCTTTTGACAATGCAAACATACACACCCAAACAATCCCTAGGTATTAGTAATGCTATGTTATTTCAAATAGTCTAGAGTTGAAGCCCTTGAAGTTTCTCTTTCTTTGCCCCCACATAAGATTGTGAAGCATCCAATGTTATTTGGCTTCTATTTAGTTAAAAAGCGGCGAGCCCTCAACTATATATACTACTTTTTATTGCTTCAAATGTCCCCATTCTCTCTCTTCTCCATCTCAAGGTTTCCCATGTTGGCCAGGAAAGCTCATCATATCAAGGACAAAGCGAGAATCCACGGGCACTCGACCTTGCCTGAACTCTCTCCCTCAAGGCTCCTTGCCTTGTTCTCTTAGCCGTCGTCCTTTCTACTTCCTTACTGTGGCTGATACCTCTGAATTGTTTACTCGAAGAACAAAAGGGGTCCTTCCTAGGACTTGAAATCTTGCAAATCCATGAGTTATTAAAATGCAGAGTTGTTTTTGGAGAAGATTGGTTTTATGCTTTTGTCAAATTAGGTTTGAGATATCATAAATCACCATGCACGTGTTGCTGTCCTTTTGCTCTTCAGTTTTCTAAAAAGCTGTTGCGAACTACCGTGGAAATACAATTTAAACGATGCCATCTCATGCGTTTCTGATTACCATAAAACTCTTTTGAACCAAAGCAACCTGAGGTATTCTGCCTTAAACTGTGGCAAATTACATTTTTTGTTGTCTTCCTTTTCTTTTCATTTTGATATTTTTCAGGTGTCCTTGATTATTTGCAAGAGACAACGCCAAAGCAAAATTGCTATTAATTGCACTTTAAAGGGTGCCTTCTTCTGCAATGCCTTATCTTTTGGCATTGCCAAGTGTCTTTTGGTATTTTGATTGGTAAGTATTCCGTCCATTTTTTTATTAAAAAGAGAGATTATCTATGGATAATTTTCTCGTATTTTAGAGAGAACAAGAAAAGGGAAGCTTGAGGTGGAGCGTTCACACAAGGTCTAGTTCTCTCTTTCCACCTTAATCCATGGCTCGTGTCTCTTGAAGCTTCTTTTCTTCTTCGCCACCTGAGAGGACATAAGCCTTGTCCCAGGAGGAAACCCATGCTTATATACGCGGCGTCACAAGTTGTCAATGCATCTCGTGATGTCCGGATAATCCTATTATGATGCATGGAGTAGGATTGAGGGAGCCACAGTTGTGAGTTGGTTCGGCATCTTTCTAAATTACTGTATATGCAAGCAAGTCTACTTGGATTGCTCTCTCTCTCTCTCTCTCTCTCTCTCTCTCTCTCTCTTTGGGTTTGCCATGGTGCCTGTCTTGTACATTTGAATTTGAGCTATTTTTTTGGAACAATGTCAAGTCATTACTGTTAAAGAGTGGTTATACTATACCAGATTAAGTACAATTCAAGAACTATTGGAACTGCCACAGGTTTTCACACGTTAGACACCATTTGAGCACACATTTGACATATTTTGCATGGTGATTGTTTTGTGTATCAGATCTTTTTCAGTGTGATGACAGACCATGTTGAAGGAACAATATATATCAATTGTACTGCTTATGAGAAATAAATACATCCCTATAACCGTTTCAAGATGTTCGTAGTTCGTCCTAGTATAGTAGGCTAAAAATAACACAATCCATAAGCTGTGGCTGGGCACGATGCACACAACAAGGATTGCCTCATCCGAGATAAGCAGGCAAGTAGTCCTAATGTTGTTTTGTTTGAGTTTGAGATATCTCCTAATTACAGTGTCTACTGATTTTATTCGATCTCGTTAGGTCCTCCAATCAGCTGATTAAGCTTTCACGTTACCCCAGAAGTCATCAATCCCCAGCATCGAAGGATTGAGCAAATCGTGACCTTCTTAGATTAGACTTGGAGCAATTTTGAGAAATGACTGCTCTCCATTTCAACTCTGCAAAATGATCAGCATGAAACAAGATGCATTGCACCTACTACCCATGGATTTAGACTCTGGTAGTGTGGGAGTTACTTTGATTTTCATTCTGTACATAAGCAACGCATCCATGTTAAGCGAAGGCATCTACCACAACATAGTTATAAAGATCACGTAAACTACAGTGAATCTCACGCTCTTTTGACCTAATTGCAAGATAATCAAGCATCATCTGGGGTTGACGTTTACATCTTTAACGCCATCGACCAATTTACTTTCTATATCCTTCTTGCAGATAAAAAATAGTACAACCCGAGGAGCATTGACAGGATTATTTGGTCAAGAAAGATAGAGATTGGCCCAAAGAGACACCAAGGGTTCAAGAGAAGACATAATGTCTCATACCATCAGAGATTTTCCAAAATATACATCAGTCCAGACAGAGTTTTCTTCAAGTCTTTTGTCTTTTCTTTTATTGTTTAACGAACCCTTTTCTTGGGGTGAACAAGTGCACGTGAAGAAACCAAGAAACATGTCTTCTAGGTTTTTCCACACTTGAACGGAAGCATAAACTTGGACTTAAGTTGTTGTACTTCTACAGATCCTTATTCCTTTTTGGCTAATTAATTAAACCACATTAATCTCTTGAAATAAGTAATTAATGCTCTCCTTTGCTTTCCATCATCACTAAATAAGATAGAATATTCGTCAGTTCCATTTTTTTCTTTTCTTTTGACAAGCTTAACACGTCTACGCCAATTTAGCATCTTAGAAGACACATTGGTCATGGTCAATATCACTCTGAGAGAGAGAGAGAGAGAGAGAGAGAGAGAGAGAGAGAGAGAGAGAGAGAGAGAGAGAGAGAGAGAGAGAGAGAGAGAGAGTTTTAACGAGTCAACGACCAAGGAATAGATGCTGAGTTTTAGGAACAGAGAAGCTGTGCCTTTCTTTAGCCGTATCCATATCTATATTCTCAATTTTTTAGGCCAGTAGACGAGTTCTTTACCCAACTTTCAAATTTCATGGATTGAAAGTATTCGCTCAATATTTGTAATTTCATGATACTTATATAACTGATTTATTTCTTAGGATAATTCTAATTTCAAGTACCTCTCAATGGTCCTATTTGGCGACTGATTCGACACCTTATCACACATATCCTTGGATTTATTGAACTTTCCATAATCATATGTGCTTTTTTCTTTCTTTTAGATTTTTGGGATTGATGCACTTTGATCACAATCTGATCAAATTTGCGAGCAAATCATGTTCCGGTGCATACAAGATGTTGATATGGCACACGTAGCCCGACGTTAGCAAGAAAGAAGGAAGAAATCAGAGCGATACCACTACACCTTACCATCCATTTGGCAAGGGCCGTGCGGCCCTCGCCCATCAGAATGGGGGTCCAAGTGGCTATCGCCTGGTGCGCATGAGGGCCGCACGAACTTCTCGATTAGGCTGAAGAACAGCTCAACTGACATTACATCGTTGCCATGCTACGTCAGATTTTTGACAAAAGAAAAGTTGTCCAAAATTGGATAGGAATGCATCAATTGTATAAAGAAAACAGAGAAAAGTTCAACGCCTTGAATAATTGAAATTTGAGTTTAGTGAATGGTTTCCAATTGCATTTGCTTGTTAATGGGGAAAATTACAAAAAAAAAAAAAAGTTCTAAACTTATTATACTTGTATCAATTTAGTCATAAATATTTTAATTGTGTTAATTGAGTCTTAAACCTTTTGATGGTTTATTAATGTAGTCCATCTAGCCAATTTTTATCGTGGATGTTGGTATCCTACGTAACATGGCCATGTAAGCAAGGGCTCTGGAACTTAGAGCTTGGAATATGTAATCTTGTCAAATAAAAGTGTTGGGAAACAAATTCCTAAAAATCAATTAGATACTCAAATGACCAAATACCAAAAACAAATGCGGAAACATGCTTGGAAACATGTAACACTGATCGAAGGCATATCATGGAGTTGGACATACCTTGATTGCCACAGATTAAGTACCGTCAGCAGTTTTTGAGGAATTCTTTAAAGCCTTGGAGTTTGTTTGTCGAGAGAGCGTGTACTGTTTCATGGGGAGAAAACAGAGAAAATGTATTTCTCTTCTTAAACCATAACTGTTCTAATAATCCCCATTTTACTTTTTTATTTTATATATATTATAGTAACTGTACTCTTTTTTGCGCCATTCACTTATGGGTCGGATTTTGGCCCAACATGGGTGGACGGGCTTAAGTTGGCCATTCAAATAAAAACTCATAAAAAAGAATTACAAGTACTTTACCATCTAGGGTCGTTCTCGCATCCGTGTGTGCGCGTGTGGCGAGAGAGACATTGAGCGAGCGAGCTAGCTCTGTGGTGATCTAGACTAATTAGAAAGGCGCATTTCGACGGAAAAATCATTGGGTAGCCTTCTCCTTTCTACTTAATCAAGGACAGCTCTTGCCACCAATGAGATCTCAAAGCAACATGCCATAGGCATTTTGGTTCCCATCGCGTAGGATGAAAAATCTCTGTGGGCGGCCATGAAAACCATCTGTTTGTCCTCGAGAGAAATCGCAAGCTTCCTTAGCTTTGATTTAATCGTGGCAAGCTGGACAAGGATGGAAGAAACAAAGTAGAAAACGTTCCTCTTGTCCCGGAGATGCACATTGGTTAAGGCTTCAATGTGATTGGCTGTCAGGCAGTGGAATCCAACAAAAGAAATGTATCAACGAACCGAGATGGTCGCAAATGTCAATTTTCTATCTTGGGAAATATTTCCACAAAAGTTGCATCACATGGAAAAAAGAGAGCACATCATTTCTGTCTTATTTACACAGAAAATCTTTCCGTTGGTTCAATCAAATCCCAAATATTTACGGAGAAGTGCAATGAAAAGCTTTAATTTTGCCTCAATTTTTATTGACAAACTATAATTAAGTCTAAAAATTATCCTACATAAGACTTTTTGGGTGATATGAAGGCAATTTTTGGTATTGTTAATCGAAAGGAATTGATCGCACTTTTTAAACAAGGCTCATGACATAATTGAATTAGTTAAAAGGTTCAGGACTTAATTACACAAGGTATAAGACTGTCTACGCAATTTCTCACAAAACTTGGTGTGTAATATAAATTGGGCTGTGAATAATATTCCTTTTACCCTTGCTATTCTTTGTCATCTTGAACTGCCTAGACCTGCCTTGAAACTTCAACTTCAAGGAAATTCGTCTGACAATGCAAACACGCGCGCGCACACAGAAGGAATTGCTAGGAATTGAGGCTAAGGCTTCTCTTTCTTTTCCCCACATAAAACTGTGGAGCATCCAATGTCTATTTGACTTCTGTGCTGGTTGAAAGGCCGCGAGCCCTCTTCTATTTATATTCTCCTTTCCATTGCTTCAAGTATCGCCCTTCTCTCTCTCTCTCTCTCTCTCTCTCCCCCCACCATCTGCAAGTATTGGCCAAGAAAGTTTGTTTATCAGGAACTAGCGAGAATCCAAGAGCACTCGACCTTGCCTGAACTCTCTCCCTCAAGCCCTCCTTATCGAGTTTGATAACTCAGAAATGGTGACTCAAAGAATCAAACAAGTCCTTCCCGGGACTTGAAATCTTACAAAGCCATGAATTATTCAAATGTGGAGATGTTTTGTATTTCCCTTATCCGAATTTAGTGAAATATCTTGAGGGTCCTTTCAGTGACTCTTTTCCGGTTTTATTTGCAACTGAATGTATCTTCTTCTTTTCATGACAATTTTTCCACTTCCACTATGTTCATCATCTGTCTTTTCCCGTTGCTTTTGTGCAGAAGTGTTCGTAGTTTTGATAGCATATATATTTTCGGTGCATTGTGAGAAGATTCATGGACGCTTCTCCATTTACTTTACAGTTCAAACTTTCCATCGCCTTCTGTGGTAGATAAGATTAGTTCTTCCATTTGTTTTATGCTTTTGCTGAAATGGGTTCGAGGCATCATAAATCACCATGCACATGTTGCTGTCCTTTTGCTCTTCAGTTTTCTGAAAACTAGCCCATTTAAAAGATGCCATCGTATGCATCTTCTGACAACTGAAAAATGAGACCAAAGGCACCTGATGTACTATGGATTTAACTGTGGCAAATTAAATTTTCTGCCGTCTTCCCTTTCTTTTCATCTTGATTTCCTTCTGTATTGCCTTTTCTTTATGCGTTACTATGTGTCTCTTGAAGTTTGTGATCGGAAAGTGTTCTGTATAGCTTTTGATGAAAAGTAGAGATTATCTTTGGATTATTTTCCCATATTTCCAAGTAAAACAAGAAAGGGGAGGCTTGGGGGAGAAGTTCAGCCAAGATCTAGTTCTCTCTTTCCACCTTAATCCATGGTCCATGTCACTTGAAGCTTCTTTTCTGGTTCACCACCTGAGCCAACATTGGCCTTGTACCAGGAGGAAATCCATGTATATATACACGGTTTTGCAAGTCGTAAAGCATCTCGCAATATGCGCATATTCCTGCTACCATGCATGGAGTAAGATTGAGGAACGCATCATTGGTACGGCATCTTTCTACCACGATTTTGGATCGACGAGACACTACTGTATTTGCAAGCTGTATATGAGTCTGGTTGGATTGCTCTCTCTCTCTCTCTCTCCCTCTCTCTCTCACGATTCACTCTTTGGTGCTCAATCCCGTCAGCGTTAAGTAAACTGAGAGTTAAGCAGATATGCCATTGACTCGGCCCACTTTTGTAATGCTTTAAGGTCTTGGTTTGTCATTGTGATTGTCTTATTCCAATCAATTTGAGCAATTTTTTGAGTCGTTATTGTTTAGAGTAATTTTACTACACCAGACTATCAATTCAAGAAGTACTGAGACCACCATTGGGCTTCACACATTAGATGCCACTTAAAGAAACATATTTTGAGAACATATTTGCATATCAGATCATTCAGTCTCTATACGATATGTTTCCACTATGACGATGGACAAAATTGTCGAGCAATATAATATATCAATCACACCATAGGTGAAGAATAAATACATATCTTAATGCATTTACAAGTGTTCGGACCCATCATGCAAGGCTTGGACAACACAATTCACGGCTTGTAACCAGATATGACAAACAGAACAAAGATCACCTCATCTGAGGTAAGCAGGCAAGTAGTCCTGATACTATCTCATTTGATTTTCAAAACATCTACTAATTGCACTGTTTACTGGTTTTGTTCGATCTCATTAGGTCCTCATGGTCAGCTGATAAGAATTCAGGTACACCCCAGAACTCATCAATCCCTGGCATCAAAGGATCAAGCCAACCATGAACTTCTTATAGCGGACATGGAGCAATTTTGAAAAAATAACTGCTCTCCTTCAGCAATCTGCAAAATAATCTACATGAAACAAACTGCACTGCACCTTGGAACTGCACATTCAGACCCGGGTAGTTCTCATTCTGTACATACAGAACACATCCATGATAGGGAAAGGCAACTCTCACCAGCAATGCTATTAAGGTTAATAAACTACAGGGATCTCCTGTTCATTTTTTGCAAATTGCAAAATAATTGAGCATCATCCGGTGTCGACCAATTTATTTTCCATTTTCTTGTTGCAGTCATGCACAACCAAAGGAGTCTGGGTGGGGTTACCTGGTCAAGAAAGGTACAGATTGGCCCAAAGAGACATTAAGGGTTCAAGAGAAGACAGAATGTCCCATACCATCAGAGATCTTCCAAACTACATCAGTCCGGACAGACTTTTCTTCAAGCCTCTGTCATTTCGTCTATTGTTTTAACGAGCCCTTCTTCTTGGGTTGAACAAGCGCGTTTGAAGAAACCAAGGAACATGTCTTCTTGGTTTTTCCACTTGTGCAGAAGTATAATTTTGGCGCGAACTCCTTGTGCTGCTATAGATCCTTATTCCTTCTTGGCTAATTACTTAGACCACACTAAATTTCTTGAGCTCACTAAATTAATGTTCTCCTTTGTTTTTCAATCATCACAAAATAAAATAGAATATATACCAGTTTTTTTTTTTTTATCAACTTAACGCGTCCGCCCCAGTTTAGCGTCTTAAGAAGACATATTGATCAATATCACTGGAAGAGAGAGAATTTTAGTGAGTCAACGACAAGGGTATAAATACTCGAGTTTCAGGAAGTGGGAAGCTGTTTCTTTCTTTAATCACATTCATATGAACGTCTCGATTTTTTAGGCCAGTGTCGTGTATGCATTCGCTTTGTTTTGTGGAAGAGTATATGTGTTCTTCACACAACTTTCAAATTTCATGGATTGAGAGATATCTCAATCCTTAGTAATTTCGCGATACTAGTTTATAAGATGACATATTTTTTTCTTAGGTTAAGTTTACCTGTTTGTAGTGTAGCCTTGACTATTAATAGAGAGTTAACATGTACCCCTAAATTGCTGAATTCAAAGCTAGACTGCTAATTCGACACCTAAACATGCACATATCCTTGGATTTACTAAAGTTTCGAATGATGGGAAATTTCGTGTACGGTCATTGAACAAGGGCTCACTTTGCAATGTAGCTATCAGACTTTGATTTCTACTCAAACTCATTAGAGTTATTAGATTTTTGCAATTGATGCATTTTAACCAAAAATTTGGTCAATTTTTTTTTAGCAAATCTTCGTTTGAGCATTCCGATTCACACAAGATGATGATGTAGCATGCATAGTATGACACTGACTAGGAAAGAGAAAAATCCAAAATGATGTCGCTAGGACCTTACTATTCATCTAGCAAGGGTTGTGTGGCCCTCGCCCATCATGTCGAGGGTCTATGTGACTCTCATCTTGTGCACATGAGGGCTTTATGACCCCCATCGACTGATTGTGGTCTCTCACAGTAGATGAAGGGCCGCAACGCTAAGGCTAGGTGGATAAGGAGTCACGAGGTTGGAATCCTCTTCTTTTATATCCCCCCTTTTCCCTAGAAGGCTGATGCAGCCTTCAACTGACGTCACATCATCACCGTGTTAACTTGTTAAGCAGGGTTCTACGTTAGTTTTTGATAGAAAAACTTGTCACCACCACCTTGGTAGAAGCGATGGTTTGGGCTCTCTCTCCCTCACGAAGGGGAGGAGTTCGAATTCCCTCACAGTCGCTTGGAGTCTTAAGTGGGACGCCGGGAGTGGTGAGTCCTCTCGCTTACGTGTCCCCCTTGGTTTACTCGCCGGCTACGGGATGTATGGGATTCCTGGGTCACAAAAAAAAAAAAAAACTTGTCGAAATTTGGTTAAAGTGCATAAATTGGCAAGGAAACGAAAAGTTCCATGCCTTGGAAAATTGAAATCAAAGTTTAGTAATATAATTGCAAATTGCACTAGGTTTTTGAACAATATGGATTTTTTTTTGTTAAAATAACATTTCATTCATTTCCATGGATATATAAAAGAGAAAAAACTCTAAATAATAAGAGGAATTATTAGAATAAAGTTAGGAGGGGAAAAGTGTTAAAAAAAAGTCATAAACCTTTTGCATTTGTGTCAATTTAGTTCTAAATCTTTTTTTGGTGCTAATTAAGTCCTAAACCCTTTTACGTTGTGCTAATTTAGTCATTTCCAATCAATTTTGATCGGATTTTGCTGATTAGACGCCGGCTGGTTGACGTGACCTGATCGGTGCTAACGTAGATAACTTTTAATAATATTTTAATATTTTCGTATTTTTTTTTCTTTTTCCCTCTCCTCCTTCTTCCTTCCTTCGGTTGTCGACCTCGCCGATCGCCAGAGGCGACGGTTGGCGAGGTTGAGGTCAACTCGCCGGCCACCTCGCCGTGGCCACCCTCGAGGCACGGGCGCAAGGGTGAGCCCCGCTAGCTTGGCGCAAGGTTGCCCTCACGGCCTGGGCGGGCTCGAGTTGACCTTGCGTTGGGCTGGCGAGGCTCACCCTTGTTGGCCATGGGCGAGGCTCAACCCTCACTAGATCCGGCGAGGGCGAGCCTCGTCGCCCGTGCCTCGAGGGTGGCCTCGCACCGGGCTGGTGAGGCTCGCCCTTGCCAACCAAGGGAGGCTTGACCCTCGCCAGATTTGGCGAGGGCGAGCCTCACGCCCAGCACGAGGCCGCCCTCACGGCCATTGGCGAGGTGGTCGGCAAGGTCGACCTTGACCTTGTTGGCCTTCGCCTCTGGCCGATCACCAAGGTCTAGCGATCGGCTGGAGGAAGAAGGAAGAGAAAGAAAATAGACAAAGATAAAGATAAAGATAAAATAAAATAAAATTCAAAAATTCAAAAATATTAAAATATTATTAAAAGTTATCCATGTTAGCGCCGATCAAGCCACGTAAGTCGGCTAACATCCAGTTAGCAAAATCCGGTCAAAATTGACCGAAATGATTGAACTGGCATAACGGAAAAATGTTTAGGATTTAATTGGCACCAAAAAAAGGTTTAGGACTAAATTGACACAAATGTAAAGGGTTGAGGACTTTTTAAACACTTTTCCCAAGTTGGGAGTCATCTGCTCAAAGTGTAGATTTGAGATTTATTCAAATCAAAATTGGTGGCCGATTATCAAATTTCCATTCATTACTACAGTTTTGCCTTTCGGCGGTGCATGCCTAAGTTTGGTGTTCCTAACACCATTGCCATTTAAAGAAACAAGGTTGAATGAGCATAGGTTTTATACTTACAAGAGGAAAAATTTCACAAAACTCCTCCGATCTCCTTTGAAATTGGACTTGTACAACAATGAAACTCAAGGGAAGCGAAAACGGGAGAGAGAAGCTTTTAGATTAAAAAACGCTCCATAAAGCAGAAGGAAAAGCAACAAAAAGAAAAGAAAAGAAAAGAAAAAATAAGATAACGAATAACCAAATCAGCAAAAAAGGAAAAAGTAAGGGGAGGGAGAGATTTGGCTCAAACCCTTCGGTCCAATGGAGGTTGAAGAAGAGAACTATGTGAAAATTAGAGGGAGAAGAGGAAATCCTAAGGGAGAGAGATGATCTTTTAAATATTGTGGTTGAAAATGTAAAATCTTTGTATCAAATTAATGGGAAAATTGTTCAAAAAGTCCTACATTCATTGCATTTTTGCTTATTTAATCTTAAATATTTTAATTTTACTAATTGAATCCTAAACGTTTTCAGCTTTTGCCAATTGAATTCATTCGGTCAATTTTAACTAGAATTTGGTGATGAAGATGTCAGCTATGCCACCACCGCACTGAGTGGCATTGCCGGCTTTAGGCTTTCTCCCCCTCACAAAGAGGAGAAGTTCGAATCCCCAGCACGTCGCAGGTGAACTTACCCGCTTCACGAGAGTGGTGGGTTTCTTCGTGGGCCCCAAGGTTTGATCACCGGCTATTGACTTACGGGTTTCCCTGAGTCATCAAATATATATATATATATACACACATGTTAGTTATGCCATGTAGGATAACTGATACCAATGTGAATAATTTTTAATAATTTTTTGAAATTTTTGTGATTTTTTCCTATTATTTGTATTTTTTTTCTAGCTTTTGGAGTTAGGGCCAATGACCCTCGCTAGCCACAGGTGATGGCTAACTCACCCTTAGCAGTGGCCAAGGAGGGTCGGGTGGCTACCTTCACTAGCCCTAACTTCAAATCCTAAAAAAAAAAAAAAAAAAAACAAAGAAAAGGAGCAGAAGAAGAAAGAAATCATAAAAATTCAAAAAAACCATTTAAACATGTTTACGTTAGCGTTGATCATGTCACGTAGGGGTGTGTAACCAAATCAGTTCTATTCAAAAACCGGATTGGACCAACCTAAAAACAGGTCTAGAATCGATTCCCATTATAATCAGTCTAGGAATAGGTTCTAAATTTTTGGAACCGGTTGCAACCGATCTAAGAACAAGTTCCAAGTGAATATTCACTCTAGAATAGGACCGAACCACCCTATTTTGGAACCAATTTCGGATTTGGTTTTGTAAGCTAAAAAGTCAAAACCCTAATTTCCTTTTCCCCTAAATTCTAACCTCGGCACTCCTTTGTTCTTTTGTCCTCAGGTCTCTTTGCCAGTCTTTCTTCTTCTCTTAAATTTTTATGGATAAATGGGGAATAGAGTTTTATAATTTATGTTTTATGTTACGTGTTTGAATTTTTTTGTTGTTTATAATGTTACGTGACTAGGTATTCATCTTATGGATTGTTGTTTTTGACGGATTATGATTTCTGTTATTCATCTTTTATTTTGAATCATTTTATTACTCAGCATTTTGTTTTAAAAATTGAACCAAAAAAAAGACAAAAATAAAACAGGTCCTTGGGCATATCTTGGAACCAAATTGAAAAAAACAAAGTAGGTTTTAGGATCCAAAAACTGAGAATCAGTTATATTAGAGTAGGTTTTATGTTCTAACTCTGGAACTTACCTATCTTAAAACCAACCATCTTTGTGCCACGTAGAATAGTTGGGTCCATCTTAATGAATTTCGATTAAAATTGGTTGGATGAACTCAATTGGTGAAAAGTGAAAAATTTAGAACTCATTTAGCAAATTAAAAGGTTTAAAATTGAATTGATAAAAGTATAATAAGTTTAAAATTTTTTTGAATGGTTTTTCCCCCACCTCATCGTCGTCCGATGGCTCTTGCTGTAATATCGGAGGTAGAGACCCCATGCAACTGCAGAGGCTCCGCGCGCTCGAGCCCCTCCACTGCCACTCCCTCTTCTTCGCGGAATCCCAGGCCACCCACTTCGTCCGCCGGCCCGTCGGCCCCGACACCTGCGACGCCGTCGTCAAGCGATGCGGCGGCTCCCTGGCCTCCCTGAAGGCCGTCCACGCCGCCGTGCTCCGCGCCCACCTCCACCTCAACCTCACCTTCCTCACCCACCTCGTCGCCAGGTACGCGTCCCTGGGCTCCCTCCCCCACGCCCGCGCCCTGTTCGCGCTGTCGGCGGAGCCCCCCGACGTCTTCCTCTGGAACGTCGTCGTCCGGGGCTGCGTCGACGGCCTCCGGTACCGCCCCGCCCTGGGTCTATACGCCCGGATGCGGCGGCAGGGCATCGGGCCGGATAATTTCACGTACCCTTTTGTCCTTAAGGCGTGCGGGTGCCTCGGCGATGTGAAGTCCGGGGCTTTGGTCCACCACGACGCGCTGCGATCTGGGTACTGCTCGGACGTGTTCGTGGGCAACTCCCTCGTGGCCATGTACGGGAAGTGCGGGCGCGTGGAGGTTGCCAGGCAGGTGTTTGATAGGATGCCTGAGAGGAACGTCATCTCGTGGAGTTCGATGATCGGTGCGTGTGTGCGAAATGGGTGTTATGAGGATGGGTTGCGCTTGTTTTGGGAGATGTTGGATGGGGGAGTCCGTCCAAACAGGGGAGCTGCGGTGGATGCGATGGCTTGTGTGCACGGGGAAGCTGAGGCTGATGTTGTTTGTAGAGTTGTGAAGGATAATGGACTTGATTCAGATCTCTCCGTCCTACATGCGGCAATGGTTATGTATGCGAGGTGCGGTAGAATTGATGTTGCACGAGCCCTCTTCGATGGGATACATGAGAAAGACTTGGTGTGTTGGTCGTCCATGATTGAGGCTTATGCCAAAGCTGATATGCCATTAAAAGCTTTGGATCTCTTTAGAGAGTTGTTATGCTTGTGTATCTACCCCGATGCAATAACATTACTTAGTGTGCTCCGAGCTTGTTTGGAGTTAGGTTCTTTTTTGCAAGCTTGCACGGTTCATGCAATGATAATTCGCAGATTTTTTGAAAGTCACGTAGAGCTAAATACTTGTATGGTAGATCTCTATGCCAAATGTGGAAATTTAGAGCATGCTAGGAAGTTCTTTGATCGGATGCCTGAGAAGAATTTGATATCTTGGAGTGCTATGATATCTGGATATGCGATGCATGGCCATGGTAGAGAAGTACTCCACATCTTTGATCAGATGAAGTTTTCTGTAAAGCCTGACCACATTGTATTTGTATCAGTTTTGTCGGCCTGTAGCCATTCTGGGTTGCTAAATGAAGGATGGGAGTGCTTTGAATCCATGAGTAGAGATTTTGGGGTCACACCAGTACATGAACATTACGCCTGTATGGTAGACCTATTAGGTCGAGCCGGACATTTGGATGAAGTGGTGGATTTTATTGAGAAAATGCCAATAGAACCTGATGCTGGTGTATGGGGGGCATTGCTTGGAGCATGTCGAATCCATAGGGATGTGGAATGGGCTGAAAAGGCAGCGAAGTTTTTATTTGAACTGGATGCTGAGAACTCTGGTCGTTATGCTGTATTCTCCAACATTTATGCATCGTTAGGAAATAAGGAAGAAGCTGATCAAATAAGAGACCTTATGAAAAGAAGAGAAGTGAGGAAACTTTCAGGCCACTCAATTATAGAAATTGGGAACAAAATCCATACGTTTGTGGCAGGGGACAGATCACATCTGCAAAAAGATGTGATCTATTCAGAATTGGACAAACTAATGGCTAAAACTTGGCTAGAAGGGTATAAGCCAAACTTCCATGAAGCTGAGGAAGAGATTAAAGAAAACATGTAATATGCGCACAGTGAGAAGTTAGCTATCATCTTCGGCATTCTAATCTAGCATCAAGGAGTGTCATACGAAATAGGAAGAGCCTTAGAGTTTATGGCGATTGCCATAATGCTACAGACTTTTCTTCCAAGGTAACTGAATCATAGTGAGTGATGCTCGCAGATAATATCATTTTAAATATGGTTGCTCTTGTGGAGATTACTGGCGATTATATAGAGATCTGACCTTTCAAAAAATCTTTGGATTTACTTCTCTTTTTCAGGCGACATTTCGGATCAAGACTTGTCATTATTTATGATGAGGCAAAGATACTTGAAGTCTTCTGTGGCTGGGACAAATTTATTTGGCTTATCCAAAAGACTTTTTCATGATCTTTTACAATGTGCAGCCCTATGCATCTTATCCTTAATAGCCTACTAAAGATCAGTGAAACTGGAATATTTTCTGCATAGCTTGAACGAGACTTCTTATGTGATCTAATTTGTTGAACTGCATATGTGCTTATCTTGTGATAGTTATCAACTTCAGAGCTCATGGAATCGAGCAATGTATCACTCCATCTTAAAGATCTGAAAACACTGGACTTCTTCATGAAGCTCATGTCTGATCACCCATCAGCTCCTGCAACGATTTCACCATGGTTGGGTCAAACTTGCAACAGAAGTCATAATGACGGGATGGAATTCTGATGGATTCGTCTGATGCGCTCTCATGAAGAAAGTTCAATTTCAGTTGCTGATTGCTTCTTCATGGAATCCCCGTTTGGACAAGTATATGGACAATCGTCTGATGCACTCTGATGAAGAAAGTTCAATTTCAGTTGCTGATGGCTTCTTCATGGAATCCCCATTTGGACAAGTATATGGACAATCACATAATTGGAGTCATTTTGCCAGTTTTGAAGAATTGACTGCATCAAAAGGTTTATTGTGCGGTTCTTAGTTTTCTGAACCTAAAAGATGTTGAAAGGGTTGGATTGAGCCTTGTATCCAGAAAGAGCTATGATCAAAATCTCTTACCGGGCGATCCTGCAGAATTCCATTGGTTCTGCACTTGGTCAACATCATACATCAGCACCACATGATGCATCCTAGGAGTTTAACTATTCCTCTAGTTGCAGAGCATCTTAGAGCATCAATATAGGAATTCCGGTTCCTAGACAGGACCTTGCCTCATCTCCTGAAACATGGCATTGGAGGAACTAATTACTTGCCGCCGGATGCATATCATCTGTGTTCATCACTTGTGATCAGTGGCCCTACTAAGTTCTGGATATGCTAGTAAAGCTGCAGTTCACCATGAATTTGTCTTGATTACCAGTTCGAAATTCAGGGGCGTGGTAATTGTGAGAACCCCACTTTGATTTGTTATGTTATACATACTGGTGGTAATTGTGAGAACCCCACTTTGATTTGTTATGTTATACATACTGATGGTCAATATCTAGACACGGTACTGCTAGATAACCCATTCTTCATTCCTTTTCCAGGAAAAGAAGAAGAAGAAGAAGAAGAAGATAGAAAGTTGCATTATATATATATATATTGGGTGCTTAGAGTCAATGCAAAAGAATACAATGAGAAAATTCAAGATGTGTACATAACGACCATCTCTCTGGCTTTTATTTGTTTCCCAACAAATGTGATGAGATAATACAGAGCAGGAATCTTTCTCTCTCTCTGAGTTTGTGGTTGGAAGTTGCATCCTCAAACAAATGTCATCAAAGCCTTTAGATCCACCGCTTGTTGCGTCGTGAACTGTGGTCACCTCGGAACCATCGGTCCCAGCCAACATCTGCAGGACCCTTCGTCCTAAAGCAAAAACACAATCAGCAGCAAAACCATCAATATGCGAAATCCAACCTGCTGATGAAAATCTGGAAGGATGTCCGTGACATCAATGAAATCAATACTTACACTGGAAGTAGTGGATCCGGAACGGATTCAACGCTTGAAATGAGCCTGCACGGTAATCAAACTTACAGTGAAGTTATAGGGGGAGTCTATGAATGTAATCCATGTCAAGCATATGATGACTCGGAGTTTCTCCTTACTCTTTGCATACAAGAGATGATTCACCTATGGTTTCAAGCTCCTCCAACTCTTCCTGCACCAAGAAAGATCCATGAGGCCGTCTTTCAATTGTGATGCAAGCATCCGGATGGAAACCACACGACCAAAACCACCAGTCCTTTTCTTTCTTGGGCGGAGAAAACAAAGTCTTATCAGTGCGGTACCTGAATGATCGTGATCTGGTTTTGGACTTGTGTTAAGGAAGCAGCCAACCTGTGCTTGCCGATGAAAGCTGTGGGTTCTGCTCTTGGAAGCCGCAACCCTCCTTCTCTCCTTGCTTCACACGGCATCGGAGCCTCAGATTTTGGTGTCTCCATCGCTGGTGAAGCTCTGTCCATCATGTCAAACTCAAAACTCTGTACAAAGAAGAAGGGGGCTTGGATTTGGACTTTTTGTTCATCGTCAAAAGAAAGAGAGAGAGAGAGAGAGAGAGAGAGAGAGAGAAAGAGAGAGAGAACGTGGACCGAGTGTGGCACACGTGATTAAGGCACTAGAGAAAAGTGTGAACGAAGGAGGGGAATTATAAGAATGTGATAAAGAAATGATTAAAGTAGGATTGAGGGGAAAGGGCGTTAGCAGTGGTCAAAAGAAGAATGGGAAAAGGAGGGAGAAAATATTGGGTGGGTTTAACCCAACACGTAGGCATATGGGTAAAACAATCAGCGATCGACACGTGGCTCCACGTAGGCGAGGATGTCAGGCGTTTAAAATTTGCGCGCGCCGCTCGTGGGCCCACCACTCTGACGCTCTCTCTCCTCTGCTCTCCTCTGCGACGCCTGCGCGACCTGTCGATTCGTCCTCTCTCCTCTCTCTCTCTCTCTCCCTTCTCCGTTCCGTTCCGTTACGGAGGAGAGCAAAAAAGTCGCACACTTCTCTTCCCCTCCTCTGCTCTCTCTCTCCATTCTCGCGCACAGCTGCTTCTCTTCCCCTCCTCTGCTCTCTCTCCATTCTCGCCGACGAGCTCTCTCTCTCCATTCTCGACTCCGACGCCCCTCAAGCCGGTTGCCTCCGTCGCCCCCGACGCCGCCTCCTCCTCCGCCCCCGACGCCCTCTCGCGACTCCGACGCCCCCGACTCCGACGCTCCTCAAGGCGGTTGCCTCCGACGCCTCCGACGCCGCCTCCGCCTCCGCCCCCGACGCCCTAGCGCGACTCCGACGCGCCCGACTCCGACACTCCTCAAGGCGGTTGCCTCGGACGCCGACGACGCCGCCTCCGCCTCCGCCTCCGCCTCCGCCCCTCAAGGTCGTGTTGCGGGTCCGCCGGTTGCCTCCGTCGTCCCCGACTCCGACGCCCCTCAAGCCGTTGCCTCCGTCGCCCCCGACTCCGACGCCGACGACGCCGCCTCCGCCCCGACGCCCTTTCGTAATTTTTTCTTTTTATGCTTCTTTCATTAGTCATACAGTTTATGCATCTAATCTGATGTGGTTAAGTGGTAAATTGTGTTTTGGGTGGCTTGTTAACAAGTGAAGCCTGCTATGTGATGAAACTAGGGCATTAGGGCATTTCTAGAACTGATGCTCTTTTCAATATGATGTGGTTTATAACTTTGAAAAATTCTAGCATTTTTAGGTTCTATCAGGGTCTTGCAAGAGCGTTTGAGGCGTTTGAGCTGTCAAAAATTATGACAAAGGCCATTTTCTCCTAATGATTTCAGCTTTCGAGTTGGTTAAAATGCTGTGTCCCACAAAATGCACTAAACTCAGAATTTACAGCTCACTTAGAAGGTGTGCTTAATACTGACTGTTTTGTTCCATTGGGCGTTTGTAGGTCTTAGTACCAAATATGTTAAAAAAAAAAAAATTTTTGGCAACTAGAAGTTCTTATGAAGCTATTCTGCTTTTATCTGTTAATTCTTAAAGTACCAACAGCTTCTGTAGAAATCTCTGTTGTGTTTGCATTAGTGGTAGGTGTAGCCAGTCTCTGTTATTGCCAAGCACCAGTGGCATTCAACTCTTTGTTCAACCACAGTCGGATATACATCTTTTGCTTATTAAAAATTTTGTGCGCATGTTGCCTGAACTGTGATGTTTAATGCCCAGAATATGGATCACAGTCTTGACCTTTTTGCTAATGTTTTAAGTATTATCAACTCCAAACTTTCTATGTTGAGGTTTCTCACCTGCTGCTTCTTCAGTAAATGAATTCCACTTTTGGGGTCTGAATATTATTTTCTTCAATTTATTTATCTCTGCAATCTTGATTTCGATGTTCCTTGCAGGGATTTGGAGCTTTTAGCAGTTCTTTTATGCAATATTGCCAAGTTTTTGGGTGAGGAGTGCTATATAGATCACTATGTTCGTGATTTCCCTATCTGTTCAATAATCTTGGGACGCATAACACTTGGTTGTCCAGAAGATCTCCACCCAATCTGTTCAGATGGCTTGAAAACTGCTTGCTACATGGTTTTAGCTCTGCTGATACCAATGATCTTCCACCTTTAATTTGTAAAGAGGGAAGTTTTGCTGCAAGCCGAGCTAAAAAAATAGTATCTTTTTATAGTTTACTATTCAGTGCCCAGAAGACAGGAGAGAACTGCAAAGTCAAAGTGCACTTTGTGTTTGCAGAAATGTTTCGAGCAGTGCTCTTTTTGGTGTCTTCTTTTCTATGTGAAAAGATGTCCATGCTTGTTGCTTGTTTGAATTGTTCAAATCCACTAATTCTTTTGGTTGTTGCTTGTTGCTTGTGTCAACTATGCAAATTCACCGATTCTTTTGGGTTTTTAATATGCTTATCCTCTGTAATATTTATGTAAGTTGGGCTAATGTAATACACTGATACTACTTGTCAATTTTGTTTTTGTTGATGTTTATTTTGTTGTGCTCCTACACTTTGAATCCTGAAAGGATTGGTGGAGATTTCAAGGAAGAAGTTCAAGTATACTGCTATTCTAGATCTTGATTTCTTTTGTTGACTATTGTGAGATGCGTATTTTGCTGAATCCGTCCATCATGCTTCTCCTTGCTTACAAAATTTTTGTTGCTTGTTTCCCAGGTGCACAGTGGCTTTTTAAGTGCATATGATTCAGTGAGAATAAGAATTTTATCACTCCTCAAACTGGCAATTGGTTTTGTGTAAGTGCTGTTCCTAGAAAAAAATTATAAACTAATCATGCTTGCTCCTCTTAAAAAACCACCAAAGAATTCGGAGAGTTGTAGGCGTTGACCCCATGAACTTGGTTGATATTCTCCTTGAGCATCGCTGTGTGATGGAGTTGAGGTGTATCTTGCATGAGCTGCATTGTGCTCTTTGCAGTAAGTTTTGTGGGTCTGGAGTCACAAAGGGCGTGCATGTTTTTGTTCCTGAAAAGTGTTTATAAACACTTTTTCTGTTTTTTTGTTCCAGGGAACAAAAAAAGAACAGAAACGCGTTTGTTTGCGTTTCTGTTCTTTTTTTGTTTTTTCGTTTCTGGAACAAAATTGAAACAGAAATCAGAAACAACTTTTTGTTGTTTCTCTACTCCAGAAACACTTCTGAGAAACCAAAAAAGAACAGAAGTAAAAAACACAATTGGAACAAAACGGGAACAAAGCGAAGCTCTTCTCCTTCGTGCCCGTGCGAAGCTCCTCTCCCCCGACGCCTCCCCTCTCCGGCGCCTCCCACTCGGGCGGACTCTCCGGCGACTCCCCCCTCCGGCGACTCTCCGGCGCCTCCCCACTCCGCTCACTCCCCGGCTTCGACAGTGGTGCTCCGTCAACCGGCTGAAGCGCGCCCAGTCCAGGTAGGCCCGCTGCTCCTCCATCTCCGTTCGAAGAAGTCGAGCTTGGCGACACCCACGTTCGCCGACCACCGCCGGACGCTCGCTGCAGCTGCTCTGCCGAGCTCGAGCAGCTGTGGTCGCTCGGCAGAGCAGCTCGAGCGAGTGAGGCCGACCCCCAAAGGGAGCCGTCGCCCAGATCTGCTAGATCTGGCCGACGGTTGCTCGCCGGAGCCGCTCTGCTTGCTCGGCAGCTGTTCTGCCGAGCGAGCAAAGCAGCGCAACTCGCTCGAGCGAGCTGCTCTGCTCTCTCGGCAGTTGCTCTGCTCGCTCGGCGCGGCGCAGGCCGTTCGTGCGGAGCTCCGAGCGGCACAGCTCGGTCGTTGCGAGCTCAGAGCAGCTCGCTTGCCCGTGGCTGCTCGGCCGAGCGAGCAGAGCAGCCACACTCGGCCGAGCGAGCAGCGCCGCGAGCTCGGACGAGCGAGCTGCGCCGCCAGCTCGGTCGAGCGAGCTGCTAGCTCGCTCGGAGCGGCGCAGCTCGCTCGTGCCGAGCTCCGAGCGAGGACTTGAATCAGAGTGGCCGCAACTCGAATGTGGAATCTAATGGTGTGGTTTACTGTGGGGATGATCTAAATTGCTGGAGATGAATCAGGGGAATCCAGAGCTTGAGAGAGATGCGAAAAAAAAATTTGGTCAGAGAAAAATCCGTCAAGTTTGCAAGGAAGGTGTTTGATGGAATGACAAAGCTGGACTCTGTCTCCAAGGATTCCCATTCGAGAGAGAGAGAGAGGATTAGCGAGCTTTATCTGGCGGTGAGAGCAAGTTCGAGTTTGAGAGGGCATGATGTTGTCAATTCTAATACAAAAAGCCACTGCTAGGGGCTTGGATGCTGTGTTGTTGAGAGAAAGGCTGTGGAAGAGTTGTGCCACAGAAATGCTGTTATGTACTAATGCTACTGCAGGCAAATAGATGATCGTGAGAGAGGCTATGAATGCTGCGTTTGATGAGGAAATGTCTGCAGATCCTATAGTATTTCAATGTGTCTTAAAGGTTATGTTTTTTTGGCAGAAGTATGGACCTGAGAGGGCTGTTGATACTGCAATCATGGAGGCTAGTTTTGCTGGAGATGAAGTCGGTGCTGCTTTCTAGGTTCTCAGGCCTGTTGTGCAGTTTATGAAATTCAACTTTGCTATGCAGGCGATTGACTACGTTATAAATTCTGCTGCAAATATGAACTACATGTTGGCTGGCAATACATCAATCCCTATATTTTCAAGAGGAGCTGCAGCAGGAGTCAGTGCCCATCATTCCCAAGCCTCGTGAAGACATAGCCATCCCACCTGGAGGAAGCTTTTCTGGATCCGACCTCATTATATCACTCGTCACCCTCAGGATCTATTGGACTCAAGAATGGCTCATGGCGTGCGAAATGAGAGTTGCTCATGAATGGTGTAACATTTCTGGTTTGTCCCTCCAACAAAGTGCTTCCTCATCCTCTGGTTTTTCCAGATTGGCGGTCACTAATTTATTAATGCAGTGTGTTTAGTTGCATTATTTGAATGCGTTGTTGCCAAGGAGTGAATTTTTTGTGTGGTTGCAAATTTAATCGGTGTTTACTCAAAGTCTCCCTTTCAGTTGATATTAATATTATGATGGGATCAACATAAGCATAGAAAAATACACGGTACAAGTGCCCATTATAAGATCGTTGACGCAGGATGGGACCATTGTAATTACTCTACTTAACTCAGCTTCAACAGCCATGCTTTGTGTGGAAATATGAGAGCCATGGTGTGCGGGCTTTTCTTAATGTGCTTCTTCGAGAATGAACTGATAACTCTCTGTATAAGTAGACGTTTCGCAATTTTGTCATCAGAGAGGAGAAAACAAACAATGAAATCGTAGGAAGACAGTATGAGGATTTTTTTTTTAAACCATGTGAAGGATAAAAAAAAAATTATCGCCACATGATTAAATAGTTAGAGCTAACATAGTCTAGCAACTCTCTGATTTAAATCCAAGAGTTGTCATTGTTATGAGGATCTTACTATATTGCTTTTCTTCATATATGTTCACCTCACTGCAATATGGAAGAAAGGATAATCGAGTATAAATTTGCTGGTTGGCTCAAGCTCTTCACAAGCCCGGCTCTCTCAGCTTACCTGCAGTAGTTGCAAACAAAACATGAATAAAGCTTTAGCTTTTTAGGCGTATTTTGTTCTTGTAATGTAAAACTCATATCTACCAACATAGCAACCCTAAATCAATAGATCTAAGTCTTAATAATGGTCTAGCTTCCTGAGGCCTATATGTACGCCAATACAACTCTCAGCACAATCAAATCTGATATGACCAGCTTGGCTTGTTTCCATTATTTTTTAGATCTCCCAACACATACATACGTTCACGCAGGAGAACTATAGAGAAACATCACAAGAATGAATTTAATCCACGTGGGAGAACTATAGAGAAACATTACAAGAATGAATTAACTCTAACACAGTTTCTCTTAGCCTAACAAGTATGTTTTAAATTTGCCTTTATTCACCATGAACAAAATGAAATTAATGAGCATTTCATGAGAATGATAATTCTCATCTCGTTTAAACTTTATTTAGAAAAAAAGCATTTTTTTAAAAAAATTAAAAACAAAAATTTTGTACCGTTTACCAAACGTGTTTCTGTTCTTTTTCTATTCTAGGAACAAAAATTAACTGCAGTTACCAAACGTGTGTTCTTTTTTTATTTCAAGAACAGTTTTTTTTTACACTTACCAAACGCGTTCTTTTGTTCAAAAACGTTTCCGGAACAAAAACACTTTTTTTGTTTTCGCCCGGAACAAAAAAGCAATGTAAACGTTACCAAACGCGTGCCAAAGCCTCGAGGATTAGTGGTCCTGAAGTTGTGAGTGACACCAAGGAGCCCAGAATAAATTCATGTGGATTGGGACTCACCTGACTCACCTAGCAACATTGGTGGTCCAACCATGAATTTTCATAATCAGGTATGTTGTTCTTAGCTTTCCATTTTTATTTACAATTTACTAATTTGGTAAAAAAATTTGTATAGATGCAGCAACCACCATACATCATGCCATCGGGGATTATAAATGGATTTTGCCAATTTCCTAATCGTGTATTGAATAGCTATGTATAGAGTTTAATTGGTGATCAATCAATTTGTATATTTTTCAAGTTACTATGCCTCTTAATAATGATAGAAAACACTTTCTCAAAAGTTAAATAATTATGATAATTTAATTGCATTATGATAAATGGGTCATTTTTTTTTTAATGTAGATGCAATCATCATATATCATGCCGCCAAGCAATTTCAATGGATTTTCTCCATTCACTACTCAGGTATTTATTATGAATCATTTTATTTGTTAGTATTATTTCAACTTTTTGTTACAATTGTAATATTTACTATTAGTAGCTTATTTTTGGATAGATGTTGGAGTACAATAATAGATCTCATGGAACAATTCCGAGTCGGTACAATTTACTTTTCATTGATATGGGATTATTTAAGACATTTATCTAAGCATATTATTTAGATAAATATTAATATATTTGTCATTTTCTTGTACAGGGGTCATCAAACTCTTTTCAACATATTGGGATGAATGAATCGGGAGGCCCCTGTGAAAGCACAGATAATGCACGGTCGCAACATAAATAGCCTAGAGGAACCGTCATATAATATAGTGCTTGTGCTGTTTACAAGTTTAGCAAAAAGGCAGCTAATAGGTCTTGAGCTGGACTCTGCTTGGTATACTCCGCTCCATCCTTGCGTGGTTGTTCCGGATCCAAAGCTCAAGAATATTAGTCTCAAATCCATCCCCAAATGGCCTGAGCGACTGCACTTCACACCTGAGTGCATGTCAGAAATACAAGGAAGAAGCACCGGTGCTTTCAACCACGATGATAGTAAGTGGAAGGTGCGGGCAAAGCACTACAAGAAAGTACTACCTGCACTTGGGACTGATAAAATAAGAAATGTCATGGATATGTACAATGTCTATGGAGGTTTTGCAGCTACTCTGATTGATGATCCATTATGGGTTATGAACGTTGTCTTCTCCTGTAGGGCCAATACTCTTGCTATCAAGCATTTATGTGTGCATTATAATTGTGTACTAATATATTCTTTTGAACATCCAAATCTAACATTCTTCATTTTGACTTAGGAGCGTACGTCAAAGCTTAAGTTCTAAGCCCAATTATGATTCAATGCGACATTTGTCCATCATTACGACATCATACTATCAAGTAATCAACGACTAAATTGTGGAGAATGATCAATAAATCTGTGATGTCCTACTTCTTTGGCACTTGAGTTCACTACTAAATATAAGAATTAGATCCAAATATGATATGAATGTGGAAAAAATGTCCACTCATCTTTTCATGCCCCGCACCTTCACTACTAATTCACATCTTGGTGCTACTCATAAGCATTGTTTAAGTAAACATCGGTATGAAAACTTTCTAATGATAAATAAGTATTGGTGGACGTTGTTATATGAAACTCCATAATCATTGACAAATACAAATAAATATTTACGATACATTTTATAAAATTAATTTATTAAAATACAAAATAGTATCATCAATTGACTAAATAAGTAAACACTTTCAACCATCAAATAGATTTTTAAGTCCTCCTCTGCAATCTCATTGAACATCTCAATGCACTTCTTGACAAGATTTTTCCTTATGACCTTCACAATCTTCTTCTATTGCAGCATCTCACGATAAATGTTGAGGGACAAGTCATCGGAATTGACAACTCCTTTCACGAATCCAAGATACTCTGGAATGAGCTCCTTGAACCCTCCTAACATAGAGCTTGATGTTGTTCATCTTCTTGCGAGTATCGAAGAGGTCGAACGGAGCACGTTTTGGGACGAACAAAATAGCCTTGAATTCAAGCTGCCCCTCAACAGAGAAGTGATTCACGGCAAGATGGTCTTCCCAATCATTGGTCAAGCTCTTGTAGAAGGAAGCATACTCCTCCTTGGTGATCTCCTCTGCCTTTCACAGCCAGATGGGTTTCAGTTTGTTGATGAGCTGCCACTCATGAGAAACATCCTTAATCTTCTTCTTCTTGGACTTCTTTTCTTCATTCTCCTCATTGACGTCCTCAACATCTCCTTACTCTTCCTTCTTGGGCTCATCGTCCTCATCATCACTGATCTCTTTCTCGGTTGTCTTTCAGTCCATAGATAGATGGGGTAGCTAATGAACTCGGAGTGCTTCTTCACAAGGTCCTTAATCCTTCTTTCTTCCAGGTACTCCAGCTGAAGAAAACAGAGACGTGACGCTGTTAGCATCACGTATCATCCAAAACCAATGCAAATCTTCTCCACCAATTCATAAAAGCAACCGTAAATGAACTCACCTGGTCCTCCTTAAGGAAGAGGGTAATTTGGTCCCTCTGCCGAGTTGCTCCCCACTCACATCTCTCGTAACGGTGAAGGAACGACCAGCCTGGGACTCCCAGATGTACTGCTCATCATCATTGTGCTTAGTAGTCAAAAGGACTTTCTCAGCCACCAAATAACCAGAGTAGAAACCGATGAATTCTTTCATCCAGAGAAGATTATTACCAAGAGAAATACATGCTCCAGCTACTATATTTATGTATGCCTGAACAAGTGCTTCTACATCAGTCTCCATGAGATTCTCAACATCCTCTCTAAGGCCTTCAACACCGATTTTCACTATTTGAGGCACCTGACTCTCAATCCAGTTTTTGGAAGGATGAACCCTACATGATAGATATTTATCACCATGATTATATCTAGAGAAGAACAACTGCAACTTCAACTCCAGAATTGCGTATCTGAATAATGTTACCTGCTCCACATGATCATGTTCCGAGCAATAACTCGAAGCATTATGAAGTCAGGCCTCACATATTGCAAATCAAACTGTCTGCAAGGAATTGAAAGCCTAGACAAAATCACCTCGGATTCAGTCTGTTACAGAAATGCAAGAACCCCTTAGAAGATACAAGAGAAAAATAAAGATGTCATGTTGCCACATCCTAGCAACTAGGACTGCTTCTACAACTTAACAGAAAGTACCTTTAAAAACATTAGAGCAAGGGCAACAATAGCCCCAGGCGCAGTCACATCAACATTGAAAGCCGCCGTATCCATCATCTATGAAAACATTAGGAAACAAAAAGAAAAAATAGCTAAGAGGAAGTGATAACAGCATTAGTTATCTTACGACACCACTTTGAGCCTATATAATTGTATCATGAAGGCAGACTCTAATCTAGAGCGTTAACAGCTGAAGTAACCTGCCCAAATCCTCGATTGTGTTCCTCTGTTGAGGGTGTCAACAAATAAGATCTTTCCTGAAATAAGCAAAACATTCAACTACTTATTGGCTAAATCATGGAGAAATATCTTGTGAAATACAAGGATCAAATTCACTGAAGATCTTTATATCCATAATTTTATCTGACCAGTCTACCGCAACAATAAGTAAACATAGGACAAAAGTATGTACATACGCTGTGAAGTTCTATGTGATTGGATGGTTGAAATGCAACCATAAGCACTTTATACTCTCTATACTCCATAATAGAACATTAAATGATCAGCAAAATTGGAGAAAGATGGTTCTGTTTTCTAACTAATTATCAAACAGTTGGAGGAACTAGATAAACCCCCCTACATTGTTCAATTTGGCCACTAAAACTTTCCCAAAGTTTCATTTTGTTAAGTCCAAACCCTTCAAAATGAAACCATTAGTTTCCATTAATTTTACAAATTACTAGTCTGCAGTGTGCCCAAAATAGCCACAGGAAACATTCCACCTTGACCATGCAATAAGTTCCTACAATGAGCTCCTATGAACTTCGAGTTCCTACAATGAGCTCTATGAACTTCGCATGGAAACCTCTATAAGTCAAAAAGCAATGGATCTGGATCAACAACTAGACCACCAAATCAACATTGGAGGCGAATGATTAAGGCAGCTATGACTTCAAGCAGGATGCCTAAATTGACAACTAATTTATGCTAGAAAGGCTTGTCAAGACCGTCATTGACAGGGTGATCCATCTCGGAGCCCGTGATGCCTAATCATGTGGCAGCCTGGACAACCTTCTATCATGGGGAAAGAAGAACTCCACTGGTCTATCTGCTGATTGGCCAGAAAAATGTGAGTCTCAAGGTCAAATTGGCTCCAGGAATTTAACTCGGCCAGAAGTGGCACCACCAGCCTCTAGTTGGTTCTGAAGGCACTAAATGGAGATCAACATGTGTAAAATGTTGTTAAGTTTAACAGGTGTGCACACTAGCCATAAGGGAGAGAAAAAAAAGTAACCAACAAATCTAACTGCATCAGCGTAAGCATCTATAAGCCAAGCCCCGATGAGCATGCAAGTACATGACTCAAATTGATACAGAAAGATGAATTGTTATCAAAGACACAGAAGCAGAAGAGTAAACCCTCAAAATTGAAATTACAGTGGATCATAATGAAGGATGCAGAATATAATATGGAGATGCCCACAAAGGCTAATGTGAAAGTAAAAGCAGTGAATGGCAACACAGCAGCAAGGAACTGATTATGTATGATGATTAATCAGTTTGATGACTAATTTTTGTCTATAAAAACAATTTTGTAACAAAGATTGTTTACCTAGGAAAAAAAAACAATAGATGCTACATGGATCTTCCATACTAAAAAAAGAACAACCATTGAAAAATAGTCAAGTGCTCCGATCCAAAGCAAAATAGGTAACAAGCAGAAGAGTGAATAAATCTCAAGGAGAATGAACCTGTGAAAAATACTGGTATATGTCAGTGATACTTAAAACACGTAGATACCCATGCAGTCCCAAAGCAAGAAGGAGGCCTGCATGTACAGCATTTGGCTCTTCAGGCTTGTTATATATTATCCATGTTCTTGACACTTTTCCCTATTAGAAATAGAATACCCCATATCAGATGCAGTAGAAACATAGACAGCATATTTGTAAAAGAAAAGGGTCAATGATTGCATAGCATTGCAGGACCAAAAAGCAACCTCAGTAATTTAGAGATGCCTCGTAAGCTATTTTAAATTATAAAACATAAAAAGAACTACTAGCTGATGCTTCATAACATATATAAGCAAATAAAATTCAGAGATGGATACCTGAAGCGGTGCCAGCCTTAGACCAGCGGCAACGGCATTATGAAAATCAGGCCAAGATTTAAGTTCTTGTATGTTTCTCGTATTTGGATCTAGATTTACCTACAAAATATAAAAACATGCAAGAAGAGACAGCAGAGGCCAAAAATTCAGACACGTGGCAAGGAAACCAATCAGAAGTTGTCAAAATTTTAACTAGATACATCCTGCCAAAGATTTTTTCCTCCGGTAGGAAGGAAAAGACTTTAAAGCACATCTCATCAAAAGAGTATAACAAGTACATACAGCTGCATTCTGCTGGGCAGGTAATCGACCAGCTAAAACAAGCTTTGGCACTGTAAAGGCCTACAAGAATGGTATAAACTTCTCTGAGGCCCAGCAATTGAAACATTCATAAACTTCAACTGAAGCTGAAAAAAATGGAACATATAGTCGCCAGAAGAAATGTGCTGCACCTCAGTCAAGAGTGTATATATAGTGGCAAGAGTGAATGCACCACGACCAATGGGAAGAGCAGTGGTCCTCTGAGCAAACTGCCATAACTGAACCTTCAATGGGGAAAAAGAGCAGAATATAAGCAATATATCAGACTATCTGCAATTTATGATTTTAGGAGAACATAGATAACCACATTATGAAAGTTCCCCAGACCAAGACATGGTGACATATGTATAGCACAATTTAATGGTAATGATACAGGAAAGCATATAACATGTAAAAATGACTGCTAGGGGTATCCTAGCACCGACATTCAGATCACTCAAGATTGAACACTGGTGCAAACAAGCCAAACAACCAATCAGCCATTTGGGTCCATTTGTTGTTTACTTGGCTTTCAAGTTCAAACTAAACTAGAATAGATTAACAAGCTGTTTATCCCTTAGCCCGATTAAATTCCCAACTCGAGCAAGTCATGAGCCTAAGCAAGCAGGTAGGTTTAGAATATACTTAATCCAAACATCAATGTAGTAAGCAATCTCTTCCTTTATACGCCCCCTTCCCCTCCCTCTCTCCTCACTTCTCAGAAACAAGCACACAGTAGATGAACAAATTATTAACCACTCGAATCCCTTTCATTATTAAGATGCTGATTTACAAGTAATTCCGGCGAATATTTGTTGAAGTATTATCCCACATCACTTTGGGGTCCTAAATGCTCAGTATATTCATGTGGTCTCCTCCACCTATCAGCTTAAGCTTTTGGGTTGGACTTTCTAACAATATTTTTGCTTGTCTTGTGGATATTTGAACAGGTCGGTGGATCCAAGACAGGGGTTACTTCTTTACTTTGGCAACAAGATTGAGTTTGGTTGAATTCCTTTAGTTCTAAACTCATTTTCGACGCTGGATCATTTTCCTCACATTGTCACTCTCTCTGCAAAGGTCACAGGTTCAATTCAGGGAAATGCCTGTGCAAAGTAGGGAAAAGGCACATACATCTAATCCTTCCCATACCCGAAAATATGTGGGAGCCTCATGATGCCCCTTCTATTGCTCTCTAATGGCATGTTTACTGCCCAGATCAGATAGCCACTGCTTCCTAGATGAGCTTGCATATGAAAGGTTGCTAGATTTGCATTCAAGTAGCCTTAAAGCTGCAGCCCATGTATCTTTAGATTTTGAGTCAAAACCATTTGGATCATTATCTGGATAGTTCAGGAAAACCATGTGTTATTTTTACAGAGGAATTTTGCTCGCATTTGAATGGCCAGTGACTTGACTCAAGCCAATTTGGTCTTTAAAGTATATTGGCCACCCTTTCAAGTCTAGTTCGTATTCTGAAAATGAATCTCAATCAAGATGAAATTGAGTTCTGAGCATTCAAGCATCTAGCTATATCTTTTGTTCCGATTAAATCTCTAATTGATAGTAATAATTCATAAGACATATACAATGCAGAAATACTTCCAAAGAAGAAACAATACCTGTTGGAGGTCCTGATCAGAAGCACTAGGGTCGACAGATGTTTGAATTGCCACAGGTCTTGCAGAGCTGAGAAGACGTCTAACCTGATGGGAATAAAAGAAATATCAAGATCCAATCAAATCTAAGTTCCACCACATCTACAATGGAAATGCCATCCTCGCAAAAACAATTAAAACAAAGAATTGCCAACAAACACTGCGAGAGCAAAGGTGTGATTAATGGACGTGAACATAGCTGTTAGGAGCCATGTCATGTGCTGCCATGCCCCTCTTCCTATATTCTAGACGGAGGACTGCAAGGCAAAGATGAAATGAAAATTCCAGATATGAGCTGGGGCACCTCTGCTTTCCTTTCATTCTTTTAATCTTTTTAGATATGCAGTGACAGCTTATCTGGCACTAGCCTTGCTTGAAATCTTATTTCTCTGTTCTCACATTAGCTCATGATGTTCCTACTTAATGAGCTTATGTACTTATCACATGAAGAAACATATGAGGTGCTCTTATGGGTACTAACAAAAACTACTTGGGATATATCACACAAAAAAAAACCAAAGGATTTTTTTCTTCTGTTGTTGAATGTAGCCAAGCAGGAAACTACAAAAACACAAATTATATAAATATATACATAAATTGCAAATGGAAGGAAACTAAACCGTCCAACAAATGAGCATTGCCTATAAGACTAGAGGAACGTATTTGAGTTAGAGAAACTATGTCCCACTATTTGTGACTTTAACTGTAGAAATGACTAGCCCCTTTGCCTTCAACTCGAAGGAGAAAAAAGACAGACATACGATTCAACCTAGCTAGGTGACGTGCTTCACAATATTCAAGTAATCAAAGCTATTAATGACAATTCATACAAGAGTCGGGGTAAGCAATACAAATTAACCAATGACCCCAAAAAAACAAAAGGGAAAGAGCAATCACTACCATGTATAAAAATGATGACATTCAAATTAGTGAATTCACAGCAACATTGGCTCAACCACTAAACAAAAAACTAACCTCATTCAGTCGCAAATCTCGGCCATACCGCAACTGAGTGCAAGAAGTAAAGATATGCTCCATACCATCTGTGACAGATCTGTCAGTTGAATCTGCATCCTCAAACTTAGCATTTTCCGAACCAAATGAATCAAAAACGACACTTGGAATTGTCACGGGATGCAAATGAAGCATGTAGGGAGTGGACATTTCAATCAAATTCTCGTTTGCCTGTGCTTCTTGTACACTCGTTTTGCAAGGCCGCTCTAAACGGGTAAGAGCGAGATCTTCCCGACCAAGAAGAACATAAGCAGCTGCAGGCCAGTCAGTAGGAGGAGATTCTCGACACTTGTCCAAAGCCTGAAGAGCACAAATTAAACGTCAGGAATCAGGAATGATACATGTCCAGTGAATATGGTCAGTAGAAGTTCAAGGGATGTCAATAAGGACACCATTGTACAGCCCCAAAAGGAGGATGAAGACTTGTTACAAGCAATCAATAAACCAAAAACCTCTACTTCCATCTCACGATTAAATGCAGAAACTAGTGGCAATTGCCCATAGGGAAGAACATCATAAAATTTCTGATGTTCTTCATTGCAGCTTAGCACCGGGACATTAAAGGACGCTTGCCTGATGAATAACTACACTATTTTCCGCACAGGGTTTTGCAAGAATGTTTGTGTTACGAGATACCATGGAAGATGCACTTAATAATGGAGAAGTGGGAAGTCCTGATGAATAGCTCACATGTCGTAAAGGAAGAGACACGCCGGGAGGTAGGCTATCTAGCTGTTGCAGTCCAAATTTTTCACCAACCATTGCCAAGACGGTATGCTCCTCAGCAGTAGAATAAGATCCCGTAGCAACATTACAGCAAACTCCACAAGGAAGATTCTCTCCTGTCTTCTGGGCACTGAATAGTAAACTATAAAAAGATACTATTTTTTTAGCTCGGCTTGCAGCAAAACTTCCCTCTTTACAAATTAAAGGTGGAAGATCATTGGTATCAGCAGAGCTAAAACCATGTAGCAAGCAGTTTTCAAGCCATCTGAACAGATTGGGTGGAGATCTTCTGGACAACCAAGTGTTATGCGTCCCAAGATTATTGAACAGATAGGGGAAATCACGAACATAGTGATCTATATAGCACTCCTCACCCAAAAACTTGGCAATATTGCATAAAAGAACTGCTAAAAGCTCCAAATCCCTGCAAGGAACATCGAAATCAAGATTGCAGAGATAAATAAATTGAAGAAAATAATATTCAGACCCCAAAAGTGGAATTCATTTACTGAAGAAGCAGCAGGTGAGAAACCTCAACATAGAAAGTTTGGAGTTGATAATACTTAAAACATTAGCAAAAAGGTCAAGACTGTGATCCATATTCTGGGCATTAAACATCACAGTTCAGGCAACATGCGCACAAAATTTTTAATAAGCAAAAGATGTATATCCGACTGTGGTTGAACAAAGAGTTGAATGCCACTGGTGCTTGGCAATAACAGAGACTGGCTACACCTACCACTAATGCAAACACAACAGAGATTTCTACAGAAGCTGTTGGTACTTTAAGAATTAACAGATAAAAGCAGAATAGCTTCATAAGAACTTCTAGTTGCCAAAATTTTTTTTTTTTTTTTTTTTTTTAACATATTTGGTACTAAGACCTACAAACGCCCAATGGAACAAAACAGTCAGTATTAAGCACGCCTTCTAAGTGAGCTGTAAATTCTGAGTTTAGTGCATTTTGTGGGACACAGCATTTTAACCAACTCGAAAGCTGAAATCATTAGGAGAAAATGGCCTTTGTCATAATTTTTGACAGCTCAAACGCCTCAAACGCTCTTGCAAGACCCTGATAGAACCTAAAAATGCTAGAATTTTTCAAAGTTATAAACCACATCATATTGAAAAGAGCATCAGTTCTAGAAATGCCCTAATGCCCTAGTTTCATCACATAGCAGGCTTCACTTGTTAACAAGCCACCCAAAACACAATTTACCACTTAACCACATCAGATTAGATGCATAAACTGTATGACTAATGAAAGAAGCATAAAAAGAAAAAAATTACGAAAGGGCGTCGGGGGCGGAGGCGGCGTCGTCGGCGTCGGAGTCGGGGGCGACGGAGGCAACGGCTTGAGGGGCGTCGGAGTCGGGGACGACGGAGGCAACCGGCGGACCCGCAACACGACCTTGAGGGGCGGAGGCGGAGGCGGAGGCGGAGGCGGCGTCGTCGGCGTCCGAGGCAACCGCCTTGAGGAGTGTCGGAGTCGGGCGCGTCGGAGTCGCGCTAGGGCGTCGGGGGCGGAGGCGGAGGCGGCGTCGGAGGCGTCGGAGGCAACCGCCTTGAGGAGCGTCGGAGTCGGGGGCGTCGGAGTCGCGAGAGGGCGTCGGGGGCGGAGGAGGAGGCGGCGTCGGGGGCGACGGAGGCAACCGGCTTGAGGGGCGTCGGAGTCGAGAATGGAGAGAGAGAGCTCGTCGGCGAGAATGGAGAGAGAGAGCAGAGGAGGGGAAGAGAAGCAGCTGTGCGCGAGAATGGAGAGAGAGAGCAGAGGAGGGGAAGAGAAGTGTGCGACTTTTTTGCTCTCCTCCGTAACGGAACGGAACGGAGAAGGGAGAGAGAGAGAGAGGAGAGAGAGGACGAATCGACAGGTCGCGCAGGCGTCGCAGAGGAGAGCAGAGGAGAGAGAGCGTCAGAGTGGTGGGCCCACGAGCGGCGCGCGCAAATTTTAAACGCCTGACATCCTCGCCTACGTGGAGCCACGTGTCGATCGCTGATTGTTTTACCCATATGCCTACGTGTTGGGTTAAACCCACCCAATATTTTCTCAAAAGGAGGAAGTTTTTGGAGATTTGGGATGAGGACAGGAAAGTGGGGCAAGGTCCACAGTCAAAGCATGACAATTCAGACTCTTTCTACTGTTTCCCTAACATCCAATTCAGGATGGGTCATACAGACCAGAGAACCACCCCAACCCCATGTCTTTGTCAGGCTTGGTCAGCTGTATGTGCTGCAGATCTGTTTTTCTAACTCTGGATCGGCAATAGATATAACCATAGCCACTCGGTCAGAGCTGACATTGATGAGAGGGAAGCGTTTGATGTTGCAAAGGAGTGACAACAACCGATTTTTTGTGGGAAACTTACCGTTGAGCTGTTTCTACACTTGGGATTTGTTTATGTGAAGATTTCCCTGCCAGAATGATTATTTCTCGATTGACATCATATGGCGGACTGAGTTGATTAGTGATAGGCTCGTGGCTTGCTAATTTTTCACACTTTTATTGACTTCTTCAATAAAATTATTTTACAAAATATCTTCTCACATGGGTATGCACCTTTCTTTCCAACAACTAAAGCTCGAGGCAGTCATTCAAACTTATTGGTCAGTAAATTTGAATACACTCGATGATTCTCGTTTTAAGGTCCAATTATTCTTCTGGTTCGTGACACTAGTCCCTACTTATTTTGATGGCGAGAGTCGAACTCGTGTCACCTTTAATCAACTGGGCTTTGCGACTGGGGCGGTGGTAGCCAGGATTGATACAAAGTCCTTGGCTTCGTTTTCTTTTGTCCACGGTTGAACCGGTGACAGTGAAGACACGATACAAAAATGGTTTTTTTTCCCTGGCAGATAGCCTGGCCATAGGAGCGGATGGGGGCAGTAGGAAGCGCCACAGGCATCATTGCAGCCACAAAGAAAAGGACAATGATGCTTCCACCAAGATGCCAGTGCTGCAGGCAGAAAACTTTCTTCTGCATCTGCACCTGGTGGCGGAATTCTTTATGTGAGTGTAAAATCAAGTTATTTTTTAAAGGAAAAGCTGTTGTTTGAGCAAATCCCAAGAATTTACCGTACAGACCAATTAATTGAAAATCCGCAAGTTGTTGGGAGCATGTATGTGGTTACTAAAAGCCCATATGAGATAACCCAGCTCATCATTATCAGGCCAAAGCCCAGCTCCTCGCCACATCATGCTAAGTTAAACGAGCCTTTAAAAGAGAAGACTAAAACACCCGACCGAAAAATGTTAAATTTTAGGGACAATAAAGTCTGCCTACTTTGTCTCGAAATTTAAAGTGGCCCTTTACGTTTAAAAAAAATATATATATTTCAATATATTGGAGTTGACTTTCCAACATCCAATTTATCATTCCATTTATGATTCCAACAAAAAAGGACCAATCAGGGATATTTTTGAAAAAAATTGAATAAAAAAGCAAAATAAAATAAATGAAAAATTTCAAATAAGGATTTGAAGTATCCTCATTTTCTTAAATAATGACTTGAATTTGACCTTATGTCAAATAAGGTCTTGAAATGGCCATAGTAATTTTTAATAAAGGTTTGACCTTGCTAGTCATTAGTTGGCTAAATATTCCGGCTAGTCAAGGGTGTTTTAGTCCAAATACTTTAATTTTAAATTATTTTTTTAATATTTTTTCTTGCTTCTCTTTTCTTTATTTTTTGAGTGACATTGAGTATGAAAAAGGTGATAAAGAATATGCTAATATTTGTCTTATAGCAAAGTTTGATTGGGAAGAAGAATTTGAGGTAAATAATTTTGATATTCTAGTTGAAGTATCTAATTATGAAGAAGAATTACTTATTCATAACAAGGCTATGCTTAGAAAATTCTTAGAATTGACGAAAGACATCTCAAGATTGAGACAACAAGATTCTTTCCAAATTAAAAAGATTGAGTATCTTGAAAAGGATTTTCTTCAAATAAAAGAAAATTATGACTCTCTTTTGAAAGTAAATGATTCTTTGTAAAAAAAAAGGAAATTTTAGATGTTGCAAAAAGGTTTTCAGTTGGCTCAAAAACTTTGGAACATATTTTGTCTATTCAAATCCCATATTGCAACAAATTAGGGCTTGGATGTAAAAACAAAAAAGTTTTAGAAAATGATTTTCCAACTTACAAAGAGAGAAAGAAGCAAAAGCCTCCAATAGTTTTCTATGAAAATCATTTTAGAAAATAATTTATAAAAATTATTGGTCAAAACCTTTTTAAATGTTCAGTCTACGATAGTCATGATTATTATGAAAATGACTGTTCCAAAGGTTGGATTTGAAAAAACTTTGTAAGTATGGCCAATCCTTCTAACCAGAGAGGACTCAAACAAATATGGGTAAAAAAGAAGACTTGAACTTGTCTTTATCTTTGTAGGTACCAAAGAAAAAGAGAAACGAGTGGTACCTCAATAATTGTTGCTCAAGACATATGAATGGTGATCCAAGCAAATTTATTGAACTCGCAAGATTCAATGGTGGAAGCATTTCCTTTGAAGGGAACAATAAAGGAAAGATCATGGGCAAATGAATAGTTGAGATTGGTAACCAAACTATAAGAGCTATATCTCTTGTCAAAGGCCCGAAGTATAATCTCATCAACATCAACCAATTATGTGACGTTGGGTATGAGATTTGCTTTCAAGAAGATAAATGCTCTAGCATTAGTAAAGATATGAAGTAGTCGTTAACCAGAAGGAGACACGGAAATATCTACCTACTGGATTTATCAATTGATGATGTTCAATGTTTGATCTCTATCAAGGACTAATCAAATCTTTGACATAGTAAGCTTGGACACATAAGTACCAAGCAAATTTCAAAGCTCTCCTCAAAGAAATTGGTATGAGACTTGCCAGATCTAAAGTTCGAATGGTTTTAAGTTTGCTCAATTTATGCCCTAGGTAAATGGGTAAGGAGTTCTTTTGAACCTATCAATTATATCAGTACTAACAACATTTTGCAACTTCTTCATATAGACATTTTCGAACCTACAAGAACACAAAGTTTGGGAGGTAAAAGGTATTGATTGGTAATAGTTGATGAGTATATAAGGTACACAAGGGTTTTCTTCTTTGTACAGAAGCATGAAGCATTTTCTCGTTTTTTAAAATTTGCGAAAAAGATTTAGAATGAAAAATGTTATTTCATTTCTTCCATTGAAACTAATCATGGGGTGAGTTCAAAAATCAAAGTTTCCAAAACTATTGTTGAGAAAGCGGTTTTGAGCATCATTTTTCGACTCCCTATACACCTGAATAAAACTGTGCATTAGAGAGGAAAAATAGGTCTTTGCAAGAAATGATAAGAACTCTGCTTATGAAAAGCAAAATTGCATCACACTTTTGGGGTTAAAGCCATTTCAACAGTGTGTTACATCATAAATCAAGTTTTCCTCAGACCTTCTTTAGAAAAAAAAAAAAATCCCTTATGAGCTTTTCAAATGCAGGAAACCAATCATTTCATATTCCAGAGTTTTTGGCTATAGATGTTTTATCTTGAGAAATGCAAATAATCGGCCTAGTAAGTTTGATGAAAGATCACATAGACATATATTTTAGGGGTACTCAACTATGAGCAAAGCTTTAAGAGTCTAAAATAAGAGATCTCAAACAGTAGAGGAATCCATCAACATGAAATTTGATGAAAATCCTAAAATTCATGAAGACTATAATCATGCAAAGCAGCCACTTGACACAATTCAAGCACAAGAAGAAATCAAGGATTCAAAATCAAATGAACAATCTTAGTAACAAGAAAGTGCTGAGAAGTATGATAGTGGGAAACCCACAACGTCTAATGACAGATTCAACAAAGACTAGAAGAGCAAGTTAAGCCATCCAAATGATCTGATTATTAGACACATCGATGACAATATTAGAATGAGATCAACACTAAAAGATGCCGTTAGTATGTTGGTACTCATTTTAGAGATTGAACCAAGAAGTACTAAAGAAGCCCTATTAGATGAAAACTGGATGCAAGTAGTGTAGGAGGAACTCCAACAATTTCAGGTAAACGAAATATGGGAATTGGTTACTAAACTAAAGGACCATCCTATGATATAAAAAAAATTGGTGTACGGGAACAATCTTAATAATCAAGGAAAAGTCATGAGAAACAAAGCAAGATTGGTTGCCAAAGGCTACTCACAAAAAGGAGGAATCAACTATAGCGAAACTCATGTGCCAATAACAAAGTTAGAGGCGATCAGACTTTTACTCACTTACGCGTGTTTTCATGGTTTCAGACTTTTCCAGATGGACGTGAAGAGTGCCTTCTTGAATGAATACATTAAAGAGAAAGTGTTCATAGAACAACCTCCAAGTTTTGAGGAACCGGGAAAACTTTTAATTCCAAAGTCTGAAAAGTATTTTAAGATCTCATACATTTATCTCTCTAAGAGAAATAGTGTAACCTTTAAATGCTAAGAGTGTGTGAGGACTAGTTTACACAAATTTGAGTGTTTTTAGCTCAGTTCTTGTAGCCTCTTATCAGTTTTTATAGTGGATTCTAGCCAATAGGTTATAGCGTGGGAAAGTGGATGTAAGCTTGCAAAAGTCGAACCACTATAACCATTTGTGTGCAATTCTTTATCCTTTACTCCTTTCATTTATTGTGATTAGAATTGCACATCAATAAAATCTGACCACTTCATCAAACGTTATCTCGTTGCAACGATTGTTTAAAATTATTTCATTTTCGCAAAATCACCTATTCACCTCCTCTAGGTGATTGTTATAGTCATAATAGAGTTTTGTTAGTATAATAGTCTTTGGGCTGCTATGAGAACAACTTATTATAAATCACAAATTCTTAAAGGAGTTGACCCTACAAAAATTTATAATTATTCTTATTTGATTTTTTGTGGTCTAAAATACACTATTATTCTTACAGTGTATTAAATACCTTCCCAATCATTTTTCCTCAGGAATACCTCACAAGCCAAAAAAAGTTCCTCCACCCACCATCCCAATTTGCTCTTAAGATCTAGTTTCGGCGTTCATCACTACTATTTCCACACACCCCAATGCTCTTTTGCCTCTTCGTGTTGTGCTACTCGCCTCACCATGCTACGCCACTTGCCTCGCTATGCTTTGCCCTTGAATTACACTTGCAAGCAATCCAAGCATCCTGCCACCATTTTTTGTTGCTAGCTAGCCACCGTGCTTCGCTCCTTCACATTGTTGCTCCTTGCTTGTCACTGTTCAACCCCAGCAACGCTTATAGCAATCTCCAGCCCAACCAAACAAGCCTCAAGCCAGTTCTAACGTCGTGCCCTTGCCCTTGCTCAATTGAGTTTCAAGTCTTCTCGATGCCTTTTCTTGTAGGTTTCGTAGCACACCAGCAGTTCTAGTCTTGGCACCATCCCAATGATCAATACTAGGGGTGAGCATGGTTCTAGGGTAGAACTTGAAACTCGAGAACCTGTTCAGTTCCAAGTTCCAAGATATGTAAGATAGGTTTTAAGTTCCAAAAATTAGGTAACTTGTTTTGACAAATAGGTTCTAGGTTTTATATTAGTGGAACCTAGAACCTGTAACTTAAAACCTATACCAATTTTTTCTGTTTTCTTGATCTATGTGTTCACGCAATCCAATAGTATTCTATGGCATTTAATGAAAAGTGTATATTCTAGAATCACTAATTTAAGTTTCCATTTTATGGTCAAGACCATTACCTTTTAAATGTTTTATATTTTTTTATATGTCTAAATATAAGTTATGGTTAGTGAATTGTAGTAGCAAGTAGTCATAACTGAATGCAATAATTAATTGTTGTTGAATTAATAATACAAGTAGAACCTAGGTAGACCTAGAACTGACTTTAGAACCTATGACAGGATAGATTCTAGTATCTAAAAAATGAGGAACCAATTCCAATGAGCAATTTCTAGTTCTAAGTGAAACTTGTATGGAACCTGAAACTACTTATTCCCAATCAATATCAAGCTAAACCTCCCATGGTGTTGTTACTAGCCACATACCACGTCAATGAGCCCCCCAATGAATTTGTATAGTCCTTGGTTATTTCTTTTTAGATTTTCCAACAAATTATGGAGATTCCTAAGGCTACGTTTGGCAATCAAGATAAAATTCGGGATAGGATATGAATCCTATCCTACGTTTGGTGCTTGCTTAGGATATGATAAAGTTAGATATAAGGGGGATATAGGCTAGATAAAATTATCTCATGGGAGAGATGGGATAAAGGTGGATAGGATTTCTAATGTTCATAATAGGAAAATTATTTTTCTCGAATAGCAAACTTCTTAAATGAACAAAATTAATATTATATTTCAATATAAATAATATTTGAATTCTAATTTAAGAAATTAAAAATTAAAAAATTATTTTAAATTTAATCTTATTTTAATTTATATATTCAACTTTAATTCTATCTTGTAATAAACATTCAATCTATAAATTATATATTTATATTTATTATATATATTTTAGGTATTTTTGTATTCTAGGTATGTTAGTGCAGTTTACAATTTGATAAAATTTTATCAAAGAATGATGAAAGGGGAAAAATAAATAATAAAGAAAATAATTAAAAAAGAGGAAAATAAAATAAAAATAAAAAATAAAGGAATAGTATCACGGAGATTTTCACCATCTTCATTTATAAACTTTTAGGTTCATTTATAATGATATGCTGTTTACATTAAAAAAAAATGTATATGATATGATATAAATATATTCGACTTTAATACCGCGATTCACAAAATAGTTGATAGGATATAGAAAAATCCAAAGATTTCATACCATATCCTATCCAGTCCTATCTTGGTTAGAAATTCGGACGACCAAACGTAGCCTAACAATTTATCAGTGAAAGCCCAATGATCCCGTCACCAATCACCATGAACCCTCTTGTTGCCGGTCATTGTTCAAATCAATAATCCAATGTGGGTAATTTCCTAAATTATGTTTTATTAGATGTTTAATTGCTTAAATTGTGATTATTGGATTCTAACACATTTTTTTTTTTGAAGTTTTAGGTGTTTCCTAAATAGGCATTTTCATTGCTTGAGTCACTGCATATTTATATAATTGGGAATTCGAACTTTGGGGCCAAATATTGCATTCTCGATTATATTTGTTTCCTTTTTTTTTTCTTGGTGCATATTTGATTATGTGGGGCTGATATCTTGCGTATCAATTAGTTTTCAGCATTCCTATTATGAAAATACAAAAAAAGAAAAAAAAAAAAGTTGCCCTGCATTTACAATGGTTTAAGTTTCATAATTTAAAATTGCATATTTTAGGACAATTTAGTAATTTTTTACTAGGATTTAATATAAATTATTTCCTAGTTTAAATTAGGTCATCATATATTTATTTGGTTTCTTAATTTAACTTTCAAGGAAAATCACAAAAATTTGACATGCATATTTCATATAGAACTAGTTTCACGATTTTCACGTCATACAATGCATGTCATTTAATAGTCATATGCTTTCGGGTTATGTCATCTCATGCATTGCTTATATTTTAATTTTTATATAAAGAAAACACAAAAAATAATAATTTCATATAGTTAAAATAATAAGATTAATTCATATGTAATCACAATTCGTGTCATCAGAATTGCATGTAGGTTGCATTTAAATCAAATCGCATTTCATTAGTTGAATAATCTATGTCATATGTCATTAGTTTAACAACCCATGCATGTTAGCCTAGAATTCAAATCGCCTTTGAATTAAGTCATTTTTCAAACAAGGCCCAAAAATAATTGCATAATCACGTTTAAAAATCATTATCACGACATGCATCAATTTTTTTTTTTTTATTAACATCTTGCAAAATACTTGGTGCATCGAATTATAATAAAGTCTAGCTTTTGCTTTGCTTAATGCATTAAGGTTTTTGCTCCTTTTCTAGCAATTTATTTATGGCTATGATTTATTAAGTATTAAGTTTTTGCTTGTGCACTCACATGATCATCCATCACATGTTAGTGAATTAGGATAAAAAGTGACCAAGATTGCTTGTTAAAATGTACTTGAAACAAGAGAAAAGATACCAAAAGGGCATTAAATTTATTTAGTGTAATCAAGTCTTCACATCTATGTAGAAGTAAATTCCCCACATTTTACTTCATTTTCTATTCGATCCATAATAGATTAGCGGCAATTCTTAATTGAATTGAATTGCATGCTTAAGTAATTAAATCAAAACCTCGAAATTGCACTTTGTTTAAGTTTGGAAGAGTTTGGACAAATGTTTGCTTAGTTATTTATTAGCTTTCCTTAGGTGGTTCACCTTTGGAAAGCTTGTGACACCATCTCACCGATCAACGGGTCTTAAGGTTAAGCTCTGGTCATGTGCCAAATTACTTACTCAAGCACCTTATAGGATGGCCCCTCTAGAGTCGGTTGAGTTGAGAAAGCAACTTGATGATTTTGAGGCAACCTAAGGGCGTGAACGATAACCTTTTTGTTTATGGACTCAATTTTTGGTAGAAAATAGATTTTTCTATTCTCATTTTTTAGATAAGTTTTTGAACAAAAATATACCTTTAATAACTATACAAAATTTCTATTTCTAAAATAAAAAATTATTTAATAAAGACACAAGATTTTTGCCCTCCGAGTTGCTGGAAGGTAGCAATAGACAGTGGCTGGTGGGGGGAGGTGGCTAGCGATGGTGTGTAGGCAATTGGCTAGTAGTGAGGATAAGCAATAAGAAGAATTTTTATTTTAGAAATAGAAAAGTAGAAAATTTTTACTTTTCATTTCTATTACTTTCTAAATCTGTTTCAAACTTATTTTTGGACAAAAAATTTGTTCTAGAAAGAAAAATAATGAATTGCTGTACCAAACGGATTTTTTCCAAACTTATTCTAAAAATATATCTGGTGAGAAATAATATGGTTATCATGTGCACTCTAGGAAACTTAGAAAGGGGTAAATAAGTTGCTTTGAAAGTTTATAAGATATTAGCAACTTATACTTTAAAATTAAGAGAAGCTAATACTAAGAATATCAAGAGCTAATGTGCAAACATCATATATAAACATAAGTAAAGATAGCACACAACAATATATAATGGTTGGGCTTATTCACCAAGCCTACATCTACTCTCTAGATTAATAGCTACAAGTTGGGTTGGAATACACTATTAATCACCAAGATAAGTTATAACCATCAAGTATTGATCCTATCAACTGATAAATCATACTATCAAGACTCATATGCCACTATCAAATGTTGTATACTTACGTTTGATTTGGCTTTTGGGGAATGCATTCGCAAAAATGCAAATACCTTTGGGTGAAGGGGGTTTTCGAAATACAAATAGCGTTTGGTGAATTGTAATTGTAAAGTGTATTGAGAAACAATTTTGGTCAAAATACTGTTTGGTAAAATTTGCATTTGTAAATGACGTTTATTAAATTAAAAAAATATATTTGTATTTTTTTTTGAAGTCTAGCTATCGGACCGCTGGATTTGGTGGCCGAATGGTTAGATCTAGCCCCCAGACGGTCGCCGAGGTTGGGCGACCCCAAGCGACGGCCACCTAGGGTCACCCAACCCTAGCAATCGTCGCCTAAGGTCACGCGACCTCAAGTGGCCACCTGGGTTGCGCAATTTAGGCCATTAGTCGCCTAGGTCACGCGACCCAAGCATTACCTAAGGTTCGGCGATGGTTGCCGAGGTCCGGCAACCCTTAGGTGGCGGTCGTTGGCCTCCAATCGGCTTCTCCTTGTAGTAGTTTTGGAAAAGATGAACAGTAACCAGAATTTGCATTTCAAAAATGCAAATTCCCAAAGGACCTCTTAATCTTCTCTCCATTACAGTGTAGCAAGGACACTACTCTGAAATCTCAAGGAATGAAACACAATTTGCTCATAATACAGAGTTGAACACTTTCAATTTATTCTATTTTTTTTTCAACTCCTTTCATCTCAAATGTTCTTCTGTTATATAGACATATTCAATCTTCCCATCGGAGATTATCCTCACAAACAAAGTAGTCATTAGGATCCTTTGCCAGCTACTGAACAGTAACCAGAACTTTCATTTCAAAAATGTAAATTCCCAAAGGACCTCTTAGGCTGCATTTGGATTTAGCTTTTTCAAGCCACTTTAGGCTTCCAAAGCCCTTTGGGCTAAAAATGAGCATTTGGCAAAAAAATTTGTGAAGATCCTTAGCTTAAAGTTTGCCTTTTGAAGGCTGAAAGCCCAAGGCAGGGATGACCTTGCCTTGGGCATTTCAGCTTTCTTGGTAAGCCAGTTGGGGATTAATGAATTTTTGTTCGTTTGCCATTGTTGCCCTCATAACTTAACGAAATTCCGAGTTTAACCCTTCGGAAAACCCTAGATTTGCACACGCTTTCCTCTTCCTTTCCTTACCCACCCACAAGTTATCGTCTTTTTCTTCTTCTCGCTCAAATCCACAAGCCTGACCCACCTGCAAGTTCTCGTCTTCTTCTTCTCTCTCAAATCCACGAGCACGCACCAAGAATCATCATCAAACCGAGCTCCCCCTTACAACCCGAAAGCCATCTTCTCACGCTCCTGTGGATACGCCTCTGGTTTCGTTGCTCTTTTGCTTAGCTATTTGGTCACCACTTGGTCATCTTCTGTCTTCGCTCATCAATCGTCATCAAACCGAGCTCCCCCATACGACCCGAAAGCCATCTTCTCATTACGAATCCTGTGGAATATGCCTCTGGTTTCACTGCGCCTGTGGTTTTGTTGTGCCTTTGGTGTCGCTGCTCTTTATTGCTCGGCTGTTTGGTCACCGCTTGGTCATCTTTCGTCTTCACTCATCAGTTCCCAGTGCTCGCCTCTCTCTTGGTGTCTACTTTCTTCACTGAATCAAGTCGCTCGGCTCTCTCATGTTCGCCTCCCTCTTCATTGAGAATGTACTTGCTCGTCTCGCCCAATCCAGGTTCTTTTGATTCGATTCCTTCTTATTATGCTTTTTATAGTTGTGATTGTTAAGTGTGTGGTGATTTTGTGAATGATACTTTTGATGCCATGCTTGATGAGTATATATATGGATGCTCGAGTAATATAAACTTTTTGAGAAAGAGTTAGAGAGGATTGGGGAGATGAAAATCGAGCGAAATGTCAAAAATTCATTAGAGAAAACTGTAGTTATAGATGGGAGAGAGACCATTATAGTAGAAGATTTCTTTAGCGTTTTCCCCTCTGGGACCTTAGTAAATTCATTGGAATTTTAGCCATAGAGCAAGGGACCTAAGCAATAATAGAAATTTGACAAGGCATCTTTTGATGAGATTTTTCTCCTTCTATTTTTCCTTTTGCTTTTAGTGGCTCTCACTCCCTTGCCATCTGTAGACAAACATGGTTACGTCTGCCTTCTACTCCATTAATTGATAAAGAGTTGCTTTGGTTCATAATGTTTAACTTTTGGCTAAAAGGTTTCACTCGCCACAAGAGCCCCAATTCATGGTCATGTGCATGCCATGAAATGAATAATTCTCCGCCTTAAATACCGCTTGTAGACTGTACAGATTCTCGTCCAATATAATAGATGCAAGGACCCCTTGGTTAGCATTATTGAGGAACTTGTTCTGATGATAATTTATTTAAAGGCACCATACAATTAGAAGGTGTTTGTGGTTCCTTGATCACACAAAGAGAGAGAACTCGAAGCAAGCCGGGTTCTGGTAAAGCCATCTTTGTTCTTCCCGACATACTTTGGAGCTAAACTTCAGGAGGTCTAGTCTTTAGGTGAGTTGGGAATTTTCATCTTGTAGTGCCTGAGCATGTTCCCTTTTCCTTATTCATGTGTTCATCGATTTGGGTTTCTTTCTCAGATGTGTTTTTTAGCTCACTTGCAAGCTCTCTGTTTGGGTGTTGTGGGAAAATGCAGAGAAAACTAGGGAAGTTTTTTGGGTTTGGGCTACTTTGTTTTTTTTTTTTTTTTTTTTAACTGGGTGTGAGAGGGAGAGGTCGAAGTCCTAGTGGGTTTCACTGAAACGTGTGCGAGGACTTGCTGGGTTGGCTTGCTTTGAGATTGTGGCAGAGATGGTTCAGTAAAGATGAGGAATTTTGGAAATTTAAAAGTGGTGTGCAGTTGTAGGAACTTGGGATATTAGAAAAGAAGAGGTGAAATGAAAACTAAGGTGAAAGATGGGTCCTCAAAATGACTCGGACCTGGTTGGGTTATGATCATCTAAAAAGCAGCTCCATCTTGTTCAATGATATGATGTCTAGCAATTGGTGTGAGATTGCAGCATAGAGTTTCTTTAGTTGTAGAATTGCTCTCTGGGTTCATTTTCTTGGGCTGGTTGGGTTTGACTGATGTGTTGTTGGTTCAATTAGTCTAAGGGAGTCTTTGTTTCTGCTTGTAAAGTCTGAATCTTATGGAACACTTGTGTTTGAGATCATTGAGATTGCTAAAGTGACAGAGCTAGGCATGCTTAGCAATAGATATTATAATCAAAATTCTCCTGTTAATGTCTCAGTTTGGTATCTGTGTTGTCTATCCCTCACCGTGAAGCTTTTTCGCATCTTTTTTGTTTAATGCAATTAACAACCTTGATTCTGCCCCTTGTTCGCAATGTTTTTCTTGTCACCCATATGGTTTTCAGGTATGTGCTCAATAGATCGTGAATTTGCAAAATCTTATAGGAGACTAAATGCATCCGTAGTTGTAAGGATCATTTCCATCTAAAAGAGGAAATTAGCTAAAAATAGAGAATGAACGTCCTGAACTCAACCTTCTGTGCTATGCATAGTTCTATCTATATATGTGTTTATTCATCTATAGGGAATTGGGTCTTAGTTACTCACATTTGTTTTCATTTTTCAAATGTGTTTGTGTTTATTCTATTGGAAGATGGCGAGTTCATCAAAAGAAAAGACTTATTGGAGCTCGGAAGATGTAGAAACGTTTTGTTGATTATGCATTGAACAAATTGAAAAAGGCAATCATCCTGCGAGCAACAAAAGGATGGATGGACAGCTATAATTACCAAGTTTGAAGAGCTGAGGGGCAAAAAATACTATAAAAATCAAATGAAAAGTAATGGGATAATCTAAAGGAAGAATGGAAAAGATGGAAGCAATTGATTCAAAAGGAAACAGGACTAGGATGGGACCCAAGGAAGAAAACCATTGATGCAAGTGATGAATGGTGGGAGAGAAAGATTTGGGTGTTTATCTTTTTTTTGCCACATTTTTTTTTTTATATAAGTTCATCTTTTATAACAGGCCAATCCTAAGCTTAAAGTCTTTTGAACGAAAGGCATACATTTGGATATGGAAGTTTTGTTGGATAGAATGTTCCAGGGTACAGTTGCCATTAGAAGTGTTACTTGGAATCTTGCACAAGGTTTACGCAATATTGAGAATTTTGAGGCTACACAAACTGATATTGGTGATTGTACAAGATCTACTGATGATACTTTAGAGTGTGATGTGGGTGAAATGAATGCTCAACCAAGTCAAAGTAAGAGCCATAAAAGAACGGCACAAAGTTCCACGAAGGAAGCTCGAGGAAAGAGAAAGTAAAAATTGACCAGACCTGCTAAGTTAGCATTGCAAATCGACAGACTTTGTTCAGTAGTTGAAAGTAGGAGCAATGCAACATCGGTTGCAAGGGAATTTGACCCTTACAAAGAGAGTATGTAGATTTTGAAAGCCATTCCTGAGATTAAAGAAGATAGAAAGTTTCTTCTTTACACTTTTTCATCTTTTTGAAAAGAAAGATAATACGCAAATTTTTATGAACTTGGATGAAGATGAAAAGAAAGTTGAGTGACTGAAGTATAAGTTGGAGGAGCATAGTAGTCGTCGCTAGGATGCTATTTACTTGTTTGAGCTTTTCATATTAATCTATGTTGCAATGTGAAACTTATTTTGGATTGGTGATTTGCACTACTTGTGAATTCTCTTTTTAATTATGTTTTTGAGACTTGTGTTTTTAGTTTGTGTTCTTTTGATTGGATGGAGTTTGCATATATATTATGGATGATAATTGTTTCATTGATGGATGATTACCCATAACTTTTTTTTTTTTTATTTTATTGTTTTGTTACTTTAAACAGATATGGACGACTCTCCTGAAAGAGAAATTCATGAAAAAAAGGACGATGAATATTGGCAACTTGTGAAAATTACTCAAGCCGCAATCGCTTATCTGGCAATATACGGTGACAAAAAACCTTGTACGATATCATCATATACAAGAAATGCATGGGTAGGAGAGTTGATGGATGAAGATACTAATCCGATAAGGTGTTATCAAATGTTTGGAATGGATAAGATTGTATTTAATAATTTAATGCATGATTTAGTAACACATTATGGTCTAGAAGGAACTAAGAATATTGATGTTATAAAAATGCTTGGAATATTTCTTCATATTTTAGGACATGATACAGGTAATAGGTTAACACGAGTGTTTCAACGTTCTGGGGAAATCATAAGCAAGTACTTTAGCTTAGTATTAGATAAAGTATGTGAAATGGGAAAACATATGATCCAACCAATTGATTGCCAATTTAGAGATGTTCCAGAGAAGATAAAAAATAATCGAAGATTTTTTCCATATTTTAAGATATGTTTTGATTATACAATAGGAAGAAGGAATTAAAAGTAAATTTTGATTATACAATAATATTTGTGTTTCTGTTTTAAGATTGTATTGGAGCTATTGATGGCATCATATCCCAACGGTGATACCTGTAAAAGATCATATTCGTTTTATTGGTCGAAAAGGTACAACGACTCAAAATATCTTAGCAGTGTATAATTTTAATATAGAATTCACTTATGTTTGGGCTGGTTGGGAGGGCCAAGCCCATGATACTCATATTTTCTATGAAGTTTTAGGAAGACGTGATGTGCAATTTCCTCATCCTCCTCTAGATTTGTTAATTAATGGTTTTTGTACATTAATATGTATTAATGTAGTCTATGTTGATTAAATTTATATTATATTTGTGCAGGTATATATTATTTAATAGATGTTAGATATCCAAATTCGACAGGTTAGTTGGAATCATACAAAAAAGTTAGATATCATTTATTAGAATTTCAACCAGGTCCTGCCCCTACAGGCTATCGAGAAGTATTCAATCGTGCTCATTCCTCATTGCAATTGAAAATTGAGCGAGCTTTTGGTGTCTTGAAGAAGAAGTGGAAGATTCTAAAGCATATGCCAAGTTTTTCATTTGAGAAGCAAGTAAAAATTGTTATAGCAACAATGACTTTGCATAATTATATACGACGAAACGCCGCCAATGATAGACATTTTGCAAGAGCAGATTTAGATCCCAATTATAGATATTTAGTTGACCTTCATAATATAAATGAGGGGGCCGATACTTCAAATAACAATTTATCTTATGACATGACACGTTTATGTGATCAAATAGCAATGAGTTTAGTAAATACTTAAGGATGTTTGTAATTTTCAATAAAAACCTATTTCTTTCTTCGATGTATATGTAATCATGTTTATTATAATGAAATTACTCTTTCTTTTTAATTGAGAAAAAAGTCCACTTTGATGTATTTTTTAACTTATGAATTTGTTAATATATCTCTTTTTATAAATACATCTCAGTGCAAATATATAAATATATATATATATATATATAAAGTCATTGAATTTGTTAATATATCTCTTTTATATATACATCTCAATGCAAAAAAAAAAAAAAAAGTCATTATTTTTGTTTTCAATTTTAAAAAAATAAAAATTAAAAACTTAAATTGGTTTCGCTAAAGGACTTTCCAAATATGTGTTTACCGAACAGCATTTCCCCAAAGTTGCTTTTCAAGACGCTTTTCAATTATAGTTTACCAAACAGTTTTTGCATTTCATCAAAACTCTTTAAACCAAAGGCCTTTGCATTTCTTTAAAGGCTTTTCCCAAAAGTTTTCCTAAACGCACATTTAATCTTCTCTCCATTATAGTGTAGCAAGGACACTACTCTGAAATCTCAATAATTGAAACACAATTTGCTCTTAATACTAAGTTGAACACTTTCAATTTATTCTACTTTTTCTTTTCAACTCCTTTCATCTCAAATGTTCTTCTGTTATATAGACATATTCAATCTTCCCATCGGAGATTATCCTCACAAACAAAGTAGTCATTAGGATCCTCTGCCAGCTAGTGTCCGAAGCTAGACTACTTAACTAGTCCTTTCCTGCTATCATCAAAAAGCTTTCTTGAATGGGTCCTTTTGCTGATGTCGCATCGCCGGTACTCGGACTTGTCCAAGGTGCATTATATGTAGCCGCTTGGGTCAAGGACGCATCAACATAATGGAGAGTTACTTTAGACTTTTTCCATTTTTCATAATTTTTAGGGAAAATTCCAGATAAGAACCCAAAATGAACTTTGTGTTAGATAAAGACCTAAACTGAACCCATTATCTCAAATAAGGATCCGAAGTGGTTGAATTAATTCCAAATAAAAACCTGAGCTTGTTGGTCAGCCAAATATTCATGTGACATTTCCGACGACCGGAGTTTGGGCAATTTTGTCCAACAAAAATATAGGAAAATTAACAAATCCTAAAATAGAAACAAAAAAAACCGTAGGTTTTCTACAGTTTCCCCATTCCTTGTACCCATCCTCTGGAAAGTCAAAGACCGAAGTTCTCCCCATTCCTTGTACCCATCCCCCGCAAAGTCGGAGACCCAAATTCTCTGTCGGTTGAGGCATGTATTCAAAAACAAGAAGAAAACCACATGCTTCTTTCTTTGTTTACAGACACCCAAATTCTTCGCCGGTCGAGCAAGGTGAGGAGCGACGAGAATCGAGTTGCGATGATGACCGAGTAGTGATTTGGTTGAGGAGCAGCGAGGGAGAAGAAAGAAGAAAACATAAACATCTAAATGAATAACTTAAACTTAATTAATTTATAATTTTCCCTTTTTTTCCAATCGCAAATTTCTGACAAAATTGCCCCTATTTTAATCACCGGAAAATATCTGTTGGTGAACTAAGGTCCTCAATAGAAATTAACTTGATCACTTCAGGTTTTTATTAAATACAAAATTCACTTCAGATTTTTATTTGAAACAATGGGTCCACTTCGGGTCCTTATATGACACAAAGTTCACTTTGGGTCCTTATTTGAAAAAATAGATTCACTTTAGGTCCTTATTTGAAATTTTCCCTAATTTCTAGGTAGTGTCATCTCATATCTCAAACATTTCTCATAGCTTAACAGGTTATCGCGAGTGCAACTTCTCGTGTTGATCTTGGTAAATTTAATACATGAGCCAGTTCATTGCATGAGTTCACTTCTTACTGAGAAGAATAAATCTTGGTTTCCATAGGAAGGGAACCAAATTGAAGAGGCGTGTAAGACCTCCTTCCAACGTGCCAACAGAACAGAAATAGTTCACTTGCTTTATAAATAAAAAGTGAGAAATGCTGGCGAAGTGAAGGGCTCAGGTGCGCCTCTACAGAAAAATCAAACTGTAAAAAAGCAGAAGCGGAAGCCCTTTCTTCAGTTGAAAAGGCCCCTCGAATCAACGACAAAAGATGTCAAGCACATGTTAATCATCATGAGAAAACCGTCAATTAAGTAATAAAAGGAACATAAACACACCCAAAGGTTCCATGATATTGTACGTAAGTTTGTCTATTTTGCCATTTATACAAGCTTTATTTAAATTCAAGGTGCTTTGGACAGACAGGTGAAATACGTAAGGAGGACGCAAGTCCCCTAACATGAGAAAGAAACATCAAGATTTGACACATTTTAGAGAGGACAGTATTTACAGACCACACAACCACTCTTGTAAGCCCAACATAAAAAAGAAGATGGGTCTACCCTAGGTGGTGCCATGAAAATGCTTGCAACTTGCAAATCTGATGGATGACTTGGGAAATTTATTTACAAAACCCATGAAAACTTGAAGCAGGATGTTGAAATTGAACCATTAGTGTGCACTTCTTGCTTCCTCGGTCATGAAACTTCGGGATGAATTCCTCAGACTTGTGTCCACTTGCCCATTTTTCCCATCACCATCATCATCTGATGGGTAATTAGAGACAACCTTAGAGGACGGCGAGAAGAAGGGGCCGCATCGCTTCATCTGGATGCTGAACGTGTAATCGGCAGTCTTCACCACGCAAACGCGTCTCCGGCTACACGGGCTTGTCCTCCACAAAGTCCTCGATGACTTTAGGGAGCCTCATGCAGGGGAAGCATTGGCCCTTGTTCTTGGCCGAGTGGACGATGAGCTGGTCCGGGCTGTTGCTGCAGGAGAACTCGTACTCGTACCCTTTGAGCCTGACCTGGCGCATTTTCGTTGGGTGGTTGTAGTGATTGAAGATGAGATTTTTCAATGATTCTTTCGTAAGCTTCCTGTCTTTCGCCCCATCGATCATGTCACTAATAAAATTTCTCTCGGACATCAATCCTTTCCTGATCACTACAGAATTGATTTTCACAATCTGCCACAGCCTTGTGGCAACGGTTGGGCTCACTCTTGGTCGCAACTCCATAACCAGAATTCAAACCCAAAAGCTATCCTTTATGACAAACAAGAAGACTAAAAACTCTAAAAGTGAGTCCCTCCTTATGAGAATGATGCCATCGGAAAATAGAAGAGTTAAAGAAGAGGGAATCAAAACAAGCCAACAAAGAGATTTCCGTGTGTATTTGAGGGAGATCTCTCAGTGCTGGATTTACACTAGTCTATGCAAAATGCGAGCAAGTTTTAGGACGGAAACTTGGGCAGCAAGTGTCGCGAGATCTTTATTTAATTTGAAATAGTGGGAAGCGGGACCCTCGGTCGGCGGGATTGAACAATGATTCCAAGCTCTTTTTGCCTTAAAGTTTTCCTGTCCGAGCAATTAACAGAAAGATCTTCCGACATGATTTTCTTGCATTTCACAGAAAATTGCTACGGAAAATGACGGCAAAGGTGCGGTGGTCTTGGTTAATAAAAACGTGTTTGGTAAACTTGTTTCAGGGAAATAGAAAAAAGTGTTTCTGTTCCGGGAAACAATTTTTGAATAAAAAAACGCATTTGGTAAACTTTTTCCGGGAATAAAAAATGAACAGAAACACGTTTGGTAAATTTGTGTTCTTTTTTTATTTCTTGTAATTTTTTAATATATATATTTTTTCTTTTTTTCTTCTTTTGGCCGGCAGCCTTGCCTAGCTACGGTGAGGCCTCGCCCGGGGCCGGTGATGCTCGGCCTCACCGGGGGTCGGCAACACTCCGGCGAGGTCGCCAACCCTTGACTGCCGGTCGCCGGCCATGGCCGAGGCCAGAGACCGGCCAAAAAAAAAAAAAGAAAAGAAGAAAAAAATGAGAAGAAATAGAGAGGAGAGAGAAAATTTGTTTTTAAAAATTGTTCCAAAAACAAGAACCATGTTTTTCTTGTTTCTTGTTTCTGTTCCAAATGTGTTCCTGGAAACAAAATAATAGATTTGGAACAAAAATGCAAATAAATGCATTTCTGTTCTTTTTTTGTTCCCTGGAACAGAAAAACATAAATTTTGTTCATAAACAGAAACAAAGAACATTAACAAACAGGCTCTAATTTTCCCAACCCTATGGACTCAGCTCATTTCTCTATACGTTCTTCTTAAGTTACTTTCTTTCTTTTGTTTTCAGAAATTAGCACAAGGACTAATACAAAGATTTAAACTGAAATGGCCATTGTGTCTTCTCCTGTGTGTCAATCTCCAAAGATGATTGCATGGTGCAAATTCGTTGTCTGCTACTGCAGTTTCATCTACTGTTTTTGCAATACTTGTCCATCCAATTTTCTGAATTGAATCGAACCAGTTGAAAACCGTCTTGGAATCGATAGGATAGAACCAATCGACATCGATCAATGATGATCAAAAATGGTCAACTTTGGTCAATGGTTGACGTGGCAATTGATGTGGCAGCTGATGTGTAGATGACATTAGGGATGACATCAACATCAGCGGTGGGGCAGTGCACATGTGAGTCTAATGTCAACGACGAGATTGTTATAAGTTAGCAAGTATCATCTATAGGGAGTGAATAGATAATTCTATAGACTTTTGACAAATTTGAAATGGAATTGAAAAGGTTAAGATATGAATATGAATTTAGAGTGTAAAGTTCGTATTTTGAACAAACTTCACAAGCTATTGAGCAAGTGTGCAATGGACTATAATAATAAGGTATGAGTTTAGGGATAAGAGAATTTGTGCACAAGACTTATAGTGGTTTGGCTTTGATCAAATTTATATATACTCTCTCATGCTGACAGCCTAATGATCAAGAAGAGATTATGATAATGAGTAATCACACTTAGTGTATGATAGGTTTCATAATCTCACTCAACCAATCTTTTAGTATTTCTCTCAAAATCACAAATTGTAGCCCAACAAAACAAGTGTATATGATCAAAGTTCACTTAGACTTTGGAACTCTTAATTCTAGCTTTGTCTTTTACTTTCTTCTAGGCACCTTGGTCTCTTTTATACTCCTCTACTTCCAATCTAGCCATTGGACAATCTTTAGAGGATCATCTTCCAATTTACTTGTTGGACAAATATGTATCAAGAATATTGTGTAGCCATCACGTGGCAAAATTCGAATCTCCACTTGATCTTGGTCACTCATATAACCAGAGTATTGGTTTTCATAAGTGAAGTTCTCTATTTATAGAAGGTAACTTGTCTCAAGATTGATTTGCCAATCAATTAAGATGTTTTGAGGAAGAAGGACACTCCATGTGTCAAAACTTGGCATGGATGGACATATAAGTATCAAAATTTCCAAATTGTACACTTAAGTGTCGAAGCCAGAGAAGAAAGGAACACTTAAGTATCAACGGCAAATTTTTTTGACTAAATAGCTGACGTGGCTTTTCCAAGCGAGATCTTTAACTAATGTGTCATTTCATTAAACAACATTTATCTATGTAATGCTAATGTGGCTAGATAAGCCCAAAATGACGTCGTTTTAATCCAAATTTAGGTTTTTAAATTAAATTAAATTTAAACAACTAAATTTACAAAAAAAAAAAGGATCAAATTAGCAAGGGCCTCCATGACTCTTATTACCACCACCCCACCATCATCAAAAAGGGCCGACGATGGTGGGCCAAGGGTTAACGAGATCATTGGGCCTCAACTAATGGTTGGTGACCCAAGCCGACCGTAGGCTAGGGCTTGCACACCTTCTCCTAGATTAGGCAACATGCCTACCCTACCCTAGAAGGGCCAAAGGCCGCCTTTGGCTGTGGTGGGGCTAGATGTTGACCCCGCCCTAGCCAACAACAGCCCTTGGCATGATCTGGGCGAGGGTTGGTGACCCTCGCCTTACTTGGGATAGGGTTGCTATCCCTCATCCCAGATATGGGCGAGGGCATGCAAGCCCTTAACTACAGTTGGCCAAAGTCACTGGCCACTAGCCAAGGCCTAGCAACCTTGGTTGACCCTCACCCCACCATTGTTGACGCCCTTTCCGGTGAGGATGGGCGTAGTGGCGGCGAGGGCCATGGTGGCCCTCATTGATTTGCTACCCTTTTTTAATATAGTTTTTAATTTAATTTAATTAATGATTATATTAGAAATCAAAATTGGGTGGCCGACATCATTTTGGGACAAGGATTGCTGAGTGGACATTTTGGTAAGCCACATAAACCAATTTTATTAATAAAATAACACTATGTTGAGTTTTTCTAAAATAAAAATTCATTTGATAGCGACACAAATGTAGACGATAGCAGATGGTGGCTAGCATTGGCATGTGGGCGGTGGGCTAGTAGTAAAAGCAAACAATGACAAGAGTTTTTATTTCTCATTTCTATTTTAGAAATAAGAAATTAAAAAAAAAATTACTTCTCATTTATGTTCCAAACTTATTTTTGGACAAATAATTTTTTCTAAAAATAGAAAAATGAATTGCGTTATCAAATTGATTTTGTTCTAAACCTATTTTGAAAATGGAACTGGTAAGAAATCAAATGGTTATCTGTGCACCCTAAACAACTTTGAGGGGAGGGGGGGGGGGGTAAATAAGTTATTTTGAAAGTTTTTCGGATACTAGCAACTTATCCTTTAAAATCAGGAGAAGTTGATACTAAAGTATAGCAAGAGCTATTGTGCAAATAATCATATATAAACGGAAGTAAAGCTAGTGCACAACAATATATAATGGTTTGGCTTATTCATCGAGCCTGCATCTACTCTCTAGTTTAATAGTTACAAGTTGGGTTGGAATGCACTAATAACCACCAAGATAAGTTACAACTACCAAAACTGATCCTATCAAATGATAAATCACACTATCAAGACTCAAATGCCGCTATCAAATTTATACACTTAATCTTCTCTCAATTACAGTGCAGCAAGGACACTCCTCTGAAATCTCAAGGAATGAAACACAATTTGCTCAAAATACAGAGTTGAACACTTTCGACTTGTTGGTCACCAAAAAATAAAAAAACACTTTCGACTTGTTCTAATTTTTTTTTTCCAACTCCTTTCAACTCAAACGATCTTCTCTTATATACATATATTCAATCTTCCTGATTGAGATTATCCTGAGAAGCAAATAGTCGTTAGGATTCTTCGCTACCTATTGTCCGAAGCTAGACTGCTCGAATAGTCCTTCCTTCGATCATCAACAAGCTTTCCCAAATGGGTCCTTCCGCTGCTGTCACATCGCCAGTACTCGGACTTTGTCCAAGGTGTAGTATCTATAGCCGCTTGGGTCAGGCACGCATCAACATAGTGGAGATTTAGTTTAGACTTTTTTTCATTTTTCTCATTTTTCATAATTTGTAGATAGTGTCATCTCGTCTCTCAAACATTTCTCATAGCTTAACAGGTTATTGCGCGAGTGCAACTGCTTGTGCTGATCTTGGTAAATTTATTACATGAGCCAGTTCACTGCAAGAGTTCGCTTCTCACTGAGAAGAATAAGTCTTGGTTTCCATAGGAAGGGAACCAAATTGACGGGGTGGGTAAGAGCTCCTTCCAACGTGCCAATAGAACGGCAATAGTCCACTTGCTTTATAAAGTTAAATTGAGAAATGCCGGCGAAGTGAAGGACTTAGGTGCGCCTATATATAAAAATCAAAATGTGAAAAAGCAGAAGCGGGAGCACTTTCTTTAGTTGAAAAGGCTCCTTGCATCAACGACAAAAGATGTCAAGCACATGTTAATCATCATGAGAAAACCGTTAATTAATTAATAAAAAGATCAGAAATGCACCCAGTGGTTCCACGATATTGTACGTAAGTTTGTCTGTTTTGCCATTTAAAGAAGTTCTATTTATATTCAAGGCGATTTGGACAGACATCTGAAATACATAAGAAGCACGCAAGTCCCCTAACATGAGAAAGAAACATCAAGATTTGACACATTTTAGAGCGGACAGTATTTACAGACTACACAACCACTCTTAAGCCCAACATTGAATAGAAGAAGGGTCTACCCTAAGTGGGGTGCCATTTATGCTGGCTAATTTGATGGATGACTTGGGAGATTTATCCACAAAACCCATGAAACTTGAAGCAGGATATCGAACTTGAACCATTAGTGCACTTCTTGCTTCCTCAGTTGGTCATGAAACTTCGTGATAAATTCCTCAGCCTTGTGGTCCACCTGCCCATATTTCCCATCACCCTCATCATCTGATGAGTAATTAGAAAACTCCTCAGGGGAGGGCGAGAAGAGTGGACTGCGTCGCTCGATCTGGACGTTGAACGTGTACTCGGGGGGTCTCGCCATGCAAACGTGCATCGTAGGATATACGGGCTCGTCCTCCACGAATTCTTCGATGACTTTAGGGAGCCTTATGCAGGGGAAGCGTTGGCTCTTGTTCTTGGCCGGGTGGACGATGACTGGCTCCGGGCTGTTGCTGCAGGAGAACTCGTACTCATACCCCCCCATCCGGCCCATTCTCCTCGAGTGGTTATAGCGATTGAAGCTGAGATTTCTCAGCCATTCTTTCATGAGCTTCCCAACCTTTTCCCGGTCGATCATGTCACCAATAAAATTTCTCTTGGACATCAACCTTTTCCTGATCATGAAAAAATCGATTCTCATCTTCCTCAGCCTTGTGGCAACGGTTGAGGTCACCCTTGGTTGCGACTCCACGACCCGAATTCAAACTCAGAAGCTATCCTTTTTGACAAACAATAAGACTAAAATCGAAAAAAAAAAAAAAAAAAAAACAAGAAGACTAAGAACTCTAAAAATAAGTCCCTCCTCATGAGAAGGATGCCATCGGAAAAGTTAAAAGAAGAGGGAATCAAAGTAAGCCAACAAAGAGATTTCTATGTGTGTTCGAGAGAGATCTCTGAGTGCTGGGCTCACACTAGCCAATGCAAAGTGCAAGCAAATTCCAGGACGGAAACTTGGACGCAAGCCTTGGCAATATCCTTCTTCCATTTAAAATAATGGGTAAGCGGGACCCTGAGTTAGCGGGATCAATAATGATTCCAAGCTCTTTTTTCCTTTTAAGTCTTTCTGTCCAAGCAATTTAACGGGAAAATCTTCGGACGTGATGTTCTTGGCCTGCAAAGAAAATTAGCTCGGAAAGTGACGGCAACGGTCCTTGATCTATTAGTTAATTTCTTTCTTTCATTTTCAGAATCTACCACGGGGACAAATGCAAAGATTTGAACTGACATGGCCATTGTGGATTCGCTTGTCTGTCGAGCTCCAGGAAGGATCGTATGGAGCATATTCCATGTCCGCCACTGTATTTTCATCTAAAGTTATCGCAACACGTGTCCATCCAATTGGTCTGAATTGGGTCAAACCAGCCGACAATCGGAACCAATCGGATAGAACCGGCTGATGTACGTCGATGCCCATGAACATCGGTCAACTCCCGTCAGTGGCTGACGTGACAGCTGACGTTGTAGCTGACGTTAGGGATGACATCAACATCAGCGGGGGGCGCTGCACGTAATAGTCTGATGTCAACGATGGCGTCACACACCGGAAGAGCGTCTGAAGCATTGGACACCGGGGCACGCGGATCTCACTCGCGAAGAGGTTGGACAGCACGGGAGGTTGCGTGTAAGTTTTGTTTTGAGACAAAGTTACCGTCATTTGACTCTTGGGAAGACGACAATTCTGATGGCGGCGCTCGTTTCAAGAAACAACAACCAAAATGTTGAAATTGTACTTACAGTGACGGGCTGTGTTCAACCACGGACGTGATGGTACATGATAGGTCGTGGGGCAGCGTGCGACGGTCGTTTGAGCTAAAATTTCAGGATTTAACTCATTTGAGGACGACAAGCCTAGTGATTGTGCCTGTTTTCCGAAATGAGCAGAAAGAATCTCAAGCCCCAACTGAAGTTGCGGCTTTGGCGGAGAAACAAGAGTGACGCAGCAGGTATGCTTGGCATCGTAGTAACCATCGTGGAACTTACGCAATTGGGCACTTCATTAGTTAGATAATATTAATAGCTCGGATATTAAGTTGAGAATTGTGATGACAAAGAGAAGATGTAATATTTTGTGCATCATCAAACAAAGTGCCACCGTAATTTGACTCTTGGAAAGACGACAATTTTGATGGCGGCGCTCATTTCAAGAAACAACAACCAAAGTGTTGAAATTGTACTCAAAGTGACAGGTTGTGATTGACCAAAGACGTGACGGTACATGATAGGTCGTGAGGCAGCATCCGACGGTCATTTGAGCTAAAATTACAGGATCTAATTGGTTTGAGGACGACAAGCCTAGTGATTGTGCCTGTTTTCTGAAATGAGCAGCAAAGAATCTCAAGCCCCAACTGAAGTTGTGGCTTTGGCGGAGAAACAAGAGTGGCGCGGCAAGTATGCTTGGCGTTGTAGCAATCATCATGGAACATACTCAATTGGGCGCTTCATTAGTTAGATAATATTAATAGCTCGGATATTAAGTTGAGAATTGTGATGACAAAGAGAAAAATGTAATATTTTGTGCATCATCAAAAAAAGAGCCATGTAATTTGACTCTTGGAAAGACGACAATTCTGATGGTGGCACTCATTTCAAGAAACAACTGAAGTGTTGAAATTGTAGTTACAGTGACGGGCTGTGGTTCACCACGAACGTGATGGTACATGATAGGTCGTGGGGCAGCATCCGACGGTCATTTGAGCTAAAATTTCAGGATCTAACTGGTTTGAGGACGACAAGCCTAGTGATTGTGCCTGTTTTCCGAAATGAGCAGCAAAGAATCTCAAGCCCCAATTAAAGTTGCGGCTTTGGTGGAGAAACAAGAGCGACACGGCAAGTATGCTTGGCGTCTTAGGGGCTGCATGTTTTCGTTCTTTTTTTTTTTTTTAATGAACAGAAATTTTGTTTTTTTGTTCCGGGAACAAAAAAAGAATAGAAACGTGTTTATTTGTGTTTTTATTCAAAATCAGATTTTTTGTTTTCAGAACACAAAAAGAACAGAAATGAGAAAAAAAAATTATTTCTTACTCCAGAAACACTTTTGAAGAAATACTTTTATTTTCATCTTCTTTTCTTCTTCTTTTTTCTTTGGCCGGTTGCCGGCTTTGGCCATGGCCGGCAACCGGCCGTCGAGGGCCGCGACCTCGCCGGAGCGTCACCGGCCCCTGGCGAGGCTCGGCCTCGCTGGATTTGGGCAAGGCCGAGCCTCGCCATGGCTGGGCCAGCTCAAGCTCGCCCAAATCCAGCGAGGTTGAGCCTCACCGTGGCTGGGTAAGGCTGCCGAAAGAAGAAAAAATAAAAAAGAAAAGAAAAAAGGAAAAATAAAATAAAAATATTAAAAAATTAAAAGAAAAAAAAAGAATATAAATTTACCAAACGTGTTTCTATTTATTTTTTATCTCAGAATAAATTTACTAAACGCATCTTTCGATCAAAAATTGTTCTTTGGAACAGAAACACTTTTTTCTATTTTTGTTTCCTGGAACAATTTTTGAACAAAAATGTTACCAAACATGCCCTTAGCAACCATTGTAAAACATACTCAATTAGGCGCTTCGTTAGTTAGATAATATTAATAGCTCGGATATTAAGTTGAGAATTGTGATGACAAAGAGAAAAATATAATATTTTGTGCATCATCAAACAAAGAGTGCATAGTCCTATAAATAGATTTTACAATATGATTATTTTAAATAGCAAAATATTAATTACAATCAAGAAAAATATATAAAATCTTCTAAGTATATATTTAACGCTTGGAAAAACAAAACCAGACGCAGCAAAGTGATGGCACACGAGCGGATCTGTTCGCTCGGTAAAGAAAGAACATTGTCAATCTAATTAAAAATGCATCTAAGCAACTTTTATGAGTGAAAGACTTCACCGGCTCACCAGCGTAAATTTGTTTGTCGCAGCTTATGAATAGTTATAAATTATTCTTTCGCTTTCCCACCACAATCTAAAAAACGATACAGATTTTTAAACACGTCTAAAACTATATATGATGTTATTGACGATAAAAAATGATTTGGTAATCGATGTGCACACGCCTGACATGAGAGTGAGAAAAATATGGCATACGGGCAAAGATAAAAATAGTCACATGCATAACACACGAACAACATATTGATATATCGACAAATACAGGAGCTAACACATGACAATTGGTGACAATATTCTTTAATATCACGTGTCAAGTTGTTGAAATCTCACAATGGACAGTTGGAGGCCACCTATATGGGCGCTGGCGGCAAGTTTTCGTTAGAAGTATTTTAGAGACCATTCAAAACTTGAAACCATAAAGATGGTTAGCATTGAGGATACATGTTGTAGAGGGAGTAGTTACTATTTGGAGTCCTAGTCATGGGACGATCATTGATAACTAAAAAACTGTCAACACATGATGAGGATAATTATTCAAAACATGGGCAAATGAAGCTTGCGAAAATAAAGGAGTGTGGATCAGACCAGTAATAGTTGCCTGAAGAAACACAACTGTTGAACATCATCGAAGAGCGGTCACTACACCTTTACCATAAATACCACTAGATATCCAAAAAGAAACCCCCACACAAATCAAACAAATATTATCTTTCAATTATCTTTACCTTTCTTGCATTGTATTTTAAATTTCTTTAGCTGTAGCTCTCAAATTCATGTTGTCAATTAGATTTCGGTGTGTCTTTATCTCGATACCAAGTCGTCAATTGAATTCTGACATTATATCTATTTATCCTCAAGTTGTTGTCGATTGGGTTCTAGCATAGTTTGATACTGATTTTGTAACTTTTGGGTCTAGTTGTCAATTAAATTCCAATTTGGTCTGGGGTTATATAGTATTGTTTGGGATCAAAGAATTTCAATTCTTCTCCTCTGTTCAAAATTAGCAGAGAACATGGGTCCCTTTTAATAGAAAAAGAAAAAGATTGAAGAACGACTTTTGGTTAAAATATTTCGTTGTGCGAATTATTCTGGGAAAACAAATTCGTGTACACATATTTAGATGTTGTGAAACTTTCAATGATTTAAGATTAAAAAAAAAAAATAAATGCGCTGAAAGATTTAAAAACTTTACCACTGAACCGCATATGGCAGCCGCAATAATGGTTCTGTTCACTTTGCTGTCTTTGATTTAATTTGGCGTATATATTAAGCTGAGTATTATTTCCTGGAAGTTTCTTACTGATATGGCTTTATTATGTTATGCCTCTTATACGTGAAAACGCTCGCATGAGATGCCCTAAAAAATAGTCAAAAGAAAACCCTGATAGCTCTAACAACGTATCACCCACATTGAACCAGCCAACACCAGCCGCCACCAACCATCCGCCACCACTTGCCACTGCACACGCAGGCTAGCACCGACGTCACCGTCATTTTGAACCCCCCCCCCCCCCCCCCTCTCTCTCTCTCTCGCACGCACGCAACCATCCACCACCACTTGCGACTGCACGCGCACGCTCACACCAACAATTCCTTTCACGACTTGTAAATATTGAGCCACTATTTGAGTGTCCTGTTTTGTGAGAATTAAATGTTCTTTGACACTCATGACACATGAACGTGTCTTGTTGGTAAAGAGATGCAAAAGTTTGCTCCAAGCCTCATGTGTTATTTTGGTAGGAGCATTGAGAAGTTTGATTGAGTTCAAAGTGGAAGCTATGATTGCATGAAACAGCAATTGATCTAGGTGTACCAACAAGAATAAAATGGATTGGTAAATGTTTTGCCATTAGTAGTATTGGTGTTGATTGAACATAATATGGTTCCATATAGAAGTGGGCGGTTTCAGATTCCGTACAGGCTCTGTATGGAATCTAGAATCTAGAACTTACCTGTTAGAATAAGATCCTCATTTTGTGGAACTAAGAACCCATCCTAATATCCTAAAACCTGAAACCTACTTTGTCATAGTTTTCAAAATCAATTCTAGGGTCTACCTGGGTTCAATTCATATTATTAATTGAACAATTGTAATGAATTATCACATTTAATGACTACCAATTGTTACTATAATTTACTGATTATAACTTATATTTATACTCATGAAAAATATGAATATTAACAAAGTAAAAGTTGAGCTTAGACTAGTGGCTCAAAATTATACATTAATCATTGAACGTCATAGAATACTGCATAATTGCGTGAAGACATGGACTAAGAGAAAAACAAAAACTTGTTTTCTAGGTTTCCAAGTTCCAAGTTATGGATTTTAGGTTCCTCCAACTTAAAACTTAGAACCTATCCATTGAAATAAATTTCTCAATTTTTTGAATCTGAAACCTATCATATATATCTTGAAACCTAAAACCAAATTGGTTCACACCGGTCCGGTTCGTAAGTTCTAGGTTCTACCCTGGACCATGCTCACCCCTAGTTCCATATACATACCTTGTTAGATAGTAGCCCAGAAGTAGAGAATTAAACTAAGCCAACTAGGAGGAATAATTCATTGATGTTAACTTGAGGGGTATTTGCAAAACTGCATTGATCTACATAAGCAGGGTAGTGTTATTTGAAGAGGGGTTAGTAACTATTATCAGTTTGAAAAATATAATGAATGATATGCTTGTGAGTGATAGGTTCAAATACTATGTGATATTTTATGGGACCACCGTCAACAATTCTAAAAACTTAAGTTGTTAAATGAATATGTAGTTTAATATTTAAATATTTTAACACACCTCATCGAGTCACCGTCCATCTTGAACTGCTGTCCATACGCGTAGCCTGCAAAAGCAGCTTGACTTTTGATCAAGGTTCCCATGATTCACCTTGATGGTCAATGCCACCATGGCGACAATGCTATAGCGGTTAGAGAGAAACAACCAACCAAGAGGAGAGAGAATATAGAGAACGGAGAGAAGTGGGAGAGAGCATACTAACATCATTATTCGCCATATGAAGTGAGAATTACCTATAACTAAATACATAATAGTAACTCATGGAAAATTTGATTTGAAATGTAATATCAAAAGTGCGACCAGCCAACTATTTAACATATGAGCTTTATACATTGTACGGAATATTTGGTTTAAGCCCTAACTCTTTGGTATGCCTGTTGGTGTAAAGCCTATTGGCAGCCTTACTAATGTGCTAGAGACCATGAAGATTGAGATGGTCGTACCTCAATCTGCAAGCATTCTAGAACTAACTTTCCAAAGGAAGCAACTTATTGAGCAAAGAAACCACTTGAGTTAATTCATTTTGATGTGTGGGGCTTGTTCACTTCTTAGTTATATGGTAATCATCATTATTTTATTACATTTATTGATGATTTTACTTAAAAAAAAAATTGGGTGTATTTTTTAAGAAAAGTAAAAAAATGTTTGGTACTTTCAAACAATTCAAGAATTTGGTTGAAAAGAAAGTGAATATTTTATCAAAACTAAGAGGACTGATCGTGAAGGGGAATTCACTTCAACCACATTCAACAAATTCTATGAGGATCATTTTCTTCGGTGTTTCTTCATGACTCCATATTCTCTTCCAGAAAATGTAGTGGTTGAACGAAAAAACAAGACCATTCTTGACATGATTTGAAGTACGTTGGCAAATAAAAATTGCTGAAGAACTTTAGGATGAAACTGTTATGTATGCAATCTATCTATAAAATAGATGTCTCTCATATAGACTTGAAGGCATAACTCCACAAGAGGCACGGAGTAGGAGAACACTTGATGTTTTGCATTTGAGAATTTTTAGAAGCACTGCCTATGCTCATATCCCAAACCAGAAAAGATCAAAGTTGGAAAACAAGAGCTAAAAACTCATTTTTATCAAGTATAACTCTTCATCCACAGCCTATTAATAATTTGGCCCTAACACTTTGAAAGTGTATTTAAGTAGTGTCAAGTTCAATGAAGAAGGCATGTAGGAAGACAATCCAAAATTTGAAGTGAATGTTCATGGTGATTTTAGCCAAATAGTGTTGAAGGATCACTCACCACCTTCTTCTCCAATATCTTCTTCAAGTCCATCACCACCAATTTCTTCAAGTAAAATTGTTGAACCTCCAGTATCAAGATCAAAGAGATTGTCTTAGGTTTATGAAGCCATCGATGAGCTTCACCTTATATGCCTTCTTACAGATTGTGAGCCACTTGTCTTTGTCTATGATGATACTGTCCAAGATGAAAAATGGAGGAAAGCCGTGAATTAATAAATTGAAGCTATTTAGAAAAATCAAACATGGCAGTTTACTAGTCTTATGAAGGACAAGAAAGTGATCAATGTCATATGGTTATTAAGGCCAAAAAGAACAAGAAAGGGGAAGTGGCAATGTACAAGGCCATATTAGTTGCAAAGGTGTACAAGCAAAAGGCTAGATGGACTATGATGAAGTTTTTGCATACATTATCCACATGGGAACAATTAAATCGATCAAGTCTATGGCAGCTCAAAATGGTTGGAAATTTATAAAATGGATGTCAAATCAACGTTTTTAATGGCATCCTTGATGAGGAGATTTATGTTGAGCAACCCATGAGGTTTATTGCTAAGGGTAATGAAGACAATTTTGAGGCTGATGATAGCTCTATATGGGCTTAAACTAGTATTGAGCTATGTAGCACCGACATAGATACGTGACACGTGACACGTGATACGACACGACATAACACACCGACACGTCATTTCTTAAAAATAGAGAATTTCGACACGTTTTGACACTATATATATTAAATGTATTTTTATATATAAATACATAAATAAATAAAAATAAAAATAGCCTAGAATTAATTTACATGAAAAATATTAAATAATATCATTCATTATTTTAATTTGTTACAATAATACACAAAACTTAGAGGAAAAAACATTGTTTAAAGAAAAATGCTGAAATGATATTTTTAAATTTATTTATTTATCATATATAGCATTTCTTATTACTTCTTTCATAGTAAAAGACTTTTAAAAAAATAAAACAATTCTAAAAAAACAAAACAGAAAAAAAAAATTGACTCCGTACATGTGTATTTATAGAAATTTTATTACTTCTTTTATTACTTCTTTTGTGTATATTTATATTTTGACCCCTCAAGTATTAGAAATTTTTAAAATTGACCCCGTGCGTGTTGAAATCACGTGTCGGAATTCTGGACTTGCGTGTCGGAGCGTGTTGAAGAGAGTTGACCACGTGTCGGATTTTTTGACACTCGTTGACCGCATGTCGGGATGTGTCGGAGCATGTCGGGATGTGTCGGAGCGTGTCGGACACGTGTTGGAGTGTCGGGCACGACACAAAGGCTTCCGGAGAGTGTCCGTGCTACATAGGTATTGAGAGCATGAAATTCCAGAATTGATGCCCACTTCAAGGCAAATGGTTTTTCTCAATGTCCATATGAGCATGCACTTTATTTGAAGCAAGAAAAAGACGATGTTCTATTGGCCTATTTATATGTAGATGAACACCTTTTTATAGAAAATAATCTAACAATGATTGATGCATTTAAGGCATCCATTTTGAAGGAATTTGAAATAACCGATAATGATCTCACGGATTATTTACTTGGCATAGAGTGGAGCAAGATACAGATGGGAGTTTTACTTCCCAAAAAGGATATGCAGAAAACATACTTAAAAAATTCAATATGAAGGTACACCGATTAATACACCAATGAAGTGCAAAACCAAGCTTTCAAAGTTTGATGACGGTGTTGATGTCGATTTAATGTTCTATAATAGCATGATAGGAAGCTTGAGATATTTGAGATGTACTAGACTGGATGTCATGTATAGTGTTGGAATTATAAGTAAATATGGGGAGAAACCAAAGTCATCTCATTTTAAAGCTGTAAAAAATTTATTTTGCTATATCAAAGGAACTATTGCTCATGGCTTACACTATTATCAGTCTAATTCTTCTGGCTTAGAGCCTATTTAGACAATGACTATGGTGGAGATATTGATGGTTGAAAAAGCACAATATATTTTGTATTTTTCTTTTGTGACACTTCTTTCATGTGGTTATCAAAGAAGCGACCCAGTGTTATTCTTTCAACCTGTGAAGCTAAATATATGGCAGCGTCTTCATGTGTTTTTCATGCAATATGATTGAGAAAATTACTTAAAGAAATTCAAATGGATCAGAAGAAAGCAACAAAGATTTTTGTTGATAAAACTTCTGTTATTGCTTTGTAAAAAAGTTCAGTTTTCAATGACCAAAGCAAACACATCAATGTTTGATATCACTTCATCCGAGAACAAGTGAGGAGAGCGTCACAAACCGAGGAGCCGAAGACACAAGCTAGGAGCTGGAGGCCGCAAACCGCTCTCTCATTGCAAAGAACAAAGCAAGTCACCAATGAAATCGACAAATTGAACAGGGGAGAGTCACAAGTCATTTGTGAGTGCCTTGATCTTGACTTGTCCAGAGCACATCGTCCATAGCTACTAGGGTCAAGCACGCGTCAATATAGTATAGGGATGCTTTAGACATTTCTTATTTTTCTTATTTTCCATTATTTCTAAATGACGTTATCTCATATCTCAATAGTTTTCATTGCTGAACAGGATATTGTGCGATTGCAACTTCTCATGCCAATCTTGGCAATTTTTTTTACATGAGCCAGTTCATTGCAAGAGTTCTCTTCTCATCGAGAAAGATAAATCATAGATTCCACAGGAAGGGAACCAATTTCCGAATCATGGACCACATGCTTCCAATGTGCCAACAGAACGGGAATCAGTCCACTTGCCTAGTGAAATAAAGGTAAGAAATGCTGGGGAACTGAAGAGCTCGGTGGGCCTCAAAAGGGAAATCAAATTGTGAAAAAGCAGAAGCAGAAGCACTTTATTTAGTTGAAAAGGGCCCACTTGCATCAACAACAAGATATCATCCATTCATCAATTTTATGAGTAAACCATAAATTAAGAAAAGGACTGAAACATCCGCAATGGTTCCTTTATTTTGTACAAATTATTTGTTTTGCCATTTATACATGCTCCCCTTGTTATTGAGGAGTTTTGGACATACATGTGATATGCATAAGAAAGACCGAGTCTCCCAATATAAGAAAGAGACATCAAGATTTAACATATTTCAGAGTGGACAGTGTTCACAGATTAGACAACCAATTTTTAATAAACCCCAACATTACAAAGAAGATGGGTCCTTTTAGCTTTCTTGGAAATCTCAATTTAGGTACCATGGAAATGCTTACAAATCTAATGGCCGACTTGGGAGATTGATCAACACAACCCATGAAACTTAAAGCAGGATTTTGAACTTGAACCTTTAGTGCACCATTTGCTTCCTCAGTTGGTCATGAAACATGCTGATGAATTCCTCAGCCTCGTAGTCAACTTGCCCATATTTTCCATCACCTTCATCATCTGATGAATAATTAGAGACCCTCACCGAGTAGGGCGAGAGGAGTGGGCTGCGTTGCTCGATCTGGATGTTGAATGTGTAATCGGTGGTCTTCGCCACAAAAACGAGTGTTTCAGGGTGCACGGGCTCGTCCTCCACGAAGTCTTCAATGACTTTGGAGAGCCTCACGCAAGGGAAGAATTGGCTCTTGTTCCTGGCCGAGTGGACGATAACTGGGTTTGGGCTGTTGCTGCAGGAGAACTCGTACTCATATCCGCTGAGCCCCATCCGGCGCATTTTCCTCGAGGGGTTATAGTGATTGAAGCTAAGACTCCTCAGCGATTCTTTCATGAGCTTCCCGTCCCTCAACCCTTCAATCATGTCACTGATTAATTTTCTCTTGGACATCAACCCTTTCCGGATCATTAGAAAAGCGACTTTCAGAATCTTCCATAGCCTCGTGGCAATGATTGAGCTCACCCTCGGTTGCAACTCCATGACAAGAGCTCAAACCCAAAAACTCTCTCTCTGATTTTATTTTTTTTTTAACAACAAGAAGACTAAATACTCTAAAATTAAGCCCCTCTTTATAAGAATGATGCCAGTCGACATAAGAAGAATTAAAAGAAGAGGAAATCAATATAAGCCAACAAAGAGTTTTCTATACGTGTTTGAGGAGATCTCTGAGTGCGGCTTGCACTAGCCGATGCAAAGTGCTAGCACATTTATAGGGAGCGGGACAAAAAAAAAAAAAAACCGAGCGGCAAGACTGTTTATTAATTAATATAAACTATAGAGACCCTAATGAAAATCATCATGTAAATTAATGAGAGACGTTGAGTATTAAAAAGTGCAAAGGAAGGTGGTAGCAAGTTCTTATTGAAAGCATCACTACGATATTCTAGTGGACTACACACCGGCTCCACATTTTCCTAGAAATACCTGTACAGTACAGATAGTGTTTATAAGGAGCAATTATTTGCCTGTGGGTCCAAAAGTGAAGTGTACAAGCTGATACAGGGAGTTGAATGGTATACAACTAAATTGGTGGGACTTGAAATAATGGGTTCTTGGGGTCCTTGGTCGGAGGGATTGAAAATGATGTCCTCAGCTGCTCTTTTTGCCTGAAAATTAGCCCAGGAAGATATTGCGGCATGAATTTCTTGACAACGTTGGAGAAAGTCCAAGTTATATCAAAGAAAGTACCCCAGAAAGTGACGGATAGACAGAAGACTTGAGATTGAGATCGAGAGCATCATCAATTCCACGAAATTATCGACTAGGCTATTGGCTATACATTTTGTAGTCGGCTCAATTCATATGAAATGTCGAATCACGTGGATCTCCAATATATCACATGCATTAGGTCTATTCACTTTAAGTCCACTTAATAACTTTCCTAATCTTGTGCACTCAGCTTATTCTCTATTCTTTCTTTCAATAAAGTTATCTTCTTTATTTTATTTTCAGAAATTAGCATAATTTTGGATCGAATGGCTATTGCATAGTTTCTTGTGTTTTAATCTCCAGTGACGATAATATTGAGCAATTCTGCAGTCTGCTACTGGAGTTCAATCAACCGTTACCGCAACCCGTCTCATCCAACTCGTGTTCTCATTGCATCTAGTTCCGATAAGTGATGATAGATGGGCCGAAAACGTGGACCAAGATAAATAGCCAGCTAAGTTTTCTAGATTCATTACAGACCAAAGAAAAGCATTTTAGATTCATTGCGGGGTTTGGACAAAAATCCTATGTCCCATCAGTGGGTGGGCCACGCCTGCCAAGGGCCTTGCGCCCCTGCCACCCCACTACGCCCACATACTCATTAAAAGAACTCGTGAAATATGTTTTAACTAAAGATTATATCGTGATATTTAATATCTACAACTGCAAATAGGATAAGATAACCCCAAATTTCTAATTCAGAATAGAAAAATAGTATGAAACTCATAGTTAAAGTATTACAATATAATAACACCAAGCCCTAAAATTAGTTTTTGCATTTACTTAGTTGAAAAGATGAAAAAGAAGGCAGCCCTAAGGGCCCGCCCATGATTTTCTATGGAGTGATCCTGGGAAGGACCTCAGGAAGTTCAGGCCCGAGCAGGCTCCGCCCAATGAGCAGGTGCATTCAGATGTGGTTTTAGCTCATATTTTGTCTGGCATGGTACATAGATTCGACACCTCCGACTGTTGCTTCCTCTAGCATCATTTACACCGATTTGATCCGATTTACGTGGATTGAACCCTAGAAAACCCAAGGAAACCCCTATCGAGGTGTGTATCTTACTTTGTATATTTCGCAAGATAAATCCAATCCAATGTAAAATTTTGAATGTCACATGATACTGTGTGTCTAACATTCTTCTAAGAGTTAAAAGTTTGTTATATCAATAGGCAGAACAATTTCTTTAAGCACGGTACAGACATTTTTAAACATGTATTATATGTGTGCATGTGCATAAGAGTGTCGTGTTAATGCAAATAATATATCAGTCCATCTAAGAATCTATGTAACTTTATCATGTCGTGTCTTTTGAATATATGCCCAAAAAATTGAGATGGTAACAAGTGAGTGCGATAATAAAGAACGAGAAAATACCATACACCCTCGTCATTTCTCACTCCAAGTATCATTGGATCCCTCAACGCCACTATTCTTCTCTATTTGATCATCCCTTGGCTCCAACCGAGTCCCTCACCATCACCATTGGTCTCTTCACTCTCTCTCTCTCTCTCTCTCTCTCTCTCTCTCTCTCTCTCTCTCTCAAGTATCGTTGGATCCCTCAACGCCACTATTCGTCTCTATTTGATCGTCCCTTGTCTCCAACCGGCTCCCTCACCATCACCATTGTCTCTCTCTCTCTCTCTCTCTCTCTCTCTCTCTCTCAGTCATGTGCGCAAGGCTTGACTTCTAATGAATTGGTGAGGTCATCATGTCAAGTTCTACAGCAATCTTGTTTTTCCTTGACCTTTCGGGTGTAAAAAATAACCATTCAAACCAAACCAAACCAAACCCTAGTTGGTTCAAGCATCCTCTCCCCTGATGGCTGAAACCCTAGCTTTATGGGAAGCCCTCAACTACTTTTTTTCTAAAAGATACGAAGAGCTTATTTTTGAGTCAAACAATGTGCAACTGGTTAAAGCTATGAACAGTTCAGAAGAGTTAAGTTGGGAGACTCAATCTCTTGTTAGTAATTGCAAGGAAAAAATGCGGGCCTTCTCAAATATTAAGATTGTCCACTACTGTAAAGAGGCCAACCTTGTAGCAGACTTGGTAGCCAAAGCCCAAAAAAAAAATTACTTATCTCTGAATTGGGTCTTCTCCCCTCCTCAAACTTTTTGGACCTTTTATGTAATGATGCCCATTTACAGGGCCTCTCACCTTTGCTTAGTAAATGAAATATTTCCATTTCTGACCAAAAAAAAAAAAAAAACCAAACCAAACCAACCAAATCCATAAATTAGAGGTTTTTTTTAGGGTCGGGTTTCCTTTCAATTTAGGTAGTAAGTAAATCAACGGTCTTTTGAAGGGTTAATTTGGTTTGGTTAGAGGTGATGAACTCAAACCTACTTGAAACAACTTGAAACACTTTACAAACTTGTTTCAAGACCAAACTCCGATTATTTTACTTTACCTCATGACACAGAAAAGGAAAACCCTCTCTTTTGCTAGCTCGTCCGATTATGGCTACTTCTTCTACTTGGACTTCGGCAGCTGCTTCTTCTTCATGCCAACCTCCATAGACTAGGAGTTACTCAAATTCAAGTTGATATGAGTTGCACATAGAGGCCCGCTAGGGTCGGGGCTAATGGGGAGTTCAAGGTTTGGGTAGAGGCAACAGTTGGGGAGCGAAGAAGGGGAAGAGTCGGTGGAGACGGGTGTGTTCTGAGGAGGCGAGGAAGGGATTTAAAGTGCATTTGCACTGTTAAGGATTCGGCTCGACCTCTATGTCTCTCTCTCTCTCTTCTAATGTCACTTTGTTGTGGATGGAATTGCGCGTGCAAGAGAGATTAGTATGATGTTAATGTCTCTAGGTCAACTTTATGACCGAGACCACCAATCGCGCCTAACTATGATATTTTGTATGACCACTACTAACTATTCTAAAAGTTTTATTTGTTACATGAAGGAGTTGTTTAATATTTCACTCTCTCCATCATGCTTAGTCTTCTCCTTTTTGCTCAATACTAAGTGTTGGACCTATTTCATTGGACAGGCAAATGGGACTCGGAAAGATTTGAACTCAAGACATCCTACTTTAATACCATAAGAGATTTTATGAAAAAATTGTCAACAATTGTAAAAGCTTAAATAGAATATTTAAATATTAGATGATGCATTCATTGAATAATCTGAACTTTTAGAATAGTTAGAAATGATCTTACAAATCTCACATGATATCAGAACAAGAGGTCTTTAATCATTCCAAACCCTATTTACTATGTCCATGCTTAGTATTAAAAAAAAAAAAAAAAGACCAGACTAAGCGTCAAGAAGAGTTAAAAAAAAACAACATTGAAATATTAAATTACGTCTTCATATATTAGCTTAAGTTTTTACAACAATCATAAGAAAAAGTCATAACTTGACAAAATTACAAACAATAAACTATTCTTTTATCTGATTCAAGCTCTATGTGGATCAATTCTCAAGTCCGCAATCATTAAAAAACATAAACCCTTCATGTCCGGATCAAGCACCTTTCACAACCTCGGCGAGAGACTGAGAGAGAAATCTAGCCATACATATAGAATGCAGAGAGGAAATAGAGCGTGGAGAGACAAACGGGGTTGATGGTTGTGAGCAGGGGCGGCCAACAATGAATGACGATAGGATAGCAACGTCACAATGTAGTGGGTGGTGCTTGGTAGAGGAGGCTAGGGCATGTGGGGTGGCTCATTTTGAAGAGAGGATAATTTTAGTTTTTAGTCTTTTTAGATGTGGGGTTTTGGCTGAGTATGCAATGGGGTTTTTAAAGAAATGCGGGAGGGAAACTAAAGATATATATTGAAAGAAGTCGAAGGGGAGGAAAAACGGGAAGAAGGATGAGAGAAACTTTCTCTGTATTTCTCTGTATATTTCTCAATGTACAGAATTGATATTATATTACAAAGTATGTAAAGAAAAAAGGAAATGAAATAATCTACAGATTGGATCCGATCTTGATTGATTCAATAATATCTTCATAATTTGATCCTTGTATAGCTTCCAATACTTTCCAATATTTCTGCATATCTTCCAACACTCCCCCTTAAGCTGGTGGTTTGTAGATGTCCAAGACACCAAGCTTGCTTAAGAGATACACATGCTATCTTTGACATAAAGGTTTGGTGAAGACATGCGCTGGTTGTTCCTCTGTTCCAATCCCTTGTGTCTCGATCATCCCTTGCTGGATTCTTTCATGCACGATAGGGTTAGACGCAAGTTTGAGGACCGCATCATTGTTGCAGAATAACTTTGTTGGTCCTCTAACCTATACTCAAAGATCCCGGAGCAATCCTCTCAACCACACTATTTCACATGTGGTTTTCGCCATAGCTCGATATTTTGCCTCTATTGAGGATAATGAAACAGTTAGATGTTTCTTCGTTTTCCATGAAAGTAAAGAATCCCCCAATTTAATACAGAAACCGGTTATGGATCTTCTGCTCATTGGACAGGTCGCATAGTCTGCATCACAATACACAATCATCTTCATGTTACATTTCCTAGAAAGAAGAATTCCAAGTCTAGGATATTTCTTCAAGTACTTCACCACTTTTAGTGCGGCATTCATATGAGACTGCTTTGGTTTGTGCGTAAACTGACTGAGTGTCTGCACCGCATAACTTATGTCTGGCCTAGTCTGGAATGTAAAAGGAACTTTCTACCATTAGCAGTCAAATTACACAATGATTGCTTATTACAAGGAAAATGATCAAGATTTTTTGGTAAGCTTTTTCAAAAATAATCCTTCAAAGAGACTACCATAGCCCATTAGTTTCCCAGTCGAAATGGCCTGAAATAAACAGGTATCGGCATCGAAAAATACTAGACATGAATTTTCCTTACAAGCTCTAAACACTGAAATAAGATAAAATTGAAAGCCCAGAATATAAAGAACATTGGTGAGAACAATATGGGAGTTAAGAGTGACTATCCCTGTTGTAGTAACATAAGCAATGTTCCCATTTGGCAATTGCACAGTAATAGGATCATTTAATTCTTCATGACTAATAGAGAATAATCCTTTATCACATGCTAGCTCCCAAGTCAATAATCCAGGTATTTCGTGATATAGAATTTACCAGGCAGCAAGAAATACCTATAAAGCCTCTCCCCCTTTTTGGAACATCCAATTTTTCTAAAGCCTGCATTAGTTGCCGATATTCCCCATGTGTGATAGGCTGATTTACCGGTCCTGTAGGTTGATAGGCTGCTACAGATATCTCCTTTCCTTTCTTTTCCTTTTCTCCAGGTATGCCATGTAATTTCCAACAATTTTCAATTGTGTGGTGGGGCTGCTTGTAAAAATCACAAAATAATTTCCCCTTATTTTAAAATTCTACCCATATCCTTTGGAAAATTGAGCACCATTGGATCCCTTTGATCCGGATCAATCACCATTGTCCAGATCAATCAAAAGCCGCGTGCCTTTAGGAGCATCATATCACTATGTTCGATCCTAAGCATTCATCCCAGCCCCTTTAAGGCTTCGCTGGTCCACGAACCCTAGCAACGGATCAAAGCCCCTCTTTTTTTCTAGGTTTTTTTCTCTCTCGATCCTTGCCACCAGCGCTAGAGCTTTGATGGCCTTGCTGTCTGATGAGGCAAGTCGCTGGTTCTCCTCTTGCACCGCAAGCTGGAAGATTCGACCGAGGGTGGGTGCTAGCTCCATAGCCAGTATCTGCGATCTGAATGTGAGGTAAGTTTCGTTGAGGATAAGCAAGAATCGAGTCACCTTCTCTTTATCTTTCATCGCTTTGTACTGCTGAAGGGTCGTTTTTGGCCCATCTAGCTTTTCTTTGGTAGCTTCTAATTCATTCCAGAGGGCTGAAAGCTTGTTGAAGCATGCCGTCACGAACATGTTTCCCTGCTTCAGTTCGCTAAGTGCTTGACGCAGTGAAAATTTTTTCACCTGATCCAATTTTCCGTACATTTGTCGGATGCTATCCCAAATAATTTTTGAGTCTTCTGTGGGTAGTAGGCCGGCGTCGATTTCTGGGCTAATGCAGTTCCCTATCCATGTTCTAACTAATTGGTTGCATTTTTTCCACTGCCATCCCATTTTCTCGTCGGTCGGGATCGGAATGGTCCCATTGATAAAACCTTCTTTGTCTTTCGTGATTAGGGCTCGTCGAAACTCCCGCACCCAACTCGAATAATTTTCCAATCCTATGAGAGGGTGGTTGATGAGCCTCAACTCCGGTCCATCGACGGTGGAAACGTAGAGCGCGTCGCCGAGTTCTGGGCAATCCATAGCGGCCTCGAAAGGAAATGATAGAAATCCAAGTGGAAATCCCGAGTAGAGATTTGCAGCTTGACCCGGATTGTGTCTACCCGGAACTCCTGCACTTGAATCACCTGACCCGCCCATCTGCTTCGAGCCGATGGTTGAGCTTGCCCCAATGTTGGTTGGTGGGTCTCCATCAGTCCACACGCTACTCTGGTGGCCCGGCTGTGATGTAACTGGGCTTGGCCCATGGATCCATGGATATGGCATCCACTTAAGGATAGCTTGAGAAAGGCTGCCTTAGATTAAACTGAGCCAGAAAAGATTGCCATTGTGCATGTTGGGGTTGGATCTGGCCCTAACCGAGCTACTGTTCAGCCATGGAAGTCACGATGGATGAATCTGGGCTGTTCGAAGTTTGTGGAGTCGTATCCCTTGCTGGTTGCTCATTTGGATTTGAGGTGAGAATTTCTGGTTTGTTCATAATGAAAAAATTTCCCCTTCAAAGAATAGTGATTCCTTCGATAACTCTCTTTGCAGGTTAGAGTTCCTCTAGGCAATTGAAACAAGAGTGGAAGCTATATCAGAACCTTAGTCGCTTTGATACTATGAAAGAAGTTGAAGGGGAGGAAAAACGGGAAGAAGGAAGAGAGCAACTTTCTCTGTATTTCTCTGTATATTTCTCAATGTATAGAATTGATATTATATTATAAAGTATTTGTAAAGAAAAAATGAAATGAAATAATCTACAGATTGGATCCGATCTTGATTGATTCAATAATATCTTCATGATTTGATCCTTGTATATCTTTCAATACTTTCCAATATTTCTGCGTATCTTCCAACATATATATATATATATATATATATATATATATATATATATATATATATATATTTTGGTGCGAGTGGAAGGATAGACAATGAAAATAAAGATTTGCTTTTCAAAATGAATTCATTATTTGGAGATATCGTAAGGAAAAGGGGTTTGCTTATTTTATCCAATGAAAGAGGGGAATGCTCAGTGTAAATAATACTCCAATGTTATGCTCAGCAATGACGTTCTGGGCCGACGTCTTCATAAGCTAACTTAAATTTCCAGGAAAAGTGACGGGATGGCTTGATTCAATGCCACCACGAGGTTTAGTCGCTGTCATCTTGAAGAAAATCATGTACGTTAGAGGTTTGACCACTGAACCGCGTTATCTCGGCAGCAATAATTGTCCGGTTCACTTTGTTAGTATATGATTTGATTTAGAGTATAAATTAAGGCTCCCTTTTGTTTCCTCGAAATTTCTTGTCAACTCTACTATGATTTCGTTACGTTATGTCACTTGCATATGTGAAAATTATCACAGGAGAAAAATAAATTTGGGATATTTATAAAATTCATGGTCAAGTTTCACTCTAGTATTAATTTGCATCCTTGATTTTTAAAACCTACAATTAGGTTTTACACCTAAAACCCCTGAATATAAGGACTACAATACCCTCTTTCAAAAAAGAGTCGAGAAACCCTACTATCTTTAAGCATGTTATCCCAAAGAATCAGCCACTTCAACTAGCAGAAGCAGCAGCTGCCGCCGCCAGCCATCCACCCACCACTTGCAACCATAGTCGCTTGCACGACCACCGGCATTGCCATCATTTTACGGGTTGAAAAGGGTGGAGAACATCAACCAAGTAATTCCGAACATGTTTAGACTTATCCTTTTTATGGGTTGAAAAGGGTAGAGAGCATCAACCAACGTAGGCTTACCATAAGAGCTCCACTCCCTCTACTAAATATTCGGTTTAGGTAGTAACTATTCATATATCTGTTGCGGGTGTGCGAGCCCATCGTTGTAACCTCGGCATGCTAGAGATCAGGACGCTTTCCATATAATGTAGAAAATGTCATAAACAGAAGTTGATTACATTCTCAATAAGACTCAAACTTGTGACCTCCTAATAGGCAACTGTGATCATTTACCCTTGGGCTACCACAATGTTTATATTTACATACAACCCGTCTGGTTATAGGAATTGGATGAGACTGTAATGTAATGGTTATTACATTGAAATGTGATATATGGGGTTGTAATGACTATTGCAATTTGTAGTCTAAGCAATGCAATACTTATTACACAGTTTGGTTTCATGAACAAAATATACAGCAAGGAAAAAAATCATTGGAATTTTCAAGATGCACCTAAAATCAGAAGTAGAGGGATGTGGCCGACATTCCTATATCCAAATTTGATAGATGATGATGATGATGATGGCAAGCCAAGTCTTTGTTACTTTCGCTCCCGCACTTGTCCCATGAATTGATTATCACTCTAACCCATTCTCATTCATGTATCTCTTCCCCGTTAGATCATTCATATTGGGACGTGGTCGTTGCAGGTTTGTTAAGTTCTTATTTCTTTATTTTTTCTATTCTTTTGTTCCCCGGAACAAAATAAAAATAAAAATCCTTTAATAATTTCAATTAATCTTTATATTCCAAAAAAATAGAAAAGTAATTGAGGAATAGATTTAGAACAAAAGCAAGAAGTAAAAATAAAAAAATAATAATAACTTCTTATTCCTAAGAACAATTTCTAAAAATAAGTCATTTTCCTACTTTTCTTATTATTTCTTGCGGTCCCTTGCCCCCCATTCCGCTGCACCCCCAACTAGTCGCCAACCACCAGTCGTCGATGGCTAGTAGCCAAGAAGAAAAAAGGAAAAAAAGAAAAATCTAAAAAAATTATTAAAAACTAAAAAAATTCTACGTTACAAATATTTACAAATATATATATATATATATATATATATATATATATAGGTTGTACTAAATGAATTCATATTATTTTTCTATTCCAAAAATAGAAATTTTTATAGTTACAAAACACATTTTTTACTCAAAAATTATTCCAAAGGGAGTATAAATGGAAAAAGACTCTTTTTCAAAAGAAATTATTCTCTAGAATATAAATGTTATCAAATGTATACTTAAGGCGTGTTTGGTAAAGCTTATGTTCCAAGAAACAATTTCTTATCAGAAATGATTCTTTTTTATTCTATTCCCGAGAACAATTTCTAAACAAAAAAACGCGTTTGGTAACTGGACAAAATTTCTAATTCTGGAATAGAATTACGTTTGATAGCGTGCCCAAAATTTCTACTCCAAATTATTTTATTTTAATTTTTAAATAATTTTATCTCTTTTTTTCCTTTTTTTTTCTTCTTTTTTTTTTTTTCCTTTCTTTCCATTCTTCTTCTTCTTCTTCTTCAAGTCGCCAGTCGCCGATCTTGGGATGACTAGCGATTGTCCAAGATGAGGGCCGGCGACCTCACCAAAGTGTCACCCGGCCCTCGGCAAGGCCGGCCCTCGTCAACCAACCCTCACCGGCCGAGCCATGGCGTGCGGCCTCACCCAAATTTGGTGAGGCCGAGCTTGCCTAGCCGCCAACAAGGCTCGACCTCGCCAGGCCACTAAGGTGTTAACCAAAGGAGTCCCTAGTTTGGAAGGGCCAAATAGCTGAAGACACCAATTGGGTGTTGGAGAGCACCTCAAACCGCTCTCTTACCACAAAGGACAAGGCGACTCGCCAAGGACGTTGACAAAGTGAATGAGGGAGCGTTACAAGTCCTTTGTGAGTGCCTTGATCCGAACTTGTCCCAGGCGTATTGTCCTTGGCCGCCTGGATCAATAGAGGTACTTTAGACATTTCCTATTTTTCTTATTTTTCATAATTTCTACATTCCATCATCCCATGTCTTAACATTTCTCATAGTTGAACTAGTTGTTGGCGATTGCAACTTCTTGTGCTAATCTCGATAAATTTGTTACCTGAACCGGTGCATTGCTAAATTTCACTTCTCATTGAGAAAAGTAGAGTATCCATAAGAAGGGAACCAATTAAAAGGAATGCAACACATTCTTTCAATGTGCCATCCAATGTGCCAATAGAACATATATCAGTCCACTTGCTTAGTAAAATAAAGAAATAAAGGGAGAATTATTACAAAAATCCTAAACCTATTATAATTGTGTTAATTTAGTCCTAGACCTTTTGTATTTATGCTAGTTGAGTTCATTCGGCCAATTTTCGCTTGCCGTTGACATGACACTACTAGTACTTATGTGACATTTTTAAAATTATATTTTTTATATTATATAGTTTTTATATTTTATATTTTTTCTTTTAACTTTTCTTTTATTTAAATTTCCCCCATTCCCCTTCCCCTTCCCTTAGAGTCGGCGAGGGTTGGGCATCTTGGCCCTTGCTTGATTTGCCCTTGCTTGACAAGATTAAGTGAGGGCATTACAATCCTCACCTAACTAGAAAAGAAAAGAAAATAATTATAAAAATTCAAAATATTATTAAAATATTATTTTAAAATGTCACGTCGGCATCGATAGTGCCACTTTAGCGCCAACCAGCCAAAATTGGACAGATTGACTCAATTGGCTGAAATGCAAAAGATTTATAACTAAATTGGCATAATTACAATAAGTTTATGACTTTTTGGTAATTCTCTTAGAGGATAAATGTATTAGAAATTCTAAAACTTATCACTAAAATATAATTGAGTTCTAAAAATTCCCAAAAATGTTATCGAGTCCTTAAATTTATCGTGAAAGTACAATTTAGTTTTAAAACTTTCCAAAAGTGCAATCAAGTCTTTCCATTAACTTTATCTAACTTGACAAACATAAAATGCTAAAAAGTTTCATTGACTCCATACAATTAGACAACGGAAAATGCTAACAAGTTGATAACTTGATTGCACCAAATTAACAAATTTTATGAATTAATTATTCCCGCCTGATAAGTTTTGCGATTTAATTGCACTTTTTAAAAGTTTTAAGAATTAATTGTATTTCTGTAACAAGTTTGAAAATTTTCAATGCACTTCTCCTAAAATAAAAGCAAGAAATGCTGATGAAGTGAAGAGCTCAGGTGGGCCTCAAAAGGAAAATCAAACTGTGAAAAAACAGAAGTAGAAGCACTTTTTTTAGTTGGAAAGGGCCCAGTTGCATCTACAACAAAAAGATATCATGCGCTTATTAATCATTGTGATTAAACCATAAACTAGTATAAAATGGACAGAGACAGACCCAGTGGTTCCATAATATTGTACATAAATTTGTTGGTTTTGCCATATATGCATGCTCCATTAATCAAGGAGCTTTGGACAGACATGTAAAATACAGAAGAAAGACAGAAGTCCCCCGATACGAGAAAGAAACATCAAGATTTAACAAATTTTAGAGCGGACAATATATACAGACTATACAACCGCTCTCATAAGCCCACATTAAAAAGAAGACGGGTCTTATTTTATTTCTTTTGACATCCTAAGTGGGGTACCACTGAATCGCTCGCAAATCTGATGGATGACATGACCTGCGAGATTGATACACACCATCCATGAAACTTAAAGCGGGATTTTGAACTGGAGCTGGGACCATTAGTGCACGATTTGCTTCCTCAGTTCCTCATAAAACCTCCTGATGAATTCCTCAGCCTTGTGGTCCACTTGCCCATATTTCCCATCACCCTCATCATCTGATGAGTAATTAGAATAATTAGAGACCCTCACCGAGTAGGGCGATTTGAGCGGGCTGCGTCGCTCGATCTGGATATTGAACGTGTACTCAGGAGTCTTCGCCACGACAACGAGCGTCTCAGGGTTCCCAGGCTCGTCCTCCGCAAAGTCTTCAATAACTTTAGGGAGCCTCATGCAGGGAAAACGTTGCCTCTTGTTCTTTGCCGAGTGGACAATGACCGGATTAGGGCTGTTGCTGCAAGAGAACTCGTACTCGTACCTGTTGAGCCGGACCCGGCACATTTTCTTTGAGCGGTTGTAGTGATTGAAGCTAAGAGTCCTCAGCGACTTTCTCATGAGCTTCTTGTCCCTCGCCCCGTCGATCATATCATCAATAAGCTCTCTCTTGGACATCAGCCCTTTCCTGATCATAACAAAAGCGATTTTCACAATCTTCCTTAGCCTTTTGGCAATGATTGAGCTCGCTCTCGGTTGCAACTCCATGGACAGAAACCCAAAGGCTCTCTCTCTCTTTTCTTTTTCTTTTTCTTTTTTATTTTTCACAACAAGAGGACTAAATGCTCTAAAATTAACTCCGTCTTTATGAGATTGATGCCATTGGAAATGAGAAGAGTTAAAAGAAGAGGGAATTAAAATAAGCCAACAACAAGACTTCTATGTGGGTTTGAGGAGAACTGTACGTGCTGGGCTTAGACTAGGCATGCAAAGTGCAAGCAAATTTATAGGGAGGGAAAATTGAGCAGCAAGCCTGGCAAGATTATTATTATTATTATTATTGGTTGATAAAAGCTATAGAGACACTTATGAAAATTAGCATGTCACATTGAGTATTGAGAAGGGCAAAGGAAGGTGGTGGCAAGGTTCTATGGAAAGGACCATTGGGCTATTCTAATAAATGGAACAACTGTTCCATACAATTTCTTAGAACTTCATGTCCAATTTAATAATTGACAAAACGGAATAAAGAAAAAGAAATATATTGTTTGAAAGGGTGGTCTAATATATACGGCTTGTGGGTCCAAAAGTGAAGTTTACAGGCTGAAATAGGGGGCCGAATAGTATATAGCTGAATTGATGGGATTTGAAATAATGGGTATGCGGGATCCTTAGTCGGAGGGTTCGAAAATGATGTCTTCATCTGTTCTTTTTGCCTTAACATTAGTCCAGGAAGATCTTGTGGTATGAATTGCTTAAGATACCTTGAAGAAAGTCCAAGGATCCAAGATTACCACGGAAAGTGACAGCAAAACAGACAATTGAGAATGAGAAGCATCAATCTTATAAGAAGCTTTTTACCAAAAAAATCTTATAAGAAGCTATGAATGGGTTATTGACTGCACCTGATGCAGGCGCCTCGATTCATGGGATACGTTTTATCTCGTGGTTCTCCAACCTATCACATGCATTAGGTCTATTAATTTTATTTGCAGTTAATAATTTTCCCACTTTTATGGACTTATTTCATTTCTCAGTTCTTTCTTTCCAGTAAGTTATTTTCGTTATTTTAAGTGATATAATTTCTATGCGAGGGCAAGATGGGAAATGAAAATAAAGATCCAGTTTTCAAATGAATTTATTATTTGGAGATATCGTAAGAAGAATGAATTTGCTTATTTTTATCCAATAAGGAGGGGACTGCTGATTTGCTCAAAACAATTTACGAGTATTTGTTTTATATCTTTAACGATAGAGTCTACGATTAAATATAGGGAACTAAAGGTAATTTTATTGAAAAAAAGAGAAAAAATTAAAGAGATAAAAATTTACAGAAATATTATAGAGGTTAAAACCCTGAAATACTCCAAACTTGTACAACTATGATAACTTTATCTTCTATGTGAACTTATTAAGCTAGATGACATATGGCAATTTACGAATGTAACAGTTTAGGATTTTACCTTCCGTTTATCATAATATACTAGTTTGTAATTTTTCATTGTATGAATCCAATTTAAGTGAAACTAACATATGTTAAATTTGTCACAAATGATCATTTCATCGTGACTCTCGAAGTGGCTCTATTTTATTATATTCATTTCAACATATAAGATTTAAATGTCCTTTAGCGAATGGCCATATAAGACCTCAAATGTGCTAATTCCATTTATTTTTCACCGTTCATCCTTTAAGATTAGAATTGGTGGGACGAATGGAAAATTTGACTTTTCCCATCAAAATCTCAAAAATTATATTAATTCAAAATAACTATATAAATTTATAGATATCAAGAAAGTGAATGCACCACAAGAATCAAAAAGTCAAAAGTAAAATTACTCCAAACAAATTTTATTATTTCCTAGCATGATGGTACTGTTTAGTAGCGTTGTACTCCAAGGTTAAGCTCCCTACTTAAATAATAGCATTTTGGTCGGACATCTTCATAAACTGACTTCAATTTCCAGGTAAACGCGTGCTTCTCTTTGCTTTTCAATTGGCGACGGGATGACAAAATTCACTATTCATCGTGAGGTTTTAGTATTTGTCATCTTGAAGGAAGGAAATCGTGGGCCATAGAGGTTTGACCACTGAACCACGTGCCTCAGCCGCAATAATAGTCTTGTTCACTTTATTAGTTTTTGGTTTGATTTAGAGAATAGATTAAGGCTCCGATTTGTTTCCTGGAAGTTTCCTATCAACTCTAATTGTGGCTTTGCTATGTTATGCCACTATCACATGAGAAAGAATCCCAGGACAAATCAATATGGGATAGAAGTTTCGCCCCCATATTAATTTGCATCGTCGATGTTAAAACATTTTATGAGCATCCCAAATCTAAATTCCCTAAGTAAAATGTAAAAAGACTACAACACCCTTTAAAAAAAATGTTAAGAAAACCCTATTAGCTTTAACAACATTTCACCGCAAATGCCTACACTAGCACCGACAGCGCCACCCTCATGCAGCGTCTCTCTCTCTCTTTGACACACACAAAAACACATATAGTGTCACAAAAACACGAAACCATCAAGTTAACCTCATCCAAACATCCACCTCATTGGGTCGTTGTCCATCTTGAACTACTATTCAGACGCGCCACCAACTGCTAGATCTCAATACATGGATGACCTTGGGGAGCTCGACTTTAGATCAAGGTTGCCACGATGTTAATGACCTTGATCTCAGGTCCTCACGGTTGATGGTGCCACGACAACCTCTATTTAGAGTGAGAGAGACAGTAGGCTAACATCATGTTTCGTCAAACGAAGTTGCATTACCTATAACTCAATAGATAACAATACTTGGTGGAAAATGTGATTTGAAGTGGAACATTAAAAGTTTGAAAACAAAAATTGTTGCTTTCAAAAATTGATGATGCAAATTGACATTATAGTGAAAGTTGAGACTCAATTTCGTAATGCAACAAAGTTATTATGAGCAATGTTGAAATAATGTACCCCTTAGAAATTTACTTGATGGGTTCACTAGTCGATTAATTCTACACATCTTTAGACTTATCCTTTTTAGCATACATGTTGGGTAATCAAGGTGTCATCGTAGTTTTAGTAATGTCATAGACGCTTGGAAGTCTCTTCACATGATATAGTAAAAGTTGTAATCATAAGTTGAGTAGAGGCTCATTTAAATTGTGACTCCAGATTTGCAAGCAAGTTCTGGTCAGTCCTTCGGGATCATGGGATTTGAACTATGCATGTTTTCGAACCTTCATCCCAAACAAATAGTCAGACCGAATGATTTAACGGGCTGTCGGAAAGAACACTTAAAGTATGACATGGATACTACCCAGAAGAATTGGGTGAACCTATTCGACTCCGCCGTAATTCCACTCCAACATTTAACGAAGATCTTACTCTAACAAGAGCCCGTTTGAAGTGGTGACAGGCCAGCAGCCACTGTTCCCGTATACAATGGCGGTACCAGATGCGATGCTTGTAAGCTTGCAACATCACCAAAGATTGGAGACAAAAGTATTGACTTTGCCCAAGCTGATCTTGAAAAGGCTTCCAAGTGAATGCAGAAGTGGGCTGATCAAAAGGGATGGCCTGTCAGGTACCGGGCAGGTAATCCAATCATTCTGAGGATCAGAATAGTTATCGTACCTTAAGAAGAATGATCCACGACTTATCAGAAATTCTGAAGGGCCAATAATAGTGCTGGCTAAAGTGGGCAAAGTTGCTTACCCGCTTCAGGTGCCCACTTGGTTGAAGATCCATGTGGTATTCCGTATGAGTTGTTTGAAGTCTTGCCCAAGAATTGGAGGACCAAATGAAGAATGTTGATGACACCTAATTTTTTTTTTCAATAATTATTTTCACATATTTTCAATAATTTGGAATTTGTTTCCTACCAAATTTTTTTATTTATATAAGGTCACATCCTTGCATTTTAGATTACTTAAGCATCTATTAGAGTTTCTAAAGTAGGATTAGATTCCCTGAAATTTATTTTCCAGCAAAAAAAGAGTCACTGCATTTAAATCAGCATCTATTACCTAGTCTACTAGACTTGACAATCAATTATCATCGCCTATTGTACGTGGTACACTAACATGAACAACTTATAAATTGCAACATTGGTTATTTCCTGCAGCAATTTATCCAAAATATTATATTGGAATTTCATGCAAAAGCTTAGGATTATGTCAACAATATTAAAAAGTTTATAATGGAATTGGTATCCATACAATAGATTTATAATTGATTTGATAATTAGTCCTCTCGTATTTCACACATTGTATTTGATTTTGCTCTATTACTGCTTTATTTATTTATTGTTTTGATTATTGGTTGTTTAGTTTTATTCCTTGAGAATCCATGCATGATCACCTTCACATTTAGTGGGTTTAGAAAATAAAGTTGAAGAACACTGCATGCAAATGTTTTCAAGAAGAAAAATTAAATGGAGGAAAGTGTCACTAGTCCTTTGTAGTAATTTGATCTGGACTTGTCTGTGGTGCATTGTCCTGTGCTACTTGGGTCAAGCACACGTCAACATAGGATAGAAATACTTTGGAATACTCCTATTTTTGTCTCTCTTTTTTCACGATTTCTTAATGGTGTCATCTCATATCTCAACATTTCTCATAGCTGAACAGGTTGTGTCATTGCAACTTCTTGTGCTGATCTCGGTAAATATATTACATGAGCCAGTGGAGTTGTCTTCCCATTGAGAAAAATAAATCATAGTTTCCGTAGGAAGGGAACTAATTGAAGAGGCATGCAGCTCATGATGCCGATGTGCCAATAGCACAGATATCAATCCACTTAAATTCTCCGATGCGGCTATGGGAAGCAATTCAAGGGCAACTTCACGTCAGGATGCATCCGACGATGCGGTAAAATAAAATTGAGAAATGCTAGTGAAGTGAAGGGCTCAGGGGCCTCAAAAGGAAAATCAAAATGTGAAAAAGCAGAACGAGAACCAGAAGCACTTTTTTCAATTTAAAAGGGCCCACTGGCGTCCACCATAAAAAGATTATCATGCACTTATTAATCATCATGAGTAGATCATAGATTGAGTAATAAACAAAACAGAAATACACCCAATGCTTCCACACTGTTGTACATAAATTTGTTGGCTTTGCCATTTATACATGCTCCATTTACGATCAAGGAGCTTTGGACAGTCATGTGAAATACAGAAGAAAAACTGAAGTCTCCTGATATGAGAAAGAAAAATCAAAGCTTGATACATTTCAGAGCGGATAGTATTAACAAACCGAAGCCCAACATTAAAAAGAAGATAGGTCTTATTTTCTTTCTTTTGATATCCCAAGTGGGGTACCATGAAAATGATTGCAAATCTGATGGATGACTTGTGAGCCTGATCCACACAACCCATGAAATTTAAAGCAGGATTTGGAACTTGAGTTGACCCATTAGTGAATAATTTGCTTCCGCAGTTGGTCATAAAACCTGCTGATGAATTCGTCAGCCTTGTGGTCCACTTGCCCATATTTTCCGTCACCCTCGTCATCTGATGAGTAATTAGAGTAATTAGAGACCCTCACTGAGTAGGGGGACTTGAGCGGGCTGCTTCGCTCGATCTGGATGTTGAACGTGTACTCAGGAGTCTTCGCCACGAAAACGAGCGTCTCAGGGCACACAGGCTCGTCCTCCACAGAGTCTTCAATAACTTTAGGGAGCCTCATGCAGGGAAAGCGTTGGCTCTTGTTCTTTGCCGAGTGGATGATGACCGGGTTTGGGCTGTTGCTGCAGGAGAACTCGTACTTGTACCCGGTGAGCCCGATCCGGCGCATTTTCTTTGAGGGATTATAGTGATTGAAGCTGAGACTCCTCCGTGAGTCTCTCACGAGCTTCCTGTCCCTCGCCCCGTCGGTCATGTCACTGATAAAAATTTCTCTTGGACAGCAATCCTTTCCTGATCATTACGAAAGCGATTTTCACAATCTTCCACAGCCTTGTGGCAACAATTGAGCTCACTCTCGGTTGCAACTCCATCACCGTAATTCGGACCCAAAAGCTCTCTTTTTTTTACCGCAGGAAGACCAAATGCTAAGCCCCTTTTTATGAGAATGATGCCATCGGAAATTAGAAGGAGGATTCAAAATAAACCACAGAGATTTTTATGCGTGGTTGAGGAGAAGTGTAAGTTATGGGCTTACACTAGCCAGTGCGAAGTGCAAGCAAATTTATAGGAGGGAAAATTGAGCGGCCAGCTCGGCAAGATCTTTATTATTTTATAAACTATGATAAACTATAGAGACACTGATGAAAATTAGCACGTCATATTGAGTTACTGAAAAAAGGCAAAGGAAGGTGCTGGCAAGGTCCTATGGAAAGGACCTTTAGGATATTCTAACGGACTGAACAGCCGTTTCACCCTTTTCCTAGAACTTCACAGAAGAGATAAAACAAAATAAAAAGAATAAAAATATTGTTATAAGGAGCTACTATATGCTTGTGGGTCCAAAGGTGAAGTTTACAAGCTGAAATAGGGAATTTAAAAGTATACAGCTGAATTGATGGGATTTGAAATCATGGGTACGTGGGATCCCTGGTCAAAGGAATTGAAAATGATGTGGTCGGCTGCTCTTTTTGCCTTAAAATTAGTCCTTTCCAAGCAAATGACTTGAAGATCTTGCGCTATGAACTTCTTGAAATTGTTTTTGAAAAAAGTCCAGGTTCTGTCCAACAAAATACCACGGAAAGTTACGGCAAGACAGACAGTTGAGATTGAGAAGCATTAATTTTATGAGAAATTAATAAATGGGTTATCAACTGCACTTGATGCAATCAGCTCAAATCAAGTGATACGTTTGATCTTGTGAGTCTCCACTGTATCACATGCATTGAATCTATTTATTTCTGCAGTTAACAATTTTCCAACTTTTATGGATCCATTTCATTTCTATTTTAAAACTTCAGAAATTAGCACAATTTTGACCTGAAATGGCCATTGTGCAGTCTATTGTGTATTCATCTCCAGTGATGATAATATGGAGCAAATTTATTGCCAGCTACTGCAGTTTTATCTAATGTTATCGCACCATGTGTCCATCCAACTCTCGTCCACACGGCATATAATTCAACTGAGAAACGATAGGTGGACTAAAAACGTAGACCGGAAATATAATGCCAATTGAGCTGGTTCAATATTTTAGGTCCGTTGGGCGAGGGGGCTCAACCCCGCTTAAGATCCGAATTTGAAAATGGCATTTTGGTCTGACGTCTTCATATCCTGACTTCAATTTCCAGGTAAATGCGTGCATCTCTGTGCTTGTCATCTTGAAGGAAGGAAATCATGAGCCTTCGAGGTTTGACCACTGAACCGCGTATCTCAGCCGCAATAATTGTCTCGTTCACTTTGCTCGTCTTTGATTTGATTTGGAGCATTAATTAAAGAATCCGTTCTGTTTCCTGGAAGTTTCTTGTCAACTTTAGTACAGCTTTCTTATGTTATCCCACTATTACATATGAAATAATTCACATGACAAATCAATTTGGGACAAAAGTTCCACTCCCATATTAATTTGCATCTTCGATGTTAAAACATATAATCACCATCTCACACCTAAATCCCCTAGGTAAAACGTAAAAAGACTACAACACCCTTCTAAAATAGAGTCATCACCCCACAGAATCAACCACTTCACATGGCATCAAGCGCCATAGTGCATCCACCCACCCACTTGCAACCGCAAATACCTGCACTAGAACCGGCATTGCCACCCTTATGCCACCTCTTTCTCTCTCTCAAAACCACATATAGTGTCACGAAAACACGAAACCATCGAGTCAACCTCATGCCACCGTTCACCTTATCACCGTCCATTCATCTTAAACTGTTGTTCAAACGTACCACTGCAAGCCCACATTTGTGATATCTCAATGCTATTGACAACCTTGGGGAGCTCGACTATAGATCAAGCTTGCCAAGACATTGGCAATGGTTGATGGTGCCATAGCGACCCTGATTTAGAGTGAGAGAGAGCGGGCTAACATCATGTTTCGCCAAATGCAGTGAGCATTACTTATAACTAAATAGATAAGAGTAGCTGGTGGAAAATGTGATTTGAAGTGCCACATTAGAAGTATGAGGGCAAATTGTTGGTTTCAAAAACTGAAGATCGAAATTGATATGCTAGTGAAAGTTGGGAATGATTTTCATAATGCAATAAATTTATTTGTGAGCAATGTTGAAATAACGTACCCCTTAGCAATATACTTGAGGAGTTCACCAGTCGACTGATTCTACACATTTTTAGACTTATCCTTTTTAGTATATATGTCGTCTGAACAAGGCGTCATTGTAGTTTTACTATTGTGCTAGATGCTCGGAAGTCTCTGCACATAATATAGTAAAAGTTGTAAGCATGAGTTGACTAGAGGCTCATTTAAGATCATTACTCCAAATTCGCAATCAAATTCCGGTTAGTCTTCCAAGATCATGGGATTTGAACTTTGTATGTCTTCAAACCTTCATCCCAAACAAATAGTCAGGGCGAATGATTTAACGAGTTGTTGCAAAGAGCATGTGTTACATGTGGTACCACCCAGAAGAATTGGTGAACTTGTTCGACTCCGCCGTAATTCTACTTCAACCTTTAAAGAAGCTCTTTCTCTAACAAAGGCCCATTAGAAGTAGTGATGCTCGTGAGCTTACAACATCAACAAAGATTGGAGACAAAGCATTGACATTGCCCAAGCTTATCTTAAAAAGGCTTCCAAGTGGGTGCAGACAATCAAAAGAGAAGCCTATTAGGTACCAGGTTGGTAATCCGATCATCCTGAGGATCGAAATAGTTGCGGTACCTTAAGAACAATGATTCGCGACTCATCCAAAATTTTGACAGACCAATAACAGTGCTGGTTGAAGTGGGCAAAGTTGTTTAGGGCACGCATGATAACAATTATGTTTCTCTATTTTTTCTATTTTCTGCTCTTAGGAACATGTTAGGAACAAAAGTCCTTTTGGTAATGCAATTTCATTTTTTTACTTCTAGAACAAATTTTTACTACATAAATAGGTTTTGAATAAAAATCAAATGTAAAATGAGAAATAAAAACTTTTCTCATTGCTTACCCTCACTACTAACCACCTCGCCCACCTCCCATTGCTTGCCTCCAAGCGCCCACCTCCCCCCAGGGCCATCCGCCTCCCACCATCGGTCGTTTGGGGGAGAATAAGGTTCTATTTGGGGAACATAAATTTTGTGTCATTATTAGATACGAATTTTTGCTTAGAAACTCATCTAGTGAATAGAAATAGAAAAATGAATTTCTAATCAGGAGTAGAATAGTCATCATTTATGCCTTTACCGACTTGAGTTGTTTACTTGGTGTTGAGATTATTCCATATTGATTGTAAAAGGGACTTGTGGTCAATTTATAAGTGTGAGGGAAAGTATCATCTTTTGAGCTAATTTTGGATGAGAGAGACTCAAGATCACCCAACACTGATATTAGAGCCCAGGTTATCAACGAGTGTAGACCCAATAGTCACATGGAAAGGATTGTTGATGCTTCGACCTAAGACCAATGTGTGAGGAGGAGATTGTTAGGATTATTCAATATTGGTTGTAAGGGGAAGGTGGTCATTTTATAAGCGTGAGGGAAAGTCTCATCCTTTGAACTAACTTTTGCAGCAAGAGAAGTCCAAGACGACCTACTACTTAGTTGAAAATCCATTGGTTGAAGATCCATGCGATGTTCCATATCAGTTGTTTAAAGCCTTGCCCGAGAATTGGAATGAACGATGATGTTGACACCTAAATTTTTTTCCCAAGGATCATTGTACATATATTCAAAAAATTGGAACTTTTCCCTACCAAAATCTTTATTAAAGGTCAAATCCTTGCTTAGATTATTTAAGCATTTGGTAAAGTTTCTAAAATAAGGTTAGATTCCTTGGAATTTATTTTCCTGCAAAGAAAGAGTCACTGCATTTACATCTGCATGTGTTACATAGTCTATTGGATATGACATCCAGTTATCGTTGGCCATCCTATGTAGCACACTAATGTGGACAAATTGTGAATTGCAACATTAACTATTTTCAGTAGCGATTGATCGAAAATATTACATTGGAATTTCGTACAAAATTTAGGATTATTGACAATATCGAAAAGTTTAGGATTGAATTGATATTCAAGGGGAGGGCGGGTATTGTCATTTGCACCTTGAGTCAAGCCCACGTCAATATAGTACAGTAATACTTCAGACTTCTCATATTTGTCTTATCTTTCACAGTAACTAAATGGTGTTATCTCATATTTCAGCATTTCTCATAGCTGAACAGGTTGTTGTATGATTGCAACTTCTTGTGCCGATCCCGGTAAATTTATTACATGAGCCAGTGCATTGCAAGAGTTGTCTTCTCATTGAGAAAAAGAAATTACAGTTTCCATAGAAGGGAACCAATCGAAGAGGCATGCAGCACATGCTTCCGATGTGCCAATAGCACAGATACCAATCCACTTACATCCTCCGATGCGGCTACAGAAAGTAATTCAGGGGCAACTTCACCTCAGGATACATCCAACGATGCGGTAAAATAAAAGTGAGGAATGCAGGGGAAGGGCTCAGAGGCAGAGGCACCTTTTTCAGTTGAAAAGGGCACACTAGCATCCACCATAAAAAAGATTATCATGCACTCATTAATCATCATGAGTAAATTATGAATTCAGTGATAAACAAAACAGAAATATACCCAATGTTTCACACTGTTGTACATAAATTTATTGGTTTTGCCATATATACATGCTCCATTTATAATCAAGGAGCTTTGGACAGACATATGAAATACAGAAGAAAGACCGAAGTCCCTGATGAGAAAAGAAAAAACGAAGAATTTACACGTCAGAGCGGACAGTATTTACAGACTACACAACCACTATTATAAGCCCAACAATTAAAAGAGGATGGGTCTTATTTTCTTTATTTTGATATCATAAGTGGGGAACCATCAAATTATTTACAAGTCTGATGGATGACTTGCGAGATTGATCCACGACACTGAAACTTAGAGCAGGATTTTGAAGGCGATTTGCTTGGACCATTAGTACACGATTTGCCTCTGCAGTTGGTCATAAAACCTGCTGATGAATTCGTCAGCCTTGCGGTCCACTTGCCCAAATTTCCCATCACCCTCATCATCTGATGAGTAATTAGAGAAATTGGAGACCCTCACTGAGTTGGGCGATTTGAGTGGGCTGTGCCGCTCGATCTGGATGTTGAACGTGTACTCAGGAGTCTTCGCCATGAAAACGAGCGTGTCAGGGTACACGGGCTCGTCCTCAACAAAGTCTTCAATGACTTTAGGAACCTTCATGCAGGGGAAGCGTTGGCTCTTGTTCTTGGCTGAGTGAACAATGACCGGGTTTGGGCTGTTGCTGCAGGAGAACTCGTACTCGTAGCTGTTGAGCCCGACCCGGCGCATTTTCCTCGGGTGGCTGTAGTGATTGAAGCTGAGACTCCTCAGCGATTCTCTCGTGAGCTTTCTGTCCCTCGCCTCATCGATCATGTCACTGATCAAATTTCTCTTGGACGTCAACCCTTTCCTGATCATTACGAAAGCGATTTTCACAATCTTCCATAACCTGGTGGCAATTGAGCTCACTCTCGGTTGCAACTCCATGACCAGAATTCAGACCCGAAAGCTCTCTTTTCTGACAACAGGAAGACTGAATACTCTCAAATTTAGTCTCTTTATGAGAATGATGCCATTGGAATTTAGAAGATTTGAAAGAAAAGGGAATCAAAATAAGCCAACAAAGAGATTTCTATGTGGGTTTGAGGAGAACTGTAAGTGCTGGGCTTACGCTGGCCAGTGCAAAGTGCAAGCAAATTTATAGGGAGGGAAAATTGAGCGGCAAGCCTGGCTATATCTTTATTATTTTTATTGATGAATATAAACTACAGAGACACCAATGAAAATTAGCATGTCACATTGAATATTGAGAACGGCAAAGGAAGGTAGTAGCAAGTTCCTATGGAAAGCATCACTAAGATATTCTTATTGACTACGCTATCCACACATTTTCCTAGAACTTCATGTACACTAAATAATAGAAGAGATAAAATAAAATATAAGAAAGATCTTGTTTATAAGGAGCTATCACATGCTTGTGGGTCCAAAAGTGTTGTTTTTTTTTTTGTCGGTCCCAAAAGTGTTGTTTGCAAGCTGAAATAGTGAGTTGGATTTTTTTTTTTCTTTTCTGGTCATTGAATTAGGGAGTTGAATATATACAACTAAATTAATGGGGATCTGAAACGATGGGTTGGTCGGAGGGATTGAAAGTGATGTCTTCAGCCACCCCTCTTGCCTTGAATTAGTCATGTCCAGGCAAATGACACGAAGGTCTTGCATATGAATTTCTTGACGTTACCTTGGAGAAAGTCCACGTTCCATCCAAGAAAATACCATGAAAAGTGAGAGCAAGATGGTCACATGAGATTGAGTAACATCATTTTTTTTTTTCGAGAAGTTATTGACTGGGTTATTGACAGCACCCGTAGCAATCGGCTCGGACCACATGGCCCATTGAATCTCGTGGGTCTCCATCGTATCCCGTGCACTAGGCCCTATTTACTCCAGGTGCAGTGAATAATTCGTTCAATTTTACGGACTCAGCTCATTTCTTTATTCTTCCATCTGCTGAGTTATTTTCTTTAGTATATTTTCAGAAATTAACACACGGACGAACACAAAGATTTGCACCTAAATAGCCCTTGTGTAGCCTCTTGTGTATTAATCTCCGGTGTGATGATAATATGTAGCAAATTTATCGCCCGCTACTGTAGTTCCTTCTATTGTCACCGCAACCGATTGTCGTTCGCACTAAGCTAGCTAAATCTTTTAGACCAAGCCTTGTCAAATCACCCAAACCACTTACTTACTAGAAGAATTAAGAAACATACTTTATTACAAATTTTATTGTTATTTAATATCTACAAATAATTTCAAATTTCTAATATTGTTTTATATTTTTATTTATTTTTTGGGATAAGTGCATTGAAAGACTTAAAACTTATTATGAAAGTGCAATTGAATCTTAATACTTATAAAAAGTACAATCAAGTCTCAAAACTTATCAAGTTGGTGTGTTTGAGTTCTTTCATTAATTATGTCCAATTAGACTAATGGAAAATGCCAACATTGCTTTTTTTAATATTTTCTTTATCCTACGATGACAATGGACATTGTTGCAGTGAGGTATTTGACAGCAATAGGTCTACCCAAGGAGTTTAGAGAGAGTGAGAGCGAGAGAGAGATTAGGGGTGTTGATCAAGCATAGGTGAGCGTAAGCTGATTATATTGGAAAAGAAAATAAAGAAAAAAATAAAAGGAAAGATTCAATTTTTTTTAAATTACAAAAATCATCCTTGTCAACATCAACCGTACCATGTAAAACGGCCAATACAACTGCAAGACAACCAGTATTAACTAGATTGTCACATTAGCGATTTCCAATAAAAAAAATAGCCAAAATGATTATATTGAAAAATTGTCAAAAGATTTATAATTGAATTGATCATATTGAAAAATTGTTGACTAAATTGGTCATTAAACAATAAATTTACAACTTTTCAGCAATTTTCTCAAAAGAATTCTAACTGGTATAATTTTTCTTGTGCAAGGGAAAGTATGGAAAATAGAAATATTGCTCCAACTTTCATAATCAATTTATTATTTGGAGAAATCATGAGAAAAAGGGATTTGCTTATTTTGTCCAATAAAAGAGGGGAATCCACATTTGCTCGAACGTTAATGATTTTCCTATGTTGTGCTCCACATTTAAGTAATGACATTTTGGTCTGAGATCTTCATGATCTATGACTAACGTCAATTTCCAAGAAAATACGCGCATCTCTTTCCTTTTCAATTGGCGACGGGATGCCTGGGTTCAATCTCATCAATAAATTATTCTTTATCATCTTGAAGGAGACCATGTGCGCTAGAGGTTTGAAAACTGGACCACGTCACAGTCGCAATGATTTTCCTGTTCCCTTTGTTGTCTTTGATTTAAGTTTGGCATTGTTTCCTGGAAGTTTCTCTTCAACTCTAATCTTGCTTCCTTATGTTGTGCCACTCATATGTGAAATAATCCCATGAGATAAATAAATTTGGGTTGCATACGAAAACCATTTTCAAATTTCACTCATCTATATATTTGGGTCATGAGTTTTGAAAACGTATAGTCAACATCTCCTACCTAAAATCTAGAGGTGTCAAAATGGGTACAACCCATTTATGAACCCATATTTGTTTAAATGGGTTGTTAATGGGTCAAGCCCTATTTCCCAAAATATCCATAATAGATTCTAAAAATAAAGAAACTGAAACATATGGGTCTTAAATGGGTCTAATCCGCACCCATTTAAGACCAATTTATCAACCTATTGAAAATGAACCCAGCATCTTCATTTCCATACCTTCGACCACTAGAAAGAGAACCTAGAAAGAGAGAGAGCTTCATCAGCTGGTTTCATCACACTGATCGAGTGACCCCTCCCGATTTCTCTTCATTTTCTCGCTTAACCTCCATCTTCTTCTCTTCCTTCTCTTTCCACCGTCAGCCATCGCCGCCACCACCTTCACCGTATGAGGAAAGTAGAGGGAGTGGCGAGGGACATAGAGAGAATTTTCCAAAAAGGGGGGGGCGATCGAATTCGCTCACGGAAAGCGATTGCGCTTTAATTGGGTGGATCTGCGAATCTAAGCAGCCCTCAACCAATCACCCCCACGTGCTCTGTCGCTGTTCCCCGGAGCTTCGGCTCCATTGACGAAGCCTTGGCTCGGTTCATCGACGCCACCGAGCAGATCGACCGATCCCTTCCCTCCCTCTTTCCCCTTCTCCGATTCACAACCCCCCTGCTCTCCAATCGATCTCTAGATCTCGAGCTAAAAGGATGTCCAAGTCATGGGGCAACATCAGCGCCTAGGCTGCCGAGGCCGAGGAGCGCGAGACTACCACCGCCATTACCGCCCCTGCCAGGGTTGAGCCGCAAAACTTCCCCAGCCTCAGGGAGGCCATCAACGCCAAGCCTAAGAAGAAGAAGAAGATGTCATTGATGGAGTTCTATCTTGTCGTTGCCATGGGCGAGGGAGGGGCGGTTCTAAGTGCCTAACCCTCGACAAAATTATAATTTTTTGAAAAATTATAAAAAAAATTGAAAAATTATTGATTAGATTTGTATTGCTTTGAAGTATTTTAGTAATATAATCTTTAAAAAAAAAACATAAGAATAAGTTTTCCTAAATTTGGTTAAATATGAAAATATTTTATTAATATGAGTTAGATTAGGTATGGGTCGGAAAATTTACATTAGGCATAAACGAGTTAATGGGTCAATTTGGGTCGGACTATTAATGACACGACCCAAACCCGACCCAACCTGACCCGACCCACTCGTTTAACGGCTCTACTAAAATCCTAGATAAAAGGACTAAAATACCCTTCTTAAAAAAAGATGAGAAAACCCTACTAGCTCAAACAATATATCACCCCCACAAAATCAACCACTTCACCTTACATCAGATGCCACCACCCATCCACCCAACTCTTGCAACCACAGCCACTCACACTACCACTAGCATTGCCACCATTATGCTCCCTCTCTCTAGCTTTCTAGTGCACGCATGCGTAGAGATAAGTGTTAGGACTGACAATACAATCTAAAGGAGGTGAATAAGTTGAAAGAGAACTATGAAAAACATTTACACAAGACAATATGTGCAACTTCCAGCATTGGTGGAAACAGATTGTAGAAATCAAGTACACCTATTGTTGTTTAACAAATCACGATAATAAAGATCATGTAATGCAAATAGTAAAAAGATAGAAGATTTGCAAGTAGATATATTGTGGTTTGGCTTTAACCCCGAGCTTGTTCCCACTCCCAATGCTAATAGTCACAACAAAGCTAGTGAAATCCACAAGTAATCTTCAAGATAAGTTACAATCAGCAAGTACTGCCTTTTTAGTAGATCACACTACTAGAACTCATATACTACTATGACTTTTGTCTACTTGCTCTTATCATTGATTACACATAGGATACACAACAGCCAACAACAAAATAAGAGCAAAGAAGAAGACTCAAAGCACATGACCCATCTTGTTCGGTTTCTCTCAACCCAAGTACTTCTTGTGGACTCAATATATAGCCATCTATCCTCAAATAACCGTTGCCCATCGAATCCTCCAATAGCCATTCATTCTAGCCATTGCCAACAGTAAACCATTACTAAAGATCGTCAAAACAACTCTCTAAAAATGACTGATTCCATAACAGTACCAATATACTTTTGTTAGACTTACTCCTTAATGCCAAAAATGCTCCTAATCAACTCTAGTGATCATTTTACAAAATTCCAAGCCTTTGTAATGGTTCTTCTTTTCAGTGTTCTCTAACAACTATCTAACAATGATTGATTCCATAACAGTATCAGTATGCTTTTGTTAGACTTACTCATTAATGCTAAAAATGATCCTAATCAACTCCAATAATCTTTTTGTGAATTCCAAGCCTTTGTAACGGTTTCTGCTTTTCAATGTTCTAAGCAAGTGGTTAAGTGACCAACAAATTCTAAGACTACATATCCTTATAATATCTTACCCATAATTAGGACGTGTAAATCTTTACTAGTCTGTTGATGTTGTCTATTGACAAACCATGTCGGCGACTTGTGATCAATCATCCAATGATCTTCTTAGCTTCTTCTGCATACAAAGACTTCCAAGGGCATCAACATCCCCACTAGTCTTCGTTGATTAACCATTTCTGTTTTTGAAGATCTTCAAGGACATCAACATCCCCGCCGATTCCTCATCTTCACTGATTTGACTGAGTCAACTTCTAAAGATCTCCAAGGGTATCATTGAACCGACAAGGATCATGAGTATTGTTACAATCTTCCACCTCATCTCTATAAGGCAGCGACTCTTTGCCAACAATTTGTTGCTTTGATAACAATTTACCGCACCCAATAGCGATGATAATATTTCCAGTTCTTCCAAGAATGTTGGTAATTTCAACTCTACCAAGCTATTCATTTTCATGGTCCTTCCAAGCTTTACTGAACAATTCCATTCTAGGCTTAGTCACCTAACCAAGTATATCCAACTGTTCACCTAATCTTTGTACCTCCAAACCATTGCGAACATCCTCGTTCTTCTCAACTTGTTCATCCTCAATCAAGGTCCTTCTAAATGTTCACCTTATCTAAAAATCCTTCCAGATTGTAGACATCTTCAATACCCAATGCTTTGTTCACCTTAGGTATTGGCAAAGCAATCTTGACAATGGTGGGGCACTCATCATATCACTTCACCCAATGCTATTTATGATAACATCTACATCTCAGCCTATGCACATATCACGATACTACTCAACCAAGACACACGTTTGTAGCCTTTGATTGTCTTGGTCATCTTCAAAGTAATATATAGATTTTCCCAACAATAAGAAAGCACACATAGAGACCATCAAGTCCACCTCACTAGTTTACTGTCCATTCAAAATTGCTATCAGTTCATGCTACCACTAGCCCACCACTACCAGGTCTTGACTAGTATAGACAACCTCAAGCAGCTTGATTTCATATCAAGGTTGCCTTGACATTGGAGATTTACTTGATGGGTCCATTAGGTGACTAATTCCACACTTGTTTAGACTTATCCTTTTTGTGGATAAAGGGTAGAAAACATCAACCAGTGTGAATATATCGTAAGAGCTCCACTTGTTGTATACTTGTTGGTGTACAAGCCCATCATCACAGCCTTTCTAACATGCTAGAGGGCAGGAAGATTCAAACATGTCACCTCATAATAGACAGTATGATCCTTTACCATTGGGTTACTATGAAGTTGAGCATGGCAAACAACATTGTCTATATTTACACATATAGCCCGTTTGATTGCATATTTTGAATAACATTGTAACATAATAGCTATGACGTTGTAATTTAACATATAGAGCTATAATAACTATTATAATATTTAATTTAAGCAATGTAACACCTATTACACAGCTTGGTTTAATGATAAAATATAAAGCAAGGGAAAATATCACCGGAACTTCCAAAATATATCTAAAATCATAATGAGAGGGGATAGAATGATTATCACTTTAATAGTTAATAACAATTCATTAGTCTAATACAAAATATATATTATCAGATATCATAATTCATTATATCCATTTCAATACATTATTCAAAGTTAAGCATATAACATGAGGTTATATAAATATATTACATTATAGTAATTTCCACTTTTATACCCAACCACGAGTGTAATACCCCATAAATATCAGGATATTAGTTATTAGAATTTAATTAATGAATTTGCATGATTATTTAAGAATTAATTTGTGGTTATGATTCAAAATGATTTTATCATGTTAAAATGAACATTATGTCATTGCACATTGAGCAGTAGAAATAATGATAATATAACAACTTGAGAATTAATTAAAATATTTAGTGACTAAGATAATCATTACATTACAAATATTATAATATTATTTATAAAAATTTAGATAATTATACCTAATTCTAAGAATTTAATTTTATGCCAATAACAACAACAACATTAACAACAACAACAATGTACCTAAAGATAAAATCTATAGGGAAACACACCACAATAACTATTTTTCCAAGCAAATACTGCCACATGTAATTGACTTGCAACAAACTTGTAATTTAATAGTCAATACCGCAACAAAACGCGCTAATAGAATGACCGCGTGATAATGTTAAACGTGAAACCTGGATAGACAACTCCGTGCAATGCATTGCGTTTAATATCAGACAAATTAATATAATTTTGGGATGAGTAAATTAAAGCTAAAGCCACAGTTAAATCTCTTGCCATGTACAACCTAGCTTTAATTAAAAACATGACAAGTTTTTCGTAAAAAGTAAATCTGCGATTATGATGCATTTTGCAAGTAATGAGTTTGTTATAGTTTACTTACCTTAGGATATCCTCTTTTTATGAATTGTTTAGAGGAAATGGCAACATCACTGTGAAGTAGGGGAGACAGAGCAATACGGGGTCATTGTCTTGATGGGGACTTAACAACTTGTAGGAGCTATTAAACGTGTCTTTTCAATGTAAGAAATATTGCCATTAGTCATTATCAGATTGATTTACGGGAAATCTTAATATAGTCCTAAATCTTGACAATGAAACAAGAGTATATTTAAATATCTCAAATCATTTATTTACATAATTTATATGCTTTATATATATATATATATATATATATATATATATATATATATTTGTTGAATTTGTATTTATGTTAAATCACACCACATTGCTTAAACTTTTGAGTTGAATATTTTTACATTATATTATAGTCATTTTTTGTTGCATCGCATGTGCAGCCTCCATTCATCAAATCCACATACCATTCTCAATTTGGCTTGCACTTGAGAGGGGATGTTTCACGTCACTTATTTATGGCGTTTACTTGCTACTTATATAAATATTGTCTCGCTACACTTATCAGTTGAAATTTTTGGATTGAATTTGTTAATGGCACATACCACATTTATGTCATCTTGTGAGAACGAACCAGAGTAGACATCACTTAATCTAATGTGACCAAATCACTTCTTTTTGACTAGCACCAATATGAACAAAAAAATAACCTGTATTTGATATTCTATTTCATGTTCATGGATCCAAAAAATAATGGAAGATTGCGAATTTAACAGTGCAAAACCTAGAGCAAAAGTTGGACGTTGATCATGGACTGTGAGGTTTATTTTAATACACGGGCCGGCAATCTAGATCTCCTAATCTAACTATTAAGATATAAAAATATTCGTTTGGATACATTTTAATAAAATAATTGACTATAATGGACTTAGGCATATCCTTAGAAGGCTTCATTATAAAATTTTTTGACGTTAAACACACCAGGGGATATCCCCTCTCACCAGGGAAGAAAAAATATGGTGGGAATTTGGGGGTGCTGCGCACGCGAGTACCAATACATCAAAAATAGAGCACGCATTCGTATAGCCCGCTTCGCTAGAGGACCAGCAGCGGAGGTCCCAACAGATGGAAACACTCTGTTCTTGGTGAGGATGTCTTTTAGCCTACACTAAGGATCCAAGGATAGCCCAACAGAAAAATAACGCCAAAAAAAAAATGATTTTGAGAAAACGTATAGGAGGTGTCACTTTCTGTCACCTTTCACGTTGTTTAAATGACCAAACCAAGCTGACGGCCCAGTCAACTTTATTAATAGTTCATGTATGGTGTCTGGCTTCGAAGCACCATCTAGGAAGGAGGAATAATAATAACATGAATACAATGGAGTGCAAGTTTTAACTCATGCGAGAAGAATCTTCAAATTTGTGCGAAAGTTATATCAGAAGAATCCCGCATTGGATAATTAATATGATACAGTGCAAAATACTTAATATATCTTAATTAATTTGTAATTTGTCTTCAATTTTTTAGTGAACGTGAGTCTAGCTCGATTGACTCGATATCGAGTTTACACTTATTTTATCCTTATTTTTAATCACATGAAGAATAAACCAACCAAGATTCAAGCTTGTACTTAAGAAATTCTGCATGAATTTCTGGAATAATTTTGGCTGAAAAAGACATATTTGAAAATTTTGCTTAATTATTCAACATTGTAGTTGAAACTGGTCCATCAAATGAAATTTGGCTTGAGTGTCTATTTATTGTTGCCTTTCTCGGAGAAATTTCCCATTTGAGTGTTAGTCAATGAATTGCACGGGTGTAACAGGTCATTTCACATGCGCATAACAATCGATTAAAGGAATAGCACAGAGAGTTTGGCGTATCACCAATGGCTCCTAAAATAAAAGTGTGTGAACATGCCGGTCATACAAAAAACCACCTTGGTCACACCATATATATTTAAATAGAAAGGAAAGAGAAGACAACAATGGGAGACAATAAAGGGAAAGGTGATATCTGTTCTCATGTACCGCACCCATCTCCAATCAATATAAATGCATTGTTAGGTAGATGTCCCATGTTCGGGTTGAGCCATACATGTAAGGTTGCCCTTGAACTGTAGAGCATCACTCTGAATCTCATCCCTTCCCTCCTGTCTAAATCTAATCAGGTCTCCTGTGATCGTCGTAGTCCACAGCGACCATCGCGCCCAAGCTGAGCATCACCGTCGACTTGCCTTAAGGCACCTCTGATGCCTGTGGTGACCCATTCTCTCTTTCACACACACACGAAACGAAACAGTGACCCTAAATGGGTACAGGGCATGGGAAACGAGACCTCCCAATCAGAAAAATGAGGGGAAATATGGAAAGCATGGAGAAAGTACTCAATGCGTCCATCATTAGACATTATATTAATATGAATTCACAAGGTCAAAGCACATGACCCATTGATGTAAGCAACATGACCTCTTCATTTCTTCAAGGTGATTTCAAACTCACTTTCGTATATTCCTTAAAAATTCCACCACGCAATATCCGGGAAACTCCGATCGACCAACCGGGAAGAACGAGTCAATCATCAAATACTTTCCTCGGTGAGGAATCAGAAATCCTCGAGTATTTCTCGTTACCCACCCAATCCGTTTATAACTTTCTGGGTCAATATGGCCCTCCCCTCTTTCGGCCCTTTTTTTCCGTTGCTAAGTTCAAAGTAATCTAATTTGCGTTAAGGGCAGCATTCTCCTCTAAAACGAAGTTTTCTCCCACTGTACTTTTTGATCGGTAGATTCCAAGTTATGAACGAACTTGACTAAGACTAAATATAGGTGATGTCCACCCTTGTGAACCACCAGTCAAAAACATAGTTGAAAGAAGTTTTCTCCAACCAGGGATAGAAGTAAACATGACCCTTTTGTGTCTAATAAGACTCAAGACCAGAGTAAAAAATAAATAAGAGTAAAATACAATCATACAGATCACTTTTGCTAGTTTTTGGTACTCGAGACAAGACAAGTACATCTTAAACTCCTAAAAATTTAGATGTCGTAACTTTTGTAAATTATTCTAAGGTCTTAAATATTTATGCTTCCATTTTACTTATTCTTGTTTGAATATCACAGTCAAAATCAAAGAAGGTAAGCGTATTGAATTTCGATTAAATTGGCATATACATACATATCAGTTTTAACCTTTTCAAACCAAACTCTAGAACTAATTTAAGGCTTGACAAAAAGGTGTTTTATGTGATTGATATACCATATGACAATGACAACCCAATGTCGGTGATCAAACGTAATAATCTCCACTCTATGAACCTCATATCTTACTCAACATCATGTGTGTATGCATCTCAATTTTGATCGATTGCTTATAACACGTGTTAATGCCATACACGCGGTGTGCATCCATCATACGAAACGGTGGTGGTTTCGGCTAGAGAGATTTGGCATCAAACTCAACTTGCCAGAGCCAACAATTAATTATTATTCTTTTTGTAGATATATTGCCTTGACAAGTGGGCATAGAGTTTGGACAAGAGTTCTTGAGTTCAAAGTTAAGCCGGCCCGCAGAATTTCCCCCGAGCCTCAAGCTCAGCCTGGCCCGGCCTGTATATTAGATAAGTCTACCGGCCACTCAAAAGTGGCAAAGCAATGTCAGCAAAAGGCACCTAGAGGCGTCTATAGATATCTGTTTTTCATGCACTTTGTCATTTTATGTCCATTCCTCACGTCTAAAAAGCATGTAACTGCATGTGTTTGCATGTAAGAATACTGGTAATTAAGTAAGAATACTGTTATTCTTGGTTAGTGTTTGCATGGACAAAACTCTTTAAGTTTATCTCGAAGAGCCCGTCGAAGAGAGAAGATGCTTGGTACCAAGGGTATGGACCCTCTTTCGAAAAAAAAAATAGTATTTTAAAAGTAGGCTTTCATTAAAAAAAAAAAAAGAAAGTTGAATATGTAGACTAAGATATTGAATAAAAATTGCACGAAATGGAGATGTGATAATATTTTAAGAGAACTAAGACGATACATTCTACAATTAAAATACAACGAACTAGTATATCAATAATAGCTAGAACTTGATATTCTATAACTATACTTCACCGATCTTTTATTCTTTATAATATTCTTTTCTTTTCAAATAAATATCTTTGTTCATATCTAAAAAATTATGTAATTTTTCATAATTATTTATATCTAAAAAATTATGTAATTTTTTATATCTTTTAAATATTTATTTTGTTTATATCTTTCAAAATTTGGTATTCCAAGTCTGGCAAAAATGAATATACTTTTTTTTTCTTTTCAAATCGGTAGTAAATCTACCCTTTGTGAAAGACAAATATATGTAGCTCAAGCCATATCTCTAGTGCATATGTCCTTTCAATTGGCGATGGGACAACTCGATTTAATATTACAATGAGGTTTAGTTTTTGTCATCTTGAAGGAAACTCCGTGTGTCAGAGGTTTGAAAACTGGACCACGTGTCTCAGCCGCAATGATTGTCCTCTTCACTTTTGCTGTCTTCCATTTAATTTGGAGTATAAATTAAGCTGAGTATCATTTCCTGGAAGTTTCTTGTCAGCTCTAATCTAGCTTCCTTATGTTATGTTGCCACGTGAAAACGATCACATGAAAGTTTCACTCTTATATTAATTTGCATTCTCTGTTTTTAAAATCTGAAGTCAGTATCATGCCCCTGAAAACCTAGATAAAAGGACTAAAATACCCTCCTTTTAAAAAGAGTAGAAAAAAGCATGCCAGCTTTACCAGCATATTACCTTGGAATTGGCCACTTTGACCTAAAACAAGCCGCGGCCACCCATTTACTCGCCATTTGTGACTGGAGACACTCGCACTAGCACCGCCATCGTTATGACATCTCTATGTGATGCATTTGATAACATTTTTATTTCTAAAAACAGTTTCTTTTTAGAAATATTTTTTTATTTTTATTTTTCAAAATAGTTTTTGAGTATTTTAAGGCATTTAATAATTATATAAAATTTATATTCCCGAAACAGAAATACGTTTGGTACAATCCTAAATATTTTTTGTGACTTAAAATTTCTTTTGATTTATTAATAATTTTATTGAATTTTTTTCTCCTATTTTTTTTCTTTTTCTTCTCCTCCCTCTTAACTGGCCACCGACCTTGGCTATAGCCGGCCGACAACCAACCATATGAGGGCTAGCGAGGCTCGAGGGCCCTCGCCTAGCCATGGGGAGGCTCCCCAAGTCTCGCCGGTGGTCGGCAAGGTTGCCGTGACCTCGTTTGGCTAGTCGCTAGCCTCAACAAGAAGAGAGAGGAAGAGAAAGAAAGAAAAAAAAAACTTATTTCTTGTTTCTTGAGTTATTCTCGAGAACAAAAAATAATTTCGTTTTTGTTTGTTATTTTTGTTCCAAATCTATTCCCCGGAACAATTTGTTTCCAGGAACAAAATAAATTATCAAATGGAATTATGTTCTATTTCTATTCGAAAAACAAAAGAATAGAAAGAAGTGTTTCCGGAGCGTCACCAAACAGTACCATAGTATCACAAAAGCACAAAACCATCAACTCCATCTCAAGCTACAGTCTTTTTTCTATGATATGATCACTCACGAGTTAACTAACTTATTAGGTAAAGCCGTTAAGGGACACAATCATGATCAAATCCTTAAAAGCTATCTGGTAGGTTGAGTTATACTAAAATCATGTCCGATTGATTTTAATTACGAAATTGAACTCAATTTCGGCAATCGAACATTCGAGCGTGTCAAAATTTATTTTTAGGACATCGTCTCATCTTTTAAAGAAATTCCGTCAAGCTGGAAATTTTTTGGAAAAATCAAATTTGGCAAATTTAAATGGAAGAAATTCGGATAGGCATCTTCAATGGGATTTTTGGCCTTCAAATTGAATTGTTTTGTGAAGGATTGAACATGAATTTGTATGGGCCACTACCATAACATTTTTTGGCCATCAAATGGAAGTTGTTGTGTGAGGAATTGAGAAGAAATTGTGGAAATTCGTAGGGGCTATTGTTGTGTGAATTTTGGCCACCTAAAAGGCTTGGTTTGTGAAGATTTGAAGAGAAATTACCCATTGGTTGATGCCTTGACTTATGGTGGCTAAAGACTTTGGTGTCTATGCACAAGACCCCACCACCATGACCCCCCACTTAAGACTGTGTTAACAATGCATAAATTCGAACTTGTTCCTTCAGGTGGTAAGGTAATAGAGCTCAATCAACTGCGCTATTAGTAGATCTTTTGATCTCACTATTAAGACTATATATATATATATATATATATATATATATATATATATATATATATATATATATATATATATATATATATATTCATCTAGATACTTTGTTTTGAAGTAATAGACTATGGAGAACGGAAAAACAATGCAAAAAGAAGTAGAAGAAGAAGAAATAGAAATGATTTTGAGAAAATGTATATGAAATGTTGCTTTCTATCACTTTTCTCGTTGTATAAACGAAGAGACCAAGTTGAGGCCTTAGTCAACTTTAGTAATAGTTCATGCATGCAGTCCGGCTTCGAAGCATCATCCAGGAAGGAGGAATAATAATAACATGAATACAATAGAGTGCAAGTCTTAACTCATGCGAAAAGCATTTCAGATTCTCGGCCAATCTCCTTACCCTCATTTTTTTTAAAAATTAAAAAGGTCTTTTCTAAATTTGAATTTGTTCATTTGAAATATGAATTCTTTTACTTTTTTTATTATTTGAGATCAATGCACCAAAAATCCTAAAATCTGCCAGTAATTTTTAAAATTTCTAAGATTCAATTGCATTTTCATGACAAATTTTAAATGTTAGACTTGATTACATTAACTTTTTTAGGACTTGATTACACTTACTTTATTATTTAAGGATATTCCAAGTTCAAGCCTATTAATATCTCCGGTTGGCCCTGCTTTTACTCAAAAACTTAAATTAACGACTTATAGGCCAACTACGATATTCTAACCACTCCAAACTATACAAATTTTTTGATGTGGGATTTTTCTTCAAACACAACTTCCACTTAAATCTCGACATTTTCAACCCTAATTTAATTGCATGAAGAATAAACCAAATGAGATTCAAGCTGATATGTTTAAGCGGATAAAGAATAAACCAACTAAGATTCGAGCTTCTACGTAAGAAATTTCGCATGAAATTCTGGTATGAATTTCGCACAAAAAGACAGATGTAATGGAAAATTTTGCAGAAATTTTCAACATGTGTAGTTGGAAAAAATGAAAGATTAACTTGTCACGCGTCCATCATATGAAAATTGGCTTGGGCGTCTATTTACTGCTGTCATTCTCAGAGAAATGTCCCAGTCGAACATTAGTCAATGAATTGCCCGCGTGAAATGGGACATTGGCTTGGGCGTCTATTTACTGCTGTCATTCTCAGAGAAATGTCCCAGTTGAACATTAGTCAATGAATTGCCCGCGTGAAATGGGACATTCTGATCTTCGAGTCGACACCACCGTCGACCAACCTCGAGCCACCTTTGATGCTGGTGGTTGCTTCCATCATCATAATTATCACAACAATATGTTCCTAATCTTCAAAGCATATGACCCATTGACGTAAGTCACATGACCTCTTAATTTCTTCAAGGTGACTTCAAATTCAATTTCCTCTATTCATTAAAAAAAAAAAAAAATTCAACCCAACAATATCCAAGTAACTCCGATCGACCGACCGTGAAGAACAGGTCAATCATCAATTACTTTTCTTGGTAAGAACTTAGAAATTCTCTTGAATTTTCCTTGTGACCCATCCAATCCGTTTATAATCTTTTGGGTCATTCATGGCCCACCCGATGTCAAGAAGCCCATGTTATGCACAAAAGGGAGGCTTGGAACATCGAGGGTTTTCCCCTTTCCCAGCCTCTTTTTCTGTTGCTTTGTTCAGAGTAACCTAATTTGCACTGAGGGCAATATTCTCCTCTTAAAAGAGATTTTCCCTGACTATACTTTTGATCAGTGGATTACAAATTGTCAATCAAACTTGGCTAAAACTAAATATAAGTGATGTCCATACTTGTAAACCATCATCTAAAAACATAGTTGAAGGAAGTTTTCCCCAATCAAATATGAGAACAAATGTGACTCTTTTGTGTTTGATGAGTAGCACAGGTTGTAGTGGAAAGGGAATAAGAGTAAGACAAAGATCGTTTTTGCTAGTTTCGAGACTCGAGAAAATCACATCTTAAGCCACTAAAGATCTCGTGTTATAAATTTTGCTCATTCTAAGGTCTTAACATTTATGCTTCTATTTACTTATTATTGTTTTGAATATAACAATCAAAATCCAAAATTTAGAATCAAAGAGGGGGAGAATTACAATAAATTGGAGAGGGATTATATGTGCTTGCATCCTTTGATATAAAACATATCAAATTTGAATCGAATCATATATACTATAAACTTTTTTACACCAATCTCTAGACTTGATTAGAGATTATATGTCTTGACAACGAAAAAAGTACTTGATGCGACAGATGACCTAGCAAAACCAATCAAGCACCATTATCCGCTTGCTATGAATCTCATTTTTATTTGACATCATATTTATATGCATCTCACTTTTGATTAGTTAATTACACCACGTATTATTGTCGCATGATGTGCCTCCATCACATAAATGCTCGTGGTCATAATTGGAGAGTTTTGGCATTGAAATTGCGAGCTACCAAGTAACTCTACCCCACAATGAAGATATTATTTCGGGACATCCCGTATTTGAGCCTCTTCAAATGGAGCTTGCAAAAAGCTTGTGATTTTTTTTTTTTTCTATGCAGAAATTTTTGCCATGACTAGTGGTCGTAGAGTTTGGACAAGATACTTCTAGAGTTCAAAGTTGAGCTCGCCGGCCTGGCCAGTACATTAACGAGTCTACCGGCCAACGCAAGCAAAGGCGTCTAAAGGGGAAGTTCAAAAATTCCCCCTTTTTTGACTCCGCGGTCGATAATGGTCTCTTTAATTGCTAGACTCTACTAAAATTAGATGGACCGTAATTTCATGCAACCCTAATCACTTTTTCAGCTGCTAATTGCGCCGTGGGTCATGAGAAGGAGCAACACATCTCCGTTAAGCAAAGGCCAATTGAGCATCCCGAGAAGTCTCACCCAACCCTACCCAACTCCTTCGAATTCAAACGGTCGATTGTGTGGGACACGTTGGGATTAGCTTTTCTTCGTGGTCTTTTTTTTTTTTTTTTTTTTCCTTTTTGTCTATTGCCAAGAAATGGGAATAAAGTTTTAAAGTGGGACCTGACAACAGCAACTTTTGGTGATGCTTCGTGAGCTGGGCTTCCATTCCTGTACACTGCTAGATAGATTTCTGTCTTTCATGTCCATTCCCCGCGTACAAAAAGCATGTGACTGCGTATGGATAGCTGGTCCTTAAGAATACTATTATTCTTGGATAGGGTTTACAAAGACAAAACTCTTTCATAAGTTTATCTTGAAGAGCTTGTCAAAGTGAGAAAATACTCTATATTGAGGGTATTTACATAATTGGTCTATAAAATTTTCTTCCTGATTTTATGATCACTGAAACTTATTTTAATTCAATCCAATTTTGGGTTTTTAAATGTCAACCCAATCTTAATCCCTCCTTTAACAGAAGTTTGATGGCATTAATTGACGGGAACGCCAACATCATAACTTGCCATGCATTGATTTTGTTCGAGTGATTTGTCCACTTCATATCAACGCACACTCTTTACCATATCATTGCCACCACATGCTTGACTATATTAGCATTGATCTGCCACTGCCACCATCACCAAAGACCCAAGTTTCAACACACTCGATGCCAATCCACTTTACAACTAGTCCATCAAACACCAACCCATTCCCCCAAAAAACGGTTTCTCAAGGAATCATAGAAAACCCCTAATGAACAATGCTTAAAAAAAGTGGGACTTCTATGCTTAGCATCCGTTGCCAAACCAAAATGATGCTCAGCCTAAAGTTCCTTTAACTCTCGTTTCCTATGTTGTGATTCCACGTCCGTTGGCACTGCCCACCCATGCAACCCTAATTTTATAGCGGGGCAATCCCTTTCACATTTTTCTTGTGGCCTAAGCTCCCGCCCGCACCAAGTATGTTTGCCTAACGACCGTCTCTATCATATTCTTCCGTGAAATTATTCTGACCCACTAAAGGCCAAAAAGCACAAAACCAAGCCTTCCCCACCACCGCCCACCACACCCCTGTCCGCCACCTTCACCACTACCGCTACCTTTATTCAGTCACTCTAACTCTCCAAGGCCAAAACCCCCCAAAGATTTCTGGCTTTTAGCCCTACCTCTCTGGCTATTAAGCTCCCAAATCCCGCCACGTGTCCTCCGTTCCACTTTTGTCCTCTCTCTTTCCCACTTCTCGAAGCAGCTTGTTTTCCTTAGCCCTTACTCTTTCGTTTTTTCCCTCTCATGTCTCTCCACCTGATAAAGTGGCAACAAACTTACTAACCGCTCCACTCTATATAAGCCCCTATCGACCCCTCTTGCTCCTCTCCATGCCTAAACCACTGACTTATCTCTTGAACCATTCTTGAGCAGACTTTGACAATCGCTCTCTGATTTCGGGCACCCGCCACTGCAATTTCTTGAACTGATCATCGAGTTGCTCTCTTGAGGTTTTCTTTTCAGTTTCTATCCTCTTCCAGATTCAGTGGACCATTTTGAGAAGATGAAGAACAAGGTATCAACAATGCTGAAGCAGATGCTAGCGGCCCTGTCGGCGATGGCCAAGTCGAAATCGGGGGCTCTCAGGAAGAAGACGGACGCCCTCCGGACCCGCCTCATCATCTTCTCGCTGTTGCACCACGACAAGAAGTTCTTTGTCAGCACCCTCTCTCACAAGCTCCAGAACCTCCTCTTGCATCACCACCACCACCACCACGAGGAGAAGCCCCACGAGGAGGCCGACGACTCCGACCTGGCGGCGGAGCAGCCGAGCGAGAATGACATTGTTAGTTACTGCACCAGTGAAGCCCTGGTGCACGAGCCGATGCCTGTTCCGACTCACTGCGAGCCGGCCAAATACGAAGAAGAAGATCATGATGGTGGTGATAATGAAGATGACGAGAAGTACCTAGATCTGACACACAAGTTGTTTGACGATAGCGATGACTCGTCGTCGGGTGGGTCGGTAATCGAGTTGGCGAAGCACTCCAGGGAAGACAGAGGAGAGGAGTTCGTGCTGGAGAACGAGATCGACCACGTCGCCGATCTGTTCATAAAGAGGTTCCATCGGCAGATGAAGTTGCAGAACATGGAGTCTTTCAAGAATTACCGGGAGATGCTCCAAAGAAGCGTCTGATTATCGACCGTCGTTAAGGATTGACCGTTATTTCATAATGGCATGACTTCATGTGCAGTTGTATCTAACGTTTAAAAAGAGGAAGAAGAAGAAGAAGAAGATCAATCTTGCCAATAACAAAGTTAGTCGGCAGTTGTTATTTTGGTCTCTTTAAGTTTGTTTTTTTGTCTCATATTGAGAGATTACGAATATCATCTGGTCGGTTTTTGGATAAAAGCCAGAGGAGGTGTTGTAATTTGGCCTTTGCCCCATGTAATAAGACTGAGCACTTATGGAGACTTGCACTTCTTTCCTTCCAAAAGCAAACTCTTACTTTTTTTCCCCTGAACCTTTTCTTTTTTATCTTTTTTTTAATCTTATCATCAAAAGTGAAAGTATCGTAACAAGGAAGTAAGTCAGCACATCTTATGGTCACATTTAAAGCTCATAACTTTTGGCACCACCCGTTGACGCGATATACAATCGTGCCTGCTCGTGTCAAACGCAAATGGTCCTTGCGGTAAACAATTTGACTTGTTTATATATGAATAATCAACGTGCTGTGTGCGAATTAACATTTTTAATCCGTTTTTGACATGTTTAGGTGTGCTTAGTTATTTGGATATGACATGTTACCCGTGCAACATGATACTTTTCAACATGCTCAAATATGTTCATATAAATTTTGCACATTTACGTTAAAGTGTCCATACCTCAAATTTGGGAAATTATTGTATCTAGACCCATCAAATGGATGGGTCAGGTCGGGTTTAGGTCGGGTCGAAAATGGGTCGACCCATATTTGACCCATTTAATATGTTTTGACCCATATCATGTAATATAAATCAAGTGATCCATATCTGACCCGACTAATATTTAACTCATACCCGATTTGACCCATATTGCTAAAACCTATTAATATTTTAGAAAAACCCATCTTTACTATATGTTAATTGGATTAAACTTCAAATTAAATTAAAATAGTAAATAAAATAAAATAAAATTTAAAAAAACCTATAAATTGAAATATTTATAAAGAATTAGACCATACACATGCTTCTCTTATTTGAAATGAACATATCATTGAATAACTAAAAACCGTAACATCAAATTTTTTTAACTAAACCTAATAAAACTCATTTTTAACAATTTTTATGCAATACAAATTTAATGGAAAATTTTTATAATTCTTTTTAAAATATTTTTTTAAAAAATTGAATTTTTAATTTTTTTAAATATCATTTTTAAATATTTTTATTTTTTAAAATATAATTTTTAATTTTTAATAATTATTTTTTTCTTTTTCTTTTTTTCTTTTCTTTTTCTTGCCAACCGTCGGCCACGACAACGACTAGCGACCGGCCACAAGTGAGATCGAGTTCGCTTGCATTGGGCGGGGCTCAATCTCACCGACTCGGCGAGGCCGAGGCCCCACCCAACGCCAAGAGCTCGAGTCTCGCTAGTTGTTGGCGAGGCTCGATCTCGCAAATCTGCCGAGGCCGAGGCCCCGCCAATGCCGGCGAGCTCAAGTCTCACCAAATCCAACGAGGCCGAGCCTCCGCCGACATCAAGCGAGGCTTGATCTCGCCGATCTAGCAAGGCTAAGGCTTCGCCCGACGCCCACGAGCTCAAGATCTCTAGATTCGATGAGGCTCGAGCCTCACCAATCATTGGCAAGGCCGAGCCTCATCGGATTTGGTGAGACTCGAGCTCGTCGGCGTCGAGCAAGGCTCGATCTCGCCGATCTGGCGAGGCCGAGGCCCCACCCGATGCCCGTAAGCTCTAGTATCTCCAAATCCGACGAGGCCAAGCCTCGCCGGACCTCGGCGAGACTCGATCTCGCCAATCTGGCGAGGCCAAGGCTCCGCCCAACGCCAGCAAGCTCGAGTCTCGCCAATCATCAGCGACCTCGAGCTCGTGTGCTTGAGCCTCACCTGGCTTGTCACCGGTTGGCGGTCGGCTAAGGAAGGAAGGAAAAAAAAGAAAATAAAATAAAATAAAAGAAAATTATAATATGAAAAAAATTATAATTTTGATTTTTTATTAAAAAAACATTTTTTATAAAGTTAAAGAGGGAAGGCTATGGGTTTAAAGTGGGTTTTTTAGGTTGTGCATGACAACGCTTCTGCTCCCGGGAAGATTTTTTTTTTAGAAATAGTTCTTTTCTATTTCTGCTCCAAGGAACAATTTCTCGAGTAAAAAAATCCGTTTGGTAACGACACAAAATTTCTACTCCCGGAATAGAAAAAGAATATAAATGCGTTTGGTAACGCAACAATTTCTTTTTTGTATTTATTCATTTTTTATTTTTGCCGACGGATCGCCGCCGCCGCGCGGCCGGCGACGGGCGATCAGACGGCGATCGGCAAGAACTGGACCGCCCAGCGGCGGCCGGCGATCGGTGGACAGTGGCGGGCGGGCCGACGGTGGCAACGTGGATGGCGCGGCGATGGCGATGGCGATGGGCGGTGGCTCCAAGCGGTTGACGGTGGTCGTGGCAAGAAAATAAAATTAAAAAATAAACGGCGGGCGGCGGGGCGGCGACGGCCGCGGCCAGGCAATGGCGGGCGATCGGCAACGACGGTGGATCGGGATCGGGCAACCGACGGCGGGCGGCGACCGGCGGCGACCAGCAACCGGCAGCGATGGCAATGGGCGGTGGCTCCGGGCGGTTGACGGTGGTCGCGGTAAGAAAATAAAATTAAAAAAGAAAATCAGCTTACTTCTAGAAATTGTTCCTGGGAACAAGAAGCAACTTTTTTTTGCTTCTCAAAACTGTTCCCGAGAACAAAACAGGAACAAAAAATTGAGAAATTGTTACCGGGAACAAATGTTTTACCAAATAGGTTTTTGTTCTTTTTTTGTTCTGGGGAACAAAAAAACAGAAATTGGGAGAAACGGGAGCGTTACCACGCGCTACCTTAATAACCCATTCAGATCCATTTCTTTTTGTACTTTACTTTTTCAGACCAATTTCTGATTCATATTTAACTTTCACTTGACCCATATATGACCCATTTAACTAAAAATGGGTCGTAATATGGGTTTATGACCCATTTTGCCAGCTCTAATTGTATCGTGTAACCCGCTCAATAAGCATCTCATGTTTTGGTTTCAATATTGTGAGACAATTAATGAATGTGATGAGACATTATTATGAGGCAACAAGATTACAACATGAAGGCACGGAATTACCGGCCCTCATCACATGATCCTAATATTATGAACCAACAGGGTTGGAGTTGGAATAGCTATATCTTCCGCCATCCTTATGTTATTATTATTATTTTTATTTTAGAGTTAAGTTTCTCTAACCAGTTTTATGATTGTTGGATTATAAGCATCGATTTATTCCATTTAAGCAGGTATTTTATAGATCGTACAAGTTTTTGTTTATGAGAATGCCAATTTTTGGCTCTAGCTATAGCCGGGGCCAAATTGGACTTGAGATACTGCAGTGTCCGTCCCAGCTTGCACTGGAGAGCAACTCGAAGGCCCACTTGGGCCCCCGGGTCTCTTGTTGATGAACCATGTCACCAAATTTCTACTGAAAATGATAAATCTATCAATAATGAACTTGGAACTTTGTTTTCCATCTTTATTTATTTATTTATTTATTGTGATAATGACATAAATGATTTTTGAATTTTGGCTCACTAAATAATATGATCCCTGAATTTTTTTATAAATATTAATACTAGTCTCTGAATTATATGAGAATATCTAATGTTATTCTTCCATTATTTTAAATTCAGGGAAATGACTATTTTAAACATGTACCATAAGTTCAAGAACCACATTGAATAAACTAAAATGTCATGGATAATATTAATCATTGGATAAAGTTTATGGACCACATTAAACAAATTAAAAAGTTCAAAGATTACAATGCATATTTGGCCAAAGTTTAGGGACAACTTGTGTTGTTTTCCTTTTATTTATATGATTTTTGATTTTCTTCATGTACTTAAACAATTAGCGTACTCAGAGTATATTTGTTTGAGTTAAAGAATTTTTTGCGAATTGGTTTTCTAGATTTTCACGCATTTTGATTCACTAATGGAAAATGATTAATCAATGAAAAATTATTTATAATCAAAGAAAATATACATACTTAAAGTCAAGAAAATAAATAACTAATAAAAAATTATTTATAATCAAAGAAAATATACATACTTAAAGTCAAAAAAATAAATTTGTGAATTTGAAAAGGGGAATCCCGAAAAGTATTTTCTTTATCATGAACTTTTCCCCGCAACAAACACACCATCAATTTTAATTATGAATATACTCTTTATTTTTTTAGCAATATAAGTACACACACACAAAAAAAAAAAAAAAAAAGAGAAAACAAATATAGATGCACGTCTTAAAATGATTGCTAATATTGTTTATAAAAATGAGATGATTTTCATTGTCCATGAATTTGTTTAAATATAATTTGTTGTTGATAATGAAAATATTTTTTGTTATCTAATTATTTCAAGTTATATGAGTGATCATTTTTATGAAAATATTTTTTAAATCATTCACTCTCCGCGAAACAAATAAAACTTTATAGTATTATCATGTCATCACTAACTATCCTAATCAATAATTATTCATCAATTCACGGCTTTGCGTGACATAATTCGGTAACAGATGTATTAGTATTGGGATCTATTGACCTATGACAGTGTGTGTTGCACCACATAACTATATAAAGCCTGTGCACAATACATATATTTTCCACTTATTATATGTTTTTCTTCTGTAAATTAAGGACAATATTCAATAGCTTTGTCGTTAGGTGACCTTCAATTATAATTGGGAAGCACCTGATTTTCTGTCAATTTTCGCGCATCGCGTGCTCAGAACTTTGAATGGTGACAAGTTGAATCAGAACTCTCTCCTCCCAGCTAAACGAAACTGTCTTTTTGGGATCGCGCACGCTAATTAATGTCGTAAAAAAATATAATAATAAAACTGATAAATCTCAGTGGCAGCAGCAGAAGCATTATTAGCTAAGATTATTTAAAGTGTACTAACTTTTTGGAGTTATCAATCCCCATTAATTATTATGGTGATCAGACAAAATATAACCAAAGAGGCAAAATCAGATCTATTTCAACAATTAAGAATTAATTATTATGGTGATCAGACAACATATAAGCAAAGAGGCAAAATCAGATCTATTTCAACAGTTAAGAGCAGCCCACCATCGATTTGATGATGGCTTACACGAGTCACTAACGGTGAAGCTTCCCTCTTATGAAATTCTTTCTTCTAATAAACTTTGCTATTAAATAGCATTGAAAAAAAAAATAATATCTTATGATGTGTTTATTTTGCTGAAAATGATTGATTAAAAAATATATTTTTTAAAATAATTATTTATATTAGTTATAAAAGTGATCACACCAAAAAAAATCATCATTTACGAAAATGAAATATTTTTCATTGAATAATTATTTCAAAAGATATAAGTAATTATTTTTCAAATAAAATTCCAAATCTTTCATTTTCTGTAAATTAAATGAAACATCAATCTAAAATTTGTTTCTATTAGCAATTGTTGTTTTCTATATTTTAAATGTAGCAATACTATCAATCTTTCATTTCGCAAAAAATCAATGATTTTGAAAATATTTTCTCAAAAATAATTGTATATATCACTTATAAAATTGATTGAAAGAAAAAAAAAGATTCATTGTTCAAGAAAATGAAATATTTTGTATTGAATAATTATTTCGAGCGATACAAATAATCATGTTTAGTAAAATGATTTTCAAATTTTCATTTTTTACCAAATAAGAAGAGCGTTAATCTAAAGTTAGTTTCTATTAGCGAAAGCAGATTCCATGCAGTAATAATGTCAATCTTTTATTTGTCTTTTTGGTCATGTCTACGATTAAAGATTAAAAATAAAGCTGAAAATGATAAGTTTTAACTAGAGGAGGACAGGATAGATCTGTGGGAGGAGCACATGGCTGATGGGGTGCCCACGATTCAATCTTAGATTTCTAGGGTTTAAAAAATTTGGAAAAATCCATCCCACGTTCTGCTGCAGAAATCGAGCCCTGAAGTTTGTGTCCATAGAGAGTCACAAGGCTTCCCCATTTCCAATGTCTAGGAGTAGGTCAAGAGAGGACGAAATCCCAACTTTCTCTCGATTTATTTATTTTTGCTCACCCAACCCAAAATAGGTAGGCTAGGAATATGGCATGTGATGCCGTGAAAAAAAAAAAAAAAGGTTTATAAAACGAAGCCGTTATGGAGGAGATTAGCTCTAGCTTCATACAAGTTCAATTCTTTACTGTCATTTGGTCATGTGAATCGCGTATGAGATCCGGTATAATAATTATACATTTGACACATGCAAGAATTTTTCAATTCAATATGTCGATACTTGGGCGTCATAATGGGGCAGTTTTAGAAAGAAATGCTTATCATTTTATTACAGTAAATTTAGAAAATCTCTAGAGGAAGAGCCTCTGCAATTCCAACTCTCAAATTGAACTTTGGCCTTCTTCCCATGATGCTGGACTAAGGTAGCCCAGGAAAGGCGAACATCACCACATGAAACAGACGATGTCGTGACATGCCTCGATCAAAAGAGGAAATGCAAATGTATTGTCGCACAACCTGTCTATAATCTACGATGTGACATGGAAAATCGTGAGCGAGATGAATGAACTGAGTTAGTCATCATAGCAAGAAGGCATCCTCTCGCTTTGCTCCACTGAAAATCGTTCTCTCCTCTCTGATTTCCGAGGCCGCCTAACACGTCCAAACGCAACCCGAAATCGGACACCGCGCAACCCAAACCGTCCTTACTTGCAGGCGAACGGTTCGTGGCCGGTGGATAGACGACTGCAAACGATGTCTGGTCTCTCTCGATGCTAACAACGAAAGCGAAACGTAGCTTGGAAAAGCTAGCGAAAGGTGTCGAGCTCGAGAAGATTTCACTTTCTTTATTCATGGTCCGCGGATTTAGGTCATACCCCCATGTTCTCTGACCAACAAGAATCTCTCTTTTCCTCTCTTTCGGTCCCGTTGCATTGTTCTAGAGTAAGATGCCATAAAATATACACGAAAACCCAAATTCCGTCTGCCTATAAGTACGTGAGCTTGGCTGGTCTATGGTTATCCTGTGTCTTGACAGCGAACAATGGCTTCTTCTCTGCGGTTTCTGTGCCTCGGCTTCTTGCTTCTTGCCTCAACAGTGAGGAGCGCCGCGCCGAAGAAGCCTGTGGACGTCCCGTTTGGCCGGAACTATGTGCCGACTTGGGCGTTCGATCACATCAAGTACCTCAATGGGGGTTCCGAGATTCAGCTCTCTCTCGACAACTACACTGGTAAGAACATTGCGGTTAAGTACTGGTGCAAGATCTCATCAGACCAGATTTCATCGGTCATTAGATGGATCAGGGTCGTGAGCTCCATTCCAAGAATGTAGCTACTTTAGTTAGTACGCCGAAATTTTCGAAAAACAGATGCGAATCTGTAATAGAAGAAGAAGATTCTCGCTGTCACTTGCTCTTACTCTATTTTCCTTTTGACATTGCCTCTGCTTGTGTAGGGACTGGCTTCCAATCAAAGGGTTCCTACTTGTTCGGCCACTTCAGCATGCAAATAAAGATGGTTCCTGGCGATTCGGCTGGCACGGTCACTGCATTCTACGTAAGTGACTCCCGTTTCTTCTACAACCCAACCAATTTCTCACTCTAGTTTTGAAGATCACCATTCATTATTTGAGGAATTATAATTGGAAACTCGTGGATCTTGTGTCGTTGTTGCAGTTGTCATCTCAGAACTCAGAGCACGACGAGATAGACTTTGAGTTCTTGGGGAACAGAACTGGTCAGCCATACATTTTGCAGACGAATGTGTTCACCGGTGGGAAAGGAAATAGAGAGCAGAGGATCTATCTGTGGTTCGATCCCTCCAAGGACTATCACTCCTACTCTGTGCTCTGGAACATGTATCAGATTGCGTAAGTCTGTTTCCCTTTACTCGACCCATCTGACTCGCTGTGAGAAGCGAGTCAGGCCACATCGGCTTATGAAAAACCGAGTCTGGCTCGACCTTGTTAATACTTGAATCAAGCAGAGAATGAGCTTCGGTGAAGTCTAGTGGATCGGTCATTCTGATTTAATCCGTTTAAAGATTCCAACTGTAACGATACTCAAATTTATCTTTTAATTGCACTTGGCACATGCTCTGTTTGCTCCAATGCCAATCTACAATTTTTGAACCACAGATCTTTTTTATGCTAAATCAAATATTCTGCTCTAATTTTGTCTCCAAAATGTGATGTACCCAACAGGTTCTTTGTGGATGATGTGCCCATAAGAGTATTCAAGAACAGCAAGGACCTCGGGGTGAAGTTCCCCTTTGACCAGCCGATGAAGATCTACTCGAGCCTGTGGAACGCCGACGACTGGGCCACGCGTGGGGGGCTCGAGAAGACCGACTGGACCAAGGCCCCGTTCATGGCTTCCTACCAGAGCTTCCACATCGATGGCTGTGAGGCCTCAGTCGAAGCCAAGTTCTGCGACAGCCAGGGCAAGCGGTGGTGGGACCAGAAGGAGTTCCAGGACCTTGACGCCGAGCAGTATCGGCGATTGCGGTGGGTCCGAGAGAAGTTCACCATCTACAACTACTGTACTGATAGAGTTAGGTTCCCCAGTGTGGCTCCAGAGTGCAAGAGGGATAGGGACATATGAAATTCTTTCTTCCTTGTTCAATCTTTTATGGTAGTTCTTTTTAGGGAACTTATCAGATTTAACTTCATCCCTTCGACGATGGTGTTGCGGATTTTTGTTATCTCTAGTGTGTAATAATTGACTCGATTGTTTGTCAGCAACGTTTTCTATCCATTGTCTCTATTGTTCGGTTTCTTGACGGGACAGAGACAATTATCAGGACCCTCATGACTCGGAGAGGTTCTTCATGATCCTGCTGACCCGCGATCTTCTCTGATTTCCTTCCAAGAAAGATAATCGAATCAAAGATGATATGTATTCTGGACTGATGGTCCGGGAAGTTCCTAATCTTGAATTGCTTGAACCAGACAACCCGAAATTGTTCAGACAACTACGAATGAAAGGAAAAACAGAACAGATATCCTATGAGCCTGATCCAATCTTGATTTTTGTCTGCAACATTAGAGGCGATGTTTTGGATCACAACCCGCCGATCTCTTCACTTGTATCTCCATTTTTCTTTTGTTAAATCAAGAAGCATGATCGCTGCGTAGAGTTATTGTTGCTGTCGTTGCTGATGATGGACTGGACAAGGAGTGAACGAGTTTCTAAGATTACGCCACTTGACTCAAAAGGTCAACTCTGTTTCAAGATTCGTTCCTTCCAACAATGACTAAACTAGGGAAGGTTATATATTAAGCACACGGAGTCCATTTTGTTGACCCATTTATTTCCCACAGCTAGATGTTCTAGCTGACACTTGATCATAAACTAATACCTCTAAATCTATTCCCGAGGGAGGCTCCTTGAGGGGAGGTCGCAACAGATATGAATCTCTCGAGGCAACAAGAACCGAAACAAATATATAGTAAAAAATGCCGAGTTTCTAGGATGAAGACTCGGTTTGAAAACTCGATTTGCAACGCATGTCAAGTGAATTGAGTCTTCTCGAGTTTAGTTTATTGTGAGATTTGATGGAGCGTGCATTTTATATTGATTGCAGTTATAGGGACTGTTGGATCGTATGGATTTCATAACCTGCCCAATCCAACAGCAAGTGCATGTTAGCTTTCATGTGAACCGGGATCACATAAGAGATTTCCAATCGAACTGTCCTTCTTCCAACTCTTGTGTAGCCCTCCTCACGAAGACTCACAGATCAACAATTTTCCACATCATCTTTGCGGATACAAACAGAGCATACAGGTTTTCATTTACATGTCTCGAAATTATTGTATGTTACACATGTTACCGACACATGGATTGAATCCATCGACAACATCGGATCTAATAATAACATGCCGAGAGAGAGCGAATTGCTCTGATCACGGCACGACAACCCTCCCTAGAGATGCTCTTACCTTATTTCTGACTTATATTTCGTAGTCGTCTATCGATGCAGTCCAGACAGGCCAGACCCGATATGGACATCAGCAAGTTACATGCGAGCTTGGTGACAGTAACGCTCTTTTTACTTCTTCGAGGAAACAAAAACATCATCCGGGGCTCGAACTCGAGACTGCTCTATGGTCGGCGTGGTCGGCATACTTACATGCCCACCACTATTGCCGGGCAACGCCTCTTGGGCAGAGGTCTGCGGCCTCGCCTCAGTCTGAACCTCCAGGACCCTCCGCTTGATCTGCTGCCACTTCTTGGACTGGCGTCGTTTGAGGATGTAGTCCTCGGGTATGAAGATGTCCATGTCATCTGATGAAGCAAAGTCCGGCCCCTGCGTTTCCACTCCGCTGCTATGCTCCTTCTCTTTCCCATGAAAGTGCGAATATTTGTACGAGGGACACGATGTCATTGTCATAATCGGTGATCGCTTCGAATGATTCGCCTCTTTGAATAATTCTCATTCTCGTAGATGCCGTTTTGGCTCTGCTTTATTCGGCGATTCTGTTGTTTGTTCTCTTGGCTTGTTATGTAGTGGAAGAAAGAAAGAGGGATAGTTGGAGAGTGCCAAAACTTGGTACGGAAGGATACTTAAATGTTATAAGTTAGAAAAGTGATACTTAAATGTCAAAATTCGGAGCAAAATGGATCACTTGAGTGCCAACGGTAAGAAAATCCGACCAAAATGCTGATGTGGCGATTTTCTGATGAGGTAAGTGCAAAACGGCATCATTTTGCACACTAACGTGACTAGATTAATGCAAAAACGACGTCGTTTTGCTTTTAATGTGGTAAATAATTAATATAAAAATTAATTAAATTTAATTTAAAACTAAATTTGTTTAAAACATTTAAAAAAAAAAAAAAGGGAGAGAGGAGGCACACGGTTGAGGATTGAGCCATTGTTGTCACTAGGAAGGGTTGGCCGACAATGCGAGAAGCGTCGGCCAAGGTCGTCGGGCCCTGTGACCCTCGCCCCAAATTTGGGCAAGGGTTTGCGGGCCCTCGTCGCCGGTTGGTCGGCCCTTGGCCAAGGCCCAGCAATCCCTACTGACCCTCCCCCCACCTTCGTCAGCCCTTCTCAGCGATAGCGGGGAGGCGGTGGTGGCGAGGGCTCAGCCCTCAACTACCTTCGTCCTCCCTCCTCCCTTTTTTCTTAAAGATTTATTTATTTATTAAATAATTAATTTTTTTATAATTAAATTAAATTAAATTTTATATTAAAATTCAAATCCGCATCAAAACAACATCGCTTTTGCGTTTCTTTGTTGAATCAGCTCTCCGGCAAGCCATGTAAACGAGAAAAATAATTAAAAAGAAAATTACCATGTACAGCTTCTGGTAGAGTTCGCTGGAAATGACACTTAAATATCCCACTTTTGACACTTTTAACGCTTAAGTATCTCTTTATACCAAGTTTTGACACTTCCCGGATAATTGTATGGTCCACTAAGAGATGGATCCTGAGATTGCTATGATGTGTAACTTCTTGTACTTTTTTCGTAATTTTAATTACAAAATATCGTAAATTATAAAAATTTAAAGCCCTTACAATCAACATACGAGATTTATTCTTTTCTTTTATCCGACAGTCTTAGAGGGATCCGTTCCCCAAAGATACTTAGAAACACCCAAGAAATAGAGCCACTTGGATGATAGATTGGGACGTTGCAAGTAATTGCAAGTAATATTTGCACTCTATTTTACATAATCTGTTAGTGAAATTATTTTTTGTACTTTTACATAAAGTATACATACAATAATAGGTTTTCATTAAAGCTTATGTCTACCGCGTATTTATTGAACTCACGAAAGAATGTTCGTTCTTCTAGTGGAAAACGTATTAGCACTAGCCGTAATCATACTAGGGTAAGAGTAATTCAAGTTTCAATTTATCCATCAATTATTACATATATAACAGAAATATGGTTATTTAATATCACAAACACGGAAATGGATGTAATATGCTTTCGATTTTCAGTAAACAGCATGAAAAGATGAAATTTAATTATTGGATTGAATAATCTTATAAATCTTGTAATTCAAACGCAATAATGCTATCCTATAAACACACGGCCACCTTAGTCTTATACAAGGGACTGCCTTGTAGTCTCCAAATACCATGGCTCTGTTCCATGAAATTTTCTTATCCATATGATCCACAGAGTGGCTCACATAACCAACTCATTATATCAAGTTAACAATACCATCTTTAAACTTTAGATGACCCCAGTCCTTGAGAAGAAAAGGGAATGGTTTAGAAAGACGCTCTAAATGTTTTTCTCCAGCTCAATCTTATTTCACAACTGAAACTTTGTACCCATTTATAGGCAATGCCACAGGTATTAAAGACTTTTACATACTTACGACAGATAAAGGTACAAGGTCACGTGCATCTTCATAAGATACTATCGCACACTTCGGCCAAAATTGATGTGTTATTGGTAGTACTATAATTTAGGGATAAGTGCATTTGAAGTCTTAAAACTTATCACAAATGTGTAATTAAGTTATAAAACTTATCACAAAGTGTAATTGAAAAAATGCAATTGAATACTAAAAATTTTAATAAGTGCAATCAAGTACTAAAACTTATCAAATTGATCCAATCAAGTTCTTTCGTTGATTATAGTTTTTAAAAATTTTAGGACTCAATTATATTTGCGTAACAAGTTATAAGACTTGATTATATTCTTTAAAAGTTTTAAAACTCAATTATACTTTCATGATAAGTTTTAAAATTTAATTGTATTTTTTGAAAATTATAGGACTCGATTACACTTGCTTCTAGTGCACTTATCCTAATAATTTATAATAAGTTCATAGGTCTACAAAATCACTCTCTAGAAGTTACTTTCTGACGAGGTGATGCCTTCAGTGACGTGTTCCTGTGAGAACATCGTGCGTATTCCACTTTTTATGTCCAAAGCAAGTTTGGATTCTTTCATAGTTTGGGCTTGGTGAGGTCTCTAAAAATACTTTCTTTTTGCTAGGATTAAGGGCATTGGATTCCTCTGGAGGTATCACTGCTTGAGGCTAGCTGGATGTGTCGGCCATACCACAAGGAGGAGCATCAATTATCATGTTAGAAGGGAGACTATAATCTTATGGGTCTTAAGAAAGTGGTCCAACTCAGAGGACTTAGGTGGAGATTGCCAAAAAGAGGTGAATGAACTACTTCAGGAGGGAGACTTGCATTGAATTCCGGTAAGGCTTGTCAGATCGCATCAGTAGTCGATTCATATGCCTGTGAATTGTCCCATGGCTCTTCTCCAGAAGCATTGCGCCAAATTTCCTTGGGAATCGTTTGATTCTTTTCACGCAGCATTTTCTAGATTGCTCTGTATTCGAAGTCAAGGTCTGCAATACTAGCATCCATACGACTTGTGGATTGTTGCCAAGGAGACTAAAGGACCAATATATTCAAGTTTCATAGTGCGAGGAATATGAAATTTGTTAGTTGGTGAATGTATCTTCATAACCTATGGAAAATTACTGTTGATTGGACTTCTTTCGAGAAATTATATTTCTTGTCCATGAGATTTTAAGTGCATACCAAAGTGGACCCTCCAGTAACAATAACGGCCAGAACCATTGAAGGACTTCTACCGGATGGTTGAATTAATGATCCTCATATTCAGCTTCATGCCTCTTGATGAACCAGTGAATCCTTGCGGTTGAGAAGTCAATGGCTATAGTAAGATTATGATATACATACTAGAAAAACCATTTGAGCAATTGAATATGATAATTGTGAATACATGGATGAATGGATATTCATTATGCATTCTAAATGGTTGAAATTTTAACCCGCCATATTGCCTAAAAATCATGAGTTGGTATTCCAACATCATTCCTTACATCCAATGTAAAATCTTTTTTATTAATGAAGATTTGGAATTTATGGGTGAATATCTCTACGGATATCTGATGAGGAGTCTAATGACGATAATCCCACTCCATGGAACATGGAAATGGACAATTCTATTTCTCTAAACTTAGAAAGAAAATCAGCAAGAACATTTTTCTTGTCTTGAATGTGCTTGGTTTCAAATGAATATTTTGAAACCATTCTTCTACCCATCCCGACAACCGCGGGTTTGGAACTTTCTTTTGCTTGAATTTCAACATCTAAGGGAATGATGACATGTCCGTTTCTACCAAGAAGCGATGGCCAATAAAATGAAATTCTAACTTTTTTATTCCAAACTTGATTGCCAAAATTTCTTTGAAAATAAAATGGTAATGCATTTTAACCTAAGAGAATCTTGCACTCTTGTGTCCTTACCATTTTCTTCTTCAAAAAGGACTAATGCCTTTTATTTATCACTTGCATCAGTACGAAGGATACGTTTTCGATCCGAAAGGATTTGTATCAGAGGCACGTTTTGTAGCTTTTCCATTAGGGATTTAATGGCCTTGGTATAGTCCTCTCCCCATGGTGGTGGTTCTTTCTTCAGTATCTTTTGTAATGGATGCATGAACTTCAAACTCCTGGGAACAAAGTCCCTAAGATAGTTGACAATTTCAAGGAATTACTGGACTTGCTTGCGAGAAAGATTCTCATCTAGAAATTTGAGAGGATCCATTGCAATATAATCGCTTTCTATCTTTTAAATGCATACCCAATAATTCAATCTCCTCATGGACAACCACCATCTTCTTTTCGGACAACAAATACCATACTGCTTAATCAACTTGCAATGAGATTCCCATCAAACTGTAGAGGAAAATAACATCAATATATATGGGGGTTGGTGCTACTTAGATAAAATATCTTGCACGTGGCCTTTTGAAATAATGATCGCATTGTTTTGAGGCCAAATGGGAGGACTTTCCACTGGAAATGCTTGTTTTGGATGCAAAATTTAATTTTGTGTTTGTATTCTGGATGAATTCCAGATTGTCAAAATCCTACCTTCAAGTTAAACTAAGACTTGAAAACAATTTCTTATTTAGCAATGGAAACTTATCATCTTGGAGGAACAAGTTAAGAAGTTGGCAATTGATGACCAATCTATTTTTTTCTCTGATTTGTTATGCCATTTTATTGACACCAAAGGCATCACATGCCCATTGTGAGTCTGCAGGCTCAATTGGTCCTCGTTAGACTAGATCATCACACTAAATCTGCGCAAGTTGAACATTATCTGGTTCATTCCAGAGTGGTTTGCCTTCATTTTTCTTAAAAGGCAAGTGGATGAAGAATTCTTCATTCATCCATAATGGATACGGACAATTCTGGAGGAATCTCAAATGCATTCTGCACAGGAAAAATTGGGTCGGGACTTTCTAGTTGGATGAAACTCTTCAAACTGTCATTTGGACCAAAATCCACTGAGCAAGGTCCTCAGTTTGGGGGATTTGCTAAAAAGATCCCAATTAACAATGATATTTCAATATGGGAGTGGGTAATCAATGCTTTGAGTAGTGAGGAGAGCACTAGGGAAAAAACTAGATCTTTATGAGTTTGCTCCTTACTGGAGTGGCACAAGTTGTTCCAGAAGTGGCTGCAAAATACCTTGTATGTAATTTCCATGGTCTTCAGGAAGGATCTTTGGATCAAGGATAAACACATATGCTCTTGTGTTATGAGCACTATTAACAAAATGGGATTACTATATTTGGACATAAAAAGGGTTATGGGGATATAAAACTTGATCGAGAGATTTCTCAAGCTAGCACTTTGGATACTTTAGGTGTTTGGATCCTGTTGGGTTTCTTCTTAGTTTCTAGGATTCCCGAGAGAAGCAATAGAGACCATCACTTGGCTCATCTGGCTCATACGGTTCATCTAACTCAATGTCACTAGTTTTTAAGAATGTTTCAATAACACGTATAATTTGTCTAATGGTTCATCTTCAAGAGAGAAAATGGATTCATGGTCATCTTCTTATTCAAGGGAGATGCATGTTCCTTTTTCAACAGCGTGGACGAGATTCACCCTTTATCTTCTTTGCTTGATGGCAATTTTTGGAAGAATGCCCTTGCGTCCACAAATAAGACATTTGTTTTTCTTTTTTCTACCGTTGCTGCTTTTTTTTTTCACTTACTCTTTCAGAGAACTTCCATTTACCTCTTTTTCTTTGTTTGGAGGGATACTTCTTTATATGCTTCCTTTTCTTGTTTGAGCAATCACAAGAGGAGCCTATATGGCCAAATTTAATCTGCAAGCTAGGATTCTTGTAGGCTTTGTCCAGAGTTTTGTTGTTTTCCATAAACTCTTTGAACACCTTCTTGGTAGGCATAACTCATTGAGTGCAGCATAGACCCTTTGTTGGATTTCTCCAAGTGAAGCCTCAAGGGTCCTCCTATTTTTGTTCCGAAAGAACGTGTCTACCATATTAGCAATTTGTTTTGGTTTGGGAGAAAAGAAAATGGGCTTTAAAGCTAGGTCTCCACTTAGAGCATTGTAGAGCTTCTTTATTTCCTGAAAGTGCTTATCAATGTCTCTTCTTTTATAAGAACAGCAAGAACTCCATTCTTTTTTTGCTCTAGGTCTTTTGGGCTATTTATAAAATACAAATGAAGGGTCTGTATTGCCTAACTAAAATTTTGGGCTAGAAAAGTTTTTTGGTCAACTGGTGAAATGTTCACCTACCAAGATAGTAGACTTCTCATAAATCTATTAACAAATTCTAGGAGCATGATAAAGGGACTATTCTTTGGATTCAAGGATCTGACATTCTTCCAAGCAAAGAATTCCCACAACCTTCCATGGCACTTGTTGGATGGGAGATCATCAAGAATGAAAGAGAATCCATAGGTATTAGAGGCTCTAGAGTTTGGTTGTGGATCATCTTTCCCTTGCATATATTTGTCTTCTTCCCTCATCAGGAAACTTATCGGAAGAACAGCTTCTGCTTCTGTGTCTGATTGACTTTCCTGCTAAAGTTCAAGAAATTCCAAGGCCTCGGTGTTAGATGGAGAGTTTCCATTTGATTCTTCTTGAGAGACAACAGTAATTTTTGGCACAGTATTTTGGTGGCGGTCTCTTAAAAATAACTTAATAAGATTCAAGATAATATAGAAAGGAGGAAATGAGAGGAAGGATTAGGTTGTTTTCCTGACTTTTCCTTTAGTTTTTCTGCAAGGATCTTATCTCGGATGGCTAAAATATTAAACTTTCGGGAGCTTCAGCTTTGGAGATTAAGGTTTGAAAAATTGTCGGTGGAGGTTCAGGGAGAATAGGCAAATCTTGATTTTTCCTATTAAGGGATGACTAGCACCTCAAAAGATGAAGTTCGTGGGGGTCCTCTTGAAGAGCCTTAATCTGTTCTTTGGCCTTCTTGATTTCAGCAATCTGATCATCAAGATAGTGCCGAGGTGGCAATGCTCCTGTTTCCATCCTCTAGAGCTAATCTTGAAGAAGTTGTAGCAACTTATTTGGCACTACTACCGTCTGATCTACTTGCTAGTGAACATGGCCCTACCGAGTTATTACTTTTCCTACTTTAGTCTCTACTTCAAAGACCTTAGACTGAACATTTGTAACCTTGGTGGTTAATGTTCGTAGCACGTCATTATGGGCAAGAGCATTTTCTGTTTGCCAATTAAGAACAGTCTTTGCAGGGATAATTTTCTCGAAGTTTCATGCTGAATCAACACCGGTCGGGCTCCAAATCTTTGGATGATGCTTATATCCAGTTGAGCTTGTAAATGCTTCCAAAGTAGGGAAATCTAAGGGTAGGAACATGCAGACACTAGGCAAAGCAGTTGAGGACGATGGTTTCCTTCTTGCCTACAAAGTTGTGCAACATGTTTGTCACGGTCGGGGTTTTTCTTTACCCATTTGAGGATGAGGGCTGTTCGATCATTTGCTCCAGGCAACATGAGATCCATAGAATGGCTATGGACTCGGTGCACCATCTGATAATGAAATGTTGCTATAATAGAATCCGAAGGCTGAGGTGCTCTGGTAATTTGTGGTTACGTTTTCAAGTCACTAAGCAATCGAGTGTCTAAAAGAGCCACTTTGAAATTAGGACACACGGTAGCAAAAATAGTCCCGGTACAAAATGCGGTTTCGATTGTCCCAATACAAGCATGTTTGCAGCCAAGAAACTGAGTATGAAGCAGTGCCATCAGACAATTACTAGGAGACATTTTCTGACCATGGAAAGTCAAAACTACGTGAATAGCCCTGAATCCAACTGCGTGCAGCCTTCAGTAAGTCACCGGTGCTTGAATTTAGGAGGTATTGGCAAATTTATAAAGTGCTCTTGCAGAATAGGTGGAACAGGATGCTGGTCAAATCATGTTGATTGAACACACTATTTGACTTCCTTCGGAGCATATTGTATAAGTTTCCTTATGGAACAGATTTATCCGGGTTTATCAAAGGCTGAATATGGATTTACAAGGGAAAGTTAAGTGTTGAAAATCTTGTCATCCTCATTGAGGCAAGAGACCTCGTAAAAATAATATATTTTTGGAGCACTAGATTTGCTTAACAAGTTTGGGAAATCAAGAGCGATACTAAATCTATATACCTATCTGCCTCCTATATCGTATAATTTTATCACATAACGCGGCCCCTTGGGCACTTCTTCGCCTTGTGTTATCCCTAATTTAAGGGTCCATTCGTTCACAAAAAATGTGGCGTTTCTACAAAATATTTTCCAAAAAATCATTTTCCAGGAAAATGTAATTATTTTCCGGTATTCGGATGAAATCTAAAAATGAAATGGAAAATATTTTTCACTGTTCGGTAAGGAAAATCTTTTCCTTGATATACTCTTTTTCATTTATTTTATTTTTTAAATGGATTTTAAAAAATATTTTTCGTTGTTCGGCGATGGCTCACGATCGGCCATCGGTGAGCCTCAAGCTCGCCGACGAGCACGGGGCTCGCCAATTGTTGCTCACTAGATTGGCGAGTGCGAGCGTCAAACTTGAGGCTCGCCAGATTGACAAGCGCGAGCTTGAGATCGACGAGCTTGAGGTTCGCCTGGTGACGGTGAACGACTAGCCAATAAAGAAGAAGATGGGAAACAAAGAAAAAAAAAAAAAAAAAAAAAAGAAAAATGAAACTAAAAATAATTCGAATAAAAAAAGAAAAGAAGAAGAAGAAAGGGGAGGAAGTGAGGATTTGTAAAGGTGTGAGATAAGAGAGATCAAGTAAGGAAAATATTTTCTATTTTTCAAAAGTTAAAAACATTTTCCCCTAATTTAGAAAACTTTTTTTCCTTTCATGGAAAACATTTTTTTCCAAAAAATTCATTTTCCGTGAAACGAACGCCAGAAAATCTGGAAAATATTTTTCCAAAAATTATTTTCGCAAAACACACAGAGCCTAAAAGTTTCAACCTGTTTTCTTAGTTTTCAATTTGTTTCTTTTCATTTTTAATTTATTTTGTAACACAAGACAATGAATTTTAGGGTCAAACAAATCCAATTTTAAGTTTTAGAATGATCCGTTAGCTCATTGACGGCCACGTGGACAAGAAAATTAAAAAGTTAAACAAAGTTAACGGAAGGAATTTATTAAATAGAAAAATAAAGGAGTAAAAGATTAAATTCCCACCAAGGGCTCTCGAGTAACTATGTTGATAATTTTTTTAACTTTGGTTTGAATGTAATATAATGACTAAACATGTCTTTTCCCTCCTAAATACAGTTTAATTGTATTCATTTATTTCTGGAAATAACAATAAGGCGCAACTAATTGAGTCGTTTTGTCTGCATTGGAAATATCCATTTATTTGAAAAAAATATTTTCTGAGAAGGAAAATAAAAGCTTTTTTTTTTTTTTTTTTTTTATACTGAGGAACCGTCAGAGCCCCCTTTCGCTTCCCTATTCGGGTTCACACGACCCGCTACTGCCCGGTGACACCGTTGAGTCTCGCCACAAATCGCTATTTAGATGTAAATCTCTCTCGACTTCTACAATGAAAAAGAGAATGAATACGAACGCAGCTGCCCGTGGTTGAGTAAAATAAAAGTATTAATATAACACAAAACCTTAAATTGATGTACTTATGATAAATTTTTACAAACTAATCTTTCGACCACAAAAATCCAAATCAATATTCTTGTAATAAATTATATTCTATTAATTTTTATTAAATTTTACATTCAAATCACTGAGTTGAATGACACATTGACGAGTGTAATAATTTGGAATTTTATCTTCTATTTATCACAATCTCACAAGTGTATAAATTTTTTGACTTTTCGTAATATTAATATAATTTAACGAAAATTAATGAATGATCTAAGTGACAACAAAAATGCGTGTATTTTCTTTTTCCAGAAAAGAAATTGTTTGAAAATATCTTCTTCTTCTCATCCGTTTTGATATGCAATCCTCTTTCTTCTCTCTCTCTCTCTCAGCGCTAGCGAGCGAGGTGAAGGCTTCTAGCTAGCTATGCATGTGCTTCGTCAACCTTCGACTCTGCATCTGCTGTCGTCCTTTCCATGAACAATTAGGCCCTTAATCCCATGTCGTTCTTCACCGCCACCACGCCCCATCCAAGCAAGTCGCCGCACATTTAGCCATACCCGCATAGGGGGGAAGTTCCAGACTAGACCCGGGCAGTTCAGACCGGCCCGCCCTAACCAGGCCAGACCGGACCCTGACTCGGCCCGGTCAAAAAAAAATATATATTTTTTTTGAAAAAAATATTTCCAAGTAACCTTTTACATCATGGTCAAGTACACAATCTTATCATAGGGGTAATTGGGGCAAGTTTAAATGCAATCCAATCTAGATTTGATGATTTATTAGGGTTGGGAGTTAGGCAGACAATAGGAAATCCTTTCTAGTTTAATTTGACATTGTTTGCAACTCCATTCCTTTGGGTCTATTTTTGTTGAATCCGATTAAACTACAAGCTAAAATATGGAATTGAAGGATCTTAGATCTTCTTAGTTCGTCTCTCCTATTGCGTGCATCTTTTCCTTGGAGATAAATAAGGTTCGTAGCTCTTTTGCCTTTTTTTAATTTTTTTGGTCGAAGCTCTTTTGCCTAAGTGATGGTATAAATTACTACAAATGAAAGCTAGTCTATAACTTGTTTTAGTCAAATATTAAAGTAATTCAACTAACCGAAAACAGTTTCTATATACTAGTAGGGGCTTGCTTATAGAAGACAATAGGCAACGGTTAGTTCACCGTCCCTAGCACATCGAGCTAAACAGTATTTGAAACAGTAGTTCATGTTAATATGGACAATCCCAACCATTTTCCCGATACCTATTTTATGGTAGCAAGGAGAAATGAAATGACATTTATCAACAATTATTTTGATCATTGTAATTCATTGTCTCTTTCTAGTTTTTTCAAATCACGATCATCTTCGTAGGTACTCTCATCCTTGTCAAATAAACTTCCAATGTTCTCTAAAGTATCTTTGGCTGCTCTATTTAGCGCAATGTCCTTCTTGGGCTTGTACGTGGGCTTTCCCACAAGCTAATCGTTCACAAACACAATGAAACTCGAGCTTTCATTCCACAGATCCCCAAATCTCAACTTCAAACTCCTAGCACAGTTCATGTAGCTTATTAACCGGATGTTGTTTGAGGGCCAAAGGACTAATTATTGGCTCCAACAACCTACCTATCAAACCACATATGGAGACAACATCAAATTGGTTCAACATTTTCATGGGCTTCATAAGTAGCAAGTCTTAAAACACACACACAAACAAATTGGAATAACAAAAAGAAAAAAAAATGAATATCTAAACTTTTTTTTTTATATTGGACAAGCAAAGATTGGATAGGCCTAAGCAAGCCCAATTGGGACCGATTCAGCCCAACTTTATTTGGTCTCACTAGGCCCAATCTCAAACGTCCAAGCCCGTCCATAGAAAACACGAGCATCCTAACCCCACCCATACGGCCTAATGTAGATATTTATAACTCATTTATATAAATTTAAAAATAGTAGATTAGTAATAAGTACAAAAAGCAAAATAATCATGTATAAGTCTAAATTTGAATAAGAAAAATAAGAATGGCAAACTCTATTTAAGAAAAAGCTCCACAATAGCACAAGCCTGGGCCCACCCATTCGCGCAAAAAGTTCGGACCTAACCGAGACATCATAAGCAACATAAATTGAGCGATATTTTTTCCGACAAAACTTAGGAACATAGAGCATGTGAAAATGGTCCGAGAGATCAAAGTTTTTATTTATACCTTCCACATGGTGTCCAGTGAGAAATTGCAATCAATGAAGACAACACCGATGGTTGACTCAACAATATCGGCTAGGGCCTTGGACACGTTGATCAGACCACTCGAATGCAATGGATAATCTAGAAGCGCCCTTTTGAATTCTTCAATCTGGGGAAACACCTTAAATTTTATCAACAAAAAAAAAAGAAAGGAAACATACGTGTAAAATCCATCCACGCACAGATTATCACATTACATGTTGACTCGGCTTCTCACCACCTCCGTTGCCACACTTTCAGCCATTTAATATATAATCCAAGGCAAAGTGCTTGATGGGAAATAAAATCGTTTGAGATCCGGTCAAGATTACGGGAATTATTGCCTAATTACACCAATTTTTCTCCCCTTTTTAGGATACTCCATAATCCCATAATCGAAAGATTATATGTACACAACTTTACCTGTTCCTCGAAAACAGGCTTCCTATGACGGAGGTAGCGATGTAGCCTGTGCCGGACCGCCACACAAGTGAGCTTCTCGGTGTCAACGTTGGCAGCCCGAAGCTGGGTCAGCGAATCGGCCGCATGCCCGAGTACCTGAAGTACTGATCCTTGGCAAACAGCAGGTTGAGCACTAAGTCACCGACGTATTCCAGCCGCTCGTAGAACGACTTGTCGGTGAACGAGTGGTGGGTGAGGGCTTCCTCTAGCAGCCTCCTGTCATTGAACATGTATTGCAGGATCGCCTCCATGTCGTCGAGGCTTGGCCAACTCTCAACAAGGGCCGGCTCGGGCTCGGGGCCACCACCATCTTCTTCCCGCCGGCATAAGTCGAGCTTCTCCCAATTCAACGGCCAGTGCTTTCTCCTCCTCATGATCGGAAAGCAATTTTTCTTGTTTGCCTTCTTCTTTTGGAGCTTCCATGGCGAACAAGAAAAAACCAAATTGATCGAGAAACCCAAGAATTCAAATGATGGGAGGCTACACGAAGCAGTTGTTGGCGTGCAGTTGTTAGCGTACGAAATTTTCAAGAATTGCTGCAAATATATATATGTAAGAGAGAGTTGACTTTTTTTTTTCCAACCTTTTTTTATTAAGAGTTCGTTTTTTTTTTGGTTATTTTTTTTTTTAAGGAAACTACAATCGGCTAAATTCACAAACAGCATTTCTCATACTCATCTCACAAGGATCATTTAGAGACATGAATACAATAAGGGGGAGAAGACTCCTCTATATATATATATATATATATAGCATAGATCTCTCATCGATCTAACGATGAAGATTGTATCTCCCTAACTACCATCTAGTATAATTACCATATCGTCCACCCTAGAAGTTTCTAGTCCATACTCGCATGACATGGAGTGTTCTTAAGAATTTCGCGAGTTACCACTAGCCTATTGGGATCAGCTAGAACACTTCTGGGACGGGCGATATGATAATTATATTATATGATAGTTAGGGAGATACGATCTCCATCGTTAGATTAATGAGAGATCTCCGGATATGGCTTGCCTTATACTTGTATATATAGGAGTCTCCTCCCCCTCATTGTATTCATCTCTCTAAATGATCCTTGTGAGTGTGAGTGTGAGTGTAAGAAATGTTGCTGTGAATTTAGTCAATTGTAGTTTCCTTAAAAAACAAAAATAACAAAAAAAAAAAACGAACTCTTAATAGAAAAAGACGGCAAAAAAAAAATGTCAACTCTTTCTAAAAAAAAAAATGTCAACTCTTTCTAATATATATATATATATTCATAGCAATTCTCGAAAATTTCGTACGCCAACAACCATTTCTTGGAGTTTCTCAAGTTTTTTCTTATTCGCCATGGAAGCTCCGAAAGAAGAAGGCAAACAAGAAAAATCGCTTTCCGATCACGAGAAGGAGGAAGCACTGGCCGTCAAATTGGGAGAGCTCGACTTATGCCGGCGGGAAGAAGAAGGCGGTGGCCCCGAGCCCGAGCCAGCCCTTGCATCCTACAATACACGTTCAACAATAGGAGGCTACTAGAGGAAGCCCTCACCCACCACTCCGACAAGTTCTGTTACGAGCGGCTAGAGTATGTCGGCGACTCAATGCTCAACCTGTTTGCAGGACTAGTACTTCAAGCACCCGAGCATGCGGCCCGGTTCGCTGACCTAGCTTTGAGTTGCCAACGTCGACACCTCGACCGTGTAGTAGTCCGGTATATCGCGACACCTGAGTTTTAGGATTTCCCCGACCTTAGTTGAAAGCCTAAGGTAGAGCCCTAAGGGCTTACTCAATTTTTTAGTACACGTTATGAAACTTTCATTTTTTTTTAAGAAAACAACTTTGAAAGTTTGTTTTTAAAATTTTTCAAATGACATTCTGAATTTTCTGAAATTTTTTTTTCTAATTTTCGCATTTTTTTTTATTTTTTTATTTTTTGATTTTTTGTTATGATTTTTTTAAAAATATTTCGTATTTAATATTATATTCGGGAAAAGGGGTCCTGACTGGGTAAACCCAATCCGGCCCGTTGACCCAATCCGATGACCTAGACCCGACCCAATTAATGATTTTTGTAATTTTCTTTTATTCTCCATCCTTTTGTCTTCTTCCATATTTTGTCTTTTCCCTAAACCAACTTTTGCTTTCTTTTTTCCTATTTCTTTTTTTCTTTTCTTTTTACTTTTTATGTACTTTATTTTTGCTTTTTCTTTTAATCTTTTCTTTCCTTCTTCTGGTCTTCTTCTCCTTCGTGAGTCCTCCGCATGCATGAAGCTTCCATTAAACTCAGAAGTTCCCATGAATTCAATCCCAACCTCACAACGTCAAAACCACGATTTTGACGTATATCTTTTTTCTCCCAAGCCGAGAACAGTGTGCGCCACCATCCAACAATCTCGAATATATATAAAATGTAAAACGCAAGATGGATGTGAGGTGCAACATGCGGCCACAAGTTCGGACCTCGGCAAAACGAACGTGAAAATGGACGAAATAGATAGTCCCAAAGTCCATCCAGCCCACACACACAACGATCAAGATGGCTTATGGATTAATGTTATCTCTCTTTTCATTACTCTTTGTTTGTTTCTTTTATTTTATTTAATGTTTCTATTCTTTATTTAATTTTTCCTTTCCTGGGCGTTGTTTCCCTCCTCATCAAAACTCCTCTTTTCTACGTTCTCTTCTTTGTCGAGAACAACACCATCGCCAGGATCTCTCTTGGAGAAACCCCACCACTAAAACTCACCAACCACCAACCACGATCAACGAGATATGGCTTCATGGGAGACGATCTGTGTAAATAGTGATCAAAACAATGATACACGAGCTTCGTATACAGCGAAGGCAGTGGCTGTTTTACCAGAAGCAAGGGCATTTTATCAAACACCTAGGGTGCGTCGGCTCAAGACAGCCACGGACAACAATAAGACTCGAAACTAGATCAAAGCTTAACGAGAATGAGATGGCAGGGAATGATCAACATCAACAAAGGACAGCGTAAGCGAACTTGAAACGCACGCCCCGACTCAGTAATCCATGCAAAAAATGTGAGAGAACAGGACAAGATCAGGGCACCCAAAAAAGGTCGGCGGGGTTTCCTACCTGACTCGGGGATGGCGACCGATGGGCGAGATCGATAGATTGGACTACGTCCAGTCGCCTTGCACGCCCCCGAGCCGGGATAATCTACACCGATTGAACCAAAAACCGGAAAACTCACCGGAAAAACTTGAAATAGAGGCAAGGGAAGCCGCGGCTTGTTGGTTCCGGCTAGGAGGCGCAACCTCGCGTCGGGGGTGGCTAAGTGACGCTCGGCTAAGGTGGATTCCAGGTCTCCCTCTTCTTCCCGGTCACTCTCCGTTTCTCCCCCTCGGCCTCCCTCAAGCTCTCTCCTCTCTGTCTCTAGCGCTCTCTCTCCGCGAACCCCCATAAAAACCAACCCCTTTCACGCTTTTAAGCACCGGCGCGCATGACCTCCTGCCGTGCCAGCTGCCGCTGCCGGCCTGCCCCCGACCGAACGTCTCACGCGACGCTCGCCCTGTCCTCTCTCTGACCTGTACCCTCCTGTTTTGCAGAGCGTGACCAGCATGAGGAGGAAGAGGACCAGCATGCGGGCCGGGCTTAGTGGAAAGAAAAGAGAGGCTGGGCTTGGTGAAAAGAAAAGAGAGGCTGGGCTTGGGCCCAGGCGGCAAAAGATACAGAGGAGAGGAGAATTGGAAAGGACTGGGCCTAGCCCGGTCGGCTTTTTTCTTTCTTCGATTTTTTTTAATTTTAATTAATTAATTTTAAAATTTTTAGATTTAATAATTAGTGGTAATTATGTAGATGCTCCTAATGTCTACGTGTAATGGATTTTAAAGAAAACATACACGATGCATTTTAATGAAAGTTATTTATTTTACTCTTTACTTCATCTTTTTTTAGCGACTAATTCCTAATATTGTATGCGATTAAATCCTAAATAAAATGGTAAAATTTAGGTGTTAACATCGGGGATACAAGCTGAGGGTCACTTGCTCCACAGATGGGTGACGGCTGTCATTTAGGAGCCCGGATGGGTGACGGTTGTCATTTAGGACCCTCTTGGATCAGGCTTCCCTTTAGGCCATGACATTAGCATAATGGGGAAAAAATGTTTAATATTTATATTTTTTTTACTCGAGAATTAAATCCTAGAACTTTACCTAATCTAGTTTGTTTGCGTGTTATTATGAAAGTTTTTGGAAGAGTCAGATTTGACAATAATTAAAGTGCCCGAAGCAAGAAGATTTGAATTTAATCATAATTGAAAGTCAATCAAAACGATCTTTCAATAACTAAGTAGCTCTTTAAATTCTTTCGAAAGCAACGAGACTACCTTAGTCGTACCATGAACTATGGAAAGAAAAATCTCTTCTATCCACTAATATGACGTGTTTTTCTCAGATTTTTGTACTTTCACAATTAATTCTTGTTTCGAACCTTTCTTCTTTTTCTTTCTTTCTGGCCCAATTCAAACCTATGTGCGTTTTGTTCCTAGTAATGAAAGTTGAAACTACATTACTCGTGTATAGTTCTTTGATAGATCTGTGATTTCATATCAACAAATAAAGAATGAGAACTTGCCTTGTGCTGAGTCATTGAGGAGTGTATTAATTTAGAATTTTACCATTCATTTATCGCAATCTTGTAAATGTACCAATTTTGTGATTTTTTATAATATTAATATAATTGAACATAAATTAATTAATGATAAATTTATTGTAAATTTTTATTAGTAAAAAATATAATCAGGTAAATTTATCATAAATATATCAATTTGAAGGTTTTTTTATAGTATTAATTCAAAATAAAATTCATGAAAGAAGAAGAAGATATTTTCAAACAATTTCCATTTCTGGAAAAAAAAAAAAAAAACATTTTTCTGTCGCCATTCAATCTCTTCTCATTCGTTTTGATATGGCAATCCTCTTTCGTGGCAGCCATTGGAGGAGAGCCCTTGCTCTCTCTCTCCTCTCTCTCTCTCTCGCAGCGAGCGAGGTGAAGGCTTCGAGCTAGCAATGCATGCGCTTCCTCAACCTTCGACTCTGCATCTGCTGTCGTCCTTTTCATGAACAGTCACAGGCCCTCAGTCCCATGTCGTCCGCCACCACGACCCATCTAAGCAAGTCGCCATGCCTTTAGCCATACCCGCATCGGTGGAAGCTCTCTCCACGATGATTGCCTGCGTTTCGGGCGCGCCCGACGCTCTTCAAGCGGGGAGGACCCCCCCGTCTCCGTGCTCCGCGCCGAGGTTCGGCACCGAGGACGCTCTCACTGCGCTCCGGAGGTGCGCGGATTTCGGCCAGCTCAGGCAAGCCCACGCGAGGATCATCCGGAGCGGCCTGTCCAGCGACCAGTTGCTCGCCAGGAAGATGATTCAGGTCTGCTCCTCCCGCGGCCAGATGGACTACGCCGCTCTGGTGTTTCGTCAGGTCGAGAGGCCGCAGACCTTCACGTGGAATGTTATGATTAGGGAGTACACGATGAACGGCGGCTCGCGGCGGGCGATTCTGCTGTATAATCTTATGATTTGTAAAGGGTTTGCTCCCGATAAGTTTACTTTTCCGTTCGTTGTCAAGGCTTGCATCGATTCGTTGGTTATTGATAAGGGTAGAGAGGTTCATGGAATGGCCGTAAAGGCGGGGTTCTCGAGGGATGTTTTTCTGCAGAATACTTTGATGGATCTTTATTTCAAGTGCGGGGATAGAGAGTGTGGCAGAAGGGTGTTTGAGAATATGCCCGTGCGTAGTGTGGTCTCGTGGACGACCATGATCAGTGGCCTCATTGCTTGTGGCGACTTGGATAGTGCCCGACGGACTTTTGAGCAGATGCCCGATAAAAATGTCGTCTCGTGGACTGCGATGATTAATGGGTATGTGAAAAATGGGCAACCTCAGGAGGCATTTGATTTGTTTCGGAGAATGCAGATTGATAAAGTCAAGCCGAATGAGTTCACACTGGTTAATCTGTTGAAAGCGTGCACGGAGCTGGGAAGCTTAAAATTGGGTAGATGGATACATGACTATGCTCTGAAGAATGGCTTCAACCTTGGGGTATTCCTTGGGACAGCTCTTATTGACATGTACAGCAAATGTGGTAGTTTAGAAGATGCAAGACGGGTGTTTGATGAGATGCAGATCAAGAGCTTAGTTACCTGGAATGCAATGATCACTAGCTTGGGTGTCCATGGGTGTGGGGAAGAAGCTCTTGCTCTATTTGGCCAGATGGAGAAGGCAAATGTAGTGCCAGATGCAATTACTTTTGTCGGGGCTTTATGTGCTTGTGTACATATGAACGATCTGGAGAAGGCATATGAGTTATTTGTAAATATGAGAGAACTATACAAATCACACCTCTTCCAGAGCATTATGCTTGTTTGCTTGAATTATATAATCACGCCTCTATGCAAGATGACGACTTTGATTTTCTTAGCAACACCGAGATGGAGCAAAACAATAATATATTGGCAGCTTTTTTGGAGGCAGATATTGCCCAAGATGTTTCAAGTGCAGATAGGATTTTTCCTTCAAGTTTTGAAGAGGCCTCAAAAATGGATAGTATTTACAGAGGTCAGCTACCCCGCTTCAAATGGGATGTAGGCTGACAATTGATGTTTTCCTGCCATACTCCATGTACTATAGATACTGCCTGACCAATGTAGTCTTTAGTATCGTCTTGACTACCAGCTACGGCTTTCATGCAGTAGAAGTTATGATCCTAAAGCTCCCTGACATGGCTTGAGCTGACAGTTAAATTTTGTCTTCTGAAGAACCTTTTACACTGTATACATGATGATTCTCAAGCTCTGCAACTTGGTGATGATGATCTGATCAATCAATCACTTTTTGTTTCAAACTCTGCAGCTTAGGTGGAATGGATTATTTGCTATGAGATCCATTATTCTATTGTCAACTTCATTGCACTAGCGTATGCTTTGACCAAGTGAAAAATTGCATGACGCTGTGATAATCTATAATATGGGCCTGAAGCTTGGATTCTTTTTACTTCTTTCCAATGGCCACCCATTGTTGTATCAATGATATTTGATGAATTTGACAATTTCTGTTGTTGGAGTTAGAAAATCTATCTGTATAGCATAATAGCTCATAGAAGATTGTTAGGATTTCTAAAAGTACCTGGACAAAATGTTCTCTTGTCAATTATTGCCTTGTATTGGCATATTATTGCAACCTTATTTTGAAAGCATTTTCTATGTTTTTTTGTCATTCTCTTATTGGATCACCTCATCATTTTGCTTCTTTATCAACCTGTCAGTTTGGTGATGTGTCTGATATAAATCAATAGAGATGTCTATATTCAATCATTTTCTCAATTTTTGGCCTAATCACTCAATTACAGAACTACTTAAGAAACTTACGTGGAAGTAAGAAAGGAAGGAAGCATGTGGTTTACAAACTTTGTGCGAAGATAAGTGAGGCTTGATATTCAAGGTTTTAAAGGGTCAGCTAAAGAGCCGAGTGCTGATGAGCCAAGATTTAGATGGGTCACATGGGTTCCTCATGCAAACTTTAGCAGGATCCTCTTTTTAGAAAGCATAATTCTTGCTTAATGTGTTTAGAATTTGAAAGATCTTGGAAGCATGAAAATATCAGTCAGTTTAGCCTCACATTGGTACTCCACATTATTTCATGGCTGAATTAGCGGAGTCAGATGTGTTGGATCTAAATTCTCAACCAAGATAAGTACAGGGCATAGCGAACTGTTAAATGCCAGATGTGTTAGGTTTGTTTATATTTAATGGCAAGTACTTCCATTATCTTTGTCCATGCTCATCTGTTTTCCTATTCTTTTATTGAATTTCCTTGGAAGAATTACAGTTTGTGAAGTAGATGTTTTATGGTCCTTACCCTATTACCTATGATATGGTTTCCTTATGCTCTCCGGGGCCTTACATTTTTGGATCAACTGTGGCTGGAGCATTAACTACTTCAATTGACATGATGTGAGATGATTCCACCTTTGAATTGCATAATAACATGTGAATAAGTTCATTGGTGTCAAACTTTACAAAAATTATATTGATGCCAAAGAATCAATAACTAGCAGATAGTAAGCCCAGAATCGAGCAATGTTCCATAGACTACTTGTTCGCAGATAATGAGGTTAAATATCGATATATACCTTCACTGCCTGCTTGCTTTTTTCGTCCTTTAACGGAGTGATTATAGTTTGCACTTCCCAAACTTGAAGGGAGTTGAAAGGATGTATGAGTGTGATATTATTTTCTCTTCTTGAAGAATGAGACAGATTGGTCATGTTGGGCTTGTGGGAAGATCAAGAAACTGTAGAACATCAACTTTTCATTCTTAGTAAGTAATGATGATCTAGTGAACTTTTGTACGTCAAGTTTTGTGCATCCTAATCAAAGGTGAGCTACTCCTTTTCCGCCTGATGGGATGATGCATTATATTTCATTTTGCTTTTCCAATTATCTGCACTCTTTTGAAGTATAGACTTCTTTCCTTTGACAGGAGGGCAACAAAAAAAAAAAAAAACTTAAAGCTGCACAATCCCTAACAAAAGAAATGCCCGAAGCATGGGCAAGTAGCAAAATGCTCAAACAGGGAGTAGCTTGTTGAACTATGATAGGAGAACTAAAGTGTTGTAGAGCTTTCATTCTTCCAAGGTGAACTGCACATTGATTACCTTCTGTGTAGTTGTAAAGAATGCAATCCCTCTTCTTATATGTAGATCTTTACAGTCTTTTATGTGAACCTCCTCCGGTTATGTTGAATAGGATCTGCAGGACACAACTACTGCTTGTTTATACTTTTAAGCAGTTCTAAGTCTACACTGTCTTTGTTTACTCTGTCTTTGGGCTTTGCCTCATTTATTTCCCAGAAATTGACCTTTCTTGTAAATAGGATGTGCCATGGCTAGTGGTATTTCCTGTGAAATCAAAACTTACATAACTAATATTTTTGCTTGTGCCCACATTTATGCATACTATATTGAACCAGAATCTCTTGATCTTGCATAAAACATAGTTACATGCTGATGATAAATTTAAAATGTTTATTTCCTTTGCCCTTATTTGACTGGGCCTCTCTTGATGTGATGAGTCCAAGGCATATGATTGTCCTCACTCAACAATGTTTCTTAGTAGGAAGTGTCTTATGCATCAAATATAGTATTTGTAATTGACAAATTACATCTGGTGTAGCAAACTAATTAAGGATGAGATTTTTTTAAATTAGAATACAAAGTTGGTTTTTTTTTCTTATGTAAATGATGTAAATCCTTCATAAGATGTGTGCACGCATATCTGGTGTATTATTAATTCTAGGAATGCATGATTCTTAATGTTTCTGGTCAAGTTGTCCTGAAGAGACAGGCTTTAGAGTGGTCTCAAATGACCCAGTGAATTTTATTTCGATTGGTTTATAAATTTATGATTTAATCCTGAAAATGCTTTCCCTGTAATTTACTTCAGGTGGGGAATTGTTGTTGCAAGTGTTCCGTAAAAAAGTCGGCAACCCTTTTGACATTCTTCTTCGTGAAGAGGATGATTGGCTAGAAATCTTATACTGCCACTCATTTCATTTTGCTTTAGCTTGTATTTGAATTGCAAAAATTTATGCCTGTCATATTATTTAGTAGCAGAAAAATAACCTCATCAAAATCTCCTGCCTACACATGTCCAAATGAGGGTGAGAATTATGAGGGAACAACATTGGGACTGTCAAATGCTTGTCCTATTCTTTTAGCACTTTAAGCCAAGGCCAAGAGGAAGTGATCCAAGGAAGAGGATAATTCTAATTTCCTACTATTTGATGGTAGGTCTTTTCATATTTCTCATCAGAACTTCCTGGAGCTGCGATTACTTCAGCACGGTAGAGGAGCTTTGTCTCTCTGGGAACTATGGAGAGGCCTTCTAGCAGCAAATGCTGGGTCAGTGGAGATCACCATGCAGGCCTTCTGTGCCACTACCTTCTTCAAAATGGATCTGCCCAATATGTTTTCCTCGATATATATGAGGGGTGTTATGTAGGTGTCAACAAATACCGTAGCTTCCATGCGGAAATGAATGCCCATATATGTGCTTCCTGCAATGGCCTGATTCTGATCACTCTTCCATCAGCAAACGGCTTATCTTACTACATGTGTGATCTGTTTGCCAAGCAGTGCATGTCACTTCCACAGCCCCAGATCACAAGGCGAAGCATCAGAACCGTGTTGGCTTTTGATGGCCAACGCTACCAAGTTGTGCGGGTCTTCAGAGTTGAAGCTAAATCAGTTACTGCAAACAATCCATTAGCATCTTCGGAAGAGGATGATTGGCTAGAGATGGAAATTTTCTCGTCTGAAACAGGCATGTGGAGTCACTATTGTCCCTTAATCCGTCTACCACCTGAACTTCCAAAACTCAGCACAGCCCCTCTCTTCGCTAATGGGACAATACACTGGGAAGTTGGGGGATACTTGCTTATGTGCAATCTCAGCCAGCGCAACTGTAAACTCATTAGACTTCCAAACCATTCTCCAAATTGGACGTGGCACACGATGACTTTGGACAGTGCTTGTGGGAATCCGAAGGTTTGGTACACTATTGTTACTCTAACATCGAAGGAATCCACACTTGGGCTCTTCTCAAGGGACAAGATCACGGCAGCTGTCCTGATTACTCCAGCTGCGATATTGCAAGTTCCGAGTGGACACTAGTCCACTCCATCAAACACGAAACCTTGATCTCACGCAACCCAGATGTTTTCAGGAGACTCGAATCGCTTGTTCACACCGTCAAACACGAAACCTTATTATCTCACAGGGCAGATGTTTTCACGAAACTTGAACAGAACAGGTATTACTTTTCGTTGTTGAACTGGAAGCCATACTTTATTTCTCCTTGCGGGTATAGCTCAGTTTTGAAAGTCATCTACCTGAGGTTTCCCGGAGTTATCCTTTCTTACGACCCGAGTACCCAAATCTTGAGCGAGATCTGCACGTTTGAATGCCCAAACTTGGACTTCCACTGCTGCTCGGTTTTCGTGGTCGATTATCATCTTCAGGGAGAGTCTCGGATGGAAGATGCTGGATCATCCAGGGGAAAGAAGGAGCTCGTGCACCTGCCATTAGCAAATATGATAGTTCAAAAGAAGAGTAACGAGAGCTGTAAGTGAAACGAGAACGGCAGATCAGGCTTTTCTCTTTATTCGCCAAGTACATGCTTCGTTTTCTCGGGCTGAATTGCAGGATGCTTTGTTGTTATTCTTTGTTGGTATTTTGAGTTGTTCAGAATGTTACCATCGACAGATTTCATTTCGCCGATTGGATCAACCCTCCTGGATGTGATACACCCTTGAAGTTTGTGACAACCGCTACTGGTTTAGGATGTTTGGGCCTTCTTGACCTCTGTTTTGGCACCTACCTTTCGGCTCCTGGCTTGCTGTCCAAAGATTCGAAACTTCCAGCTGGCATCGAAAGCCAGTTCAAAGCAAACGTCCATAAGCCAAAATTCAACTCTGCCCTTTCGGCCTACAATTTCTGATCTAAGAGAGGGATGAGCTTCTTCGAGAGGCCGCCCGCTAACGCCGCCACTTGAAAATCCATCAACGGCAACGAATCATAGACCTTCGTAGTCTACTAGTTTGAGTGAGAGATTGCGTGGCCCTCCCATGTCATTGGCGAGGGCCGCCGGCCCTCATCGACGCCATCGCCTAGGCGGCCGACCCCAGGTGACTCTAAGACCCAACTCTCCACCTCTCTTATTTTTTATTTTTTGGCTACTTCTCTCTTTTTTTTTAACATTTTTTTTTGGGTATTTGGCCTATTTTCTGACGTGATCTCGTGTCAACGTTACATCTCCTCAAAACTTGTAAAAAATTGCCATGTTCAGTTTTCAATGCACAACGTTCGCAAATTTTTCCAACACCTTATCGGAAGGACGATTTTGCCGAATTCAAGCGTAGTATGTTTACGACTGTTGGTGCAATTTTCCCATTTGAGTAGAACTCACGAGAATGAAGTCACCGAAGCTAACAATTTTGAAACAAGGAATTTATGGGCAGGACTATTTCTACAGCTGGAATGGCTTGATGGTCGCAGCCTGCTTAGTTTGACTGCTAAAATACTTCCCAGAAAACCCCACAAGAAGAAAAATTGTAGTTGTAGGCTTGTACCCTTTGAATAAAATTTTGAAAGGGAAAGAACTAGTCTTCCACTCATAAAGGATCATTTGAGATGAAAATAAATCAAATTAGATTTTCTTTCATTGAAAAATGCATAATTTGAAAAAAAAAATTCTAAAAGATGATCACTTCTATCACTTATAAAAATACATTGGATAAAAATATTTTCATCATTCATAGAAATGTATAGACATAAATTATTATTGATAGTGAAAGAATATTCCATTGACTAATTATTTCAAATGATACAAGTGACCAATTTTAGGATATTATTTTTGAAATTATTCATTTTTTAGGAAACAAGTAACGTAAAATGCAGAAAATATTTTTTGGTGTTTAGATTGCTTAAGAAAATGAGTCAATAAAAAATATTTTTTTAATCAAGGAAAATCTGTGCTTAAATTTAGAAAAATTATTTTCTCTTTAAAAAATTAAAAAAAAATTTTTTGAAAATATGATTAAATTTCCTCGCTCTACCTTTCCAATTCGGCTTCAAATTTCACCTTGAAAAGTAGCGAATTGGATAAGGGTGTAGGTGGAGAGAGGCCTAAGCTCATGAGGCCCAATCACGAGGCCCGATAGCCTGGAAAAGTCAAACTGCAAACGAAGACTTTTTCAAGATCTATGTAGCCGCCGCAGGTCTTAAATTTTTTTAAGACCCTTATGATTGTTTAGGTTACCAAACACTCCAATCTTGATTTTTAGGTGCTCCGGAAGAATCACGTGTCCGACTTACCCGACCAACGAGGGCAGGGAATGGAAAACGCTGCTAGTTTCATTACCTTTCATGCAAAATAAATACTAGAGAACCAACTAGTCTGTGTTTTCGTGACTTTTGAAGTAGACAAATGAGGTGATCCTCAAAGAGAATCTAGACACTCAGCTTTACTATTATCGCTTATGATTAGAATTATTGAGGTATATAAGATTCCAAGATAGTTGTTTCAATGCGGTGGGATGATCATCAATCTAGGAAAATTACTAAAATAATTATAAACCTATTATATTCATATCAATTTAATCATAAATATTTTGATAATTTGTTAATTGAGTCATTACAGTCAATTTTGACAAAAAATTGCTGAAGTAGACATTGGCTGTCTTTTGTAGCATAACTGGTGACCATCAATATTGACGTGAGCAATTTTTATAATTTAAAAAAAATTGAGTTTTGAATTTTCTTAACTTTCTTTACTCCTTTTTTTACGATGGCCGACACAACCCTCAGTCATGAAGGGCTCACCTAAACTTGACAAGGCTCGCCTCATCTATAGTCGGGAAGGATTGATGGCCTTGGGTGAGACCATTATAGCCTCGTTGGCAAGGGGCAAAGGCATGAAGGCCCTTGCCAAATTTGGGCAAGGGTGCCTCAGTAGAGGCTAGCGAGGTCACAATGGGAATGCCTAAGGGCTTTGCCGCCTTGTCAGTCGCAATTGAGGGCGCAAAGGCCCTCGCCCAGATATGGCGAGGGCCTTCATGCCTTCACACCTTCACCCATGGCCAGCAAGGTGGGCCTCACCTAGTCAAAGTGGGGCCTTCTTGGCCAAGAGGGTTGCCGGTAACCCTTGCTAGGTACAATTGAAAAAAAGAGTAAAAATTTCATATAGCACTATTTATGTTACTTAACACAATTAACATCTATGTCAGCAATTTCCAATTTAAATTATTTGAAAGAATTTGATTAAAAAATTGTCAAAAGACATAACACTAAATTGGATAAATCAAAAGGTTGATGACTGAATTGACGTAAATGCAATAGATTTAAAACTTTTTAGGTAATTTTTGTCCCTATCAATTTCATTGGTGTTAGCTTTCCTTAGAACGAGGAAAAGACAATTTCATTGGTGTGAGCTTTCCTCAGAATGAGGAAAAAGGCAATTTCATTTTTGAGACCGCTTGGAGTGTTTGGTAACCTGAACAATGAAGTTGAAGTCAACAGAAGGTGGAGGGGCGAGATTAGTCGCAAATACCAAAGGCGTCAAACAAGATTAATTTATACGCAATGACAGTCTTGTTTCATCTAAGCACATGAAGTGAAGTCAACGCAAGTGGAGGGGCGAGATTGGCCGCAAATGCCTAGACTTGGTATAGTAATATATGGAATAAATATTAATATATGACTTTGAAGTTAATTTATACTATTTGTCTATGTTTGTAGATTGCCAAATTCGTATGGAATGTGCAAGACAATGAACAATACTTAAAGTATAAGTCGCTAATTTGGCTAGACTTGAATATTACAACGATGAGTTAGTTAATCGTTTTGTTACTCGATTTAAGAAAACTAGAAATAGATGCCTCACTTCACTCTCAAAAAAAGAATTTACCATTTTGACTTTCGATAGATTGAAATTCAATCTTAGAGAAAAATTCAAAGAGTAAGACTTTGCCGATTTATTTTAATTGGTGACAAGAGTGTCTAAATATGAGCAATTGTTAAAGGCAAATATAAAGGGCCATATAAAGGGCCATATCAAGGCTTTACGGAAATCGTGGCTTTAATGAAAAATTATGAGTAGAATCTAACCCAAATGAATATATTGAAATAAATTGGAAAAAAATATGCTCAACAAGCCTCACATTCGTTAATCCTTAAAGCCTCCCAAACTGAAAGAAAAAAAAAAGGATTGTTAAGTCTAAAGATACTCCAGTTTACTCGTTCGATAATAATAGGTTGGACAAAATTTTCTATTTTCTCTTAAAAAATGGTTTGATATCTAATGGAAGACTAAATGCGTGTTTGGTAATGATTTTGTTCCCAGGAACAAATTTTGACCAGAAATGATTATTTTTTATTTTGTTCCCGAGAATAATTTTTAAAACATTTTAAGCTGTTTGGTAATTGTCCAAAATTTCTGATTCTTGAATAGAATTACGTTTAATACTGTGCTCATTGATTCTATTCCAAATTCAATTTCTTTTAATTTTTAAATAATTTCTTTTCTTTTCTTTTTTTTCTTTTCTCTCTCGTGTTCTTCTTCTTCCGGTGGTCGGCAACCTCACCGGAGCATCGACAGCCCTTGGCAAGGCCAGCCCTTGTTGGTCGAGCCTCGTCGGTAGCTAGGCGGGGCTCGTCCAACCCCGCCTCACCGGTGGCCAAGCCGGCCTCGCCGTGGCCGGGCGAGGCTTGCTCCGGCCACCAGCAAGGCTAGGAGAGCCTTGTCAAGGCTAAGCAAGGCTCGCCCGGCCACCGACGGGTTAGGCAAGCCTCGCTTGGCCACCAGCAAGGCTTGGCCTTGCCAATCACCAGCTTGCTCCAGCCGAGCTTGCGCAGTGGCCAGGCGGGCCTCCAATGAGCTCGCCGGACCTGTTGTCAGCGATCGACGTCAATTGGCAGCGATGGCAACGAGCAAGCGTTGGCGAACGATAACCATAGGATGGCGGTCAATTAAGAAGAAGAAGAGAAAATGGAAGAAGAAGAATTGGTTTTGATTCTTAGATTTGTTCCGAAACAAAAATTAACTTTTTTTTTTTAATTCTTAATTCTGTTCCAAATCTACTTCCATGAACAAAAAAAAAAAAATAGAAAGTTGTTCCAGGGAACAAAAATTTTACCAAACGTAATTCTGTTCCCAAACTGATCCGGGAACAAAAAATCAGAATCGACATTGTTTGGATAGTTATCAAACAATGCCTAAGTTATCCCGAGTAAAGAAGATCTAGTGAACAAACAAATTGCAAGTGGCACCTTTCATGGAGCCCATAATACAATTAATTTTATTGTTTCCAAAAAAACAATAAGAGGTAATTCGGCAGGGAAAGATCAAATTTGCCAATAACAAGGAGGCATATAATGTATTTCGATTGTTTTAATTAAATGAATCAAATCATTGATGAACCAATCAATTCTTTGAAGAAGGGGATATGTGGACATTGAAGGATGACCAGCTTTTGGTTATTATCGACGAATGTCAAACTAAGTCGATGAAAGTAGAGTTTAGTTAACAATGAACAAATCAATCAACAACTTGAAAGGTATCGAAAACTCTTCAATAGTCATTGACACTAAACGTCAATTATCGATGAGAACCTTCATTGGTTGACATATTGTCGACAGCTATCTTGAAACTCCAAGGCAGTAATGATGATACAACACTAGAATAGAACTGCTATATTTTATTATATAACTTCTCATAGGTAAGTATTGCCTAATAGTAGGAGATTGCGAAGTAACTTCTTGTAACTACAAACAGGATAAGGAAGTTTTTTATTCTTTCAAATTCAATAACCATTGTATGTAACTACCCTATGTAATCATTTGTCGTGTTATAGATACCTCAAGTGTATCCATTATAAGGACCCATGATCAATCAAAGAACTCAATATTCTCGCAATTGTATCATTATCTTTACTTTCCTATAATCTACATATCAGCAAGGCATTCACTCTCCATGTCTTTAATTTTCTTGTTATTTACTTTCCTATCCAAAATTAACAAAGGACCCTTTGCAACCTTTATTCATTCACTCATCGACCCATCTATATTCTTGAATGATATTTTATCATCTTTTGGTGAAACACTACTCAAGATTTGTTATTCCTCTCACTCTTTTTAATGCTATAGGAAGAGTCCAAATATATCAACTTAATTAATTTCATGAATGCAATTCCACTTGCTTTAATAATTTCTTTTTTGTTTTAGCGGTAAGGTGGTGTCCAAGCCAGCTTTCAAGTATCTTGACTAGTCCAACTTCGAAATCTTAAGGATGCACACCCCCACGTTAGCCTAATGCATTCAAGATTTTACTTTTGAAGTGCTCACTCCAACCCCAAACCACAAGGAGAGGCCAACTGTCCAAGAGATTAGAGAGTGGCGCTCCATGGCATGGATCTTGACTGGGAAGGTCTCAGGAGCAAACTCCATTAATAAGTAAACCAACAATTTGTTGGTACATTATTCTTTACTTGCAACATGTCTAGTGTGTCCATGGCATGGAGCTTGACTAGTAAGATCTCAAGAGCAAATCTAGTGTGTTCACGATAAGGTCTCACTACATTTTCTATACAATTCTTCCCATTAGCATCGGTTGTCGGCTTAGTTTTTCTAATTGATAATATTAGCGTATGGATATCCTTAAATGTTTTCGAGGTGCACATTACTAGCGAGTTCGGGGAAAATGCTTCGAGTGCACTAAATGCACGTATGCTCTGTGCACCTCGGTTCCTTGGATGGGATACCTGATGACGTAGAAAGAAGAGCCAGCCGGTGTGGGTTGTTGCCTTCTAGACTAACCGGTTCATGGATGGTGCAATTTTTATCAAGGGATAATGGCATTACCGGTGCCTATAGTTTTTTGTGTTGCTCAATCTCGTCCCCATTTTTTTTTTTTTTTTATCAATGCGAACCCTAAACTATATGTTCTTCATTCAAGTCACGATTAATGCTTATGACTGTAATTAATGTAGTGTATCTAAAATTTCTAGAATAGTTGTTTCACTCTTACAGAGTAATCAACTGTTTCATCGATACGAGCTTTCCTAAAATGGAAAAAAATAAAATAAATGCATTGGAAGCTAAAAATTATCATGAAATAATTGAGTATTTAAACTTTCAAAAAACACAATCAAGTCCTAAAATTTGTCATAAAAATGTAATTAAATTCTAAAATTTTCAAAAAATAATAATCAAGTCATAAAATTTATCATGAAAGTACCCTAGAATGCTAAAACTTTCAAAAGATACAATCAATGGAAAAACTCGATTGGATGAATTTGACAACTTTTAAAACTCAATTGCACTTTTTGAAAATTTTATGTCTTAATTGTCATTTTGTAACAAGTTTTATGACTTAATTGCTCTTTTTAAAAATTATAAAACTTGTCATGAAAGTGCAATCGAAGTTCGAAAACTTTCGAAAAAGGTACAATCAATGGAAAGACTTGATTAAATGAATTTGACAACTTTTAGGATTTAATTGCATTTTTTAAAGTTTTAGGACTCAATTGCAAATTTGCGACAAGTTTTAGGACTTAATTATATTTTTAAAAAAATTTAGAACTTAATTATATTTTCATAATAAGTTTTAGGACTTCCAATATATATCCTAATAAAAGGAAGAGCAACTTCATTGCCAAGATTATTTCAATTTGGTTTTCTCTTCTTGAAGCAGCAAAAGCAAGGACACCAAGCACGAGAAAATGGACGTGCGCGCACGCTTTTAAGCGAAGTTAATTAAATGCATAAAGATGAGGGGATCAAGCATGATTAGCGTGCTTTGTCCAAAAAAAAAAAAAAAGAGGAAAAGCATGATTAGCGTGCATTTAACGACGGTTTTGCCAGCCTAGGCAATGAAGTCAACTCAAACACAAGTGGTGGGGGCAAGATTGATTGCGAAATGGAATTAATCTATGGAAAGAATATTTATTTATGGAAAAGAAAGTCATATAGAAATATTTACTTCTTCAACCGTCTTCAAATCAGGAAAATTATATAAAAAAAAATCTCCCAATCCCGACAAGGCCGATCACGGATTCATTTTAGTCCTTAAAGATGACCAACCATACCATAATTGCTGGAACGAAAAGGTCCTTGCCACATGCCACGAGAAAAAGTCTATACATCTGAAATCATGACCTTTGATTTCTCTGAAATTATGGCCTTTGATTACTCAGAGAGGACACTCTATTGAGAAAACTGTGACTATATGATGTAAAATTTTGCTAACGGACGCTTTCGAGATGCTTCCTACATACTTAAAGAGAAAAGTGTTTTCATTATGGATGTGTTTTTTCTTTCTTGTAATGTATAATCAATGCATTAAAAATGACAATCTTTCGCTGTTAAGTATAGTTAGGGAGTGTCTTGACCCGCCTTCCAGAGCACAACCAACGTGAAAAAATGAAGAGAAGTATGCTGGGGTGAACTGTTGGAGTAAGACATTTCTTCATGTGAGGGTTGGTTCTCCTGGCGGCAGGAAACAATGCGAATGCATGGTAAATTCGGTTAAATCCTTTCGTACGAAGAATCTAAACTATTCAAATCGGTTACTTTCATGAATGTAATCTTCCACTTACTTTATTTTGTTTTCTTTTATTTTAGCGATAGGGTGATGCCTGAACTAGCTTTTGTGTATCTTGACTAACAATTTTTAATTACATACTCATTCATATTCACCTAATGCGTTCAAGATTTTACTTACAAAGTGCTCCCAACAAGGCTTTCAACTCAAGAACACAAGGGAATAAACAAATCTCCTTTCATCTAAGCCATCACCTTGTTGGCTTAACATTTCAAGTTGACAATGTCAGCGCATGGATTTGCTTTTCAAATGTTTTCGAGGTGCGCGTTTGGAGTGAGATCTAAAAAATGCTTTAGTGCACCAAAATATACGTATACTTGGTTAGTGCGCCTCGATTCCATGGATGGGTTAGATAATGACACAACTCAAAGAACCTAGCGTGTCCGGATCGCTACCTACTAGACTCACTGATCCATGTCTACTGCAATTTTTGTCAATGGACAATTGAACTGCTAGTCCCTATGGGGGTGCATGACAACCTAAAATTTACGTTCGTAAATAGTTTTTCGTGCTCCAAACCTATTTCGGAAGAAATCCGTTTAATAAACCTATTCAGTTTTTCTATTTCGGAATAGATTTCTATTCCGAAATAAAGCTGAAGAGAAATCGAAAACTAAAATTTTTACTTTTGATTTCTGAAGAGAAATCGAAATAATTTCTCTCACTAAACCCTAATTTCGATAAGTCCTCCTCATCTCCTCTATGTCTCTGCCTCCTCCTCCTCCTCCGCCTCTCCTCATTTTATTAAAAATAAAAATAAATTTATTAAAATAAATAAATTATTTTTATTTATCATTTTATTTTTATTTTATTAAAAATAATTTATTAAATTTATTAAAAATAATTTATTTATGATGAATAAATATAAATTTATTTAATTTAATAAATTTATTTTTATTTACCTTGAGTGTTTTGCCAAATAAATTTTTTTATTTTTTATTTTTATTCATTTTAAAATAAATTTATTCGTAAAATAAAATAGAATAGAATAGAATAAATAAAATAAATTTATTTTTAATGATATTTTTATTTTATTTTTTATGATTTATTTTATTTTATTTTATTTTATTCATTATTTTATTTTGTTACTAAATCGTTTTTATTTTTATTTTTTATATTAAAGGTCGCTGATCGTCACGTCCGTCCGAAGGAAGAAATTTTGTGTTGTTATCAAACGAATTTCTATTTTTAGAGTAGAAATTTTGTATCGTTATCAAACAGGTTATTTTTATTTGTAAACTCTTCAGAAATAGAAATAGAAAAATATATTTTTGTTCTAGAAACTATTTTTTAAATTGTTGTCACTGCTAGTCCCTATATTTTCAATCTGTTCGATCTCCTCCTTGTACTTTTTTCGTGAATATTATCCCTAAATTATATACTTTTTTATTCAAGTTAGTTCTTCTAACTAAAAAGCAATCGAAATGTTGATGTAAATCACCGCGCCAGTAATACCACGTTAGTGACGATTAGCAAACAAGTGATGACGTGGGTTTTTTTATGCCAAATGGAGCAAAAATATTAGGAAAAAAAAAAAAAACTCAAACCCCATAAAGATAGAGCGAGAGTTGGTGACTGAAACAGGCTATAGATCATCTCATCGGAGTTCCGCAACTACAGGCAAGGCAAAATCCAGCTACGGTCACCGACCCCCACGACTCTATGGATTGGGATCACGCGATGCCTATCGTAAATTGGTCATCCATAAATTACTCTGATTTTCCGACAAAAAAAAAAATAGATCCGGTTTTCATACGAAGCGATGAAAGGATTTATGCAATTTACTTGATTAAGTATATTAGAAGGTTGATTTGTATTTGAAGTCAAGAAAGAAATTCATATGATACGTTTTCAAGTATAAGGGCCATGACATTTAAAAAAAAAATTTAACCCCTCATTTGACATACTCGCTAAGACATTGAACCTTTTTTTTTTTTTTGTCTCTGAGAGGTTAGGAGATCAGCCGGTTGCAAGTTCGAGCCGTATGACAAATGAAATAAAGAAAAAAAAAATAAGAGAGATGAATTCTTCGTGATTAATTTTTTATTTATTTTTATAAAAGTTAAGTAAGGATGAGATGATACAGCGGTATAAAAGAGCTTATTAAAGGTACGTTCCGTGTACGTATGTGTATGTATGTATGTATGCATCTTTCCGTATCTATATATATATGGACCCAAAACAAAGCCCCCCCCAAAAAAAAAGTATTTCATTCGGATGCAAGTACAAGATGGACAAGAACTTAGAACAGTCCAAAAAGACAAAATCCGCCGGGCCGAATAGAATGATTCCTCAACAAATCAGCATCAATCCTACTTTTCGAGTATTTGTGCTGTCAAAATTAGTCCCACGGTTTTGAAAAGACAAACTCTCGTGAGTTGACATAGTTGGTAGAAATTAAGTCTGTCTTCCTAATCATATTTCATAGGAGAACAGCATGTGTCAAATGAAATAAGGAAAAAGAACGACGAATGTCGATAAGCTAGAACCTCGTTCCGTTAATTTTTTTGCTAATAAAGTAAAAATGAGAAAGAATAGTGGTATAAAATCGAGGACAACGACAAGCTAGCATCAAACTTAAGAAAATTATAAAAAAAATCTTAAATCTATTATATTTGTATTAATTCAATCACAAACTTATTAATTACACATCATAAACAACTTTTGATTGGAAAATGATGATGTAAATGCTGACCATCTAATATAGCAAAATCGATACCGACATGTACAATTTTAATAATATATTAATATTTTATGAATTCATAAATATTTTTGGAGCTTTTTATTATTTTATTATTTTTTCTTTTCTTTGCTTTTTTTTTTTTTTTAATTTAACTTAGGGCCAAGCGAGGGCATCATGGTCCTTGCTGACCAAAGCAAGGACCTGCGATGTCTTTGCCCTATCTTGCCAAGAGTGTTGCAACCCTTACCTAAAGCTAGTAAGTTCCAATAAAAAAAGAAAGGAAAAAATTTATAAAAACATGAAAAAAGTTTATTAAAAAATGTCCACATTAAAGCAGGTTGTATCGCGTAGAGTGTCTAGCATTCACATTAACAATATCTGACTAAAATTGACTAGATAGGCAAAACATGAAAAATGTTTATAGCTAAATTAAAATAATTGAAAGGTTCATCACTGAATTGAAACAAATGTAATAAATTTAAGACTTTTTTTAGTAATTCTCCCCATCAAACTTGCCACTTTTGACAAATTTAAGGGAAAATTATAAATAAAGACCTGAAATGTCTTCATTTTCTCAGATAAAAGCTTATAATGGATTTTGTTTTAAAGAAGAGCCTGAAGTAACCATAACAATTTTAAATAAGGGCCTAACCTCACCAACAAGATAAATATTTTTGATCGATCAAGGGCATTTTTATTCACAATTTCTACCTAAATTTTAGTTAAATTAGATCAAAAATTAAGAAAATCGAAACTTCCCTACCAACCCTCACTCTTGTGGTTGTCGTCCAAACATTGATGAGGCATTGGCCATGGCCGACGAAGTTGATGATGCCTTGGTTGGCGACCCTCGCCAACCAAAGGCAAGGGAGCCCTTGCCAAAACAAAAAGAGGGCCACAACCCTCACCTAAATTGGGAGATGGTCATGCCCCTCACCAAGGTGCTGGTGACCACATCGACCACGACCAATGCCCTACTAGTGATGGGGCCTTTTTTTTCTATTTTAAGTTTAGTTATGGAAAGAAAAACAAAAACAAAAAAGGAAAGAAAATAAAGGATGAAAATGCCATTAACTAGTTGGTGAGATCATGCTTTTCTTTAAAACATGATCCATTTTAGGCCCTTAGTTAGAAAATTTTCCAAATTTAATAGATGGCTCTATTTGTTTTGCCAAGAATGATTAATTTGAAAAACATGTCCCAATAAAATGGTTGCTTTTATCCATTAAAATAATTAGATAACAAAAAATGTTCTCATTATCTTAATAATTCATGTTTAAATATTTTCATATACTCTTCATTTTTTAAATAATTAGGAACGTTCATTTCTAAAAAAACATTTTGCAAATTAATTATTTGGAAAACAAATAGAACCTAACTCAGTAGAAAGTACTCATAAAATAAATCACAAAAATGCAAAAAATCCAGCCTCCCCCCACCATACAGTCAGAGACGAGAATCAGACGGCAAAAAAGCTTCTCTTCTTCATCTTGAACCTCAGAACTTGAGGAGAGAGAAACTATTCCATCGTCCCGACTCGTACCGCCTCCTCTCCTTCCCCCACCCAAGTGCCTACTCTCCTTTTCTCCCCTCCGCTCTCCTGAATTCTTTCATCGCCGACGCCACGCGTACATGTCTATATCTCTGCGGGCCGAAACGGCGTCGATCGTCGGCGAATCCGTCGACCCGGTAGCGGTAGCCGATGCCGACGATGAGGTGGACGAGTGCTGAGCAGGCGGGGTGTCCTGTCCTGCCCGTGCGGTTTAGGAAAATGGGCTCTGCCTGTCTGGCGAGATTCGATTAGATTAGGTCGCTGTTCATCGTCAGCCCGAGAAGATAAGTACTTTTTAATATTCTTGTCAGAGACTTTTCGTGCGCTGGATAATCGTCGGTTAATTATTAAATTCGCCGCATTTAAAGCGTGGATTTTTCTTTTATTTCCTCGTTCTTCAAAGTGCCCGAATTAGAGAATTGTCCAAAATCTTCATTTGTCAATCTGCCTGCCAATCAAAAAGCTCAGCTCAGCTCCCTCGTCCGGTCTAAGGCTGTCGCCAAGGTCTTATCTTTCTCATCTTCTGATCGAGAAAAGCCAATTTTTGCGGATACCCTTTTTCGCGAAAGGCGAGATTAACTGGTAGGCCCGCGAGTCGCAAGGTTGAAGACGGTAGTGAGCCTTTTTTTTTTTTTCATTTCTCTCTCTCTCTACTGTTAATAGACGTTTTCTTTAGTCAATTTCGAGGGCTACCTCAGGAGAGATAGAGACTCATCAGGATACCATTAGCCATTTTCGGATTTTTCTTTTTTTGACGGATTTTTGGCATTCAAATCCGGTAGTTGTGCCATATTTCTTAGTTGAATTATTATAAGAGTCGGAACATTATACAAAGGATGGCGCTTCCTCAAAGTCATAACCCCGCGGTGGCATGTGAAGGTCTCACCTGCCTTCCCGCTTCCAGATTTGACCGCCGCCACCCTCGCCACCCTCGCCACCCCCGCCACCTTCCTCTACGTCGGAATCTGCCATCTGGGTTCGGAAGGTCGGCGATGGCTTCCTACGAATCGGACGATTCGGGGAGATCTTACACCTTCCAGTCGAACCGGAGCTTGGCGTCGTCGCATCACTTGCGCCACGTGGATTCGTTGGCCACCCTGCCCTCGGGGGCTGGGAGGATCTCGCACTTGAACGCCGTGATCCTCGGTGAAACCCTCGCCTCCGAAGAGAATGATCTCGTCTGCCCCAGTGATGAATTTAGCAAGCAGGCTCTCGTCCCATCTCCGCAAAAGGTGATTTTTTTGTTTTTTTTTTTTTTTTTTTTTTATCCGTCTCCTTTTTTCCCTGGTTTGGTTTCTTCTATTTGTGCGCTTTGGTCGTTGAGGCACATTCGCGAGTCACTTGGTGGGTCGATCTGATTCTGTTCCGTTTCGGCATGGTCAGTACTTGGAGATGTACAAAAGGTCTATTGAGGACCCAGATGGCTTTTGGTCTGATATTGCATCTGAATTCTACTGGAAAAAGAAGTGGGGTGAGCAAGTATGCAGTGAGAATCTGGATGTGCGGAATGGGGAAGTCAAGATCGAGGTTCACCTCTTTTGCCCGTCATAAATCATCTGAAGTTTTTTTTCAAATTTTTTCCTTTCGGCAAAGAATGCACCATTACCATTTTTGTGATTTCGCTTGTGACTGAGCAGTGGTTCAAAGGTGGTATTACCAACATTTGCTACAATTGCTTGGATAGAAACGTGGAAGCTGGACTTGGGGACAAGATCGCAATCTACTGGGAAGGGAACGAGCCCGGTTATGATGGCACCTTGACCTACTCAGAGCTACTTCAAAAAGTTTGCCAGGTAAATATGATGCTTGCATGCATTATGTTGTTAGCGAGCATGTTGGATAATATGTTCAGTTAATTGTAATTGGTAACTGTGTATTGGTTCAGCTTGCGAATTACTTGAAAGATATGGAGTTAAGAAGGGTGATGCGGTGGTAATTTATCTTCCCATGTTAATGGAACTGCCGATAGCCATGCTTGCTTGCGCGCGCATTGGTGCTGTACACTCGGTATTGCTAGATCTCTTTATCTCCCATATAGATTTTGTCCTCCGGTACTTGATGTTCCTATACCAATTGCTTCATTTCTTGTTTCTTTAAGGTTGTGTTTGCTGGATTTTCTGCTGAGTCTCTTTCCCAAAGAATCGTGGATTGCAAACCGAAGGTTGTTATTACTTGCAATGCAGTTAAAAGAGGTTCAAAGGTCATAAATCTGAAAGACATAGTTGATGCTGCCCTTGTTGAATCATCTGGCGATGGAGTTTCTGTAGGTATGGATTTACCAATATTTGCTTGTGATCTGATGTGCAAATTGTCTTTGCCTGTTGTCTTCTCTTACTTGCGTGCTTTGATTCGGTGAGGACCTAGAAGATGTTGATGATAGATGTCCAGTCAATCTGGACTTAATACTGCAACTTCAAAAGGTCATATCACTAATTCATGGAATGAATGGTAAAGTGATACTGAAGTAATATTACTAATTCATCAAGGAAAACTTTGTCTTGAAGAATTGTTCTCACGAAATTCTGTAGTGGTATGTACAAAATCATGAATAGTAGTTTGGTAATTATTAGTATCCAAATCAAACTTCCAAGCTAATGTAAGCCATCTTATATTAGAGTAGAAGTTTTGTTGTCCATCTGCAATGTGGTAACTTTGTCCCTTTAGAAAGGAGAACATGGACAGCTTCAAATATGGACCTTACCAGTATATTTGCTTCTGGCTGCCTTCTTTTAAACCAATTACTGCAGAGAGGGCAGTGGAGTAAAGTGTCAGACTAGTCTATCTCGAAATCTTTTATCTAGTTTGAGTTGTGCAAAAGCCCCATAGTTAGCCCTATAATTCTGCTCGGTTAAGCAATAATCTTTGATAAGATATCTCTTTCCCTTTCAATTATGATCAATTTTACTGAATATGCTTTTATGTGTTTGTTGTTCATATCCTCAAATGACTTAACAAATTTCCTTTTTGGGTAGGTGTATGCTTAACATACGAAAATGAATCAGCCATGAAGAGAGAAAGCACCAAATGGAAGGAAGGGAGAGATATATGGTGGCAGGTTCATATTAATAAATTCTTGAAATCCTATATTTAGAAGATGGAATAACTCTGTTCGGACAATTTCACTGGCATATATCTCAGATTCTTCAAAAGGAACTTATTGTCTGCCCATTAGAAGGGTTGGACTATATATGTCTTTTGGATTGCTGAGCTCTCAAATTAAAAGAGTTTGAATTGGATTCTGTCAGTTACTTTATAGTTGAAACTGATGAGCGATGTTTGGCTTCTAGGATGTTGTTCCTAAATATCCAACGACATGTGAAGTAGAGTGGCTTGATGCAGAGGATCCACTTTTTCTCCTCTACACCAGCGGTAGCACCGGAAAACCAAAGGTAGGTTCAAGACTCTGTTCATTCAGGATCATGCATCTCTCTTTGTTTGTTCTTGTATGTGCTAATGTGAAGCTTGTTATAGGGTGTTCTCCATACTACCGGAGGTTATATGTTATATACTGCCACAACATTCAAGTATGCATTTGACTATAAACCAACTGACATCTACTGGTAAGTTGATCGTCCATTATGTCCATGAATAGATCATGTCCACAATCTCTTCAACTATTTTGCAACTCATATTTCCATTTTTGCCCACCTGGTCTAGGTGCACTGCTGACTGTGGCTGGATAACTGGGCACAGTTATGTTACCTATGGACCTTTGCTCAATGGAGCATCTGTTGTAGTTTTTGAAGGGGTAATGCGTAACAGTCTTATTCCTTGCAACACTTTATGTTTGCATAAGGGGTGTGGGAACCTGATAAGTAGTTTGTTCATTTAGGTCAATAGAAATCATGACTTTGCAATTTGAGTGTTCAGAATCTCAGATGAGGTCGATATATGTCCATTTGAACTCATAATTCCCTAAAAAAAAGTGAATCAGGAAAAGAAAAGCATACTATTTGTGTCAGTTTTCTGTTATCTGCTTGTGAGTAGCCAATGGCCAATCAGGTTATCTTATCAGGAAGCTATTAAATAGATAATATTTTAGTAACATCACCAAACCAATCTAAGAAAGTTTGGTACTTTAGCATTCTGTGAAGCAGAAGAATGATCTTTTAACCCTAACAGAAGTATCATTGACGAAACAGTCATTAACTGAATTAGAAAACTACATAATAGCAGAGCAGGTCGTTCTCTAATCCAAGAGTAAGAAAATATCCATATTTTGTTCCTGCTATCGAAGTCAGTTATACTGGAGATAGCAATTATGAAAACAGAAATGATTCTCTTGCCTGTATTGTTTTATACTTACTCCATCCAATATCAAATAATGCCGATTTGCTGCAGGCACCAAATTATCCTGATTCTGGACGCTGTTGGGATATCGTTGACAAATTCAAGGTGACAATTTTCTATACCGCCCCAACATTGGTGAGATCGCTCATGCGAGAGGGTGCCGAGGCAAGTCTTTCTATGACTGGGCACCTAAATTTGTGGTTAAAAACTTAGCAATCCTCTGTTCCATTGAACTAATATGGATCTTGACTTGAATTTCTATCGTCTAGATATATTGTTAGTGAAAGTAATTCCATGTAATCCTCTTGTTTGAACTGACTTCCTCATCCATGTCCATTTAACCTTATTAACCATCTGAAAAAGGGTTGGCTGATTGAGTATCCTTCCAATAATGTACCCCTTCATTTATATTCTGTTGAATTTCCCCTACAGCTACTGTCTCTTCCATCATGTGGCGGTCATGAGTCTAGAAGCTCTTTAAAGTCAGTTTTATGATGGTACAACATATGTGATCAAGTTGCTTCTGGTGCTGCAGTATGTTACCAAGTATTCACGCAAATCATTGCGGGTCCTAGGAAGTGTTGGCGAACCTATCAATCCAAGTGCATGGAGGTACTGAGCTTTATCCTAACTATCCGATGTAGATAATGTTTCACTAGATCCATAAACCTGTGTACATTTCTTCAGGTGGTTTTTCAATGTAGTTGGGGAGTCAAGGTGCCCTATATCTGACACTTGGTGGCAAACTGAAACTGGCGGCTTCATGGTATATTTTGTTATTCGTTTGGGTTTATCATGTTAGAATTTTTTACAAAGAATGCCCACAATATTTACTTAATGGTCTCAGTCTGACTCCAGTGATGCTTACCTTCCTTGCAGATCACACCATTACCTGGTGCCTGGCCACAGAAACCTGGATCTGCTACTTTTCCTTTCTTTGGGGTTCAGGTCTCTAAACTCTTTCATTCCCTTTGACTTTTGAACAACTTAAGAGCCTTTCACAAGGTGTCTCTCCGACTAATTTCCACGTTTGTTTTGTGCAGCCTGTCATAGTGGATGAAAAGGGGGTTGAAATTGAAGGCGAGTGTAGTGGATACCTGTGCATTAAAAGTTCCTGGCCTGGGGCATTTCGTACACTTTATGGTGATCATGAGCGATATGAAACAACATACTTCAAACCATTCCCAGGATACTATTTTACTGGTGATGGCTGCAGCAGGTTGGTTGATACAACTGTTAAATTATTGCTTGAGTTACTTGCATTATGCCTGGGTTCTTACTAGGGATGTATATTCAATTCCTTAACTTGAATGATATTCTTGCGCTTATATATCTTTGGAAGGTGTAGTTATGGTTATATTTTTGCAGCATAAGCTGTACAATTTGATTTCCTTATTTTTCAATTCGCTCAACCCACTCAGGGACAAGGATGGTTACCATTGGCTGACTGGTAGAGTTGATGATGTCATCAATGTCAGGTACTACATGAATTTCTCAAGATCTTCTCTTTTGGAACCTTCATTCAATAATTTTTTATGTGCTCATACAATGGGGCTTTGTTTTTGTTGAGAAACTTCCAAAGACCAATTCTTTTCCCTCTTAAAGCACCCAGTGCCTTGGTTTCTGGACTAGTTATCTGATGATGCTTCACTTGCCTCTGCAGTGGACACCGGATTGGAACAGCAGAAGTGGAATCTGCTCTTGTCTCACATCCCAAATGTGCAGAAGCTGCAGTTGTTGGTGTTGAGCATGAGGTACTTTAGAGAGGAGTAAATTGATGATAAAATTTTCATTGCACTTGCTTTAAATACTAACAAATCAACAAATCATGTCTTGTCTCTAGGTGAAAGGACAAGGCATTTATGCCTTTGTCACTCTGGTGGAAGGTGAACCTTACAGCGAAGAACTGAGAAAAAGCCTCATACTCACCGTCAGGAAGCAGGTTTGCATCCCATTAACATTCATTTCTTTATTTGAAAACTAATTGCTTTTGCTTTCTGAAAACTCCCCAAAGTGACTTAAATTTGTCATCTGACAAAATGCAAGTTCTGGACAGAGTAACCTCTTAATGTGATGATAATTGTGATGGGTCTCATTTTCATTCCACATGCTAATCCCACTCAAAACAAATATTGTTGAGCCTCTTGTTTGCTTACTCCTCTTAATCTGTCCTTGGGCTTTGCAAACAGTGCTTAATCCCTTCTGTAATTACCATGGGGCACCTAATGCTTAAGATCTCACTTATACTTCTCATTTGATTATTAGATGCCTCTAATTTCTTATTGATTCCCTGGTGACATCTAATGATTTTGATCTTAGCTATCTGAAAGTTATTTGCATATTCTGATTAACAATGAACATATTCATCACATGGAGCTCTATCTCTGTTTATGTGTAACAAGAATGATCAAACGGTGGGACAGATGCTAAATGGGCTCTTTTGGCTGATGGATCACAATGAACTCACCGCATCTAACACTTCGCCAATATTTTTCCTTTTGGTTTCTCCCTTTCTTCCGAGCCAAAGACAACTATGTTATCAGTAGGAGCTGGAATCCTCGCATAACATTTACTACAGTAGCAAATATAGGGCCATTTTGGCCTTCTTGTGCTATTATTGGCTTCATCAGGCTTCAAAATAAATTTGTTTTTCGTCCATGAACTAATAAATAGGCGAAATCTATTTTATAGTCCATCTTGTGTAACCTGTGATTGAAAATTCATAAACATAACTTTTGACTAGGCAATCTGATTCATCTTCTGTCTGACTTCTAGATAGGAGCATTTGCGGCACCTGACAAAATTCACTGGGCGCCTGGCCTACCAAAAACCCGCAGTGGAAAGATAATGAGGAGAATCCTGAGGAAAATTGCCTCGAGGCAATTAGACGAGCTTGGAGACACCAGCACACTGGCAGATCCATCTGTTGTAGATCAGCTGATATCACTTGCTGATACCTGAAGCTCCAAGGTTTGTAACTTATGAGGTCGTCATCAGGATTTTCAGTCTCAGGCTCTCATCTTTGTTGGATTTTTTGAGTTTGTAAGTAGCAACATAGTGTGGTTATTCCGAGTCAGCCATTTCTTTAGCACTTCTCAGAACTTGTTGGCATCTGATCTTCGTCATAAGAATAAATGAAATAGGTTCTCTCTTGGTTGGTGGGGTTAAAATTACTTGTTTGTCCACAAGAACGCAAGCATTATTGATTCTATAGAATAACACTTAAACATGCCTTTCGTCTTGTAAAAGGTTGTGTTATCAGTTGCAACCATTGTCGGCCTCCTTCAAACAATCGATACATCGAATATCTTCATCAGGCTCCATTCGTTTCGCGAAAAGAGAAACGCTTTCGAAAAATATTTTCTTGGAAGTCACTTTTTAGAAAAATGACTATTTTTTAATATTCGGTTGAAACCTAAAATTAAAGTAAAAAATATTTGCCATCGTTTAGTATCTCATTTAATTTTCCTCCATGCACTTCTTTTTTTATCATTTTTTTGTTTTTTATTTTTATTTTATATGTTTTTTTTTAATTTTATTTTTAAAAAATCGAATTTTATATTATTTTTAAAATATATATTTTAAAGTTATTTTTGTATCTGTCTCTCTCTTTTCTTTTTTTTTTTTTTTTTCATTTTCTTTTCTTGAACTATTTGTCGGCGACGACTGGTGAGCTCCGCCCTCGAGCCTCGCCTCCATCTAGCGATGCTCAAGCATCGCAATTTGCGAGGCCCGAGCCTCGCCGTCGTCTCGGCAATGCTCGAGCGTCATGATCTAGGAGGCTTGATCCTCGCCGCCATCTGAGCGTCACTAGTTTGCAAGGCCCGAGCCTTGCCACGGCCTAGTGACGCTCGAGCATCACCGACTTGGCAAAGCCCAAGCCTCGCAGCCTTTTGGCGACGCTTGAGTGTCACCAATCAACCGGCCCGAGCCTTGCCATCATCTAGCGACACTCGAGTGTTGCCGATCTGCAAGGCCCGAGCGTTGCCATCTCGAGCATCGCCAGTGGCTAGCCAATGGCCTTCACCGGGGCCAACGACCGGCCAAAGGAGGAAAAGAAAAAAAAAAGAAAAGAAAATGGTTAAAACTCGATTTTAGAAAATAAAAACAAAAGTAAAATGTGTTTGGTGAAATAAAGTGAGGTGGAAGAAGTTATGGAAAATGGTTTCCATTTTTTTTGAAGGTGCTTTTTTTTTTTTTTTCAATAATGGAAAATGTTTTCTTTGACTATTTTATTTTTTGTGAAATGAACACTAAAAAATTCGAAAAAATGTTTTCCTAGAAGTTATTTTCCGTAAAATGAATGGACCTTAAATGAAAGCTATTCATTGCCATTATTCAGATTACCACATAACAACAATGTCAACTAAATTTTCTTACCAAAAAAAAAAAAAACAATGACAACTAACTATGCAGAATTTCGACAACAGACTATGCAGAATTTCGTGTGCTGAGGTGACGTTAGCTTGTATGTGCGATTCATGATTTGCGCTTCAAATGCCAGGTTCGTCTTACTATTGAACTCTTAAATTATTCAGGTACATGTTGACAAGAAATTTATGGAAATTTTAGATTGAGAGAAATTTTTATTCTCAATCATATCTTCTGCTGCTTCATAGTGTTATATTTATAGGCTAATACATAGAAAAATCCTAGCAAACGAAATAGGAAACAAAGCCTAAATAGGAGAAGAGTTGCAATCCTAGGATTTGTGGGTTAATAGCTACAATCCCATGATTCATGGGATTTAATCAAAATCAAATCGTAATAAATAAATAAATAAATAAATAAAATCTCCTAAATACAAAAATCCTCCTTGTAGCAATCAATAAATTTTTCTACGTATTTATAGCCATATAATATTGCTATTTATGACTCAACACTCCTCCTCAAGCTAGTGAATAGATATCTTCCATTCCCAACTTTGTCGAAACTTCTATCATGAAGCCCTTTGGTTAAGATATCTGTCATTTGCAATCCTCAAGGGACATAAGACAAACTTATTGGTCATTTTTCAATTTTCTCCTTGATGAAGTGCCTATCAATCTCAATGTTTCGTCTTGTCATGTTGCATAGGATTATGAGCAATATTAATTGTAGACTTATTGTCACAATATAGCTTCTTAGGACTTTGCCCCTCAACCTTCAAGTCATCAAGAAGGATCTCGAGCCATATTAACTCACATATTTCTTGAGATGCTGACCTAAACTCAAATTCTACGCTTGATCTTGCCACCGCATTCTATTTTTCACTTCTTCAAGTTACTAAATTACCTCTAAGAAAGGTACAGCAACTAGTCACAAACCTCCTATCAACAATGGATCCAACATAATCCACATATGTATAAGCCTCAAGCTTGAGATTTGGACTCTTCTTGAAAAGGTATTCCCTTTCCTACACTACTTTTTAGTAGGACTCGATAAGCAACCCATGGATGTGACTCATTTGGATTATGCATGAATTGGCTAATCAAGCTTACTACTTAAGATGTATCTCATCAAGTATGAGTAAGGTAGATCGACTTTCTCACCAATCACTAATACATTTCTCGTTCTACTACCACCTCCTCTTTTGCTTCTATAATATGTTGACTTTTCAAAGGATGGAGGCCCCACAGAATAAATAAATAAATAAATAAATAAATAAATAAAGAAGAGTCATGAAGGAGGGGACGCTCGGCTCAGAATAAAGAGCTTGCGCAAGCAAGAAAAAGGGAAGAGTGGAAAAGAAAAAGAAGAAGAAGAGAAAGGGGTTTCTCTTGTGCATGCCTTGGGGACCTCATTAAGCCGATTTGACTTTGCATCGCAACGCCCAATAAGTGCTTGTGTCCTTTGTTCGTCTAATCGAGGTAAATAAGGCTAAAATGTGAAGTTATGTGGAAATTGAACCACAAAGTCTGATTTTTGGGTTATGAAGCTTTGAGTTTTCGTGGGAATGATGAATTATGGCGTTGTTGAGCCATGGGTTTTGACAAGAGTCATTTTGGTGCAACGGTTTTGTGTGAGTGAGGTTTTAGGGTTTTATGGCGAGTTTCACATTAAGTTTAGATTTGAGTAATCCCTTTGAGTGAGCGATTTATTAATGCATTGGGTTATTTTATTAGTGCTTGAGCTTAATTTAGCTAAGCCATAGTTGAGATAGTATTTTACTTAGTTTTGATGCTATTTCTCGCTTATATGATAGGAATACAAGTTCGTTGGATCGAGTAAGCCTTGTTATTTGGTTTGAGCATATCCAAATGAGTAATGCTATGTCTTCTATGAATTCGTAAACTCATATCTTGAAAACGATAAAAATTTGATATATTATGAGTTAGAAGTCTAGATTGGGCAATTACTACTCCTTGGTTATTCACGAAGGTTTTAGAAAATGTGTTATGCAAGGAAGTATGGAAGCTCATGTATATGTATCACTTTGCAAACGATTTTATGAAAGAATTTTAAAGTGATACGAGAAATGCTTTTGTGAAAGGTATTTTCGGCAGATGAACTATATGGTATGATTTGAGAAAGGTTTTATGAAAGACATTTCATTTCGAATGTGGTTTATGAAAGAATTCTGAAATGGTTTAAGAATTGTTTTAAGAAAAATATTAGGAAATGATATATATATATATATATATATATATATATATATATATATATATATATATTGAGTTCTATAATGATTTGAGAAAACTTTCATTAAAAGACGTTTTGAAATGTCAAAATTAGTGGAATGGATTCCGAAAAGTTATGAGAAATGCCTAGTGAAATGTGTTTAGTTCTATGAACGAAAAAGATTATGCATTTTGGTTTATGAAATGCATTATATATTATGAGATTGATTATAGATTGAATTTCTAGATATTAGAGAATGTGAGGTTGATGCTCAATATCGCTATGAGCCTATCAAGAGACTGGTGGGTATACATTTAGGATACCCTTCTAGGCCGAACCATTGGTTTTGTAGGTGAACACCTTATTAAGGAGGGAATCTTGATTGCCTTGTCACAGACATTGTGTCGTGACCATGATATTGAGCAAAAGATTAATCAATGAATAGACAATCAACATATGTTTTGATATGAGATGGATTAATGATGGACCATTGATGTGTGGTTTTTGATAAATTAATCGATGGACTTAACTATTGATACTTGAATTGTCATGATGGTTTAAATGAGTACTTTCTAAATTGTATAAAGCTTGTTGAAGTGAAATATCTATTCATATGATTTGATATGTATATTAAAGAGTTGGATTATGAGTTTCTAATAGTGCTTTGTACTTATATATATGTAAAGTAAATGTTTGATTTGTTTAAAAAAGATATGTATTACTCATTGAACTTGTGGTTACTCACCCCTTTATTTCTCAACTTTTTCAAGTTTTATAGTTAGCAGCTAGTAGAGTGAGAGTGTTATCAATGGGGAATTTTGGAAGTAGACTTTGGATATGGTTTGAGATGGCATCCTTCAAGTGGAAGGACGGATGTGTCACCCCTATTCTTGATCGTTTGAGGGTGTCATAACCTTTGCTAGTCTCTAGTTCGGCTCAATCAGAATAGCTACTAGCTTGCAACTAAGCTTCTAGTTTCTTCCAAAAGATCAATCACATAGTTTCATTGTAAAATAAATACCCCTAGTCTTGAGTACGAAACCTCAATTCTCAAAAATTACCATAACTATCCTAACTCCTTTATTCCAAACTCCTTAATCAAGCAATGTTTCAGCCGCTATTTCTCCCTTTCATCATTGCCCATGACTATTATGTTATCAATATACACCAACAATGTCGTAACACCCCCTACATCCGAATGTTTATACCAAAATGCCTTCGCGACTCTAGCATTCCGTCCGAACTAGGCTCTAGGTGACTGCTTAAGCCTTTTTTTAAGTCTACAAACCTTTTCTATTGTTTCATTTCCTTTAAACCAAGTGGGAAGCTCATGCAGATTTCCTCTTCCAAATCTCCTTGTAAAAAAGTATTCTTTACATCATATTGTTGAACTTCCCAATCAAAATGAGCAATTAAAGACAGTAAAATTCTTACAATGTTCATTTTAGCCATTGGTGCAAATGTCTATTGGTAATTCACTTCATATGTCTGAGTGTAACCCTTCGCAACCCTTCGCAACCAATCTTACTTTGTAACTCTCCAAAGAGCCATCTGCCTTGTACAATGACTACCCGCTTGCACTTAACTAGATTTTTCCCCATTGGCTTGTTAACAATTTTCCACGTTTTATTTTTTTTTTTTCCAATGCCTTCATCTCTTCTTCCATAGCATTCCTTTATTCCTATTTTGACAATGCTTCAAACAAAGTGTTAGGGATAGCAATAGCATTTAAACTCAATAAAGTTTCAGTGTGGTGATGATAATCTATTAAGGAACACATAAATTGATAGTGAATACATTGGTTTTTTGGTGCACTCTCTAATCCCTTTTCTAATAGCAATAGGTAAATCAATATCAATCTCGGGTGTATCATAAATCTTAATCTGTTCATTCAAAAGAGATTTAAGACTTATTGTGCTCTCATTAACAGTACCTAGAGAAGTATCTAGACCTACTCTTGTGTTGGAACAATTGTCCTTCTTGAATACACTCAAGAACATCTCTTAGGATCATGAATACGAGTTCGACTAGTGGGTATAGGAATTGAGATAGGTTCCCATGTGCAAGATTGTGGTGGACAAGAGATAGGATTCAAGTTAGGTTCATGGGCAAGAGTGGACAAGTTTGGGTTGATAGGGACATTGGACAATAAATCTAAGTTATCAATAACACCAAGACCCTTATCTTACACAATTGAAAACTCCCCTGAAAATAAGGTGGTGAAAAATAGGGTCTATTTTCAACAAAAGTGACATTTGCAAAAAAATAAAATTTTTTGGAATGAGGATGGTAACATTTATAGCATTTTTTTTTTTTTGGTAAAAACATTTATAGCATTTCTGTGTTTGTGAGTAATCAATAAACACATATTTGATTGCACGAGGATCTAACTTTTCTTGTTGATGATGATGAATGTGGACAAAGGAAGTACAATGTGTAAGACCATTAGATGTCCAAAAGTGAGGATAGAAATGATAAAGAACTTTTATAAGGTCTTGTGGTCTAATGTATATGATGGTAGTACTTTGATCATGTATGTTTCCGTAAGGATAGCTTCCCCCTATTTGTTTGGGAACTTGCTTGTGAAACAACAAAGCACTAGTTGTGTTAAGGAGATGATCATTTTTTTTTTCTTTTAGCAACCCCATTTTGTTGTGGTGTATTCACAACAGATGACTCATGGATAATGCATTCCTTTTGAAAATAAGGGGACAATACTTGATTGAAGTAATCTCTAGCATCATAAGATCGAAAGAGCTTGACATTGACCCCAAATTGAGTTTGAATCGAGGAATGAAAAATGGGAATAATGCTATTCACATCAAATTTATGTTTGAGTAAAAGAGTCCATGTGAGCCTAAAGCAATCATCAATTAGAGTGATATACCAATGAGCTCTAGAGATATTTGGAATCATGGAAGGTCCCCAAATGTCACTATGGATTAAGTCAAAAGAATTAAAATTACAGCGATTGCTAATATACAAAATGGTACACGATTATGCTTGGCTAATTCGCAAACATCACAATGAAATTTTTTTATATTTAGATCTTTAAACAAGCATGGAAATTTCGACCTAAAAGAGGAGAAAAAAAAAAGAAGAAGAATGGAAACATAGTACTTAAGACTATAAAGGATAGATGACCAAAACGAAAATGATGAAGCCAAACAGCTTCTTTATTTGAAATACTACAAAACAATAAAAACAAATTATTTATGATTCTTCTTGCAGTGAGAAGTGTCTCAAGTTAGTATAGTCCATTTTGTTCCATTGCAAGTCCAATCCTCCTCTAAGTCCCAATCCTGAAAAACTCAGTAAGATGGGTAAAAAAATCACTTGACAATGAAGATCTTTTGTGAGTTTTTGTTTTGAAATAAGATTGACAAACAATTTAGGGACATGAAGTACATCTTTAAGGACAAGGTTGGGTATGATAGGAAATCTCCAATCTCTACAATAATAGCAAGAGACCCATTTGCCACAATAATCTTCCTATTACTAGGACAAGGTGTATAGGTGCCGAAATGGGATGAGGTGTGAGTCATATAGTCAGTAGCCATCGAATCAATAACTCAAAAATTACTAATTGTGCTAGTGAGCATGCACTGAAGGATTTATTAAGAGATCCTAATAGACCTCTTAATTTCTCAATTTCTTCACTATTGAAGGTTGCTTTATCCTGAACTCCTTCGTGACTAGTTTGCTTAGTTAGGTGGACCCAAGGCCTTGGTTGTGTTGCTTGCTTCACCCATTCTCAGCCTGAAGTAGTTGGCATGCCACTCAATTTCCAACATTATTCCTTTGTATGCCCCGGCTTCTTTTAGACACCACAAGCTATTCCCGTTGTCTTTCCTGGCAAGTCACCCTTTTCATCAACCTTTCTAATTGTCAAGGCTAACTCTTCTACTGCTTGTGGTTTGAGCATAATGGATTGATGGCTTTCTATTGCTCAAATCAAGGAAATTTTCCTCCAATAATGGCACTTCCTTCTTGTCAAGTGTTTGAATTATAAATTGGTCGAATTCAAAATTAAGCCCACCCAAGAAATTGTAGACTTAATCCTTTCCAATAAAATTCTTCCAAAATTACTGCATCTTCTAGACACCACATCTGGAGTACTCAAGATAATGATCAAGTCCTTGCCATAAATTCTATAAAGAATTAGCATACTCAATAATAATCTTTCCTCCCAGCCATGTCCTACTAGTTTTCACCTTAATTTCATATACCTAGGCTACATCACGAGTCTTTGAGTATGTCCATCGAATGGAATCCCATATCTCATTTGCTATAGGTAGAAACATACAAGTATCACTTATGACTAGTTCCATGGAATTCCATAGCCATGACATGATCATGGATTATCATCATCCCATGCATCAAATTCAAGATCTCCTTGTTGGGTCTTGTCCCAAGTAGATTGTTGAGTTTTCCTTGGGCCTCTATATATGTCTTGACAAATTGTGACCATTTGAGTTGGCTCTTGTCATTTAATATATAGGTCAGTTGGCCTAATATTCTAAAGATCACCTGTCGTATGTATTGAGGCAACCTCCTCATATTGCTTCATGCTAGGATGGGTTGAATCTGTGGCTTTCATTTTGGAGAGTGAAGATTAGGAAGAAAACAAAAGCAGTAATGCACCTATGAAGGCTATGTATAGAGGAAAATTTTTCTGGAAAATGATAAACAACAATGAAGGCTGAAAATCGCAAAAATTGCAGCAATGAAAGCTGCAATTTGAAATCCAGGGATCTAGCCTAGGGCTCTAATACCATGTAGAATTTTAGATAGAGAGAAATTCTTATTCTTATTCATATACTCTGTCGCTTTATAGCATTATTATTATTATTTTTTTTTGGTCGAAGTTTTATAGCATTATATTTATAGGCTAATATACAGAGAAATCCTAATAAACAAAATAGGAAACGAAGCCAAAATAGGAGAACAACTACAATCCCACAATTTGTGGGTTAACAGCTACAATCCATGGTTTGTGGGATTTAATCACAATCAAATCAGAATTATAAAAATTAAAAAAAAAACTCATAAATAAGAAAATCCTACTTCTAACAATTAATCAATTTTCCTATGTATCTAAAGCCATATAATCTGGTTATTTACAGCTCAACAAAAATGTTGCAAGTAAAATCACCCATTGCAGCACAAGCGATGATTCACTTGAATCATTGATCCTCTGTAATGCTTATTTCCAGCCAGCGGTAAGTTCTGTCTTGAGATGAATGCTGAGAAGACAACTTTTGTTTTTTTTCCAAGGTCAGAGAGAAGACAACTTCATGGAGTTTATATTTGCAGATTAAGCTTGCACACTTCTCACATTGAGACTCGACAGAAAACACTGATTTTAGAGGGGATGCCTGCAAATGTGTTGACAACTGAAGTAAATTTTGAAGAAAATTTAAAGAAAGAAGAGAATAAAATATCAAAGAACTTGCACACAAAAATTATATTGTCTAGGAAAAGTCATGACCATATATACTGATTCATTAATGGGTGAGAAAATTATTCAAAATGTCTTAAACCTATTGTACATCAACCACTTCAATCTAAAGCTTTCAAATTTTATCAATTTAATTTTAAATCTTTTGACAATTCTCTAAATATAGTCCATATTCAGCCATTTGTTACAATAAATCACCAAAGTGGCAGTTAATTAGCGTCGGCCATCCTATGTGATATGGCCGATGTAATGGCCAATGTTGATTTGGATTATTTCAACAATTTTTTTTGTTTATAATTTTAGGAATTTTTTATTTTCTTTTTTATAAATTTGTTCTTGTTTCTCCATTGGTTGCCAGTAAGTAACATAAAAAGAGGAGGAAATTAAAAAAAGAATTGCAAAACTCATCTAACTTAGGTGCTAGCTGTCTTAGAACATCTGGTGTTGACTGGATTCGACGCCAACAATTTTCAGCAAAATTAATCGAATAAACTATATTTCAAAACACTTAGAAGGTTCATAATTAAATTGACATAATTGAAAAGCTTAGGATTGAATTAGCCACTATAAAATTTAGAATTTTTTGGATAATTTTTCTTTGACGAGCTAAAGATAATCGATGTCAAAAAAGAGTAGTATATGCCATTTCAAGGTTATTGTTAAACGTCTCGCACGACATGCGCGGGCTAAATAATTATGAACCGACAAGATCTTTTTTCACCCCGGATGATGCAATTCATATCGATAATTTGCAGGAGAAACCCAATTTTAGCTTTTCTCAGGATGATGTGGGCCGGTGCTTATAGGTACAAGATATCTTGCAAAGCTTTGATACAACTCTAAGTGAAGAAATCAACCATGCAGTTTAGCAGAAAACTGCAAATTTCTTGTTGCGTACGCCAAATACAATGTCCAAGATGTCCCGGCGAGCGGTGTTAAGGATGACGATCTAAGCATGCGAAGTTTCCGGCATCTCAACTCTCTTGCCACTTATACATACATATATATATTTAAAAAAAAAAAAACTCTTGCCACTTTGGTGGAAGCTCAAACAATATGTAACATCTGATCTGTATCAACATGTGAATGGCAGTCCAATTCTATGCTGCAGAGAACCACACAGGCTTTTGGCATACAAAAAAGTCGAGAATTCGATCTTCATCACCAATATTGAGATCATATCATAAGATGAAACTAAACATCATCGATTTTCCAACTGGTGAGGACAATATCGAAACTTGAGAAAATTCTGTGAATCCTCGGACTATACATAACAAAATTTCATCTGAGACCATCAACCATTCCAGATTTACATTTGAAGACTAAAATATACTCGAGCAATGACAATTGTGTAATTCTCGCTCCTACCCTCTGCCAAAAGAAAAAAAACTTACAAGCAAGATTATTATCCTCTGTTAGCTCCTTGAGACCTGAAAGACTGCAGCTATTGTGCTGTACAAATATAGCTTTTTTGGCAATGATCTGCTGAAGAATTGATAGAAAACACGGCAAACGCTTAAATAATGAACCTCCTGGAAATGACCACTGGACCATGCTTCATTAAAATCCATCAATTTACAAGAGTGTACATGCTGCATCAGCGACGTTAGGCAGCAGAAGCCTTAAAGCTTAAGGGCCTGGGTAGGTTGCACTTGATGTGATAGATTGACATGTAAGCAATCACGTCAAATTTGGAATGTTACGGTGATTGTCGGCAAATTCTCGTACCAAACGTTTTAATACTCTCCCTCCCTTTCCTTGCGTATGGCTCTCAACCCCATCTGAGCTCCAACTGTCAAGACACTCAGACGCTGCACCAGCAAGCGCCTTTAACCAAAGTGGGACCAGAGTTTCTGACTCACCCGGTTTCAAATACTCTACTGGAAGAGCTTGTACCTGCCAATGAAGCAAACGGAAGGGTAGGATAACAATTTTGAAAGCAGGTGGCATATCATTTAAAAAACACATGCATGAGAGAGAGAGACCGCAGCTCGGAGCCATGAATGCAAAGAGTTCCAACTGAGAATTGCCTTCCAGGATGTCCCTTCGCTTAAGCTGCAAATTGCAGCCACCTGTCGCAAGATTGCGGCGCACTTGTGAACCTGTCAAAAGGAAGCAACATTACGTGTTCATCATATAGCCTTTCTACAAGATGAATGACCATAACATAACTTTATAGAGGGCATTTAACATAGCTTGAAAACTTAAGTGGTCCAACTTTCAAGTGAAGGTCTGAACAAAATAGGCCAGAGGTAGCTTCATTGCTTCAAAATGCACTGTATATTCATGCCAAATAGTTTATTCCTTTACTTGCTAATATTCTGCAGTAAGCCATTATACAGATATTTTACAATTGAAAGCACTGTTACTGTAATATCTAGACAACCGTAACTGCACACACTTAGAGAAACTCTCAAAACAATTTAAAATACCCAATCTAGTGTTGAAAAAGTGAGATTTTTGTCTTCATTTCTAGTCCAAAAATTGGAAATAAAAGATTAGTTGAAAAGGAATCTTATACATGTTGTTAGTCAGCCTAAGAATTTAAAAAACTTTAATTGATGAAAGCACTAAGAATATTTCTATATATATATATGCCTCCCATCCCACCCCCTAGAAAGAAAAATAAAAGGAATAAAAAAGAACTTAAACCAACATGCAAGTGCTGAAACATCAAAACATGAGCATACCATCCTTACCCTTGACATTGCAGAGACACCAAGCAGAGCATAGAAAAGGTTTGATACAAGTCCCTCACCACAATGACATACAACATGAATGACCATGGCATTAAAGGGCTCCTCAGGCACACAAGTTATTGTTTCCGTTAAAGAGGTTAAAGCCGCCTCCAGGAAACCTGAAAGAATAGACAAAAATTAGACCTCTGAGCAATTGCCATTAACAAGACATCCATAAGATGACAATTCTACATCAACAAAGTCAAATGATAAAGAAATTCAAGCAGGATGAAGGATATAAATCATCACATGAATGAGGCTATCATCTTTCAAGAAATTCCACAATGATGTGTAAAACTTAAGATGAACCTTCGAATTCACGAGAATTTTTCAGACACAAGATATGCCATAAAGACAAAAATCTTTTAGATTTGACAAGTTAATGACTCGGACAACAAAAGAAAAAGCAATCAAATTCCAAGGTGAAGTTATATTGCTGCTGTTCTTTGCAAATGGGGCAAAAGAAAAAGAACAGTTTATGAGATAACAGGGTAACCATAAAAAGAGAGAAAAAATGTCAGATCACCAAGAAGCACGTACACACTAGAGAAAAAGTTAATTGCAGCTAGACTTCACATTTAAACATGCATTAACAGATGTAATATGAGCTGCTACTTGAATCAAATACATACAGGATAGATGTGACATTGCGGCTAGAGCTGCACCACGATGCATTGCTGTGGAGCATATTGCTGCCTTTTGGAAGGAAACTTGAAGAGACGAAGCAGACACAGCCAGTACATCCTGAGGTATTAGACAAAAAAAGTCATTCAACTTTAACAGGTGTATCCACTCTAACAGCATCCTGTAAATCATCTAATCATAAATAAAAGGACAGAATGCATTGAACCTTATGCAGTCCTCGAATAAATGTTGATGCAAAGTTCATGTAGGCCTCCACTAAATCGGGTTCTTGGTCACATATGTACGATGAGTTCAGTGACACCACTGATGCTGCCTGAGTAAATCTTTCAAAAGTGGAGACAAATAGAGGTCCATACTCCTCCTTTTGGCCAAATTCCTCAATGACAACAGAAGCTGCAGAGAAGTTTGTTGCAAAACATAAGCAAAAGGAAAGAAAACAAACTGACTATATGACTCATGTATCACCACTGACATATTAAATAAAAAGTCCAGGGCAAAACGTCATGCTGATGATGAGATTGTAACAATGGTTGGCAATGATCCAGCGGGTACCATTTTTCAGTGACCTGCATTCTGAATAACTTGTCCACCCAAGCACACACAAACCCAGCATAATACAAAATTGGAAACTGCTTGCTTCTGAAACAACCGCACCTTCAACTAAGTTGCAAAACTCCATATAGGCTACATATAAATTCATCACTCTTTCATAACAGCAAGCATGTGGCGAGCCTCACCAGTATCTCAGAGCAGCTATGGACCCCCCCCCAAAAAAAAAAAATAATAAAATAAAATTATATGAATCAGCATGACTGAAATGTTCTTACAAAGCACTAACGCATTATTATTTCTCTCAGTAAAGTTATTCACATAATTAAACTTCAGATTAGTAAGACAAGTTCAAGGACCTTTCAGGATACAAGAACTTTTCTTTATGGGTGAATCTGGAAAAATAACCTACAACTTCAGCTCTCACCATGCACCTGTTCTTATGAAGCATTCATGATTATGGGTGAATCTGGAACAATAACCTACCAACTTTAGTTCCGCTTGCATACCTGTTCTTATGAAGCACTCTCGATCTTGAAACATCGAAAAATTTGCTGTAACGCAGTCTAGTATGCTGGGTAGTAGAGTTAAGAAATGCTGCCCTACAAATTTAAACAAGTTCCACTTCATACAATTGGCATACCAAAAACATCCCAAAGAAAAAATAAAAACCCAAACCTGAAGACTGAATCGCCTGTGAGAGAGCCCGGCAAGCTGCAGTGGACAAGTTACTATTCTCCATGTGTTGGGACCTTAACAATTTCTCCAAAATAGGCCAAAATACCCTTAGTAGGGTGAGTATTGGAGCATCATCGGCAGGCCCATTAGGATGAGGCGTTGAAAGATAACTGAACACAGTTCCCATCCTGGAAGTGCATGACATTTACACTTTATAAAACAAAAAAATTTATGGACCACCACAGCAAAGTACATGTTGAGAAAAGTATCGTTACATGCCAACCAACAAGCGACCAACCAGCTATACAAAGTGCAACTCGATATTCATCCAAAAGTTCATCAGCATGACCTCCAGGAAGACGACAGTACATCCTAAGGTATTAAATAAGTCTTAAGCGTGAACCATAGCATAATCAGTACAGCAATGAATGCAGACCTGTACAACCCTCTGGTGGCAGAGGATAAAGTTTGTGTATAAGTTGCTGGATTTTGTCTCAGAGCATGGTTGCCATTTTCATTAATCTGAGAAATGATTAAGTGTTAATGGTAAACTCATACGTGCAGTCAAAAGTAATTATGGAAGCAGCTAAGTGCATTCAACCAAAAGTTCTGCACCTTCACCAATCAAAATGATCATCTGGATATGTTAGGAATACAAAATACTTTTGTGTGCAAATAAGATGAAAATAAAGTCAGATCCATGGTTTGGGGCACTAGCTCATGAGCAGCCAAAAGAAAAACACAGCTGCCCTTTGGAATTTCCTCCCTTGGAGAATTTGAGGTGCCTAAGGAATTGCAAGAAATCCAAAACAGATTAGACAACACCTAATAATGTTTAAATTTGTTTTTCTTTCCTATTCACATCTCTTAGTACATAATTGAGCTGCTCTAAGTGACGTTCTCCCGCTTGAGCTAAAAACTTTCTGCAGGAACTTCCTCACCCAATCAATCCCATTATTTTCTTTAGTCAGACCTCATATTTTAGAGTATCACTGCTCTTAACTCCATCAAAACTTAGGACTGAAGTCAAAGCAAAAGACTAACAGTTTATTTTCTAATGACAAGATAAGTAGCCTCCCTAAAAGATTCTCCTATTTCTTTAAAGTATATACCATAACCTTTTCAGCTTTCTCCTGTCCATTTTACCCGCATCTCCCATAATATTATCACATTTTCTCTGAATTCTGTTTCCACAGGAGCATCTAGGATGAGTTTCTTCTCCACACAGATCAAAAACATAGTGAAACTTCAATTGCATCCTCTAAGACACTTCTATTTGCAAAAGAACTCCACAACCGGAAGTATGAGATTCATAGTTCTAGAGCCTCAAAATTTATGGAATCCTACTCCTAAACAGTGAACTTTCCTGTTGCCAAGTCAAAGTTATATGCCAAAAAGGTAATGATGGGTTAGAAGCCAACCTAAGAGAGCAATTTGAAACTCCAAGAAAAGCATGGCCAATATACCAAAAAATTAGGACCATGTACAGTGCTCTAGAGGAAACCATTAACCAGTAACAAGACTAACCCTTTGCCGCTAAAAATCTTATATACTTGCAGTTCTAACTAAACAGGGACTTACTGATGATAATTGATACTACTCCCTAAGTTTGTGAATTATGAGAAGCTCTAACAAAATATGTTAGGTATAATTTGTTTGTTGGCTTTAACGTAATTATATCCTTATAAGAGATTGGACCAAAATTTTGAGCTCATCATGCTTTAGAAGCTGTTCAATAATGGCATGAAAATGGTAAGTGACAGTACATTTGCCAAAGAGAATCTGCAAAGCTATAACAAGAAGCTAACATGAGAACTCTTAATGATCTATCATGCAAATGTATATCCTTCTAAGGCTGTCAATGGCAATATTGGTATGGATTGATCACTCTTGTAAAACAAGGATATCAAAGCATTAAAAAAATGGTTGTCTTCATTGAGAAAAACTTCAGTGATCCGAATAAATCAACTGGACCTTGGATTGTTGAAAAGTCTGAGGGTTTAGAAAAAAAAGATATAATCTTGGGACGATTGTTGACGTAAATTATCATCATTCATTGAGATTTTTCTAACGAGTATCAAGAAGAATATAAAAGGTCTACATGCCTAAAGATCTGAAAATAAATAGTAAACAATCAAGGAAACAATCTGAGGTGGAAGCTTCACTTACAAGTTTACTAATGGCATCATAACTAGCAGAGAGCAACCTACTCAACAGATTATTCTTCAACTCTCTGTTAGGTAGTGAGCTGAGGATTAAACTGATTGCACTTACAACCTCTTCCTCATCTTCCAAAGGCAGATGTCTCTTCTCCAAACCCTGAACCAGAAGACATTAAAAGAAAAAAAAGAAAAAAAAAGGGGTGATAAAGCTGCATTTATGAGAGAGAGAGAGAGAGAGAGAGAGAGAGAGAGAGAGAGAGAGAGAGAGGGAGGGGACAGGCAAACAAAATTCCAGATGCAATGAAACTTTTGCCTTGAAATAAGAGGTTTTTCAGGAAAAACTAGCGGAGGCTTCTCCCACCTGAGCAATACATGACGACCAGCAACAGAGAAAGACCATTTAAACGGTAAAAAGTATTAGAGGATGGATAGAAGGCAGAGAAAAAAATCCCTGATAAATGCAAAAAAATAAGAGTAATACTTGTTTCTGCATTCTCTGGCCTGACAGATTTAGCATGGTAATCCACAGGTAAGTACATGATTTAAAAAAAAAAAAAAAAAAAAAAACATAACCATATTGGAACCCAAACTGTCAAATGAAGCAACACCTGCCAAGGTCATAGCAGATCAGAAAGACATTTACCTCTCCAATCCACATCAAAATTTCCAAATTGGATGGTTCATAAATGACTGCAGAAGCATCTTCACAAAATTTACGAAGGGCGGACACACAAGAATTGGATGATGGAAGTTCTGATATGCCTGTTGCAAGAAATAATCTGAAAGCATCGATTCAGTACAAAGACTAAACACGCAAGTCTAAACACAAGTTGTAAACAACATATTTATAATTTTTCAAATGATGTCAGAAAATAACCAATAAGGTAGAAAGCATATAAAGAAGAGGTGAAAAGGAACTCTAAGATGAGCCCCCCTAAACCTCCATAAATAATCTAGGCTGCATTTTGAAATGTACTGATTTGACTGAACTAGATGAAGGAGCTCCTTACAATAAGGGCCTTGCATTTGATTGGAAAGCAGACAACCACTTGGAATAGGAACCAATAATGTCTGCAAGTGCTCTATAAACCTACAAAGTAAAAGCCCTTCTTAAATAGTAAACAAGATCAAATGGATCATCCCTGATATGAAAGTTCAGCGTTTATCTGTACTTGAGTTCATATGGACTATTAAAATAATATATGTAGGGAAAGGCTACATCTGACATACAAGGCACGAAAAGCCCTTCAGCTCAGCAGAAGGCCTGGCTGATAATGCTATCACTAGCTGCATAATTGCAGAGAAGTCCGGGCTTTGGTCTTCTTGATGGACAACTTCAGAGACCTGCAATATTTTAAATCTGGACTGTTAAACAGCAGAAAACGAGATGACAGGGCTATCCTTAAAAAGCCAAGCCACTTATGATTGACTGCAAGCATTCATTCCTGTTTAAAACCATGCAAGCAACCACGACAGAGATGCAGGAGTTTGAACATTTAACCCTCAACTGAGATACTCCAATATAAAGACCAATAATGATGCCTTTCATGAGCAGATCAAACCTTTAACATCACTCAAACAAACACAAGATAATGGAGAATAAAGAGAATATCCAATCTACCAAAAAGAAATGTATTGTACAAAAATCGAAATTGCAGATACTCTAATAAAACAGATTGTGATTACCAAGTCCAGAACTTAAAATTAAACCTATCTCCTTCTCTGAACGTGACTTCAATTAAAATCCAATGAATCCATCTTCTGAAAAGGGCTGTGAGACTGATTTGGTTGATTTTGCTGATGGTTTTGTTCATACTTTTGCAAGGTTGCAGATATGCAGCTTAATTGACTCAGATACTATGATTTTTATTTAGTTTGGTGATGAGGTCAGTTTAGTTAAGAATTCAAACGGGGCACTCATTTTCATAACTTGCACATCTACAATTTTGGTTTATGATGGGCAGCACAGAGGACTTATAAACAAGATCATTTGGGGGGAGGGGATGGGGCGGCAGAAGGTTGAAAGAGTCTAGTAAACTTCAGAAGGAAATAGGAGGGATTGAGAGCTCATCTAGGAGGCTTTCCTGTAAAGGAGAAAGTTCTTACATAGCCGGATAAAAGTTTGACCAATTGGATAAAAATTTGTACCAGTAGCCACATAGACTGTGACTCTGTCAGAATCTATCCTTTAGCACTTAGCAACATAAGATAACAAGTCTTTCGGGCTTCAATTTACCCAATCAGTCAAATGCATTATTATCATAACCAAATTCCTGTGATTGCTTGATTATTATTTGATTTAAATAATGCAATTAAACCACCAAAGCACTTTCATACTTTTTATATAGTTAGATAGGGCACTGTTTTGACTAGTTTTAAGCAGAAGTCACTTATTGACTTTCCCGCCAAACTTTCAATACTATTCAAACATCAAAAATTTTAGGGAAAAATATACTTAAATTACATGTCAAATATTCGTATGTTTTGAAAGGTTTTCAGCTTTGATAAAAAAAAAAAAGGTTAATTCCTAAAAAACCCCAAACTGGTAAGCCTGTGACAAATTTACCCCAAACTAATTTTTTGACTATCAAAAATCTCAAACTAGTATATCTTTGACAAATTTACCCCAAACTGATACACTTGTGATAAATTCACCATCTATTAATTTCCGTTAAATTTTACTATCAAATTACTAAGTTGAATGACACGTGACAATTGACTAGTGTACCAATTTGGGATTTTACTCTTCATTTGTCACGGTTATAAAAATTTTGTGATTTTTTGTGATATTAATCCAATTTAACGAAGGGTATATTTGTTACAAATGTATTAATTTGGAGTTTTTGGCAGTCATATAAATTAGTTTGAGGTAAATTTGTCACAAGTATACCAATTTCGGATTTTTTATGGTCAATTAGGGTAAATTTGTCACAAATATACTCATTTGGGATTTTTCATGGTCAAAAAATTAGTTTAGGATAAATTTGTTACACGTGTACCAGTTTGGGTTTTTCAAGGTATTAACAAAAAAAAAAAAAATTAGGCATTCCTTATTAAATAATAGTCAAGTTGCATCAGCCACAAGATTTGGGGACCAAAAAAGTAAAAAGCTAACAGATGTGCCCAATATCTATTTAACAAGAGAAAGATTGCAAGTAGCCACAGTCAACTTATGATGAATAAATAAGCTGGCTCATTATTGCAAATTGAAAATGTACACAACATAAACCTGATCAAGAAGCTTGTACTGTTCCATTTAATTATTAACTACGCTGGCAAATCCAAGGACCCCAACTATAATGTTTCACCTACTTCGACTATGTATATTTATTAAGACAAAGTATTTGACTGGACCATACTAGCCATCATGCCCAACATAGAATCACCACTACAACAGTATCAGATAAGGTACCTTAAAGTTCAACAAGCAACAAATTGAGTACAAATTACTGAAACAAAGAAGAAGTACACAAAACGAACGAGTATGCAAAACGGCATATACATACATGTTTTTATGTACAAGAGTATAATCCAATGAGACAAACATGCCAGAGACTAGCATGTAATATAGACTTTTAGGTGTTAGTCTATCGAATACACCTAAAGTACTAGTTATCTATGAAGAGTCCAAATTCCACAATGCAATGACTAGCAAAACTAGAATAAAGAGCAAATAAGTGTGAGTTTTAATTCTGATAGCAGCTTACCACATTAAGAGCGAACAATTTGGCTTCCACCTCCTTCCATGGTGGTGGCACATTCACTGGCATCCAACCACCGCAAAAGACCTGTCAATAAATATAAATGATGATTAAGCAACATCAACCTAAAATTCTATAACACAAAGAATAAAAGGCAAGGAAAGGACAGAAAAGGAAAAGATGAAAGGTATAAAAAAGTAGTTACATATGAAAGAAAAACAGGAATATCAGGAGCAAATTGACATGCCATGATGGCCGTGGAAATTTATGGTGCAAAGGACCAAAATCTATTGATTTCATTTGCTCTTGCTGTCATTGGAGTAATTAAGGTACAGATTATTAAACAAAAGTTCCAAAAATACAAAAAAGGTTCTTTCCACCTATCTGTCAAGTGAATCAATATCAGTAATTTTTCTTTTGCACCTTTTGCATGAACGCGGCAGATCCTAAAAGCTGACAAATATCCACCAACAGTTCAACAAGATTCATCCTGAATTGGGCAAGACCATCAGGTAGATCAACCACTCCACTATCATCATTGAATGTAGATTCGTCAACCTGCAAAACAATGAATTCAAGTGTTTAAACAACTCAAGAAGAATGTTCAAATAATGGCAATCGGTGAAAACCACGCATTCTCACCAGAAGGGGAAAAATACACTTAATAAACTAAATGAAGAAGATACTTTAACCGGGGACAGAGGCAAACTCCTGAGGATAAAACGATGACTAACATATGATTGTACTTTACATTTTATTCCCTTCGTAACTTTTCCTCTTCAGCTAAGTAAATCCGGGCCATAATCAGGACAGCGGAAGATAAACAAAATTATCACAAAGAAGATGTATTGAATAGATTTAATCAACAAAATGAAAATCCCACTCTTTCTAATATGTAATTGAACTGCACTGATCACCCAAGGCCGAAAGAGGCATTGCAAGCAGACCAACCAGGTTTAAAAAGATTCCATCTATTGATCACATGCCCAAAATTTATCACACATCTATTGATGCCAGGTCTGATGCTAAGATGAAGGTACGATAACCAAATTTGAAGGCTGTTTATGAAGCAAAAAAAGAGGAAACAAGTCTGAAACAAGTCTTTCCATGTTTTCACTTTTTGGACTTTGTAATAGATCATTAGCAGCTTACATACATCTCATGCAAACAGTTTTTTTGTTTTTTTTTTTTTGGGGGGGCGAGGTGTGGAGCTCAGAATCTCTATGTACCTTGAGGACAAGAAAAGTAAAATGAAATAAGTCAATCCCAATTTTACTATTGGAAAGAATTTAGGAGCTTCATTTGTTTGCTCAACTTGCAACAAGATCCAAGATGGCCATTGTCTTTCCAGAGCATGATTGACAATGTCTAGCAAGAACAATCTTTACAAGTGCCACTGGAAATAGGAAGCAAAGTTACATATCTTCCTTCCCCTTTTACTTGTTCCAGATGCTAATATAGAAATCTCCATGAACTATGGGAGGTAGGGAGGAAATGAAGAAAGAAAAGCGGAAGAATAGCAAAATATTTTGGGGCACATGATGGACATAGATATGCACCTCTGCTGGTTCTCATCAATGCTTCATTTATCAAACACGTGTCTAACATCCATGTGGCAATGTTGATATTGACTCGACACGGTCGTCGTTTTGTTCCTAAAACACCTAAGAGTATAACCGAAAGGTCCTTGTATAGAAGAACACGTCATAGCTTTTCCGGATACTGATGGTCTTGCCCCCATGGCATGCATATTGTCAAAATGCAAAGTTCAAAACTCAAGTTGACCTTAAAGATAACAAATATGTCACAGTTGTCCACCCCACAATATGCACTATCTTCAAGATAAAAGTTGCTCCATATCTTTAATTTTGTCAACTATAATGCAAGGTTTCAATGCCTTTTTTCCATTAGAAGATGGACACATGACAACACAGTTATTCCAATCCGACCAAAGTTGAACTAGGTGTCAGAGATGAGAAGAAACCTGAGCACGAAATAAAAGAGCATTGAGCAATGCTGAGAATATAGAAATAAAAACATCTTCAAAGTGCTTCCTAATGTTTGCAATGTCCACATCAAGGCCAAGCATAAAACTTGCAAGGGTAGACCTGAAAGTCAAGATGATGAATAGAGCTCAAAATTTAATTCGTCTTTGCAACAGTAAAGATGTGAGCTCAAAACTTGCATGTGTTCACTTATTCAAGGGAGAGCATAACAAAGCTCACTATCATATACGATAATAAGGAGATATTGTCAATAAATTCCAATACAAGAGTCCCTAATTCCAGTAAATTTGATAAGTTCCGAGAATGTCATTTCCATAGTGCAAGATACAAGGGCTTACAGAATGGCAGGCTTATCAATTATCATTCCAGTATGGCACACCTATTTAAAGAATCAACCAGCGAGACAGTGAAGAAGTCTACAAGTGTTTTACAGATAGGCCAAAAAAAACCTGTTCAAGTTTAGAGTTTTAAGTATAGCAGAAAGCCTGCACAATGTTGATAGCAAAGACACTAGACATCCCTATCACGTGAACCCCCTAAACCAACCCAAATTCACATCGTAACCCAGTCGATGATGTATGGTCACTCTTTTATGTTTCCTCCAACCATCAAATTTCCATGCTCTTGTATTCCTCTACAGAACAAATAAAAAATTTCCAACTGATTGGAAATACCATAGCTACTATCTTATCCACTAAGATCAGTTGAAATGTTGAAATGAATTACAGATGATCTTCAGCAAACAATTTTATCACATGCTCACAGACATAATTAAAACAAAAAAATCAACTCATCCGTTTTAAAAATGCATTTGAATTATAAAAAGAAGAGTGAAGGTCAACAGCAGTCAAGACTAAAAGCACAGACAGTCTACTGAATGTCACATTAGATTTAAGTCTAATAAGTTCTGTCTATTTGAATCCATAGAACCAAACAAAATCAAACATACAAAAAATCATGAGAAATTGATCAGTGATAATTACCAAAATTGCAAAGTTGAGTCTGCAATCTCCCAATCCTCACTTGGGAATTTGACACAGCTGTCATTACAGCAAAGAGTTAGACATCCCATAACATTTAAGTTCCAAAGGGTTCAAGTAGTCCTTCGATGCACTGCATTCTACGCCCATGGCAATTAATGATTGAAGAAATTAAAGACATTCAACCCATTATACAGAACAAAATTGTACTTAAACTGTAGAATTACATATCACCTCAATAGTGCCTCAGCTAATGCAAGTGCTTCAGTACTTGCTTCTGCAATCAAAGCAGGGGCCTGGTTCACATTGAGCAAAGGGAATGAAAAGAGTTAACAAGGTAATGTATGGAATTTATGAAATATTTTAGCAGGAAAAAATCAGAGAGAGACTAAACTTTTGCAGCAGGCCATTTACCACAGCAGGAGCGCAGGAAATTTCTCAACCACTTCAGTGGTCTGTAGCTAAATGAAGTAAAAGATGATTCCACAAGGTACTTACAGCTTGCCCTATTTCTGAAAGTAAGCGCGCGAGACCACCAATTACTTTCTCATCTCCATTTGTAAGAGCCGGTAGAAGAAGCATTTCTTTAAGAAAATGAATCCTAGATAATAAAACTGGGGGTAGCCCCTAGAAGAAGCGAGAAAGGTCACAACTTATGATGAAGAATACTAGAAATATATATGCACAGTTAGTCAAATTAAATGCCAAAAGTGGCCTACATGGATCCACAAAGACAGAACCCCCATTCTTGAAATCACAAATTTACAGCACTTTGGATTTGAAGACTGGCTTTGCAGTTAATTATTAACATAATCTTTTGATACTCAGAAGCACAACATTTTTATATCCTAACTGGCACCAAAAAGAGTGGTCCAAAAATGATCCACATTCTTAAAAAAAAATACAGTTGAAATAATAGAGGCAATCTACCTCAACCAAAAAGGTGCAAGCTTACAAGAATTTTCATATTCAACCGGATCGTCCAAATTAGGCATAAACTGACACACTGCCTCATGTTAAAGAGATGATTCTTGGGCAAGAGGAAAAATATCTTCTACAGGGAACAGTAATTCCACAACACTACAAATATAATCGCAGACATCAAGATAAAAGATTGTCCCATCGAATGGCATTACTATACCTCATGTCGAGTAATAAGTTCAGTAAGAACTTCAATTGCTGAGTCAAATGAAGATGAGACCTATAACCAACAATAGAAAAGGCATTAGGGCATATGCGTATGTACAGCATTACAAATATTATATTATGTATAGACAGAACAAACAATGACTGTCATAGTAAACTAAACCATTCTTAGATCACAGATAATCTGAAGTTTTTGTTTTATTATGCATCACTTTACTTCTAGTGCATACTTTCCTTTTCACATTATTACTCACAAGCTCTGCATACAAATACTGGGATACCCTTTCATTTGCACTGTGCCTAAAATCAATTGACACCGGGTGATTTTCACATCCCAATGATTCAAGAAAAGGATTAAGAAACTTCAAGAAATAAAATATAATAATTAGTTATGTCCTGAATAAGCATTTGCATGTCACATCATGTAGAAATTGAAGTAATGATTTTATGTGAAGCTCCATAAGCGTTAACCCTGATTAAGTCAAGTCACACATTACCCTCTCAGATTGAATTATCAAACAAACTCATTATTTATTGCACAAACAACATTTATTACCCATGGTGAAAACTGCATACTCACATTAGACAAGACCATTACAAAATACCAAATAAATCACAATTACCTGCAAAGAATTAAATACAACATTAAGAAGAGGATGTGCAGACAATGAACCCTGTGGAATCTCGGAAAAGCACCCAGCTCGAACCTACAATAAAACTCTCTATCACAAAAACCAAGAATTTCACATTACCGACTGTACAAGACATTTTACTTATATTGGTCAGCAAGAGGAATGATGGACTCAGAAGCCACATCCATCCAAAAATTCGGGTGAAGCCACAGAAGAACATGACTCAGCATATAGAAAGATGAATAAGAAGTTTAATCCTTTAATTAAATTTTTGAATAAATACACTAGAAAGGAGGTTATCCATTACAAGTTGCAACTCTTACCCAGCTCAATAAACATCGTAAGATTTTTCTATTTTGTTCTGGGAGTTGCATAACGCCATCAAAACCTTTTTCAGACTGCTGCAGCAGAAACTCGAGAACCATAGGAGTCTGTGCAAGAAGCTGGTCCAGAAAGTGGTGTGAACAAATTAAGACAGAGCAAGAGGGTAAGAGAAAACATAGGGATGTAAACACAATGGGAATATATTCATGAACCTCTTGGCCATGGTGGCTTCTACAAGCAGCACTTAATCTGCAATCGGCATTCTGATTGTCAACTATTTCTTCAGGTAGAACAGTAAGCATTTCTAGTACAGCCAAATTGCCACCATCCTGGCTCTGCAGATTCTGGAGACTGTAAAAGAGCTGTTCAATTGGTTTCTCATGCTCAGCAGCATGAACTATGAGTGCTGAGAGCGCAAGGCAGATTTGTGTCAAGAGCTGTCATCAAGAAAGTATGACTCTCATCAAATCATCACATGCACAACAAATCATTGAGGCAGCATCCAAGAACCATTGTCCACACATTAGAATGAAGAAAATGGATGACTACTTGCATCTATTGGACACGGTATAGAACCATCAAAGTCCCATAAGGAGAGAAAGGAAGCACCTGAGGGGGACCAGAACTAAATCTTCTTGCAGCCACAAGAAGCGCATTAAGCAAGGCTTCTTTAGCCCCTAACTGCAAACAGTGCCCTTCATTTTGGATCTGCAAGAAGACAAAAGAAACACATTTACAGTCTTATCACAGTTGAAGGCAACAAACATAGATAGTTTTGGCATGAGTACTTTTGCATGTTTCCATTCTCTTGCTCATTTCAAGCAATAAAGGACCTTTAAACTGCAATAGGCCAATGGAGGACAAAGGAGATGGAGATCACTATCTTACAAAAATCCTATTATCCAGAAATTCCTCCTAATATGCCTATCAATGCTACGAAGCGTTCTTCTATAGCACGAGCATAAAAAGAAAAAATGTTCTTTGTGCTCATAAACTGGTCAGAGAGACAGCACAATTCCCAACATCGACTTCTGATGGAAAATCCGGTTGCCATAGGCATTTATGAACAGTCGCATCCTCCTAAAATAAGATTTCCTTGATCAGGCTCTTCCCTTATTCCATCATACTCAACCAACCCTTTTTCTCATATTGAATGAAAATTGGAATACATGCTCCCACGTATCCTCATCATGCTTCTTCATGTTCAGTCCAACAAAAGTCAACCTCAAAAAGCAAGCCCCTTTCCGCAAGATTATACGACATCTCCAACGGCTCAAACGCTGGAACTAAAGTCAAGCCTACCAAAATTTCTTAGCGACTGGACTTCTGAGTTCGCACGACCCCCCCTCCCCCCGAGCGCCGCCAACCAAAAAAGAAAAAAAAAAACCCAAAAAAAAGAAAAATCAAGACTTCAACTAAGAATAGAAAGAAGACCAAACGATTGAAGAACAAACCAAGCCTCGCTGCAGCCCAGCGCGCGCGCGCGAGAGAGAGAGAGAGCACCATTGCGAGCACCGTCAGATTCCAGCAGCACGATATTAACACTCTTTCATACTATCTACGCGACGTTTCCCGAGCTCAACTTCCATAAAACGCTCTTTAATTCGGTTCGATCATTCAATTCCGACGTACGCCTAGCGCAATTACCGCCTTCACCGAAGAGCTCAGCTCCCTCTCTCTATCCCTCTCTCTCTCTCTCCCCTCGGCGCGCGCTCGCCACTAAGAAGTAAAACCGCAATCGAGCACGCGACTCTCGACCTCCCAAACACTGACAAGCACCCGAGAGATCAATCGAAGAGAGAGAGAGAGAGAGAGCGGTAGGGAAAGAAGGGAGGGGAGTTGGACCTTGCGCTTGAGGATCTGGGCGGCGAAGAACTCGACCTCGAGATCGGAGGAGCGGAGGTGGTCGGAGGTGAGGAGGGAGGTGGCGACCTCCCAGACGGCGTCGGTCTGCTGGAACTGGACGAGCCATTGGTTCGCGGCCACGCGGTTGCAGGACTGGGCGTCGTGGTTCAGCACGTGCACGGCCTGCGCCACCTTGATCTGCAATTCCATATAACGCTACCACCACCACCGCACCCCCCCGCCGCCGCCGCCGCCGCGAAGCCGACGTCTTGCTCCCGCCGGCCCCCTTTAAAAACCTTCGTCGCGCTTAGAGAGAGACAGAGAGAGAGAGTGTAGAGAGAGAACGAAGGAGAGGGCGACGCCTGGAATTCCTTTCTGCTCGCGAGGAGAGAGGGTGAGATGATGGGGGGGAGCAACTGCTGCCTCGATCTGACGGCTGTGCTTGCTGATTGGCGATAATGCGCCCCTTTCTTTCTCTCCCTCTTTTTTCTAAAAAATATTCCTGCAAAAAGAGGCATGGAATTTTCTTTCCACAGATCTAAAAGATAAACTGATTAAAATAAATGCCTTGAGCAGAATTGGGAATTTTTCACATCTAGAAGCGGGATTTTCTTCTTCTTTTTTAATTGATTAACTAGTTTGGGCATATGTTCGTAAGTAAAATATCCTTTTTATATGTGTTTGTACGGAGTAGAATTCCTAATCTAATATGTGGACCCAAAAATGTATGTCGAATTGTGTTGATTTCAGTATATGGAATAGAATCGCTATACAATGTAAAAGGGAAATTGGTTTAATCTCGGATTAGACACGGATTAATTTAGATCCTCTCTTTGTGAACTCGGTTTGATCTTGAGTCGAAGATCTTGAAGAAGTCTCAATCTCCAAGAGTCCATCACCTTGGAAACTTCATGTGTGTCTCCTTCTATCAAGGTATTGAAATAGATGAAGAAGCCTCTTATTTATCAAAAGGAGGCCTTTAAGTCTCATACTTGAGTCCGATCAATCGATTCAAGATTTTTATCCATAGATATCGAACCATTTGATTAGGTAAATATCAATTTGATATGTGTAATTAACTAATTATCAAATAGAACTTAGGATAAATATCACAAAAAACCCCAAATTACACAGATACCCTTACTTTCTTTTGCATCACAAAAAACCCAGACCTATACATATATAACATATATACAATTTATTTCAATTATATCTAAGGTATATATGTCATATTGATATAAGTTTGGAGTATTTTCTAACATACACAATATTTGTGTCACAATGGACAGGTTTAAGATTTTTTAATGATACAAAAAAAGTTTGGTTATTTGTGTCTTAAAGGTTATAATTTAGGGTTTTTTGTTAACACTATAACTTATTGCTGATTTGATTTTTTTTTCTTTCTAAAAATAATTCAAACTAATCTGATTTTGGAAAAAAAAAAAACTACTCTTTTCTCATTTTTGGCTGAACAAATTTGTTTCAAATACAAGCTATGTTTAAAACAAGTGGAACTAAAAATAAGCGCATTTTACACTAAGGAAATGAAACTAAATGAATTTAAACATGCATGTTTCAGATAAATTGCAATTTTTAATTCTTTTATTGTAATTCTCAATTACTTAATATTAAGTGAAATTTACTCAAGTAATAAAAGTTATCCTTCAAATTTTTCATTTTAATGTACGTTCATGTAATTAACAAAAGCTATACTTCAAATTAGAAATATGATTAATGTCATAAGATAAATTTCTCCTTTTTACTTAATTTCAAATTAAATGGATAAACTATATACTTAAGTATACTTTATCGCCATTTTCTTTTTCAAAATAAAATGAATAAATCGAAAGATAAAAATGCTTGAGAAGGATGGCAGAAATTTATCTGAATATATTTTGTCTTTGTCCTTACCTATTTCATTGGATATGAAAATACATTTAAAATAACTTTCTTTCATCCGTTTTTAAATGTAATAGATTATAGGTGTTTGACTTTGGAGGATGACGAATCATTAACCCACCTAATTAGTTGACATGGGCTGCGTGGCTGTCACAAAAATAAAGTTAAGTGGCATGTCAAATTACCGAAGCGAATATTCTCTCAATTATGATTTTAATTAATATAAGATGGAACTGATAATGGCTGAACAAGGGTAGTGCCAAGCCGAAGACCCAGAATATCTGCCGATTAATTCGGCTGAAAACCCATTTCTTTGGGTGGTCCAAGGTGGCGAAGGGTCATGGTTAGATTTGGTTCAAATGGAAAATGTTTCTCAGTGTGTTTTGATTTTTTTTTTTTTTTTTGCGATAGACACACTTTAATTTTTTTAATCCAAAACTTTCGCAACATAAACAAGTAGTTCCCCATATAACTATTTCATAATTTTTTAAAATTTAAATAATATTATAAATTTTGAGAAAAAGTAGAAGAGATTTTTTTCTTGCTTTTACTTAATTAATGACAAATAGGCCCTCAAATCAAATCTACAAAGCAAGTGCGAGTGACAAGTGATTGGGTGATCCACTAATGCAAAACAGATATCCACTTGGTTAATCTCGAGCCTGTTTTGCCACGCTCTGTGCTATTTTTCTTTTTTGTCAAAAACGGATAAATATTATATAACTAACCAATAGTGCCACTGTTTGCCATAATATCAGTACAAATAAGGTCCAAAAGAGGTGGGGGAGGAGAAGGAGCCCAGTTCGGGGGGAGATTTATGTGCTATTTAGGAGGTCCGATTCTAAAAATTTTATATTTGCTTTCCTTTTAAATTATCATATTTAATCATGTGCGATCAGGCTTGTTAAATGAGTGGATCAAGTTAGGTCGGGTTATAAATTATCCAACTCAAATTGACCCATTTAACACTTTTATGGCTCATTTATCATAATGCAAAAATTTTACTCAATCAATTCCCAACTCATACTCGAACCATTTAATTAAACTTAAGAAAGCTTATTTATTATGATATTCTAAACAATGATATTATCAAAATACTTTCATGCAGAACAAATTTGGTGGAAAATTTTTATAATTTTTTTTATAAAAAATAAGTCTTCATTTGTTTCTTGGAAAATATTTTTCAAGATGTATTTTTTCAAAAAAATTGCAATACTCTCTAGTTTTTGCCTAAAATTTGAGAATAAATTAGAAAACATTTTCTATTGTTTGGTATAAAAAATATGATTAAAATTTTCTTAGTGCACTCCTTTTAATTTTCAATTGTTTAAAATATAACTTTTTTCTTTTTTCTTTTTCTTTGAGTGATTGCTAGCCATGACAATGGCCAGCAATCAGTCACAAGCAAGCTTGAGTCTTGCTAGCCCCAGGTGAGGTCTCGACCTCATTAGATCAGCAAGCTCAAGTCTTACCAGATTGACAAGTATTGAGCCTTGCCAGTTGTCGACAACCTCAAGCTTGCCTAAGGTCAACGAGCTCATCCCCTGCCTGGTCGGTCATCGGCCTTCATCATGCTAGCCACCAGCCAAGGAAGATGGGAGAAGAAAGGAAAAGGAAAGGAAAGAAAGAAGAAAATAAAAAGGAGTATAAAAAATAATTATAATTTCAATTTAAAAAAAAAATATAAGGTTAAAGAGGGAAAGAGAATATGTGAGCCTTGAGTTGGAGATGGGTTCTAAGTCCAACCAATTTAGACCCATTTATATTAGACTTTCAATTTTCAAACCCATTTAAGTAGATGATTTTAGATTTAAGTGATCCATTTATGACCTATTTATGTTTTAAATGTGCACATATGGCTTTAAGATCCACTTTGATAGGTTTATGTGTGATATATCATCATTCAAGTAACGTAAATTGTTGGTGTCTCTACTTTATAACATAAAGAGAAGATAATTTGCGTGCATTCATAAATGTTAGTCGAGTCGAAAGGCTACGTATTTTGTATTATGGAAAAAAAAAAAAAAAAGAAGGAAACATAAAATGTTGATGTATGAGTTTTGATGGGAATTCACAATCAAAATTGATTTTATCTATATGAATATATTATCAAAGAGTACTTATTAGGATTGTCACAAATGCTTCCATATCATCTTATAAGGAGAAAAAAGAGGGTGCATCTTTCTCTTTTTTGCTTATGTGGAAGAACATATGTGTTTGAATGTTTCTCAATTTTTTAAGTCATCTAATCAATTTTCCCACTTATGTTTTTATTTTGTTCGACTTCTCCTACTTTTTGACATTTTAAAAAGTTCTCTTTTGACGTACATGATGTCTTTTCATATATATAAATGAGATTTGATAATGAAAAAAAGAGCATACAATTCTTGTTCTTTCCCTACATTGTCATTATTTAGTAGTCTTGTCATGACTTTTCCTTTTTATAATTATAGATGATTGACCGCTAAGTCGATGCTTGTATTGGAAGTTTGGGGAAAGACCATCAAAACATTTTCTTAATGTACAAGAATAACTATTACATTGTGAGACCCATCGATTCTTTACATTCACATTATCATCCTTTTAGGAAAAATTGTCCAAAAAGTCCTAAACATATTGCACTTTTACCAATTCAATTCTAAACTTTTTAACTTTGCCAATTCAGTCCTAAACATTTTTACTTCTTACCAATTAAGTCCCTCAGACTAATTTTCACCGGAAATAGTGACATGGATGTTGGCGGTGCCACATAGGACTGACGGCGCGACGTAGACACTTTTAGTATAATTTTAATATTTGTTTGAATTTTTAATATTTTTTTCTATTTTTCCCTTTTTTTTTCCTTTTCTTGTTGACTTTCTTCTTTGCCTTTTCTGGTGGCCTACCACAGGCAATGGCCCGCCACCGGCCATTATCAGCCGACTAGCCTTGCCTACCACAGACGAGGCCCGACCAGGTGAGGAGGAGCCCCAACGAAGGGGAGCCCTCGCCTAGGCGCAGCCTAGCTAGGGTCGCCTGGGTGAGGCCAACTTGTGCCCAGGCCGGGCGGCCTTGCTGGCCATTGGCTAGGTGATGACGACGCTAGGTGAGGCCGCCCTAGCCTTGGCGAGGGCTGGCCTCGCCGGAAAGGGAAGCCTTCGCCTAAGTGAGTGTCGGCCTTGCTCAAACCAAATCTGGCGAGGCCGACACTCGCCTAGTAGAGGGCAAATCTCGGTGAGGGCTCCCTTCGTCAAATCGGGCAAGGCCGGCCCTTGCACAGGCCAGTGGTCGCCTCGCCCGGGCGACCTTTGTCGGGCCGTGCTTGGGCGAGGGCTCCCCTCATTGGGGCTCACCCTTGCTCGGGTGGGCCTCGCCCGTGGCGAGCGAGGCTAGCCGGTTGGCTGTGTTTGATGGCCGGCCACCAGAAAAGGCCAAGAAGAAAGCCAAAAAAAAAAAGAAAGAAGAGAAAAAAGGGGGAGAACAAAAAAATAAATAAATATTCAAAAAAACATTAAATATATTATTAAAAATTGTCCACGTTAGCACTAGCGGCCTTACGTGGCACCGCCAGTGTTCACGTCAACATTTTCCAGCCAAAATTAGCCAAATAGACTCAATTAGCAAGAAGTGAAAATATTTATGACTGAATTGACAAAGTTAAAAAGTTTAGGATTGAATTAATAAAAGTGCAATAGGTTTAGGACTTTTTGGACAATTTTCCCCATCTTTTTATGATATTGTTTTTCAAAGGTCTAAAGAGTGTAATTATTTTCCTTATAATCACAACCATTTATCCGAATGTAGTTGTTTCCTCATCTAATTATTTGTTTACATTCAGGTGGGCTATTTTCACAAATTATTTGATTAATTCTAATAATTTTTGCATCAAATAAACTATATCGCCCCTAATGACTTTTCATATTTGTGTAGTCTCCTCCAATTTAGTTACCTTGCCACTGTGAGTTCCCTTTAAACTCATTGTTATTTGCAAATAATAATGATATCTTCCTCATCATTGCTCTTGAAGCAACCCAGCCCATTTTTCATCACTCCTATTGTCCTACCTTAAAGCCTCATTTTATGGTGAACTTTTTATTTGTTATTTGATTAGCCTAGAAAATATCAAGTCTCTATTTACCATATCAAAGCAATGGTAATTTTGTCTTGCCATCGATGAGATACTTTTACACGGAATATGATGAGTATGTAAAAGTATATTAACAATAATGACCAATTTTGACTTTATTTGACAAATCTTTTAACAGGATCTTAATTTATATCATCCGGTTATCTCATCATAGCCACTTTAGTATTTATAGAGAAATAAAAAAAAAGAAAAAAGAAGATAAAATTGAATAAATTTGGAATACACCATTTATATTTCAATTGGAGGATTAAGGGTGACTTTGTCTTTTGTGTGAAAATGGGTTAGATTTGCTCATGTCGGGAGTGGAAGTAGCCTCACCCTTTCATGTTTATCCTTGAATATATTCACTTTGCCTCCTAGAAAAGTAGACATCTTAATTTAAGCAACCTTGCGTTTGATACAATCACATTTTGTTTGTGTTTAAGTCCATCTTAAGGTTCGACCAAAAAAAAAAAAGTCCATCTTAAGGGAAAAAAACATTTGCAATCGCTCTCGACTTACGTCGTACGAAATGAGATGCATCAAATGCACAGTAATGAATAATATCATAAACAATTGCAAAAAAAAAAAAAAACAAAATATCTCATTTAGGTTTCATAACTTTCAGAGACAGTGCAATAAATTTGAAGTGGCCTTTCCTATAAAACGTCCTACATGATAAATAATTGAGAAAATCAAAACTCAGTGGATGCGTTCTGAAAAGTTAGGAGGAACTTAATCCATCTCTTGTAAAATTTTGAAACTTTTAGTGTCATTTTCAATTTGCTATCCATTAAAAAGAATGACCACCTATGCTCGCCTGTGCCAAATGAGTGTGGAGATCAATTTCAAGGGACCTTGGCAAAGGGTCTTACTTAATAATGCCTAGCCAAATCCAATTGGTCCCCATCAAAAGAGCAAATAGACGCTTTGAACAAATATAAAGAGAGTAGGGACAGAGAAAGTTCGCTTAGGTCGATTTCTAGTGGCTCTGCCCCTACCTACTCCACCTCCCGAATCCGCACGGTAGGTTCCCGCACTCCACTATAAGCGAAGGCAGGCAACAGTATTCCACAGCTTGAGGTGTCGATGAAAATGAACCCACACAAATCTCTTCAGCGCGGCCCCAGCGAGGTTTAAATAATGTCGATGCGCAAAAACCTACACCAAGCAGGTGGAACATATGCTGCTTCCCTTCAAATCGATTCTAAACACGGATAAGTAACGAATGGTAAGGTCGGTGAACGACCCTTAGGCTATCAGGACTCGTGGTCGTTCCACTGAGGATCTTGTATGAATCTATTTTCAATTGAACACTAAAATGTGTGTATTACAGGAAGCATGTCTCACATTATATGTTGCATTAACCATCATTATAGGTGCATCCACGTCCAAAACTGACGACTCAACCGCTGCGAGGAAAGCTTGAAACATAGAGTTGTAGGAAGCATACTTAAAGCACGGCAAGTACAGCGGGGAATCGAGAGCAAATTGTATAATCCTACTTGGTGGCTTGGGCAATGATGGTACTTATTGAACCCCGTTCTTCCTTTGCGGATTCCACAAGTGAATCCTATCACGAGATGGTAAAGTGGTCTTTTGATCAGAGAAGCTGAAAATGAAAGTTCATAAGAAAGCACATAACAAATTGAACAAGAGCAAGAGGGCAACACAGTTTTTTTCTTTCTTTTTTTTTTTTTTTTTTTTGTGGGGAGAGAGAGAGAGAGAGAGACCTGAGCTGCTATCAACCGGGCAACTGTTTTCTTGCTCGACTCTTGAAGTTCACCAGCAATCAAAAGCTCATCCAAGATATAGTAAGCCTTAAATGTTGATAGCATCAAACATTTCAGATATCATTTATTATCACAGATAAACAAGAATAAAGCAATACAAAGAGAAGATAAATATGTATTCTCTTGTACTGAATGAGCATAACCTACCTTATGGAAGTTAAATATCAAGTCCAACTCGCAAACCTGTGAAGAGTTAAAAAATTTGTGGTGAGATCTGGAACTTAATACAAACATCTCAGTATCTTATGAATAGAAGAGTGTGTACTCACGCTGCCAAAGTACCGGTCCAAAATCTCAACAAAATGATTAGATTTGGTTCAAATGGAAAATGTTTCTCATTGTGTTTTGATAATTTTTTTTTTTTTTGCGATAGACACACTTCAATTTTTTTAATCCAAAACTTTCGCAACATAAACAAGTAGTTCCCCGTATAACTATTTCATAATTTTTTAAAATTTCAATAATATTATAAATTTTGCGAAAAAGTAGAAGAGATTTTTTTCTTGCTTTTACTTAATTAATGACAAATAGGCCCTCAAATCAAATCTACAAAGCAAGTGCAAGTGACAAGTGATTGGGTGATCCACTAATGCAAAACAGGGGATAAGTACACTAATGGTGCCATAAGTTGTGTACAGCACTCACTTTGGTGCCAAAAGTTTCCGTCGGATCACTTAAGTGCCAAAAAATTTGAAAAACACTCACTTTGGTGCCAACGCCGACGAAATTTGCTGGAAATCCGACGTGGCCTTTTTTATTAATTTTTGAAGCCGACGTGGCTCGTCGGAGAGTTGAGTCAAGCATCCAAACACCAAAACGACGCCGTTTGGCATCTTTCCCCCAACTTTGAAACCCTAATTTCCAAATTGAGAGAGCAAGAAGGCTTGTCTTCGTGTCTTCTTCTTCCTTGAAGACCCACACCAGCAACGGCACCAGCACAGCACCAGCAATAGCACCGGCAGCACACTAGCAGCGACACCGCAACGCACCAACAGCACCTTCGACCCATCTTCTTCCTCCTCTTCCTCCGCCCTCGCCTTCGATTTTTCCTGCAACAATCTCAATCTCTCATCGCTCACCTAGTCGAGCAACTACAATGGTGGCTGAGCGACGGTGGCTGAACAACGACGGTGGCCGAGCGACGGCGGGCAAACGACGGTGGCCGAGCGGCGGAAACCCTAATTTCAATCCCCATGTGAGCTAAACGGTGTCGTTTCCGTGAATCCATCCATGTAGGATGGCAAAACGACGTCGTTTTCTTAAGGAGGACCAAAAACGACGTCATTTAAAGGCCTATCGATTTTTTTTTTTAAAAGCCACGTATTAATTTTGGCCGGAATCTTTCGCTGGTGGCCGGAATCTTTCGCCAGTGGCATCAAAGTGATCGTTTTTCCTTCGATTTGGCACTTAAGTGATCCGACAGAAACTTTTGGCACCAAAGTGAGCGCCGTACACAACTTATGGCACCATTAGTGTACTTATCCCTGCAAAACAGATATCCACTTGGTTAATCTCGAGAATGTTTTGTCACGCTCTGTGCTATTTAGGAGGTTCGATTCTAAAAGTTTCATGTTTGCTTTTTCTTAAATTGTCATACTTAATCAAGTGTGATTAGACTTGTCAAATGATTGGGTCGAATTAGGTCGGCTTATAAATAGTCCAACCAAAAGACCCATTTACCCACTTATGGCTCATTTATCATAATGCATATTTTTTATCCAACCAATTCTCAACTCATATCCTACCATTTAACTAAACCTAAGAAAGCTTATTTATTATGATTTTTCTAAAAATTTATTATTGTCAAAACACTTTCGTGCAATACAAATTTAGTGGACAATTTTTATAATTTTTTTTTAAAAAAAAGTCTCCATTTGTTTCTTAAAAATATTTCCCAAGATGTATTTCTTCAAAAAAATTGCAATATTCTCTAGTTTTTGCTTGAAATTTGAAAATAAATTAGAAAACATTTTCCATTGTTTGGTATAAAAAATATGATTAAAATTTTCTCGGTGCACTCCTTTTAATTTTTATTTTTTCAAATAGAATTTTTAATTTCTTTGTTCTTTGATCGATCGCTAGTTATGACGTTGGCTGACGACTAGCCACAAGCGAGCTCGAGTCTTGCTAGCCTCGAGGGAGGCCTCGACCTTGCTAGATTGGCAAGCTTAAGTCTCACCGGATCAACAAGGCTCGAGCCTCGCCAGTCATCGACAACCTCAAGCTCGCTTAAGGTTAGTGAGCTTGTCCCTCGCTTGGTTGGTTGCCGACCTTCACCATGCCAGCCATAAGCTAAGGAAGATGGGAGAAGAAAAGTATAAAAAGGAAAGAAAGAAGAAAAAGACAAGACAAGAAAAGGGAGTGTAAAAAATAATTATAATTTCTTTTTCTATTAAAAAAATTATTTTTATAAGGTTAAAGAGGGAAAGATAGTATGTTAACCTTGGGTTGGAGATGGGTTCTAAGTTCAACCAATTTAGACCCATTTATATTAGGCTTTCAATTTTTAAACCCATTTAAGTAGGCTATTCAATATTTAAGTAATCCATTTAAGACCCATTTATATTTTAAATGTGCACATATGGGTTTAGGACCCATTTTGATATGTTTATGTGTGACATATCATTGTTCAAGTAACGTAAATTATCAATGTTAAGAAAAGATGATTTGCGTACATTCATTAATGTTAGTTGAGTCGAAAAGTTCAGTATTTTTTATGAAAAAAAAAGGAAACATAAAATGTTGATGTATGAGTTTTGATGGGAATTCACAATCAAAATTGATTTTATCTATGGGAATATATTATCAAAGAGTACTTATTTGGATTTTCTCAAATGCTTCCATATCATCTTATAAGAAGAGAAAAAAGAGGGTGCATGATTCTCTTATTTGCTTATGTGAAAGAACATAAGTGTTTTAATGTTTATCTATTTTTTAAGTCATCTAATCAGTTTTCCCACTAATGTTTTTATTTTGTTCGACTTCTCCTACTTTTTTGACTGTTTTAAAAATTCTCTTTGGATGTACATGAGATTTGATAATGAAAAAAGAGCATACAATTCTTCTTCTTTCCCTACATTGTCATTATTTAGTGGTCTGGTCATGACTTTTCCTTTTTATAACTTCCTTTTTATAATTATAGATGATTGACCACTAAGTCGATGCTTGTGTTGGAAGTTGGGGGAAAGACCGGCAAAACATTTTCTTAATGTACAAGAATAACTATTACATCGTGAGACCTTCATTATTTGGTAAGATTCCTATTGATTCTTCATATTCACATGATCATCTTTTTATGTTAATGTTTCTCAAAAGTCTAAGGAGTGCAATTATTTTCCTTATAATATCAACCATTTATCCAAATGTAGTTGCTTCCTTATCTAATTATTTGTTTACGTTCAGGTGGGGCTATTTTCATAATTTATTTGATTAATTCTAATAATTTTTGCATCAAATAAACGATATCGCCCCTAATGACTTTCATATTTGTGTAGTCTCCTCCAATTTAGTTACCTTGCCATTGTGAGTTCCCTTTAAACTCATTGTTATTTGAAAATAAAAAATTATATCTTCCTCACCATTGCTCTTACGGCAACCCTGCCCATTTTTCATCACTCATATTGTCCTGCCTTAAAGCCTCACTTTTATGGTGAACTTTTTATTTGTTATTTGATTAGCCTAGAAAATATCAAGTCTCTATTTAAGATATCAAAGACATGATAATTTTATCTTGCCATCGATGAGTTTTGCACGGAATATGGTGAGTATCTAAATATATATTGACAATAATGACGAGTTTTGATTTTATTTGACAAATCTTTTAACTAGAGCTTCATTTATATCATCCGGTTATCTCATCATAGCCACTTTAATATTTTATATAGAAATAGAAAAAACTGAAAAAAGATGAAATTGAATAAATTTGGAATATACCATTTATATTTCAATTGGAGGATTAAGGGTGACTTTATCTTTTGAGTGAAAATGAGTTAGATTTGCTCATATAGGAAGTGGAAGCAGTCTCACCCTTTCATGTTTATCCTTGAATATATATTTACTTTACCTCCTAGAAAAGTAGACATCTTAATTTAATTAGCCTTGCGTTTGATACAATCACATTTTGCTTGTGTTTAAGTCCATCTTAAGGGCAAAAAACATTTGCAATCACTCTCGACTTACGTCGTACGGAATGAGATGCAAAAAATGCACAGTAATGAATAATATCATAAACAATTGCCAAAAAAAAAAAAACAAAAATATCTCATTTAGGTTAGATAACTTTCAGAGACAGTGCACTAAATCCGAAGTGGCTTTTTTCCTATAAAACGTCCTACATGATAAATAATTGAGAAAATTAAAACTCAATGGATGCGTTCTGAAAAGTTAGGAAGAACTTAATCCATCTCTCGTAAAATTTTGAAACTTTTAGTGTCATTTTCCATTTACCATCCATTAAAAAGAATGACCACCTAAGCTCGCCAGTGCCAAATGAGTGGGTAGATCAATTTCAAGGGACCTTGGCAAAAGGTCTTAGGCCCCGTTTAGTTAAAAATGCCTAGCCAAGTCCAATTGGTCTCCATCAAAAGAGCAAATAGACGCTTTGCACAAATATAAAGAGAGTAGGGACAGAAAGTTCGCTTAGGTCGATTTCTAGTGGCTCTGCCCCTACCTACTCCACCTCCCGAATCCGCTCGGTAGGTTCCCGCACTCCACTATAAGCGAAGAAGGCAACAGAATTTCACAGCTTGAGGTGTCGATGAAAATGAACCTACACAAATCTCTTCAGCGCGGCCCCAGTGAGGTTTAAATGATGTCAATGCGGAAAAACCTACACCAAGCAGGTGGAACATATGTTGCTTCCCTTCAAATCGATTCTAAACATGGATAAGTAACGAATGGTAAGGTCGGCGAACGACCCTTAGGCTATTAGAACTCGTAGTCGTTCCACTGAGGATCTTGTATGTATCTATATTCAATTGAACACTAAAATGTGTGTATTACAGGAAGCATGTCTCACATTATATGTTGCATTAACCATCATTATAGGTGCATCCACGTCCAAAACTGACGACTCAACCGCTGCAAGGAAAGCTTGAAACATGGAGTTGTAGGAAGCATACTCAAAGCACAGCAAGTACAGCGGGGAATCGCGAGCAAATTGTATATCCTACTTGGTGGCTTGGGCAATAATGGTACTTATTGAACTCCGTTCTTCCTTTGCAGCTTCCACAAGTGAATCCTATCATGAGATGGTAAAGTGGTCTTTTGATCAGAGAAGCTGAAAATGAAAGCTCATAAGAAAGCACATAACAAATTGAACAAGAGCAAGTGGGCAACACAGTTTTTTTTTTTTTTTTTTTTTTTTTTTGGGGGGGGGGGGGGGGGGGGGGGGGTGTGGTGAGAGAGAGAGACCTGAGCTGCTATCAACCGGGCAACTGTTTTCTTGCTCGACTCTTGAAGTTCACCAGCAATCAAAAGCTCATCCAAGATATAGTAAGCCTTAAATGTTGATAGCATCAAACATTTCAGATATCATTTATTATCACAGATAGACAAGAATAAAGCGATACAAAGAGAAGATAAATATGTATTCTCTTGTACTGAATGAGCATAACCTACCTTATGGAAGTTAAATATCAAGTCCAACTCGCAAACCTGTGAAGAGTTAAAAAATTTGTGGTGAGATCTGGAACATAATACAAACATCTCAGTATCTTATGAATAGAAAAGTGTGTACTCACACTGCCAAAGTACCGGTCCAAAATCTCAACAAAATGATGAATTATCTCCAGGATCTCCAACTCATTGTCTTCCTGATCAATGCACATACAGAAATAGAGACTGGCATATCTGCACAACATCATTGAAACAAACTTGGTAAAAAAACAAAATAGGGTGCAGAGTGCTATAAACTGAAGCCATGTATTCTTCTGTGGATGGAAATCTAACTAATCTTCATAAATTACCTTTTGTAAGCAACCTTAAATCCTCTCCACTCCACAAAATTGCAAAGTTTAGGTCCTCTACTAAGAACTAATCCACTGAGCTCTCGGATGACCTTCTCAGATGACAGCATAACCCATACGAGCAGATCAGTAAAATGGGGCACGAAGAAACAATAAATCAACAGAGCAATGCAAAAAGGTACGTGACAATAACTTCAGCAACAACAAGCAGCCACTAAGCTCAGGTGCTCATATCTTATCAGTCTATCAAGAATCTTTGGTGAGGTTTAATGAAACGGTATCTCAGAATAAGGACAATACCTTAGTTCTTTCCTTCTGTGTGTATGGAGAATACCATTTTGTCAACCTGACCTTCCCTTGACGACTGATCAGAAGTATAAAGTGAATCTAAAACACGCACAGATGAGAAAGACGTTAAATATGCAGCTTGAGTCATATGCGGGCCAACATAGGAAATCGGCAAGCCAGCTTATATATGATGCGATCATATCCAGAATGAGAAGCATATAAAATTAACAACTAGGAAGTAGGAGAAACCCAACTTGGAAATCAGTGTGCAATTAATTGTGATATATCTATTTTCATCTAGGTAAGCTTTTCTATAACATTTGGTGCCATCAAAATCTAAAAGCACAGCTCTGAGATGCAAAATGTTCATTCATGCTCTCATCCACCATGCTCGAAGTGAAGCAGGTAGAACCGAGCTGACCAACAGAATTTCTCTATTGTATCATAAGCTCCATGGTGAACATTTCCACACACAAAATAACATATTTCTGGATAGTCGGAAACCAATTCCACTGAAGCTCGTCATTTGACAGAAACCACATCGTGACCCTCTTTAAATTCAAAGACAGATTTGATCAACATAAACCACACCTCCCCCACCTGAATCCCCTCATAAAATGGGAAAAAGCCATCATTATCTTCTTCAATTACAATCAAGAACAAAGAAGAAAAACCCAATAAAGAACCAATCAAATTCACGGTGAAGACGGTATTCAACTTCACATAGAAGGAGAAAAGTCAAAGGAAAGCGATGAGCTCAACCGGCAATCAAAAGTCACGAGAAGACCCAATTTCACCCAGAACAAATCCAAGAGCAGAGCCCAACACAACAACATCGACAAATCTAACAGCCTAAACCAAGCCAGCCACCCAGAAGCCGCAAGAGGTCATCAGAATTCCAAGAACGAGAGGCGCGACATCAAGAAACGGCTGCGCCGTTCGGCGGAAAAAAGCTTGTTCCCGACTAATCCGGAAGAGCAAAAACGCAAAAGGGTGTACCATGATGGAGCTCCGCAGATCAAATTCGAGTTCTTCGAGTTCCGCAATCGACAGCGCAGGCGACTCGGTGGTGGTGATCTTGTGCACGCTCTTTCGGCCTTTGTCGTCGTCGTCGACGTGTTGTTCGGAGAGCCTTTGAGGAGGAGAACCGCCTCAGGCCGTGATGGGCCAGGAGAGCTCCCGGGCCGTATGCATCGCGGGCCGAGGAGCTCGGCCCTCCCAGAAAGCCCAACTCATGATGTAAGCCAGCCCATTGAAGGTGGAGCCTTCTTCTGTGTTGGGTTTCAATGATATTCTTTAGGTTATTATAATGAAAAGTCTCAAATTAATACACTTATAACAAATTTATCTCAAATTAATTTTTTGACCACCAAAATCTCCAAATTTGTGCATTTGTGACAAATTTGTTGTCCATTAGTTTTGTTAAATTGGATAAATATCATGAAAAATCACAAATTATTACCCTCCTCAAATTCATTCAACTCGGCAATTTAATGGTAAAATTTAATGAAACCACCTAACGGAAGGTAAATTTGTTATAAATGGATCAGTTTTAGATTTTTGATGATTAAAAAATTAGTTTGGGATAAATTTGTTATAAATATACTAGTTTGAAATTTTTTGTGATATTAACCCTTAAAGTTTTTGCCTAATTCATCCTATGCAACTAGGTTACCCCTTTTGAGTGGCTCTATAATCTATTGAAGCATAAGAACTTGCCAGATCTAACAACAATTGCCTTGGTTCTGTGGAGTACATGGAAGGCCAAGAACGCGTTTGTATTTGGACAACTATCACCACACCCCAACAATGTGGTGGAAACAACTCTCATCACACTACAAAGCTTTCAAAATGGAACTTATCAGGAAGCAAATCTAAACCTACAAAAGAGACGCATCTACCGACTGGAAACCACCTAGGGCTTGCAACTTTAAGGTAAATATTGACTTTTGTCCCCGGTGAAACGGTTGCGTTGATCGGATGGGTCTGCTGCGATTCCGCCGACCGATTGTCGAATGGCGACACGAAATCGGTGGCAGCGTCGTCTTTCCTCTTGGTCGAAGCTTGTGCCTTGGATGAAGCCCTCAATTGTGTTCTCTCCCCTCAGAACGCTAGAGTCGTAAACACAAGACGTACCCTCCCTCTCCCTAAGCAATGTGGTCCCCGCTGAAACGGAATGCTTGGTCTTGGCTGAAGCAACATCAAGTCCTCATTAACTCACGTGGGAGGCTCAAGAATCAATCCATAAGTAAGGACGTTTTGTTTAATTTTCCCAATGTTCAGGTTTCTTATCGTCCTAAAGAAGCCAATGTGGTCACGGATTGGGTGGCTAAAAGCCATAGGAAAAATGGCTTACCTCAGCATTGGGTATCCTCCCCTCCCTTGCCTCTTCGGGGCTAATTGTGTTTAAATCCATTTCTCAGGTTCTTCAATCTTGAATTAGTTTAATGAAAAATTTTATCCCCCCCCCCCCCCCCCAAAAAAAAAAAAGAAAAAAAAACTGGGTTATCCCTTTTGACCTTCATCCTTCACATAAGTCATCTTCTCCTTTCTTATTATCCCTCCAATTTGCAGGAATTTTCTTCTTTGACTAATCCGATACCATTTTAAACATTTAGAGTCGATATGATCTCTCTACACCGGTGCCGCCCTCCGGCGATCAGATGCTCAAGGCATATGCTCTGTTCTCTACGGAATTTTCTTCGTTTCCACCTTCATTTTGTCTTGATTCAAGATTAGCGTTTGCGTCCGCTGATCATCTCGATGGCCAATACTTCTCGTGACATGGATCGACGAACAGGATGGGATTCGTGGATCCTGATCCATCAGATCTTCATTTGAAAACTGGAAGGATGTTGGCATGCTTGAGATGCTCGACTTGGCCATTACAAAACATGAAGCAAAGAAACCATTCTCGTGGCGGCTGATGATCCTATGATACGAAAACCTTCGCATGTTCATGTCCAAAATGGGATTCGTGGTGCAATCTTCTTGAGATGTTTGTCAAACAGTTTCACCCCACCTCGACCCTTTCAGGAATGCGTGCGGAATTTGCAATGCCCGTTGCAATATCCGTCGTCCTCTATATAATATCATTTTGATGATGATTGAGAAAGGTGACATTAATGTAAGGAACTGCTAGGTTTTGTCGCTTTGTGTTGACTTTGATTTAAGATCGATATCTAATCTTGCAGTAATAGTCATTTTTATGTACTTTATAAACAATTTTTATTTTTATATGAATACACTATGCTGATCAAAAGCAATTCTTTAATTCCTTTTGTCCACTCAACTTATCTACTAACGACTCCTAACATTATTGCACCTTGAAAGACCATCACCACAAAAAAAGAGGTAATAATATGGGGAGTACTTCAAACTTCCATCATTTTTTACTTTTATTAAATCAAATATCTCGACTTTTCAAACATTAGTTGATAGGAGGCCTTTGTTAAATTTACGTATAAAAAATGCCAACTTGAATACTAATGTCAATAAATAGTCATTAATTATTCATTTAAGATATTTGATTTTTTAAGATGATACTATGACAGTAGAGACGATTTGACACGACATTTTCTATTTTCTCATGATACATCATCTAAATAGACACCATTTTTGCCAAGTAAGCGAGTTACGTAAAATGAAAGAAATGGGTAAATTTTTCAAAGATAGATCTGAATATTTAATGGTTGACTTTAAATTATGAAAATAAAATAAAATCAAGTAGCACCAAAATTATGCTGTGAAGAAACAACTGGACGTAATGCACGCTATAGATCAGTCTGAAAAAAATGAAGCAACTCCTATCAATTTGGGTTACTTGTAATTGCTGGATCATTGAAATCTAACCAATCTTGACAAGGAAGAATAGGCTTCAACATTTTATCAAATACATCACTAAGACTTGTCGAATTTACAGTCAGTTCCTCGCTAAAACTGAGGACAAGAAAATTACTGAACAAAAGACAATTTTTATGTGGTTGCCTCAAAGGCTCAAGGATGACTCATCAGACATTGTGTCACCATTTTTGTTTTGCTGCTGAAGATCTCACATCAAACACAAGCTTCCTGCAGAGAGGGCAGGTAAACTGCGACCTCTCCAGCCACCTCTCAATGCAGTCCATATGGAAAACATGGCCGCATCTATGGAGCTTGCTCACCAAGTGCTCTCCCTCGTAATCCACCAAGCAGATGGAGCAAGTCTTTTCATGGTCACCATCTTCTTTCTCCTCTTCTCCACCAGATTTCTGCAAATCTTGAAACCTACCCACTGGGAGCTGGAAACTGCAGGAGCTCTCCTGCGGTTGATACTTGCAAAAGAAGAAGGCGAGGACTCTTGAGACGGCTATCCTCAGCTGCATAAGGGGAAGCCACATGCAGGTGTAGAAGATCAACATAGCTGTGGAGACACCAGATTGTGCATACACCAGGCAATACATTTTCTTTGGGTCTCTCTCTCTCTCTCTCTCTCTGAGGATTTCAATAGGGTTTCTGGTTTCTTTTTTTATCTTTCGTTTTCTGGATATGTGTGATTGATGAAGTAATCACCAAAGCAAAGGTTGATGTGAGCAAGGTAGGGAGGAATATAGTCCTATATATAGCCAGATGGACAGCAGGTCTAGAATGCCTTCCTTGTAGTTTAATGTATTTTAGGCTCCCGGGATAGATCTTACGATATTCTTTGGTAGATAGGCTCTGACTTTGCAGAGATTATTTTATGCTCTAACATAATTTAATTGAAGGTTTGAAAATATTGGGGTGTGCTCCATCACATAAAGTAAATTAATCGGGGGTGTTTAGTATTTTAAGGTGTTCATCGAACATCGAACGCGGCGGAGATGCAGGGACGGCGCCGACCCCACATTCTTCTATTCCTATGTTTAAAAAATTGAATCCTGACAAACAACATATGATCTAATTCGCTTGTAAAGCACCCTGGCCCAATAAGAAAAAAGAAGAAGAAGAAAATGAAAGCATCATTGACAAAACAATGTTTAGGGTTTGCTTGATGCTTCAATATACATTTTAAAAAAAAAAATTCCGCTTACTTCATTCCTAATATTTGCTTTATAAAGTACACACGGTAAGTAATTATTACCAAACGAAATTGGGTCTTCAGTCTTTTTGGAAGGACCTTGAAGTTCTCACAGCATTTAAATGCTCTAGCTCTTTTATTAGTTGAGAAAAAATTCCTTCTATCGGCAATCATTACCGATATCAACAGCGGAAAAGCTTATCGCCTAAGGAATCCACCTCAAGACACGTGGCATACGATCGGAGGATACTCGTCACCTAAGGAATTGGCGTTATGATACATGGCTTATGATTCACCACTTAAAGGAATCCACTAAGAGTTAACTTGAATATCCATTCCAAGAGCTCAATTGTAAAAACTTATCAAAACACTTGCTTACCTTCAAGAAAAACTTATAGGTTTTTATACAAGCCCCTAAAGTTTTAAATTGTTGTTCGCTCTTAAAATGTTTAATATATCTCTACGTTTGATCGTTCGGATTTCTAATCGAAATAGGACTGGATAAAATAGAATATGAAATCCTGAAATTTTTTTATATCTTGTCATTATTTGGTAAATCGCAGTATTAGAGTCGAATATATTTACATCATATCATGTACATTTTTTTGATATAAATGGTATATCATTATAAATGAACTTAAATGTTCATAAACAGAGATAGTGAAAATATTTCATAACACTATTAATTAATTTATTTTTATTTTATTTTTCCTCTTTTTTATATTATTTTCTTTATTATTTCTTTTTTCCCCTTTCGTCATTCTTTAATAAAATTTTATCAAATAGTAAACTGTACTAACATACCTAAAATACACAAATACCTAAGATATATGATAAATATAAATATTTAATTTATAGATTGAATGTTTATTATAAGATATAATTAAAGTTGAATATATAAATTAAAATAAGATTAATTAAAAATAAATTTCTATTTTTTTATTTTTAATTTCTTAAATTAGAATTCAAATATTATTTATATTGAAATATAATTTCAATTTTGTTAATTTAATAAGTTTGTTATTCGAGAAAAATAACTTTCCTATTATGGACATTGGAAATTTTATCCATAATTATCTCACCTCCCCCATGGGATAATTTTATTCTGTCTATATCATCTTTATATCTGACTTTATTATGTCCTAAATGAGTACCAAACGTAGGATATGATAAATTATATCCTATCCCGAATTTAATTCCAACTGCCAAATGCAACCTAAAGGTTATAAGCATTGATGTCTCTTTTCCTTATCATAACTACTCTATCCATTGATCGAGAAAATAAAATTTGCAATAACAGCAAAGAAGAAATAACTTGAAAAACTCCTTTTTCTTTCACTATCAAGATGCGTGTCAAGTAAAGAGTTCTTCTCGCTAGAGATTCAAGATCGTTCCGCTGTCTTCAATATTAATTTCTGAAACAAAGTCAACCCCTTGAGAAAAATAAAGGTCGAGATCGAGACTTTATACTTGGAACTTGGAAGGGGCAAGCTCCATCAACGACCTGAACCTTGACTTCCACTCCATTTTTATTCTTTTCCGGAGATAATTTCTTCAAATGATTCTTAGTTCCATCAGTTCATCCGCCGCATGATCTATCAAATCTTCCACTTTGAGGATTTGAAAAATCAAGAAAGTCAACTCAATCTTAATCTATTCGTCAATCAACCGTTAGAGGATTAAAAAAAAAAACACAGGAAAAGAAAGGATGAAAGTCAAGTTCAAACGCCAACTCCTCTTCTGCGCATGACTGAGGCACGACCATTAGAAGCAACATGACATGCTTACCATATGAAAAATATTAAATGGTGTCCTTATGATAATGATTGTCAACGCTCATCAAACGATTTGATGTAGTTTAGGAGGTTTGTCTGCGCTCACGCAAGGGAGAGTGGCAACCAATGAAAATAAGGTGCAAACACCAGCAAGTACTTCGAAGAAAACTGCACCACAACCTCTAAACCTTATGTGCAGAATGCGAGTTAAGTCCTAGACATTTTAATTGGTTCAATCAAGTATTGAACATTTAACAATAAGTGCCATTGAGTCCTAACCACTAAATTGGTTCAGTTAAGTGCTCAACTTTTATTGAAAATGCTATTAAGCCCCAAAAGTATGTTGAAGAGTCCAAATGAAGTCACATAATCACTTTTGGAGTGTCATGTGGGTAATTTTTGTACTGTTTATAGAAAAGACTTGTTTGCACTTTTCGAAGAAAATCTATTGATAGGTTCAAGACAGTATTCTGTACATAAAGTTTAGAACTTCCGGAGTAGTCTTCCGTCAAGAATACGATAGAAACAATATGAACAAAGATAAAGAGAGTGGTGAAAAAAAAAAAAAGGTTGCTTGGTGGTAGTGGTTCGGCCTCTTGCCTATTCCGCTCCCTAAGCCTGTCTAGCAATTTTCATTCTTGTCACTACGGCCAAAAATTATTGCGGCGAAAAATAAAAAATCCCAAAATTACCATCTACTTATTGATTGTTCCTGTAACTCATCTATCCAAAAGGCTTTTACACTTCCCCACAAGTGTATCAATTAAAATATTATAACAAGGACTTTTACTGTTACCATAATAATAACAACAATAATACAATTAACTAGAAGAATAGGGTAAGTCTAGCTGCCACAAGCAAGACTACCCTATAATTTAATACAATATTTCTTTCCTTCATAATCTTTCTTGATTATGGGAAAACAAAATCTTGATTTCCCTTTTACCAATGGCCTATCCTTTAGGGCCAATTTAGGCCAAGATCTATAGCCCCACCCAACCTCACCTCAATGTAACAGTCTCTCTCTCGCCAGGCAACAAAAGCCGACCAAATCGCAGAAATCTTCTTGGGTGTTGGAAACCTGGTTCTTGGAGGGCGGGTCGTGGCCTCGGAGATAATTATATTACTGAAGGTCGGAGATGTTTATGATTAGTTTAGTAAAGGATGGTTGCTTTTTCTAGGAAACAAAATGCACACGCCACGGTGACGGTGATGCGTCCTCCGAAACTTGCTCTCTCGCTTTTTTCTCTCCTTTCTTCTGCGATTTAAACTATGGAAGGACCACGTGGAATCCACGACCGACGCAGCTAAAATGGAGAGCTCCGGTCTCATGAATTTGCTCTTGGCATGACCCCGGATGCGTTGGAGAGATGTGTCTTCGTTTATACTTCTGTTGTTGAACCACGTGATGCCACCGCTGGTTTGACTTGGATCGCGTTCCATGTCGTCTTAGGAAGAACATGGAATTTCTATCTTCGTTGCCAGCCTATCCTCGGTTCGATACGAGGAGAGCAGAACATCCGATGAAGGAATGGACATGGCCATGCCATGGACATGAAGACACTTGTTTAGAAAGTTCACTCTTTGGCCGAGCGAGAAAAGAAAGAATACAACATGAGCAAGAACAAACTCATGTTCGGCAAATGATACAGCAATCGGGCATAAACCAAATTTCACAACTCAAACGACACTTTACCATCGGCCTGCCTTTTTAGTACCAAGATTACAAAGTTGATTCTGTGTAATGTGAGAAGGCACAATTGAAAGAAACCCATTTCCATAATAGGATTGAACAATTCAAAAACCTGCTATTCATGCACGGATCTGGCATAACATAGTCAAACGCCACTCTCGCGCCGGAAAATTACAAAGCTATCGTTTTGATTGTTCCTGAATTGGCGAGTGATGATTAAACTCCAGTTGATAAATAGGAAATGAGAGGCTTGTAAGGCCCTATTTTAAAATTCAGAAGATGAACACGATTAAAAGAAACCCATTTCGACTGGATAATTGAAGAATCCAGAAACCTTGTTAATACTGTTATCAACGACAATTAACCTCATAACCCATGAATTAAATCACATGCCACTCTCGTACAGAGAGATTACAAGTTCTTGCAGAGAACTGTTTCCGAACTGGCAAGGTCATGGTTAAACTCCCATTGAGAAGGAGAGAGAAACGGGTCGTCTTCTTAGCTTGTGACCCATATCTTGAACTCTATAAAATGAATATTTGTATTTGTCTTGTATTTCTCTTTTTTATAATATATGGTAAACTTGGGATAAAATAATTACTCACATTCGAAATAGAATAGAAATTCAAAATCAGGAATAACTTTTCCTCAAATTTCCGTATTTCGTATGGCTGAACAAATATAATTTTAAATATTAATAATTATACACGAACGCATTTGCCTAGATCCTGTGAAATAACAAAGTAAAATATTATAACTTCACTAAATAACTAATATCATATATATTGAACTCAATAATTTAATCATATTTGAATCTTAATTCATCATTATTAGGGGGTTAAAAGATGGAAATAATAGAGATACATGACAGTTATGCTAATTATAGTTTAGGGGCTCGGATTTGATAAACTTTCCATGAGATCTATATAGAGTGGCCAGTGGGGAGTATACTTGTAAAGGGACCGACTTATCTTGAGAGAGAGAGAGAGAGAGAGAGAGAGAGAGAGAGAGAGAGAGTAAAGTATTTGAAATTCAAACTTTCGGCACTCTTATTCAGAGAAACTTGTCTTATATAGAGGAGGTTGGGGCCATTACAGGCCTTTTACAAGCTAGTATGGCTTTCATTACCGGCCAACGAAATGTAAAAGGGAAAATGATGCAAACAATTCATGATTTTAGCTCAATATGCAATTTGGTCACTAAATTTTAAATTTATTTAATGTAGTTCATGAACTTTAGCACAATGTGCAATGTGGTTCATAAACCTTTATTTGTTCAATGTAGTCTTTAAACTTTTGATATATATTTAATACAATTCCTGAACTATATGAAGATGTACAATATAGTCCATGGTCTTTAATTAATGGAAGGACTACACCGAATATTCTCTTATAATTTAGGGACTATATTGAACATATACTAAAAGTTTAAGAATCATATCAAATAAATAAAAAGTTCAGGGACTACATTGCAAGTGGGCTTAAGTTTAATGATCACATTGAACAAATTTAATGTTCAAGGACTAAATTGTAGATTAGCCAAAGTTCAGGGATTGTTTGTGTCAATATCCTAACATACAAAGGGCCTGTTTGGTTCGGCTTTTAGGGAATGCATTTGCAAAAATGCAAATACCTTTAGATGAAGGGGTTTTCCAAAATGCAAATATCGTTTGGTAAAATTTGCATTGAAAAACAACTTTGGCCAAAATACTGTTTGGTAAAATTTGAATTTGTAATTGACTTTTATTAAATTAAAAAAGCAAAAATATATTTGTATTTTTTTTTTTTTGAAGTTTGGCCATCGGATTGCCGCATGGCCAGATCTGGCCCTTGGACGGTCGCCGAGGTCGGGCGACCCTAGTTGACAGCCACCCGAGGTCGGGCGACCCCAAGCGACGATTTCCTGGGTCGCGACCCCAGGCGATCGCATGACCTCAGGCGGCCGCTTGGGTTGCGTGATTCAGGCCATCAGTCGCTTGGGTCACGCGACCCAGGCGTCGCCTGAGGTCCGATGACGGTTGTTGGGGTCGGATGACCCTTCGGGGCGGTCGCCGGCGCATTGTCGGCGCGCACAACCCTTGGCCAGTGGTCATCGGCCTCCAATCAGCTTCTCCACTAGCTGCATGAACAATGACATGAACAGTACAACTTGCATTCCGAAAATACAAGTTCCCAATGGACCTCTACCCCTCCATTCCCCCAAAGGCCTTTGAAGCCAGATACAATTGCAACTCCCCAAAATCCTCAAAAAATTGAACCAAACACCATAGCATTTGGCCAAACCCCTTTAGAGCCCAAATGAGCATTCCAAATGCTGAACCAAACAGGGGGAAAGCCTATTAGGGTTACATGTGGCTTTATCGAGCACTGGTTGCTGGGTTTTTGTCACACCTCGAACCTTGAGCACGCGAAATCGGTCGATTAGCTTACGACGTCCCAGGACATGGTGCCAACCAATTCTTTTTATCTTTCAATTAAACGCAAACGGAAACATTTAACAAAAATAACACCCAGTCAAACAACAAACACCGGGGATAGTAAAATCACATCAAACAATTTCCAAAAGCATAACTTTTTATCGCAAAGGTTCACTTACATACCTTTGAGTATAAGATCAATAGAAAATCGGTTTATTGTTGTCCGATGCAAGTATCGTAATTGTGTGGAACCACCGTGTACCAACTACATACTTTTATCGAATTGACTTATATCCGTTCATTAATTGACTTATAATAGTGCAATATTGACCCTTATTGATCCTTATGGTCGAGTAGTCAATTCCTGATCGAATTCTCTGGTCTTTTGTGTTTTTAACCATTTCATATATTTCGAACGTTGCCAAATTTTATGATATCACAACTCTTTCCTTTTTACAAAATATTCGTTCTCAAAATTTGAACTATTACAACTCTTCAACAAAAAGGTAGGGATGTTGCACCTTATTATCTCTTCGTTTTCTCACATGGCTCCCTCCACTTTGTGGTGTTGTTGGACCACCTTGACTAAGGGGATCATCTTGTTGCGCAACATTTGCTCCCTTCAATCCACTATCCAAACTAGTCTCTTCACGTACCACACTCTGTCATCCACGTTTATTTCCTCAAAATTTAGCACGTGGGCTGGATCAAATTCATACTTCCTCAGCATTGATACGTACACTTGAGTAAGTCTTGGTGGCAACGCTAGACAATAGGTTAGAGTCTCAATCCGCTCCAAAATCTCGAAGGGGCCAACGTTTCTCGGGCTCAACTTTTCCTTCTTGCCAAAATGCAAAGTGCCTTGCGTCGGTAACATTTTGAGAAAAACATTTCCATCCACTTGAAACTCCAAAGACCTACGGCATTTATTTATATAGCTCTCATGATGGCTCTGGGTGGGGGGACAAGCGGTGAAAATGTCGGTGGCAAATGGTGTTGATGGTGAAAAATGAAAGAAAAAAGGAGAAGAATGAGAAGAAGAAGAAGATGAATGAGCTTGAGGGAAAATGGAAGCAAGGGAGGAGGGGGAAGGATCGGCTAAAGCCGGGGGGGGGGGAGAGGGAGAGGAGAAAGAAGGGGGAGAGAGAGATATTTTCTTTAGATTTTCCCCAAAATCATTAAAAAAATCCAACAAATTCCCCAAAACCCTCCTTAATTTTCTCTCCACCCTTCCTTTATTCCTTTTGTCTTGCGGTCCATAAATGTAAGGGCATTTTGGACATTTTCCACACTTTCGACCTAATTTTTGATTTTGCCCTTGGGCCCATTTGTTTGGATTGGGTTTGGTGGGCTTGGCTTGGTCCACTTGGGGCTCCTTGGCTAATCCACATGGGCGTGAGGCCCAACGGCCCTCGCTTGGGCTTCTCTTTCCAATGTCCAATTCTCGATTGATTAATCCTTTTCCAAGAATTTTAAACTTGCCAGTAATTTGAAAGACAATGAGGCGACATCCAAAGAATTAGTTTTGAAACCCATGAAAATTCAATATCCGAAATCGAATTAAATTTTATGATTAAAATCGATCAAATGCGACTTTAGTACGACCTAAATTATTGGGTGGCTTTTTGAGATTTTTGTGCTGTTGACCCATGATCGATAAATTTCAATCCATGTAGCTTGAGTACAAGACCAGTAGAAAATTGGTTTATCGTTGTTCGATTTGAGTATCGTAATTGTGCGAAACCACCCATGAACCAACTATGTAATTCAATCCAATCGACTTATATTCATTCGCTAATTGACTTATAATAGACCCGTGTCAATCCTTATGGTTCATGATCAATCTCTAATCAAATTCTCTGGTCTTTCGCATTTTTAACTTTTTACGACATTTTTCAATAGATTAGTAACTCATGAATGATCAGTTTAAAATAAAATTATTGGTGCATTGATGCAATAACTATTTCATATATTTCGGATGGGGCCAAATTTCGGAATATCATGGTTTCCTACCTTGATTGCTGCTGCTGGTGCCCAGGTTCTCGAAGGCTTACCATGTCCCATGGATTATTCTGAGATTCATCCATTGGCTCTAGTAGGCTTCGTTTGGGTTCAGCAAGTGCTTGTCGGATGGCAACCCTGATCGACCGATATAATTGAAAATATCCCATGGCATCTTTTCCTGGTATGGACTAGGCCATACGTTTTAGGCTCCGATGCAAAACGCCCCTTGAAATTTTTCTCTCTGTGTGGTAATTTGCTAGTAGTACTAGATAGAAACACGAAGATCACTCAGTTCAGATGTCCCTTGGAAGAAACAGTTCCTTTTGTTTGCTCTTGGACACCTTTCAAGTGTATCCGATTGCCTCTACGCTTAGAAAATAGGCAAACGAGTTCCACAAGTGGCGATTGGAACAGACGTTGGAATAGGGGACTGATTGCAATAACTTAGGATTGGCTAAGAGAGACTTAAGATCGATGCACATAAGGTTGAAACATACGGAGTGGATCGATGATGATGATCACGTAAGACCCACAGCGATTGTCCTTCAATAGGTGGATACTGGTTAACGGTAGATACCGCGTTAGGAATGACTGGTGATTGCAAATCGCTGCACATCAATACAAGACCAACCAATGGCAATTAGAGGCCTAGTGCAATGGCCTAAGGGTGAGCTGCGACGACGATCCATGGCCAGACTCTATCGGGCTGTGCAGCAAGTACGCATCGAGGCGATCCAATGCTCTTGAACACACTCTTAAGAAGCACGGCATTTTGAACTAGGGTCACAACCTTTGCATGGTCTGGGTCGAGTGGTCTCTGCTAGGTAGGCGCCGCATGCCACAACCTAAAGTTGAGCTGCCGTGGGAGTGGCTGAGTTGCGGCGTCCGTGGCTGACTCACAAAAGAGTGAGTTGAGCACAGCAATAGGATGAATGCAGCAACCACAACTGTATCTTCTTGCATTTTTTCCTTCTATTAAAATGATTTTTACCAATTTTTATTCTATCAGTATAATCAAGTAGCAGAAATCTCTACGCAAATGGCATACTTGAAGGGCCAACCATAGAATGATCCCCAGTACTAATATCTGTTTCCCAACTCTAGCCGATCTGCTGCCGCGGTTTATAAGTACTGCATCTTTTCCTCGTCTGTTATGCCTTCTCAAACTTGTCTTGGTGACATTACATTTTGATACAGTTTCATCCCCTCTGCATCATCTGCTCCAAGATTCACCGTTCGACTGATAATGCGAAATAAATTGCGGTGCGACACTTTCTACTGTTAAAGCTGCAACTCTATACCATTGGAGGTCTGGTTTTAGGAGAACATTCAACTCCAATGAAGGTGCAATCGTAGACTGGATCTAGCTAAAGCAAAAACCTCGTCAATGCCAGCTTCTAGGGAAACGTTAATTTCTGGTTCAATGCAGCGGCTGTGCGCTATTTCATGACTCGCAAGTAGAAGTAACAATCTTCTGCTTCTCTGTAATAACTGATTAATGAGCGTGCTCATTCGGGACAATGAGAGGCACCGTGATCCAGTCGTCAGATTGCCTGCATAGTCACCTACAACTTTAAAAAAAAAAAAAAGTCTATACACGCTCCAAGCTGGTGAGAAGGTGCTTCCTTGCAAAATTTGACACTCGGGAGATTGATCGTTGGCCTGAGATTGTGCCTGGAAAATATTTCAAAGGATCTGCATAGCAGATGAATGACTGGCCATAGTTTCAGAACAAGTTTAGTAGCTCCAGAGCATTTCAATACAAGAAGCCGGGGTGCACCCCTGAGTCGAAAGTTAAACTGGACCGTGTAGCTCATCCATCATCATTGAATTTTAGGAGAAATGGAAACAAAATACCTTCAAAGACTTTAGGAGCATAGAAACATCACCTGACACGTAATGTTTGAGCTGCATAATGAACTTTAAGAAACAAACAAGCTTTTTGCAGGAATCAAGACTGCCAATCTTAAACCTGAAACCATACGCATCAATTCAGAGCATCCCTATTGATCATTCATCAAGTATTAAGCTCCCAGTCCATCCACACTAGACCATGATTCATTCATAACAAGAATTATAGATGCTAGGCACCCCAGATTTATAGACTTGGCAATCATATTCAGTCGGCTAGCCAGTGTTTCCGTGAACTTTCAAAGTGTGCTGATGCATTCAAATGAGAGTTCAATTCATCTCAGCTATGGAGAAAACAACACATCTCTTGATTCAATCTCCGTAAGAATTTTGCACTTCAGCTAAGCACACCAAGCAAACCACCAGCAAACAACATCATTAAGGCCATGCAACACATCTACAGATTAGATACCAAAATTCTGCACTGAACTTGCCAAAAGGATCATTTCACTCAACATGTGAGTTGTTTGACTAGAACCATATACAGGATGACTTCACCTGAAGCATCAGAAATACAGATAACAGCTAAAGCTATTCTACAAAAATTTTCTAAGAATGAATGAAGGATGCAACTACTACCTCAGGTAAATCCTCAAATCAAATTGAACTTATGTAAGAACTTCTTTTGATCACAATCCAGCATCTCACTCAAGCTACAGCTGATGTTCCTTTGGCTCAATATTTTGTAACGTAGCTCTAGTCTCTTTTTCAGACTATGACGAAAGAATTCAGGATAATCAGCAGCTTCATTGAGTTGTCTCCCCATTATATCGACCAAAAACCTAATCCGAGGTTTTAAAGAGTTGTTAATGCTTTTAATCAGAACAGGAGGATAACCAGTCACCAAAGTTGCTATCTGCCCATGGTTGAATCCACAGCTTTTCAGAAAAGTGACATTGTGCCTTAGAATCTTGTTCACGTCTCGACACAAGACTTCAGGGAAGGTTATCAACACCTTTTGAAGATCCACCTCTTCGAGACCTAAGGATTTTAAAAAGTCATAGGTGGGGCGCAGTCTCTTCTCAACACTATAGCCCATGATAAACGGGTTCTTCACCAGAACTTTGCCTATCATTCCTTCTCTTGTAAGGCCAATACTAGCAAAAAAGTTCACAGTTTCTGTTAGCTTTGACTCAATGCTGTAGCTAATAAGCCTCGGGTTAAGCAAAACGATTTTCCCAACTTGCTTTTCAGGGACCCCCATTGCCTGAAAAAAAGCCAGTAGCGGACATAGCTTCCCCTCCACGCTATGGGAAAGTATTTGAGGGAACTTCACAATGGCAGAGGCAACTTCATTAGGTCTTGTTCCTAGTGTAGAGAGGCATTCTACCGTCGGAATAAGCTTCTCATTAAGGCCAAGTGCAAGGATTTTCGGGCATTTAGAAACAACATGAGGAAGCTTTCTCTCCTCAATGCCAATGCTCTTCAAGTACTCCCAATTTTCAGAAGCCCTTTCCTTTTGCACCGATCCGAGGCGCTTGCACCTTTTGAACATTTCGCTTATACTCTTATCGTTGAAACCCCGGTCACGGAAGAACCACATGATGCTGCCACCAGTTTGACTTGAATTGCCTTCCATGATGTCTGTGGGAACACGAAATTTCTCTAGTTATCATCCTATTCACGGTTGGGTAGGAAGAGAGCAGAACATTCAATGTCGTGGCAATTGGTAAACGGCATGGACATGAAGACTGTTCACTCTTTAGCTAAGCAAAATAAATGAAAGAGCACGATGTGAACAAGAACAATGTCATCTAACACACAAGTTCGGCAAAAGATACAGCAATCAGCACTCGAAGACCACTTAGCTATCAGCCCTCCACTCACTTAGCACCAACCTTAACATTGCCAGAAACCACAGACAAAAGAAAACCCATTTCCGCTAGAGGATTGAGGAACCCAACAACCCCTATTGTTCAAGAAAATCGAGACTCACAACCATGAATTGAATCACAGGCCACTCTCAAGCCGGAAGAGCTTACGGGTCGGTTCTTTGAAGGCGGCTATCGTTCTGGTTGTATCCGAATTGGCAGGCGATATGTTTAAACTCCGGTTGAGAAAAAGGGAAGGGGGAGAAAAGGGTCGTCGTCTTCTTCGACCCTCGTGCGGCCATATCCTGGACTTTCAGAAGACGAGCATTTGCGTTTGTCTGAAACCTTATCTGGGGTGCCCTGTAAATTTTCTCTGCTTCGAGGAGGGACGGAGATTGTATCCTCTGCGGTGCGTACTGGGCCCTGGCTCGATCCGACGGCTACTTTGCTGTTTAGTGATAATGTGTGCTCTTTTTTATTTATTTTTTCTGTTCCTTTTTTCTTTTCCTTGTCGAAGCTCTCGTTTTTTGCTATTCTACCAAAAAAAAAAAAAAAAACTCTAGAAAATTTGCTAGAATAGCAAAAACGAGAGCTTCGACAAGGAAAAGGAAAAGGAACAGAAAAAAATAAAATATGACGAAAAATTTTCTAGAGTTAACTAGCTTATATAAAAGGAAAAATTTATATGACGAAAAATTTCAAATTAAAACACTCGTAATTAATTTATATTAAACTAATTTTTTGACTGTAAAAATCCTAAATTAAAAAAATTTACTATCTATTAATTTATATTAAATTTTATAGTTAAATTGTCGAGTTGAATATAAGACGTGTCAGTTGAAGGATTTTTCAATTTGTGGTATTACACTTCGTTTGTCACATATGTCTTGATTTATTATTTTTTGTGGTATTTATTTAATTTAATGAAAATTAATAGATAGAAATTTTATCACAAATGTACAGGTTTTAGATTTTTTGTGGCGAAAAAATTAGTTTAAAATAAATTTATCATAAATGTATAAATATGAGACTTTTCATAAAATTAACCCAAAAAAGAAAATGAGGATTTTCATTTAAATCTTAATTCATGTCCATTGTAATATTAATATCCAATGTTCTTTTCCATGACATCTAAATTCCCAATTTCCACTCGTCTGACACATATCTCCAATATTGTCGTTAAAAATCTTATATGGGCTTGACGTGGTAAAAACTTGCAAACTCATTTTTAAAAATCCTATTTTATGCTTTCCTTTTCTCTTTGATTTATTGCTTTTTCTTTTTTCACCTTCCTCTTTCGTGTTCATCCTCCATTCACTGCAATTCAAGCCAACCTTCTATCGATTCCTCCTAATTTGAATCAAGAATTTGACGCTTTCCTCTCCATTGGTTTTATTTTCCTTTTCTCTTTTAGTTGGTCTTTTCAATTTTTCTTTTTCTTTTTTAATTTTTTTTCATATGTGGCTCTCGCAGGGCAACACCTTAGTGTTGATTATTCTATAAAAAAAATGAATAATGCCACGTCGGATAATTATTTGTCACCAATCATATTCACCAATCATATACAATTACCTAGTTCATGTCAAATAACAAATTTAAATATTACAAACCTAATTAATAACGTAAATATCCAATTGAACTCAATAATTTAATCACGTGTGAAGCTCAATTCATCATTATTTTAGTCCATAAAAAAATCACGGTGGAAGCAGTAGCAAATAAAATAGTGCGACAGACTTTTACTAACCATGCCCACACTTCCTTCATGGTCACACAAAAACATATCCTAGTTCACTATAATGCAAATTGCAAACAGAGAGCAATTCTTCTGAGTTAGGAATTCATCTTCGTCCAAAGAGCTTCCCTATCATACTTACTTCACAAGGAATTGCCGCCCGGGTTCGAGTGCAAAACGATACAAGCTTTTCAAATTTGGCACAGGTAGAGATATATTTTGCTCTCTTGTGCTGCTGGAAGCCTAAATGAATAGATATATTTTGCTTACTTGACAAGTACTTGCTTCACAAGAAATTCTAAGTCACAAATGAAATTGCATGCCGGCGCATAGAGCGGGAGCATGTGTGCACCTACAAATTCACTGACAGATATCAAGCTAAGAGGCAAGATATTTTGAATTTTATTTTCGAAAATAATTTTTGTTTAGAAATGATTTTTTTTTTTAATTTCATTCACTGGACAAGTTTTTAACATTTGAAGGCGTTTGCTAATTGTCCAAAACTTTTATTTCTATAATAGAAATGTTTTTGGTATAACCATTAGATTCTTTTATGACTAAAAATTTCTTTTAATTTTTTAAAATAATTTTATTACATTTTTTTGTTTTTCCTTTTATTTTTCTTCTTTTTCTTCTTCCTTTAGCTAGTTACCAACCTCGAGGACCCTGTTGGAGTGACGCCGGCCCCTAGAGAGGCTCGGCCTCTTCGAGCCACCACAAAGTCGGCCTCGCGATGGGCGGGCATGAGGTTGACCTCACCCAGATTTCGCAAGGCTCGACCTCGCTGGGAGCCAACAATGCTCAAGTGAGGTCGTCAACCCTCATCTAGCCAATCATTGGCCATGATTGAGGTTAGTGACTAGCAAGAGGGAAAATAAGATAAAGGAAAAGAAGAATTCCAAATCTATTTTCAAGAATAAATTTGTTGACAGGAACAAATAAATTACCAAGCAAATTTCTATATATATATATTTTTGTTCCAGGAAACAAAAAATAGAATTAGATACTGTTGAACCTATTACCAAACATGCCCTTAAAAGGAACAAAGGTCTTAACAATCAATACCCAAGAGATGTTTGGCTACAGTGCATATGATTGTTTGGCAACCAGCACCATCCTTACTCTTCATACAATCTGTTCATTTTAACACTAACACTGCCTCCTAGATAAGAGACAAATTGCAAAAATCTGCGTAAAGGAAAGGAAGCATCACATCGGAGAGGACACGGAGACCAGACGAGTGAGTAATGGTGAACTCAGACGACAAGAGAGGCCTGATCCTCTACTTGCCAAGACCCGCCCCCTGACCAATTCTACTTTGAATCATCGAAAAAATCAGAGCATGGAGAAAGGAGATAATTAATCTCACAGATGAGAGATGAGGTATTGCACAAGGAGGCCGATAGTATATTCGGGTAATCCATGAGGTAATTCAAGGTAACAAAGGAGCTTGTATGTGTCATATGTCACAACAGATTTCGCCCCGTAACGAAGCTCCAAGTCAGCAACGGATTCACGTATGACAGAGCACATCTGACCAAGAATTGCCCAGCATCAATCATCTTTCAATCTCTTGAGGAGCTTTGAAACCCAGCCTCGGACCCGGCGCTTCAAAGTGTAGCCCAAAAAAACGCCAGCAACAAGGGAAATTGCGCAGAGCTTCGAACAAGTCCACAAAGATACCACCCCTCTGCAGTAAGACATACAAAGAGTAAAAAAAAATGTTATCATGAACTTATTCCCATCATCCCATCTGGCAAAAAGACTAGACTTGGATGATTTACCAAAGAATCGTTTCACAGACGTTCGACAACTACTCCTAGAAGGAGTATCAACATAGCTCAATATATAGCAGGTGCACTTGACATCAGGGAAACAGTTTTTATCTTGAAGCGAAACAAAGTCATATTCGAACAAAGAGTAAAAACTAAAGCCAAAACACATGAGCATACCCTTGTTTATACGCCAGAACTTCGAAAGTCAAAGAATCACAACGACGTGCAATACCCCAAAAAGCTAAACATTGCTTCTTTCGATAAGACTGAATTAGCTAAAACAATGACTGAATCGGGCATTATGCAAACAAGTCATTAAAAAAAAAGGTAAACTTTGACTGAAAAGCACAGTTCCCCAACTATCTCGCGATTGCTGGACTGGACTAGCCAGAACCAACGCCTACATTGGCCACGATTGAGCAAGCAAGTCGAGCTGAAAGGACAATTCCGCCGTGTCGCGATCACAAAATCGCACCCTCAAACAACAATCTCTCTCCCCCACCAACCGATCCTCTCTTCCCCCGCATTGCAACTCCTCACACCCTCAAATTCAATCACCCAGAACCCCAAAATCTCGATGCTCCCGCAGACGAACCGACACCAAGCCGAGCCCTTTCCGCCAAACATCGAACCCCCTACTAGCCCTACTCCGTCGCCCCAAACCAAGCTTCCCCACTCCGAAATGCATCGAAGCCAACAGACGGACCGCGAGGCGGACAAAGGGGGCGTGAATTTTACCGAGGGTTCCTGGCGAACAGGACGGGAGGATGCTCCGCAGCCGACAGGGCGACCTCGACTCCGGGAACCCTCCCTTCGCCGCCGAAATGCGTGCTCCCGGACGGCGCCAGCGCCGGCGGACGCGAGGTGCTCAGCTTGACGTCCTTGGCGAGGTCGCGCAGGGCCTTCTGTATGCTCTCCATGTCGCTGGAGTCGCTCGATGAATTCGACCGAGCTCCCAAACGGTCGGGGGAAGCTGCGGGCGATCAGGGGGGTTTAGGGTTTTGGGCTGTCGAATTTAGTAGGATGAAATGCCAAAAATGCCCTGGGTGTTCCCGTGGATCATCGTGCTGGCGGGGGGGGCAGATTCGTCCTAAAATTCCCGATTGAAGTCGTCCTATGATTCTCTATCGAAATTCAATTTAGGGTTTACGTTCCCTCGAGATTTTGGGGTTTAGGAATTAGTTGCCGGGGGTGAGCATGGTTCAAAAATAGAATGGGAACCTAAGAACCAGGATCGATGGGAATCAGTTCGATTCTAGGATACGTAGGGTAAGTTCTGGATTTCAAAAATTTGGAGAATCTGTTCCAATGGATGGATCTCTATTTTTCTTATTTTATGTTTTCATGCGATTCTGTAGTATTTCATAACATTTAATTATGAATGTGTAATATGACCACTAATTTGAGCTTCCATTTCTCATTATATCCATAAATGAAACTTTTAATTTGTTAATATTTCATAGTTTTCATTGAGATTAGTGGATTGTGATCAATAGAAGTGATGATTAACTGTAATTGTTCAATTAAGTATATAAGTGGAACCCGGGAAGAATAAGTTTCTGGACATCCAAGTTCTTAAGATTAGGGAACATGTTCCGATGGATATATTATAGGTTTGAGGTGGAACTTGGATGAAACTGGTGATGGAGCTGCTCACCCCTTTTAGTTGTGCCATGAACGGAAAGTTCGGGATGGAATTGCCCCTGCTCGAGAGTTTTGGAAATGAACACCCGTCCCTCGCGGGCCTGTCGGGCGGCCTAATTTTTATCGTTCATGATCGGGGGCTAAATTCGAACACGGCAAACTCATTTTCAGGGTAATTTGAGAAACGTCCTACTCCAAATGGTCTCTTGAAAAAAAAAAGGCGTGGCGTCAAATCGAGAAGTAATTTAGCTCTTGCCTATGATGTTGAAATTAGCCACTGTGTTATTTTTGTGTTTCTTTCCTTTGTTCTTTCTACCATGGGGGACTCGTGACTATAGGGCCACTTAGGCTGCGTTTGTTTTCATTTCTTTTTTCTGTTTCTAAACAATTTTTTTTGTTTTTTTGTTTGGAAATAAAAAAGGAACAAAAATGTGTTTATTTGCGTTTTTATTCCATTACTATTTTTTGTTTTAAAACACATCTCGTAATGTAAAAAAAAACAAAAAAAAAAGTTATTTCTTATTTCTAGGATAAAATTTAAAAACACTTATCTCTTTTTTCTTTCTCTTTTCTTCTTCTTTTTTCTTTCTTTTCCGTCGAGGGTCGGCGTTGGCGACGTTGTCAAGAGCCGACGACCTCACCGGAGCGTCGCCTGCCCCCGGCGAGGCCGAACGTCACCGGCCCCTAGCGAGGCCAACCTCGCGCTGGGCCGGGCGAGCCGAGCTCAAGCTCGCCCGGCCAAGGCGAGGCCGCCGCCCCTCGTCGGCCATCGCCGGCCATGGCCGAGGCCGGCGAAGAAGAAAAACCAAAGAAGAAAAAAAAAAAAAAAAAAAGGAAAAATAAATAAGAAAATAAGAAAAATAAGAAAAAATAGAAAAAAATAAAAATATTAAAAAATTAAAAGAAATAAAAAAATTATACAAATTTACCAAACATGTTTTATTCATTTTTTATTCTCGGAACAAGTTTACCAAACGTGTTTTTTTATTCAAAAATTATTTAAAACAAACACTTTTTTATATTTCGTTTTAACAATTTTTAGATAGAAATATTACCAAACGCGCCTTAGTCACTTTCTCTTCTTTCGTACTGTGAGCAACAAAGAAGGGACCTCGCAGTTTTATGCTACGTCCTGGATCGATGTCGGATACGATTGCTTCCAAGCAATGAGTATAGCGACCGGTGTCGTCTATATCCTTAGCAACACCGTTTGCTTGACCCCGCGATAGGGTGCTGCGTCCGGACGACACGAGTAACAAGAAGATCGCCGCTCGCATTCTGTATTGGAATCTTCGTACTGTTTTCACTCCATCGTGATTGTTTCCAGTGGATCAATAGGAATTCTGATGAGAGTAATAATCCGGCCGGCAAATTTCCCGCCGGCAAATTCAGTTCCCTGAGTTCATCAAATTGCTTTACTGAACCAAATGAATAATATGATGCAGAGACAGTTGCAAAGAATACAAATGTGCAGAGCTTCATGCACTGCCACGACTAACAAAACTATCTCTTCAAAGAATTGCTTAAAACTTCTCTTGCACATAAATCAGTAGCCCCAACCAAAGTGGAGGAAAGACAGAGAAAGAGAGGCAGGACAGTTCTGCTGGTATACTTAGCTTGACTTCCCCTTCCCTTGAAGATCATAACTGTTCTTTCCAGCTCTTCAATTCTCGACACAGTCTGGGGTCGAACCGCCTTTTAGTATGCTCTATACGTTTGCGAGACTGATGAGAGAGGAACAAGAAAACGTGAAGACGTATTGCCTTCACAATCCATAGCACAAAAACAAAATTTCGCTAATTCTGCTAAAACATATTATCCTTGGCCCCTAAGATTTCTCTAGCTGATCAGGATAGATTGTTGTACCACGGCTTCCATGTTTTTTAGAATGAAGGATTGATCATCTACTTCCTTGGCTCAAGGGAATTGGAAAGTGGACGTGCCAGTCGCGGTCGTATCTCCCTGCGGCGGGTCAATGGCGATCCACAGCAACGATATGGTGATCGCTATGAGGCCAGACCAGACGAACACAATTGTCGGCGTCTTCCCTCTCCTGCCCATCAAGCCCTTGGCGAAAGGATACAAGTGAGCCAACACCCAGAAGCTGAAGAAAGCTCCTCCGATGAACTTGCTCCATTGAGGGACTGTGCTGTATATCGTCCTGGAGAACGCGAAGGCGATGGCTATGATGTTGACCATCGCGATGACGATTGGCGGGATCATCAGAGAAGTCCACTTCACCAGATAAAGATCCGCGTAGATGTCTTCCTCATCATCTGCTGCAGATTTGGATGTCAGAGTGAAGGAGATCTCAATCCCTGCTATGACTTTCAGCAGGCCTTGGACCACGGCGTACATGTGGGAACTTGTGCCGGCGATAAGCCAGAACTGTTCATTCCTCCACCACTCTTCGAGCGCGACGCCGGACCATTTCACCTCTAGGATGGCAAGGCCCATCAGGCACAGCGTAATGATGAGCAAGTAGATCAGGAATGTCACGTTTAAAGTTTGCACGATGAAGCTCCCTGAGAAAAGGGATAGAGCGGGGAGGAAGCAGTAGACGATTAAGAATATAGACGTGAACGGATAGACGCCGACGTTGATATACGATAGGCGTTGGAGGAACTTGAGCTTTCGTGAGGCTAAAAGAGCATTGTTCTGCGAGAAGAAAATCTCCACCGAGCCCGTGGCCCACCTGAGCACCTGATGGAGTCGATCGGTTAGGTTGATTGGAGCCGATCCACGGAACGCATCACGCTTAGTGACGCAGTAGATTGAGCGCCATCCGCGATTGTGCATGCGATATCCCGTCACGACGTCCTCAGTGACTGACCCGTAAATCCAGCCGACCCGATCACCCCATTCCGTTTTGTCTTCATACCTGTTGTTCATAGCAAAACCATTTCAGTTACAAGTCCTAATCCTACGGGAGCAGTAACATTACATTGAATTTGAGCTGAAATTTTCAGCTAAAACTTTTTGCTAAGGGTTTGAACTCATTTTGAGAACAATTGGGTACACGAGTATAAGCTGAGTACATACCAGCAAGATATGACCGACACGGCTTCAGCGACAGTGGCAGCATCGAGCGGATCGCGTGGGATGCGGAGAGCTCCAGGAGGCCTTCCGAATGACACCGAAGGATGATCGGCTAGTGGGCGTGCTTGGAACTCAGAAACTGGGATAGACTCTGCCAGTATCGTAGAATTTCCAAACCGCTTGGGCAGTAAATTTACATCCAGGTCGGGGTCGAAGTCGGTGGCGTTTAGGGCTTGGGTCTCGGAGTCGGTCCTAGTTTGCACTTTCTTTGCCTGTGGAGGATCAAACCCATATAAAGCGAACCGCCGGAACATACAGCCCGTGCCGACATAGAATGGCCCCTGATATGACACAAACATTGTGACGAACTAAATGAGCTGCAGAAATCATCTTATTTCCTGGAACGAAAATTTAGGGGTGTCATGATATACCTGCACGCCATCCAGGGCACGCATGTTGCTGTCGAAAAACACGGTGTTACGATTCGCATATCTATCAGAAGGATCGATGCCTTCGAATCTCTGGGGGAACTGAATGTAGCAGATGTCTTCGCCGCCTTTATCCATCATGAAGCACATTCCTTCGCGAATAGCTTTGCAATTGTAGATGTAGTGATCGCAATCGACATTGAGAATAAACGGGCCATTGGATAATACCGCCGATGCTCGTACCAGGGCATTCATGGCCCCCGCTTTCTTGTTGTGATCGTAGCCTGGACGCTTCTCTCGCGATACGTAAACGAACATGGGGAGTCGGGTGTCTACATCTGTGAAGTCGATGAGCTTATCCTCTGCATTCCCAATCAGTGGATCGGGGCTGGGTGGCTTCAACATCACCTTCAAAGAACACAAGTTTGTTGGCTCAATAATGGGAGAACGTAAATTACGGTATGGCATCCGATCAATGAACACGAAAAAGAAGATGTGGTCGACAATATACCTGAAGAATTCCTGCATGATCGCCTTTGGAATGTTCCGGTGCCGGGTTGGCCCATGTGCCGGGCCAGTGAGTTCCATCGGCCATCCATGTCGCTTTCTGGACCTTGATCGGCTCCAGCGGATCGCCCCCGGTCTCTCTCATGTGCTTCAGCATCCTCATCTCCTCCCTGGCGTGGAACGCGTCTGATCTCCTCCTGATAGATTCGGGAAGTGCATTGATCCTCACCTTAAATTCGTCATACTCCCTCTTGATCTTCCTCCTGTCTTTGACGAAATCCGTTCGGCTCTTGTTCTTGGTGGGGTCGGACTTTATATTGAAGTAGCTCTCAGGATTCCGAGGCTCGATGTTGTGCTTCCGGCAGAAAGGGATCCACAAATCAGCAAAGCTTGCAGCCTCAGCCATTGCCTCGAATGTAAGAAGGGCACCTCCGTCGTCGGAAATATAGCAGGCTATCTTTTCCACTGGGTAGTCAGCGGCAAGTATAGAGAGGACCGTGTTGGCAGTAACAAGCGGAGGCTCTTTTTCGGGGTCCGCTGTAGAGACAAAAAAGTCGACGCCGGGAAGATCGGAGCGGCCTGTGGGATTGGACGGCGAAGGCAGGTCAAACTTGTCATGGAGGGCCTGAAGGTCCGTGGAGCGGTTGATTGGGCAGAGCTTAGGAATCTGATCGAGGACCCAGGAAAACGCAAACCAGATCTCGCACACGATTGACATGAGCCACAACCAGACCGCATCGTCGTTTGGGTGCGTTATTCGCCAGTGCAGGAAGAAGCCAAGCACCACGAATCGGAGCAAGACCAGCAACCTGGTCATATAGGTCACAGTTATCTGATAATGAACTGTGATCATTGAAGAACATGTGCAAACGGCGACTGTGACAATCGCGATGATTAGATCTCTAACCTGTAGGGGCTGATGATGCCATTAGGTACGGGCAATCTCCGGCTGAGGGGCTTCCACGGCTTGTCCATTGAGTCCATCACACCTGAGTGCATCCGCTCCTCCCCGTCGTCCCCATACATGTCGTCCTCAGGCCAGAACGCACTGCCGTAGCCGTAAGTGCCTTTAGTTTCGAACAGCCACCGGTTGTGGTCAAACTCGCCGGTTTGGTTCCTCTTCATCATGGTCATGTTGTTCGCGTCCCTCTTGTCCGGAGGCGGCAACTGCAGCGCCCCGCTCGAGAAATCCTGCACGTCGTCGTCATAATCTGCTGATTTGTATGGCTCCTTGCACCCGGGACACAAACCGGTATCCTTCTGAGCATCCAAATAGCAGTCTCTACAGATTTTGAACCTGAACATCAAAGCTCGAGTTTTTCAGCCCAGGCAAAAGAAGAAGCCACACATATTCCACGATATAATCCAGAAACTGACTCATTTCATAGAATCGGACCTTCCAATGAGTCTTCCATTTCAAATTATCAAATTGATCTTCCTTAAATACAAGTTGGAACTCCAAAGATCAATCTTGCCACAATTTGCTCTAGTTCATAACATCTTATATTTTGTATAAATATTGACACTAAAGCCTCAAGCAAACATATGATTAAGCGATTCTAGGTCAAAAGGGATGACAGCACACCTGCATTCGCATGGAGTGACGTCGACGCCACGCTCATCCTTCATGATCTTGCCATCACAAGCCGGCATCGAGCAAGAGGAGCCCTTGGACCCAGCCATCTGGGGATGGCTCACCTCAGATTCAATCACCTTGTCCATCAGGTGCGCGCGGGTCACGCTGTTGAAGCCCCCCGTGAACAGGGAGTTCGAGACGTACTGCTCCTCGGCCTTCACGGCCACAGACGAGTCCATCGGCTGGTTATCCGGAGTCGGCGGGATGTGCACGGTGTAGTTCATGTAGTCCCCCGACAGCTCCCCGGACATGTCGAGGTCCTCCCTGGACAAGCTGACGTACCTCCCGCTCGAGGTCCGCCTCGCGAACTTCACGGTCTGCCCGGTCGAACCCCGGCTGCCGCCCTGGGAATTGCCCGAACCGGGGGTCCTCATTGCCTTCTTGGACGGTTGGCTCGAAAGAGACGCCATTGCCCAACGCCCTCAAGCGAAACCTCCGAATTCTTTTCTACTCTCCTGATCCTTCCCTAGGATTGTATTCTACGGTTCTCTACCACATAAATCTGCATCAGAAACTCACCTTCAGATCATTGAGCAACCCACCGAGGACTCATCATCATGGCCGAGTTTCATGAATCGGGGACACGGGGAAGATCAAGGATACTCCGTGTATGAGGAACTTGCGAATGAAGAGCGGATTCCATGGTCATTTTCCTTTTGGGAACTTAAATGCGGAGGAAGGACTGGAACAATGATGATTGAACGTGAAAGATTTGGTTCAAGGAAAATGGGTCGCACGTAAACAAAACAGAGACAGACAGAAGATAGAAAATTGACAAAGAAGAATGGCGATGGAGGGTGGTGGGATTCGATGCAATATGGCCCGGAGACTGAGTCAGAGGATGTCTGTTTATGGGGTGTCCGTTCCAACGGTTTTGTAGGAGAGTGCTGCGGGGGATTACCTCTGCAGAAAGGCGATGTGCTTCTCACGACGAGAATCTATATATTTCTTTTTGAGCCATTTCGGTTGTTCTTGTCGATTTTCTTTTGTTGGACAGAGTTTGTTTTATGTTCTATTCATTATGTCCATTGTTTATTGAACAGTTACAATCTGGTTACTAAAAACACATGGGCTCTCGTGACCTTCTGACAAGAAAACTCGACCCGGCCCGAACGTTTGGTGCATAAGTTTTTCGGCGGGCGGGCTTGGACAAATGTTCCTAGGCCCGACCGGTCCGTCCGACGATCACCTCTGGAGTATAAGTTTGAGCCCTAAGCACCCAAGCACAGATGGAGTAGGAAATTTAGTGTTGGGCTCAGGGATGTCTGACAGAAATGGACTCTTCACTGATTGTTGCTGGAAATGGGTATGATCAAGAACATAGATGTATGTAGTCAGGCTTTCGTAGAAGCGAAATTAGGTTCGAGATTCAAGCGGTTGTTAGCTAACTCGCAAAATAAACATCTAGAACTTCATTTCTGCACAACTTACTAATTAATGCTGATATAATAAAAAGCGGCGAATTGATCATCGCAACTAAAATTTGGTCCTCCAGATTTAGATGGAATGAATCCAAAACGTGATTCTTACTTTCTTAACACTAAGACAGGAAAACTGTAGTAAGCATTGGAAAGCCTTGCTGGAAAACCACGGCTCGTGTGCCACTTACCATTTCACTTGAGAATTTTGATGGGCTTGTTGGGCTGGGCTCACTTTTATGTAGAGGAAGCTTATTAAAATGCAACCCTAAAAATTTAAGCTCATATGATAATCTATATGGAGAAATTAAAAGATGTTATATTTGGCCTAAATAAATGGGATATCTATCTATTTTTGTTGCAGTAGCCAAGAATGATCAACGTGAGACTATGGGGGTGTTTGGTTCAGCTTTTCCAAGGGGCTTTGAGCCCCCAAAGCCCCTTGGGAAAAATATGAAGGCGTTTGGTTCGGCATTTGAAGGCTACTTGGCAAAATGTTTGCCTTTGGAATGCTGAGGTAGGGAATTAATGAATTTTTCCTGATTGCCTATTTTGCCCTTAAAATTTTATTAGAAGTCCACTTTTGCCCATTCTAAACAAAACCCTAGCTCTTTCCACGTTTTCCTCTCTTTCTCCATCGACCGGTTCTCTTCTCGTCTCTCTCTTCAGCGTTCTCCATCGACGCGGCTCTCTCTGCAGGGTTCCTCTCCCTGCAACTCACACCACTCCATCCCGATTTGAATCCGAGCACCACTCCATCAAGGCCGAAGTTTGTCGCACGAGCGAGCGAGATCCGAGATCCAAGCAATCCGAGCACCACTCGGAGGTCCTCCTCGCGCGGATCGGCGATGGCTCCGCTTCCTGCGACGGCGACGGTGACGGCTTCGCTTCCTGCGACGGCGACGGCTTCGGCTTCCGCTCTCCGCCCAAGGTCCAAAGGAGGCTTCGCGCGTGAATTAGGCATAACGGGGTGCTTCATCCGGGTTCGGAGCTCTCTCCTATCCCGCCATGGACTCCAAAGTAACAACGCGTTGGGTTCGCTCCTTTCTTGTCTTTCGTTCTTGCTCGTTCGTTTCCGTTCTTGATGCAATTATGGGTGACGTCCGATTGAATCAAGTGCTCTTTGTCTTCTCTGATTTGGGTTCCCATTCGCTTTAAGTTTTGTGGTCGCGTGCTGAAAAAGGAGGGGCTTTATTCTCGTAGCCGAATTTGGTGGGAGTCTGTAATTGAAGTTTCTATCTTTTTTTGGTTTAATTCCGTTGTGTGTGGACTCTGCATTGTGGGTTTTTTTCTTTACGAGCTTAGCTGCTTTTTCCGTCTGTTGGGTCTCGCCGTTTGTGTATCTTTAAGGGCAATCGTCGGTTGGTGTCTCTTAACTCTTTATCTGCTTGAATGATCTGTGTTTTGTAGTGATAATTGAACAGGTATTCTCATGTTGGGTGTTGCCCTTAGACTGATTAGTCTTGAGGCAGCTGGTGCAAAGTCAGGTCACTATGTAAAATCGACCCCAACCATCCGTCCTCCTTGTTTGTTTGCATTAGTTTGTGACATTCATTCCCTGTTTCTGCAACAAATGGTCCACCTCCTAAGCCATGGGAAAGAGCTGGGGGGGTTCATCAAGTCCTGCGCCATTTAAGCCACCATCATCTGGAAGCACTAGTGATATAGTGGAAGCTCCCGATGAAATTGTTTCGACTACTGATAGAACTATTCCTGTCAATGCGAATTCTATTGCCAAGCCGGTTCCCACCAGGCCATGCGAGCATCAATCCTATGGCAATATAACATAAGATGGTTCTCAGTTAATCTTTTGATAATCATTGCAGGATAAAGTTCATTGGTGCGGGTTTGGATGGTTAGAAGACTCGGAACAGCCAAATCGACTCGAGGGGGAATTTGAGCCTATTTTTCTGGGATTTTTTCCCCTTCTTTTTCTTTATTTTCTTTTTGTTTTATTTTATTCCCCCTTGCTTCTACGTTGCTTCTTCCCTAATCATAACTATGGATTTGCTTCTTCTTTTTAATAATTCAAGTCTTTCTCGTTTTTAATTAATTAATTAATTTATATACTGCCAAAATTTAGAAGTCTCATGTCACGGCTAATAATCTTGGCCTGCCGATTACCCATGGTAAAATTTGGAGCAATCAATGTTATGCTTCCTTTGCTCTTCTTTGTAAGCATGAAATAGAGCTCACAGTTATGAGTGTCCATTCATGTCAGTTCGTACTTACATGATTAATTGATCGTGTCAACTTACTTGACATAAACACGATTTGAAAATTATTGAACCGACACGACACAATACAACACATCTATATGATGCCAAATCAAAGATGTTAACACAAAACTAACTAATGAACACGGAGCTGACATAATATATCACTTAATTTTTTATACTATCTACCAATTGCAATGATTGCCAACAAAATATCTTAAAATATATGTGAATATTCAACGAAACATCACTTATGGAACAATCTATTTCCGCTCAAAGTCCTTCCCTTTTTATATGCGATGCTTACTTAAAAAAATAACATCCACAATCGGTCGCTTTATGATTCACCAAATAAGTTCACTTTTTTTTTTTTTGCTATATCATTTTTATTTTTTGACAATCAATAGCCCAACTTTTTATTAATATACTAGAATGATCATTAATTAATGAAAATGATTAATATTTTAATAATTAAAAAAATTATTCAAAGTTGAAAATAAACTTAAAAAAATCCTTAGCCAAAAGTTGAGCTTTGCATCTAATCTATAATCAAATTCTTTTAATATAATTTTTAAATGAATTTATTAATATGTATCTTTTATATTATTCTCAACATGAAAATGTAAATGTTATATAGCCATTGTTTCTTTTTTACAATTTTAAAAATACTAAAACTAAAAAACTTAATTTGGTCTCACCAAAGGGCTTTTCAAATACATGTTTACCAAACAGTTTTGCATTTCCTTAAAGGGCTTTTCAGTTACAGTTTACCAAACGGTCTAGCATTTTGGAAAACCCCTTTACCTCAAAGGTATTTGCATTCTCCCAAGGGCATTTCCTCAAAGCTGAACCAAACGGGCCCTATATATAGGGGTGCGTATGATTCAGGTGGACAATTCCCACCCTAAAATTGTGAATCACCCACTAACAATTAGTTCCGAGAAATTGGAATTGGAACCGCTTATTGGTTGTATGGGTCCACTTGGAAACTGGACTGTTGGTTCGATCTGGTTTTCAAGTGGATTCATGGAACCGGTCTTACCAAACATCAACCAAGCAGTCTAATTCACGGGTGGATTCATGGAACCACTCTCATCAAATATCAACCAAATATTGCCAATCTTTTTACTATAAAGTCTACATAACCAAAATGAGGGAAACCAAAATTCGCAAGATAATGAGAGAGAATTCTGTGGCTTGGAGCCTTGTAATAAAGAAACCAAAATAAACTAGATCCCACAGGGTGCCGTAAGATCGTGCATTCTACCAAACAGATGTGATGGATTTCATCTCGAAAGATCCCCAACAAAAGAACACTTACTGCAAACCTGGAAACACAAGTGATGAAGGGCGAATTACACACACAAGGCAATTAGTAATACAGAAACTAATTGTTTTGACCAGGGAAAATGCAAAACCAAGATAATCTAATTCTCATCACCTGTGGAACACTGGACCTCCTCCCTCTAGGGCATAGTACCTTAATAAACTGCTGTCCGCTTTCATGATACATACTTGAGCTCGTCCACATCCAGTGGATTGCATCCACAACTACTTTTCCTCTTCCTCAAAGGCCAAGGTTTGCTTTCCTTCCTTAATAGTTTTCTCTAGTACTAATGGGCAACATGAGCAGAGAAATCATCACCATTGGTAGAGAGAAAAGCTTTTAGAAACAAATAACTTATGGGATTTAGTGAGTAGATTGAAGATTAGAGGTTCGAAATTACAGCAAATGGAGGGGAGAGAGGGAGGTGGTGAACCACAGTGTAGCTATCTGTCGGTCAAAGGTGAGAGGCATGGCTGTGAGTCGAGAGATGGAGGCGATGAACTATGGCGTGGCCGTGAGTTGAGACACACGTGTGGCCATGAGTTGAGAGATGGAGAATAGGAGATGCGGATGGAAATAGAGATGGTAAGAGCTTGAGTGACTTCAAGAGAGACGAGATGGACTGGAGAATTGAGAGAGAATAACATGACTGAGTTGAACCCTAAACTTTAGATGTATTGATTTTGAATTTTTATTTTTTAATTTGAAAAATTAATATATAATTATGATACTGTTATGAAATACATGAATGAATAAAATACAAGAATGAATATTCATTATATTCATCTTATTTAACGTACTTATCATTAACATCAATGTATCGAATGATACATGTACTAGATATGGGAGATGAACATTCATTGTATAGGGAGATGTACTTAGAATATATGATACAAATGTACCATAATAAGTACATTAGATAAGATGAATATAATGAATATTCATTCATGTATTCTATTCATTCATGTATTTCATAACACTCCTCCTTGAATATCCATCATATTCATTATGAATGTGCATCGAATGATACTACCTCATTAAAAACCTTAAACCAGAAAAACCCAGTGGGATAAAAATAGAACAAAAGGGAAAAAAAGTGTAGAGCACAAATGTTAGAATCTCTCCCTTTTATGGATGTATTAATTGTCTTGTTAAAAACTTTAAGTCGGAAAAATCCTATGGGAAAAAACCTGACATAAAGAAAAAAGAGTGCAACGCAATAATGCATTGCACTCCTGGGGCTAATCATTATTGCATCTCGTGAACTCGCTGCATATTAGTACTGCAATGCATAGTTCATAATATCTCCCCCTCAATTGAGCCATATAGCCACTTTTGGGGCTAATCAATCTTGCATCTTATGAACTCACTGCATACCAATGACATATACTAATTTCTCAAAACTTGATGTTGGCAATGATTTGGTAAAAAAAATCTGCAAGATTAGTTATGGATTGAATCTATTTAACATCAATTTGTTGACTTTCTTGAAGTTCATGAGTATAAAAAAATTTCGGCGAGATATGCTTGATCCTATCACCTTTGATATATCATCCCCTGACTTGTGCAACACAAGCAGCATTATTTTCATAAATTATAGTGGGAGAATTTGTAACCGGTATTAAGCAATAAGAATTATGAATATGTGTTATAACGGATTTTAACCAAACACACTCCCAGCTTTATATAAAACAATAATCTTAGAGTGGTCAGAAGATGTAGCTACTAGCGATTGCTTCGTAGAACGCCAAGAAATAGCGGTGCCGTGATAACAAAATAGATACCCAGTTTGAGAGCGAGCCTTATGTGGATCGGATCTATATCCAAAATTAGCATATCCAACTAAACCAGAGTTAGTGGAATTCTTGGAGTAATATAATCCTAAATCTATTGTTCCTCTGATATAACGGAAAATATGTTTAACTCCATTCCAATGTCTTCGAGTTGGCTCAAAACTAAAACGTGCCAATAAATTTACCGCAAAAGCGATATCTGGTCTTGTACATTGTGTCAAGTATATTAAAACCCCAATTGTATTGAGATATGGTACTTCAGGACCAAGTATCTCTTCATCAAATTCTCTAGGACGAAATGTGTCCTTTTGGGGATCTGGAGACCTTACAACCATAGGGGTGCTCAATGGGTAAGATTTGTCCATGTTGAAACGCTTAAGCAATCTTTCAACGTATGCTGATTGATAGACGATTATTCCATTTGCTTTATGCTCAAGCTATAGACCAAGACAAAGTTTGGTTTTACCTAAATCTTTAACTTCAAACTCAATTTTCAAATATTTAGTAGTTTCAACTAACTCTTCTAGAGTTCCAATTAAATTTATATCGTCGACTTAAATTGCCATAATAACAAATCCGGTTTCTAATTTCTTAATAAACACATATGGGTGTATAGAATCATTCTTGTACATTTCATTAATTAGGTACTCACTCAGGCGTTGATACCACATGCGATTGGATTGCTTTAACCCGTACAAGGATCTTTGCAATTTTATTGAGAATAAATTGCGGGGAGTGCATGCTTCAAGCATTTTGAATCCCTCAGGAATTTTTATATAAATATCAGAGTCTAATGAGCCATATAGATATGCCGTCACAACGTCCATAAGACGCATTTCCAATCTTTCAAAGATTGCTAGGCTAATGAGAAAACAAAATGTAATCATATCCATCACAGGTGAATATGTCTTATTATAATCAATCCCAAGTCTCTAGGAGAATCTTAGGCAACGAGTCGGGTTTTATACCTGATAATCTCGTTTTTTTCATTTTGTTTTCGGATAAATACTCATTTATATCCAACGGGCTTTACATTATCGGGGATACGAGTTACACGTCTAAAAACCTCTCGTTTAGTTAGGGAAGCTAATTCAGCTTTAATTGCTTCCTCCCACTTAGGCCAATCTTGCATTTGACGATATTCAATAATAGACTACGGCTCACAATTATCATTCATAATTTTATGAGCAACTGAAAATGCAAAAGCATCATCAATGATGATTTCATTTCGATCCTAAATTTTATTACAATATGTAATGGAATTCTCGGTATTCCCAGGGCTAGTGCTCCTTTCATGGGTTTGCGCCTCTTCAGGGGCAATAAGCTCTTTGGGAGCAAGCATAACGCCAAGCTCATCTGGAGCGAATTCATGATTTTTTTCCCTTCATTTTTGAGGACCAGTATGATCCTATCGGTCTACCACGCTTCAAGTGCCGGGGATTTTGATCTATTTTAACTTGTCCTTTGGAAAGAGCTATCCTAGCTGGAGCATTTGCAGCTGGAATATGAGACTTCGTTATCTTCGTAGCATCATTAAATGCGTCAGGAAGTCTATTAGCCATAGCTTGTAAATGGATTATGCGCTGCACCTCGTTTTCACATTTAGGAGTCTTTGGGTCTAAGTGAGATAAATTTTTTTCATTCTAGGAGAAAACCTTAACTGGTTTTTATTTTGCAGTCATGAAAGTTGTAGGTATCCCAATTGATGGAAACCTAGTCTCATCGAAATGATAATCTGCAAATCTGGCAATAAAAAGATCACCAGTAGTTGGTTCCAAGAACCTAATGATAGACGGTGAATTAAGCCCAACATAAATGCCCAAACGGCGTTGGGGACCCATTTTCGTCCTTTTTGGCGATGCTACAGGCACCTGTACTATACAACCAAAGGCGCGTAGATGTGAAATATCTGGTTCATAACTAATAAGCATTTGAAGGGGATATTGTAAAAAAACTAGCAGTGAGGCGTAATCTTATTAGAGCTGCTGCATGCAAAACTGCATGACCCCGTGCTGTATCGTTGAGATTCGTTCTCAATAATAGAGTGTAGGTAATGATTTGGATCCGTTTAATCAAGGATTCTGCCAATCCATTTTGAGTATGAACATATGCAACCGGGTGCTCAACCTCGATTTTGAGTGAAGTACAATATGTATCAAAACTCTTTGATGTAAATTCACCAGCATTATCCATCCTTATGCTCTTAATTGGATAATTAGGGAATTGTGCCCGGAGATTTATAATCTGCACAAGTAAACGTGCAAATGTGACATTGCGCGTAAACAATAAGCAAACATGGGACCATCTACATGATGCATCCACTAATACCATAAAATATCGAAATAGTCAATTTGGTGGTTGTATTGCTCCACAAATATCACCCTGAATTCTTTGTAAGAATAAAAGAAATTCAAAATTAACCTTTATTATAGAAGGTTTGATAATAAACTTTTCTTGTGAGCAAGTCTCACAATTATAATCTTTGGACAATAATACATTTATATCTTTTAAAGGGTGCCATTTTGTATTTTGAATTATCCTATGCATCATTGAAGCGCTAGGATGACCAAGGCGATCATGCCACAACGATGACAAATACTTTCATTGATCACCTTCTTTGGCTTCTTTTCTTTGCCATGATTCAAGCTAAAGTTTGATTTCTTAGGGCGGTTAAATTTCTTATCATCCCTTCTAGGATTATGATTTTGCCTGTGCTTATAGTCTTTAAAATGGCCAGTATTTTCCTCAAAGTTAGCATGTGCTTCAAGTAATGCTTTTGAGCCAACAGGTCTAAGATCATGATTTTTGAGCAATAATTCATTAGTTTGTTCGGCAGTAAGAAGCACAGAAATTAATTCAGAATATGTGGCAAATTGACGTTGCCGGTATTGCTATTGCAATATAATATTCGAAGCATAAAAGGTGGAGAAAGTTTTCTTTAACAATTCTACATCAGTGAGTTTGATACCACATAACTCAAGCCGAGAAACGATATCAAATAAGGCGGAATTATAATCAGACACTGATTTAAAATATTGCAATCTGAGATTTTGCCAGTCATATTGTGCTTGAGGGAGGATAACAGTCTTGGTATGATCGTACATATCCTTCAACATCCTCCACAAGATATGAGGGTCTCGAACGGATAAATATTGAATCTGTAGGCTCTCATGCAAATGACGGCAAATAAAAATAAGCACATTTACTTTATCATTTTTATTTGAGATTCCATCCTCTATAATTGTATTGGCGAGACCTTACCCTTAGAGGTGCATTTCCATGTCAAGGCACTAGGATAGATAATTCTTTCCACTCACTTTCAAGATGTGAAATTTGGGCTTTTCAATTTTTATCATAATCCTTACAAAAATAAATCCTTAAATTAATTAAAAGGATTTCCAAATATCCACCGCTACTTCAAGAGCAGAAGGATACTTTTAGATTTGAAATTTGGCTTTGGACCAATAAAAATAAAAATGAAGAATTGATAGAAGAAGATGAAGTATAAGTTGATTAATATAAAAAAAATCCACATTGTAAAAATTACTTACCCAATCGGTAGATCTTCGTGCTTGCGAAAGTTACTTATTCAATTGGTAGATCCTCGTGTTGATAACGTGTTGTAAAATATTGCATTGCGAATATATAATAGAGAAGAGATTGAGAAGAGAAAGCAAGTGAACACCAGAAATAGTAAAGAAAGCAAGAGGAGAGAGAATTATTTCTAGTATCTCACTATTGTGTTTCTGTTGTGATCTTGTACATCAAAACTAAACTCCTATTTATAGGAGAACAAGAATATACGTATCATTAACATCAATGTATCAAATGATACATATACTGGATATGGGAGATGAACATTTATTGTATAGGGAGATGTACTTAGAATATATGATACAAATGTACCATAATAAGTACATTAGATAAGATGAATATAATGAATATCCATTCATGTATTATATTCATTCATGTATTTCATAACAGATACATATTATTATAGTACTGGTCCAGTCTAGTTTGGGTGGGCGGATTCGCCAATGGAACTGGGAACCAGATCGGAACCTATCGGTTTCCATAAATTGGAACCGAGAACTAAACCAATTCCCTTAAGAACCATCGGGTTCGGGCCGGTCTAGTTCCTTTTTTTTTAAGGTCCAAATGGGTCCTATTTCCTTTGCACATCCTTAACTCTAGAGAGAGAGAGAGAGTCGGGGAAAGATGATGTTGTCCAATTTTCATTAAGCTAACAATTGGATGTTGATTTGAGAATTTGGGAAAGATGGTGTTGTTTGGTTTTCTTTAATCTAATGATAGAAGGTTGATTAGTGGTTCGATTTGCTTGAGACACATTGTTCTCAAATTGATTTTCATTGGATCTCCCTTCATTAGGTGGGTAGAATTTAACCTGCGTTTTAGTGAGATTTATTTTTCATCTCTTGTAAAATTCATGTGTATTGCCAAATATGATGTTCTTGATATCATTGGTGCCATGTACCTCTAGTATTAATTAGAGAAGAATTCTGTTTACCTAATTTTGTTAAGCGCAAATGGTCATCCCTCCTACTACCAATAGCATATCTTCCATCGTTGTATTGTTCTATCTAATTGTCCATTAGTTTAGGGATGGAAAGTAGCTTTATGTTGGAGTTTAGTCTCTAATATAGTTTGAACAACTTCAAAAAATGAGTAGCGACCCTTGGATCTCGATTGGATGCAATAATTTTTAGAATACTGTCCAATTTAGTTTCCTCTTGAAGAATTTTAGTGTTTCATGTAAAAAAAAAACATAGATCTTTTTTTGGCGCTATTAAATTCCAAAAATTAATTGTAAATATCAAAAAATCATCCGTACAAGAAAACAACAGATAATTTTTTTTCCAGGTAACTAATGGTAACTTACCAGCACCTTTATGAAATCGCCAGCTTCTTATAATTTGCGAAGTAGCAATTATTTTTACTAACTTATCACCACTTCTAATTTAATATTTTTTAAATAAATTTACCAACATAATTAAAATGATTTACTAACTTTTATTAGATTAAATTATCAACTAATTTTGAGTCGCCACCTCTTATTTGAGTTATTTGTCAACATAAATTACCAACATGTTTTGGGTCATAAGCTCTCATTTTATCAGACGTCATAGTCCAATGTGATTCATATTGGCTCCACCGTGGCATTTATATACTCTGGTGTTGTACTTGATGGCGACATCAGCTGCAGTTAGTTAGATTTGGCTATGGAGGGATTTTGATTAGAAAATTTGTAAAAATGGAAAAATCTGATAAAACAAATAAAAAATATATAAATTTGATTACATATAAAGGGATGAAGGGTAGAACTTTTTTTTAACTGGATGTCATCCAAGCTCGCTCAACATCCAATCGTACAGCATTACAGATACAACACCAGAAGCTTCCGCTTCACGACTTAATCACTTTGAATCACATATCTTTCCAGTCATATGTAGATCTATACTACTTCGTATTATGATTTCGCCATTTTTCCCTCCGTCTCTGATTTTGAATAAAATATTTCATCTAACCATCATTATGATCAGTTGGTGGATTACAAACATGAAAATACCCCAAATTATATTTAGTTAATATCGTAGAGGTCCTAATATCCATAACTGGTAATTCACTAATTCTAGACAAAAATTAAAGAGGATTTGAAGGCCTGGGTCTAATAAGTGGATATAAATTTCTTACGTCGCGTCCCATGTACTTTGCTTTGCCTTTCTGGTCGCCGCACCTTGCTTGGACTTGATTGCACAGAACAAGCGCGTGGCCAATGTTTAGGGATATCATCTTGGCACTCCTTGAGCTCATGGAGCCGTTTTGATAACTCTAAAAATAAAGTGATTTTACATATTTTAGGTAATAAATAATACAATAAAATTTGTGAATTTTTTTTTAGATTTACTCTTATTTACTCAAATTTTCTTTATTTATGCAGCATAATGTTACATGGAGAAAATAAGGAAAAAATTGCAAATAGAAGGAAAAGAAGAATTCTGTGACTCATGAAGTGTTAGCAATTGGATGCAAATTAGGAATTTTGTGATTTATTCCCTAATTTGGTGCAAAAGTATTGGAAGGTGGGTACCAAATTAGGAATTCAATGATTTATTCCCTAATTTTATGCAAAAAAATAAGCAATTTCTTTGTGATAGAAGTCTTGGATGTACCTACAAATAGGATAACTTTGAGAGCTTGGAAAGATGGTTAGGTTTTTATATTTAAAATCATTTTTCATTGTTTTGGGAAATTTTAAAGTATTTTGAAGAGAAAACAAAAAGTGGCTATGGAATTCTTGTTTTTTTATCGAAGATGTTCAGCTTAATTTATATTTCCATTTCTTAATCTATTATATTCTAATTTTCCTTTGTTAGGGCTACGATGTAGCTTGATTATGATGATATGAATTTCATGCTTTTTATGTTTTATAAGTGATTTCTTTCATGCAAGTTATATATTATTATGTTTAATGCTTTTTAAATGATTGTCCACCATTTGAATGATCTAATGTGCATGTTTAAGATTGAGAAATGATGATATATAATTGCTCCTTATAATATATAATCATTAATTAAATGTGGAGAGAATTATATCATGTTATTTGTGTGGCTTTTGGTGATAAGGTGGTCCAAAAGATTTATTATAAATTGAAAATGTTCACAAATTTTAATGCATCTTATTTATTTAAATTCATATAGAGATACAATGGATTGATAAACTGAGTAAGTTTGCTATATCCAAAGATAAGATAGTAAATAGATTAGAAAATTCCACTATCATATATTTGATATCATTCCTATACTTGTAATAATCTGAAATACATATTTATTGGCTATGGTAAAATTGGATGCTTTAACGAATTTATTTGATTGATTAACTACTTTTAGTTATGAAATTTTGCTTCTAAGATTGTCAATTTTAATTTATTCTCAATTTTATTTTGATCTATTAGATAACTTTTATAATCAATACAATTTTTTTCAATTGGCTTATTAAGGGATAAATGCAATAGAAGTCTTAAAACTTGTTACAAAAGTACAATTAAGTCACAAAATTTTAAAAAGTGCAATTAAATCCTAGAATTTATCATAAAAGCGCAATTGAGTCTTAAAACTTTCAAAAAATGCAATTAAGTCATAAAAATTGACAATAAAGTACAATTAAGTCATAAAACTTTTAAAAAGTGCTATCAACGGAAGGACTTGATTTGATGAATTTGATCAATTTTAGGATTTGATTGTACTTTTTGAAAGTTTTAAGAAGTAATTGCACTTTCATGACAAGTTTTAGAACTTAATTTCATTTTTTGAAAATTTTAAGACTTATTTACACTTTGTTGACAAATTTTAGGACTTCTAATGTGCTTGTTTTATTTAATAATCATCAATCTCTGTAGGATGATATCTTTTCTCTTCATCATGTTACTTGTTCGATGCATTCATTTGGCATTTAGAATTTTATGAACATGTTCCTGATTAGGCTGAAATCCTATTAGAATGTGCAACCAACCTTAAAGAGATTCGGTATTTCTTAAGTTAGTGTCAAGTGGATACAGAGAGATTGAACCTTCCCTTCGCTTTCTCGCCGCACATATCCACAACTTCTCACTCATAAATTAGACATATGATCGAGCGAATCAAGGGATGGAGAAAAAATAGCTATGTCATTGCGGTGGAAATAAGTTAGCAGACTCTACTCCTTTTGAGATAAATGAATATCATAAATCCTTTAACGAACATAATGCCAAGTCGGATTGGTATCTCCATAAGTGAAAAATGCTTATCTATGTGGTTTACACTAGATTTGTTAAAATGGATTATAGACCCATTTTAAAAATAATTATAAATTGATTTAAACCCAACTCTATGGGTCATAAATAAGTTTAATATGAGTGTTAAATGAATTCACAAATCACTTAAACGCAACTCACCTCTAAAGCTTTTTCTTCACTCTCTCGTCCTCACGCGATCTCGTGTTCACTTGCTCCTTACTTTCATCTAAGTTTAGGTATGGGTTTTCCTAGATTTAGTTGAATATAGAAGTGTTTTAGCAATATCAATTAGATTGAATACGTGTTGGGTATGGGTCATTAGATTTATTGCACGGAAGTGAGTCAAAATGTGTTAATGGATCAATTTGGATCGAACTATTTTCGATCCGACCTAACTCCTTCCATTTGACTAGTCTAGTTTACACCCTCATTGATCCTTGAAGAGAAAAGGAAGAAAAAAAATTAAAGACTTGTTTATGATCAACAATATATAGATGGAATCATCGCCTTCAGCGGTGCAGCTGGCTTGGGCTTTCTCCCTTTCACGAAGGGGAGAATTTTAAATCTCAAAAGTGTTCTTAGGGATTCTTACCTCGAGACTTGTTCAGGATCAACAATATATAGATGGAATCATTGTCTTCAGCGGTGCAGCTGGCTTCGCTCTCTCCCTTTCACAAAGGGGAGAAGCTCAAATCTCCGAAGCGTCGTTAGGGATTCTTACCTGGAGTACTGTAGTGGTGGGTCCTGCAGTTGCTCGGCTTATGGGGTTTCCTGGATTACCAAAAAAAAAAAAAAACAATGTATAAATGGAGTTGATTAGTGGTGGAGATCATCATCTACATTTGACGACCGAGTGTCCACCGCCATGTGGCGAGCTTTTGCGGATGATGATCTACGAGACCCGCCATATCATATCGATCGATTGTGTCGGGGGTCGCATACTACTCGCATATCAAAAGCTTCGTTGTCGGTTTCACATTCCCTTTCTCATTTGGATGGGATTCATGCCAATCACATTTGTTCAGTGTGAAAGCAAATAGAAATGGTATATCAAAGCAGTTCACCTCCGATGAATGCGGTCACGGGATGGCGGGATGGCCGGAGTTGATTAGGGAAGTAGCCATTAGTCAATTGGGTTTTGGTTTAACCATTTCCTTTTGTCTTCTTCCCTTAACGAAATGCTTTCAAAGCATCACGCAATGGTATTTTTATATCAGTCGTTCGGCTGGTTATCCCTTCCGGATTCGTTACTGCCTTTTTGTCTAGATTATCAGCTCTCGCGAAGTCAGCTCCTCTCGATGTGAGAGCATTCCCATAACATCCCACAGGAATATATGATCCGGTCAATGTCGATCGCTTCTAACTTCGAATTTCATTTTGTTGAGATAATAATATACGGAAATAACATGGTCTTACAATTTACGTTAACGCAAAATCACTAGATAAATAAATAAAAAAAATAACGACTCTAGAAATTTACGTGATTTGATCCGAGTATCAATACTTACATCAACGGAAAGAGTCAATAACAAATAATCCACTATAATCGAATAATTAGAGTTTATAATCGCTCAAACGTTCAAGTGTTTTCCACATTTATATTTAATTTCAAACTCAAAATATTTATAAATTAATAACTCACCTGGAAATTGACTCACGGTACAAAATTACTATGCGTTCAAGCTCAAAATACAACACTTTACATATGTCTGATTCGCATACGTATGGATTTTGCGTTCTTCTTTGTTGATCGCGCTTCAGCTTGACGACTTGCTGCTCCTCCTTTTCTTTTAGGGTTTTCAGCCCCGCGCACCTCCTGGACACGTTGCTCTATATATATATATATATATGTGTGTGTGTGTGTGCCCAGAAACCTCGCGGACGTGCAGAGAGAAAAAGCCACTTTCTTTCCTTTCGTAGCATTTTTTATGTTGTGTGTGCGTGTCTTGACTTTTGGGCCCCACAAAGATAACGTCTTCGGCTTCTCCAGGCCTCCGAAGATCACGTCTTTCGAATTCCTTCGAATTTTGGGCCCCACGACATCTTCGGTTTATGCAGGCTTCCAAAGATAACGAAGAAACTTTTTTTTTTTTTTAATTCTATCTTTATTTTCTCTTTTGTACAATTTCAAAAGTCCAGGGAATCGCGGTTTATAAACGCTCAAACTCAAGATTTAATTTGACATATTTTTTTAACACAATTCTTGAACTTCTATTTTGCGCTACCAAGTCCATAAACTCCATAGAGTTCTATTGGCCGTCTGCCGTGGCATTAATGAGCATGCCGGCTATAATGTGCCAGAATCGAAGACCAAGGGACTTGATCAGCCAAATTCTACTTAGATCAGGGACATGAGCACCCAAATTAAATGTCCAGGCAGTAGCCAAACACGACCAAAGAGAAAGAATCGCGTGACCCTCATACGATTATTTATCCCATCCGGTCGCAAAGCGTTCGAGCGGTTCATTTTCGAACTCGCCCGTAAAGTTCAAGCTGTCGACGTGGACTCAGAAACGAGTGCTTGACGCCGGATAAAACGACATAGATCGATTGGCACCATGACGAAAGAAACCCAATTCAAGTTGCATACTCTTCGTGAAAGACGCCCACCTACTTGCGACCTTCCTCGGAAGAAACCGGATCCAAAAGAGTGAATGAATAGTTATTAAACTCACTGAGAGAGAGAGAGAGAGAGAGAGGGCATAGGCGGGGCGGGAGCTTGTCCCATGTTCGAAGGCGTGTTGGTCGCTCGTGCTTAACTTGATTGGGTGTTGTTGCATTAAATCAAGGTAAATGGCCCACTAATGACACGGGATGCCCGATTTAAAGGAAATGTGGTGCGTTCGGGCATAATGAGAAATTTGACGATACAAGTCGTGGGAAGAATATAAAAAAGGAGGACTGGCCTTGTGAATCTGCTCTCAGGTGCCCCTCGATCCTAGTGAATGACACATTTTTCTGGGCAAGGATTGACCATTCGTACAATACCTTCACGGGGGCGGCTAAGGGAATTCAAGGAAGTGGTAAAATATTCCACAAAATCAAGTGGGGGAAAATGTTATGATTAGGGGCGTGCAGATGAACCGGGACCCGCCTGAACCACTTGAAATGGTGGTTTTTAAGAGAACTGGTCTGCTTCCCAGTTCTAATTTATGAGAACCGATAAGGACCGGTTCGGTTCTTGGTTTCATGTGCGGATTCACTCGACCATCCACTTGGATTGGACCGGTTATATTATAATAATATATTAATTTTTATTATTAAAAAAATTCGAAATTAGTAAATCTAAAATATTTTATTAAGCTCAAACATAACAGCTTCTCCAATTTCGATTCTGACAAACACCCATCATGCCATTGGTTCTCTAAGTTAGACAAAAACATTTTTTTCCACAGAACTTGACATGGATTTTTTTCAAACTCGCTCTTGATTCAACCCATCGATGCAAGTACACGCGATGTGGTGATGGAAAAATTCAAAAGCCTATGCCGAATCTGAAATTTTTCATAGGGGAAATGTGAGATTTCAAGGGGTTGTTGTACCTAGAGGAGGAAAGTGGTATGAAAGGAGTGACATATAGGTACTAGAACCTTTTTTTCCTCCTTATCATTGTTCGAGTTTGACTTAATGTTGGCTGCTAGCTTCTAGTTGCGCAAGTCTAGATTGGCAATATTTCATTGATCTTTGATGAGACCGGTTCCATGGATCCACCCAAGAATCGGACCGGACCAGCAGTCCGGTTCCCGGGTGAATCCATGCAGCTAATGGATTGTTCCCAATTCTAATTTTTCATAACCGATCTTTAGTGGGCGGTTCCCGACCGCCCACCGGGATCACGCACACCTCTAGTTATGACCCAACATTTCTCCATTCCATGAAGGCATGGAAGTGAACTCCCTAATACTGAGGTAAGCATGAGAGACGTGAGAAGGACGATAGATTAGTGGGAGTAGCGTGAGAAAATGCGTAAGAAATCTGCTAATGAAAGGAATATCATGCAAAAGATGTCCAATTGAGGAGTTGGTCACCTCCGTGCAAATTGGTTTAGATTTCAGGTCCCATGGCCACACCCAATCTGGTTTAGATCTGAGGCTGTCGGGCCTCGATTTAAACTAGATTGAGGCTGTGGCCGAGGCCGACCTTAGATTTGAGGTTAGCTACGGTTGTGATCACAGTGCGTGTGGTGGGAACGTCAACGTGCCATGTCCCTCTCGTTAACACCTAAGCTGCCATGCAGGATCATTTAGATGGAAAAAAAAAATAATGGCAGACATTTTTGTCCTTCGAGTAATAGCACATCCTTTTTTTTAGGGACATTGGAGAAGTGACGCCCTTTTTATCCTTGGTATAAGTACGTGATTTTTTTTCTTCTCGGATTTGAAACGGCAAAAGATCACCATTGTAGGAAAAGCAAGATGTAGTTGTACCAAAAGCTAGGGAATGATTATTGTAAATTAATGAGATAATGACACAAATGGTCTATGAATTTTAGTCAAATGTGTAATATGATTTCTGAACTTTTAATTTGTTTAATATAATCCATAAACCGAAGCTCAATGTGTAGTATGGTTCTTGGACTTTCAATTGACGTGCGGACCCCTGGAGTGTCACAACTTTGCACAAAAGGACATTTAGGGCGCGCATGACAATATTTCTATTTCTCAATTTCTTTATTTCTCTGTTCCCCGAAACAGATTTGAAACAAAAATCCATTTGGTAACTCAATTTGATTTCTCTATTGCTGAAACAGATTTCTATTCCAGAAATAGAGAAATCGAGAAAATCAAAAACTGAAATTTTTAACTTCTCAGTTTTTGAAATAGAAATTAGAAACTGAAATCAAATCATTTAAAAGAACCTTGCGCTTTCTTGCTAACTTAATTCACTTATAATCACAACTTCATAAATTATTACTAATTTTCTTTTTCTTATTTTGCTCGTGTTCTTTTTTTTTTTTTGATAACTTCCTCTTTAGGATGAAAGGCAATCGAATGGGTCCTCAATTTTAAAAAACGATTAAAGTTCTTAATTGTTTAAAAATAATGTGGCTCTTTCCTCCTAGAAAAGGCATGCGAATGGCCACTTAAAGAAAAAGTTCTTACGCAATAGATTAATAAAAAACGCGTTTAGAAATTTAACCTTGTTTCTTTACGGATTCAAAATTCTTCCGAAATCAAAATAATTAGATTGTTACACAATCTTGAATTTTAATTCGAAGGCAAGAGATTCAAGAGAATCTCTCTCTTTGCTATGCAAGGGCCATTAAAGGTTCATTGAGCAACAATAAAGAAATTATGGATGATCAATTAGACTGATTTAATTCGAGAATCAAAATAAATCGACATTCCCCCGATTGGTTCCTAATCATAAACAATACTTCAAGGTAGAATTATCATATATTTCTTTACATCATCAATTTTATTTTGTTGATAATCTTGTATAATACTAGTATTTGATAAAATGACAAGGCTATATAGGCTCCATTGATGGCACCCATATTCATGCTTCCGTAGTACTTGTTTGAACCTACGCAGGATGAGCTTGCAAATGATACATTGATCGAGGAGGGAAACCAAATAAATACGCTTAGGAAAACCATTGCCAATAAAATGGCAAGGGATAATAATATGTCGGAAATTTCATGAAATTGTATCTTCAACTTTTGTAATGTATTAGTATTATTTCGACTATTATTTTGTATTTGAGGATTTCCTATGTTGTTTTAGTATTATTTCAACTATTATTTTGTATTTGAGGATTTCCTATGTTGTTATCTAATTAATTTTTAAAAATAGAAATTTTATTCAGTTATCAAACGGATTTCTGTTCAAGAAATAGAAATTTTGAGTTGTTATCAAATGGATTTTTTTGCTCAGAAACTTGTCCGGGCAATAAAATTGAGAAATCAATTTCTGGAATGGAAATTTTGTCATGCACGCCTTTAAGTGTCATAATTTACGAAAGGTACACTTAAGTGTCAAAATCGGAGCAAAATGGATCACTTGAGTGCCAATCCGGCCAAAAGGCTGACGTGGCATTTTTCTGGCGAAGCGAGCCCAAAACGACACCGTTTTGCATGCTGACGTGGCCAAATAATGCAAAAATGGCGTTATTTTGGGCTGACATGGTAAAAAAAATATAAAAATTAATTAAATTAAATTTAGTTAAAATATTAAAAAGTAATAATTTTAAAATTAACAAAAAAATTTTTAAAAAAAGGGGGTGGTGGCTGAGGGCTCGCCTCCCCGTCGCCGTCCCGGCAACGGCGGGGCAACCCCTAGCGGGCAGCGACCCTTGGCTCGACCGGCGAGTGCCATGACCCTCGCCACTAGCCGGATCTTGGTGAGGGCTCGTGAGCCCTAGCCGCCGGTCGGCCGGCGATCCCGCCAACTCTCCCCCTCCGTCGCCGGCCCTTCCCGGCTACGGTGAGGAGGCCGCGGTGAGCCCTCAGCCACCCCCCTTTTTTAAAATTTTTTTAAAAAATTTTAAATTATTATTTTTTAATATTTTAACTAAATTTAATTTTAAAATTATTATTTTTTAATATTTTAACTAAATTAAATTTAATTAATTTTTATATTATTTTTTTACCACATCAGTCCAAAATGACTACGTTTTTTTTTATTATTTGGCCACGTCAGCGTACAAAACAGCGTCGTTTTGGGCTCACTTCGCCGGAAAAATGTCACATCAGCCTTTTGGCCGGAATGGTACTTAAGTAATCCGTTTTTCTTCAAATGTGGCACTTAAGTATATCTTTCGTAAGTTATAGTACTTAAGTGTCCCTTTGTGCAAAGTTATGACACTTGAAGCGTTCTTTTGCCCTTTTAATTTATTTAATGTGGTCTTTGAATTTTTGATATATGTTCAACTTGATCTCTAATCTATATGAATAAATTAAAAGTTTAAGGATTACATTTCACATTACGTTAAAGTTTATGGATCATCTGTGTCATTATCTCTAAATTAAGTGTTTAAACTTTGACTCAATCTACCGGTATTAACAAAGAGGACTCATTCCTAATTCATCATCACCCATCATTAACAGATCAATGTGCTGGAGGTTGATGCGTCTAAGAAATGCAATCTACAATATCATGAAAAGAACTTGTATTGAACTTCCATCTCAACAAGTGTGCGCAACATGCACAGCCCTCAACATTGACTCGAATTCGCAAAGGGCCGAAGAAAATTAACAGAATGCGTGAAACGATACAAGTACATTCCTCTCTTTCAACTCCAATGGCGAACTGTGGCCAATTTCCTTCTTTGCCTTTCATTTTTGTTCATTCCTCGTGTTCTTGGCAATGCGAGAGCCCTTTATGAAGCAGAGAGGGCAAGTTCAATCGTGGTTCAGGAAGAGACCTTGGAGGCATCCTTGTTGGACCTGTTGTACTTCATGTGGCTCTTGACGAGCTGGCCAGCCGCAAGAGCTGACATCAGAGAGAGCTCTCCTGCGAGGACCGAGCCAGCCACAACGGTGGCCAAGAGCCTCGAGTTCGACCCCGGCACTTCTCTGTTGGCCCCCTTCACTCCGAGCAGATTCAGGCACGCCGATTGCGAGGCAAGCTGAGTCCCACCTCCAACTGTTCCCACCTGAAACGAAAGAAGGCAATTTTTTCCATGTCAGACACAAATTCTACGTCCATCAACTAAGAATTCCCAGATTGCGAATTCTTGAACTAATCATTTTGTGCTGTCAGAATCTAGGAAAAGCGAATTTACCTCAATCGACGGCATCGTGACGGAGACATGGAGGTCCTTGCCTTCGTTGACAGCCTCCATCATGGTAATGCAATGAGAGCTTTCCACGTTCTGGGCTGGGTCTTGGCCCGTGGCAATGTAGATCGCCGTGACGATGTTGCTGGCATGGGCATTGAACCCTCCAAGGGCTCCAGCGATTGCGGAGCCAGTCAGGTTCTTGAGCATGTTGAGCTCGACCAGCGCCTCCACACTGGTCTTGAGTACCTTCCTCACCACGTCGCCCTTGATCACGGCCTCGCACACGACCGATTTGCCCCTCCCCTCAATCCAGTTCACGGCTGCGGGCTTCTTGTCCGAGCAAAAGTTGCCGGAGATCCCCATCACGTCCATGTCGGGGAAGTCCTCCTGCAGGAAATCCATGACGTTCTGGACTCCCTTCGAGACCATGTTCATCCCCATCGCGTCACCGGTGCTGCACGAGAACCTTAGGTAGAGGTTTTTGCCGCCAATTGCACCCTTGATGCTCTGAAGCCGGGCGAATCGGCTACAACTGCAACAAACACATCGAGTTGAACATCCCAATTGTACATAGCAGAAACACCAAGCCAACTATAGATTGTAAAGAGCAAATTTTGCAATTCCAGGATTGAATTACTAATCAGGACTAATCAAGACCGAGACCAACCTGTTGAATACAGAGGACAGGGCCTTGAAATTTGCAGGGCTCTCCAGGTAAAATTTCAGCTCTGTGGCTCTCTTCGCCGACCCGAAGCGCACAACCGGCGCCCTCGTCATTCCATCCCTCAGGAGGATGCTGCTTGCGCCACCAGACATCGCAATGGCCTTACAGCCCCGGTTGGTGCTTGCGACCAGGCACCCTTCAGTCGTGGCCATCGGCACCGAGTACTCCCGCCCGTCAAGCGCCAGTGGCCCTGCGATCCCCACAGGAATCTGCACGTACCCAACCGGCATCTCGCAGCACTGCCCGAGGATCGACTCATAGTCGAACCCTTCCAGTGGCAATCCAGCAAGCGACTTCCCGGTCATCCTCTGCAGTGCCTCACGGCGGACTGCAGCAGCCCTCCTGCAGTCCCCAAGCTTTGACTCCAGTGAGTACGACGGAGTTGTCCCCGCCACCACCGAGGCGATCACCTCCTCGTCCTCTTCAGTCAGATCGATTTGCTCATTCCATTTCTCGGTCTCAACCGGCTTTGCCTCTGGAGCAGCGGGCTTAACCGGGTCGACATCCAACTTAGGGGTCTCGCCATCAAGCGCCTGGCCGCAGGGGGCCTTCTGCAAAAACCCCTCGGCAACGACCGAGACCCCCTTCCCGTCCTCGCAGTCGTCGGCCCAGAGGTCGGAGGAGGGCCGAAGGAGGAGGGATCGGAAGAACTCGACCCCGAAGAAGATGAGGAGGTAGACGAAGGAGGCGGCGAAGGCGACGAGGGCAGCAAGCTCGCGGGCGGAGAGGACGTGGAAGGGGGAGGAGGAGTGCATCTTCTCGTGCCACCGGGAGAGGAGGTAGCAGAGGAGGGTGAAGAAGGCAAAGATGACGGAGGCGTTGAGAAGGTAGAGGGAGGGCGGGACTTTGAGCGGCGTGTCTTCGTCGACGTAGTGCTTGAGCGGCGAAGGTGAGCGTTTGGCTTTGGGTTTGGGGGAGTCGACGGCCGAAACGGGCTTGGATGGTCGCCGGCGAACGTCCATTGTGTAGAGAGAGAGAGAGAGATTGGCTTGACGTCCGAGGTTTTTCCTGGTGGTGGTGGAGGGAGCCTGGGTTCAGAGGAGTATTTATAAGGAGGGAGGGAGGGTGGGTGGGAAGGAGGAATCAAAAAGAAATGAGAGGAAAAGTGCGGTTCTTTGTCATATTGTCTTTCGAGGCTTCGATGGTGTTTGGATTCTGGTCTGATTTATGATTACGAGGCAAAAGAATACCTAATTGTATTGAAATTTGGCATAAGATGATAGTTAAATGCCTAAAGTTAGGAAAGTGTCATTTTTTTTTTTAAATAGGACACTTGAGCGTCACATTCGATAAATCCTACCGAAAATCCTATGTGGTAATTTTTTATTAATTTTTTTTTGCTTACGTGGTTCGCTAGAAAGTTGACTCAACAAATAAACACAAAAATGAAATCGTTTTGGCACAATTCGAATTTTAATAAAAAATTAATTAAATTTCAAATTAGAAAAAGGGACCGCTGCTGCCTACTGTTCACCTTCCTCCTCCCTTCTTTTTTTTTTTTAAATTTGGTTTTAAATTCAATTTAATTGATTTTTATAGTAATTATTTACCACATTAGTATCAAAATGACATCGTTTTGGCATTGTCTAGCTACATTAGTGTGCAAAACGACTTGTCGGAAAATTGTCACATTAGTGTTTTAGCTAGATTTTTTTGCCGTTGACACATAAATGTCACTTTTCTAACTTTTAACATTTAAGTGTCATTTCGTGTCAAGTTTTGACACCCCAGGTGTCCTTGTGCCGATTTCTAACCACGTTTTGATTCATCTTTTGTTAATTTCTCTTGCTTCAGTTCACAGTCTTGGAGCGGCAGTACGTTGCTGCGATCCTCGGTTTTGGATTCTGACCGTGACGGTGACGTTGGAGGATACACGGAGACGGCGACCACTCTTTTAAAATTTCAAAACTATATAAAAAAAGGAGAGTTTCGCTTGACTGGATAGCATTACCAAATTTGCCAAGCTTGGCATTGCTGTAACTTGAAGAAGAAACAAGATCAGATGGACACGGATTTTCTACCAATTTGATGCTCACCTTATCCCGGGACGTTCTCTATTTGGTTAATTTATGTCAAAAATCTTTCAAGAGGAGATAAGTGTCCCAAAGTGGACATACTAAATGTGCCTGAAAATTTGCTTTCTCATACTTGCTACCTCTCTTACCACTCAGCATCTGTCCATTTACTCTTTTACCTTTTCCGAGAATGATGGCATGTGGATCTAATAAAAATTTTCGCTTTGTGCAGTGTGTCCCTTTGATTTTCCTTTTCATACAGTTGGATCTTTGAATTTTTCCGTTTTTGCAATACCAGTCCTTTTGCCAGGTACTAGGACGGAAAATGCTAACGTGGTAGTCAAACCATTAAGTACATACGTGACTTGTATGTTAGCGCCGCATCAGAGCTATCGCCTCAAACAGTTGCAAAAGAACGAAAAAAGAAGGCCTAATTAAAAAATAGATAAAAATCGAAGGTCAAAAACGAAGAGAGAGGTGTGCAGACTTGGGCAATGGGGACCGCAGGGGTGACGGCACTGACGGCATTGCCAAGCGACCCATGGCTTGGCACTCTTGTGATCCTTGTTCGTGGCTTGGCAACGCGGTCAGTGCTGTCACCCCTGCGGTCCCTATTACCCAAGTCCGCATGTCTCTCTCTTCGTTTTTGACAGGGATCACAAGAGTGCCAAGCCACAGCCCATCCGTGACTTGGCAATGGCACGGCACCGCTACTAATCATCCACAAGTGCACATGCTAGACCTAACAAAGGGTTTAACAGTGATGCTCAGGCTGCCGTCATGTTCGTCTCCATCTTCATCTTTGTCTTTCTCCCTGCGCGCTAAATTTCGCGCACAGTCGAACAAGGGTTACCCATATCTAGGCAGGGCGGCTTGCGAATGTGTGTATTCGCATGTGAGAGAAAAGGAGAGGTCGACAAGGGAGTTGCAGCCGATTGTCGGCCTGGCCAGTGTTTTGCAAGGACCTCAGTCCCTCGCCAATCACCTCCAATGGCTAAACCCTTTGGCGAGGATCCCCTCGCTAGATTTGCAACTGTAGATTTGATGGGATGGCCACAAACCTCGCCTAGATTTGGTGCATTGTGACTAGGCCGTGCGGAGGAAGGCGGCTCAAGTGGGCTTAAGGGTGCGTTTGGGAATCATTTTTGGGGAAAGTCTTTGAGAAAATGCAAATACCTTTGAGTTAAAGGTATTTTTCAAAATACAACCGTGTTTGGTAAATTGTACTTTGAAAGCTCTTTGTAAAGTATTTTGAGCAAAATAGCGTTTGGTGAATTACATTTACAAAGGATCTTTGTGGTGAAAAAAAAATTATCAAAAGAAAAATTAACAAAAATTGACCAAAGGGCAGTGGCCGCGACCTCCGGCAACCTCCGACGATCTCCGATGACGACGGATTTGGGGTAGCGAGGTCACGTGACGTTGTCGCGACCTCCGGCCACCTCTGGCGACGCCAGATCTGGGGCAGCGAGGTCGCAGGAGGACCTCGCCGCCGGATACGGGTTGCGGCGAGGTCGCATGTGCCTTTGGCTCAAAATTTTTTGCCAAACGGGCTGGCATTTGCCTGAGTATCTTCGAGCTTCAAAGGGGCTTTGGGAAGTGGTTCCCAAACGCACCTAAGTCGAGGAGTTGAAGACTGACCATTAGGAACCACAATGTTAGGCTGAGAACTTGATCCAACCATGTGATTGAAGTGGGAGCTTCGAAGGAGAGGAAAAAGGGATTTGGTTTTGCTATCCGAGGTTGGTTTCTTCTTCTTCTTCTTCTTCTTCTCCTCCTCCTCAGATCGTGCTATTTCCATCATTTATATGACTAAATTCACTCAATTTTTACCCAAAAAAAAAAAAAAAAAATACCCTCAATCATTTAATTTCCATCTAAAGTAGTAATCATAAATTAATTTACTTTCCTTATATTTTAGTTTTTCTTTTTCTATGTAGGATGTAATTTTCATATTTAGAATTTCATATTTTTTTGGTTTTGTTTATTTTTGGAGGCTACATTCTCTTTTTAATGTTCAGAGCTTACTTCAGTAGGAATTATTTTTGTTGAAAAGAAGAATTTACAAATAATCTAATTTTTTGTCTACGTTGTCAAGCAAATTAATGGATGTATTTAGAAAAATTCTGACATATATATTTTTTTAAACACAATTACTTGTTTATAAACTTTCACTTGTTGTGCATATGACCATAGACACTTTTTTATTAGTTGTCTTTTATACACATATACATATAATGGAATGATAGGATGCAAATATCTATATATATATATATATATATATATATATTTGTTACATTTTCTGATGTAAAACTTCAAAAGAGGAAAATTTAATTAAATCAAAACATTACTTATAATAATATATATTTTTTAAAAATCCAATGAAATCTCATCATATTAGATTGACAAATATCGATATATTCCATAAAATGTTTACGTAAAAACAGCAAAATATTTCATCATGCATTACTTTTTAATGTTGATTATTTTAGTATATTCATTGATACTCCTATAACATTCTACATGCTTTGTGTAAAATTATTTTGGCAATAGTAACGAACAAAGATAAATCCTTTGATGTCATAAATTAAGAGAGTTCTTGGAAATTTCTCTTTTCGACAAAAAATATTTTTATGGAAGTAAAATCTAAAAATAAAAAAGAAAACATAGTGCCCCTTTTTTTTTTTTGGTATGAGAAACATAGTGCCTTTAACACACATGGGGTACCTACAATATGCAAAAATAAAACATGTGAAATACTTAATTATAGCAACTAAATCTTAAATAGAAATAAAAATAAACAAATATAAGAAGGAACGGGCCATCGCTACAAATTGCAATAAAATGATCAGGGGCAATTATGTCTTTTTAGTGAAAATGGAGTAGATTTTGTCGTATATGGAGTCAAAATAGTGTCACCCTTTTGTTTTTTTGGGTTGAGAAAGTAAGTTGAACATCATGAATAGTGATAAAGGAAGAGAGAGAATCCAAACCTTCAGTGGTGAGAAATGAATGATATAGATTAGGGTATATGAAAATTGACGCTTCAAGATTTGCTAGAAGTTGGCCTTGATTGATGAACAAACTAAAGGTCACAATCGCTGTTAGTTATGTTGCAATCGACGGGAGATTGCGCTAGCTAATCCAATAGCCTAGAGAAATTGGTGATGTAAATTCCTTTGCATGCCTAAAGGTATATGAAAATTGACGCTTCGAGAGTTGCTAGAAGTTGGCCCTGATTGATGAACAAACTAAAGGTCACAATCGCTTTTAGTTATATTGCGATCGATGGGAGATTGTGCTAGCTAATCTAATAGCCTAAAGTAATTGGCGATGTAACTTCCTTTGCATGCCTGGTGCATATCTTATAGTAAAACAGAAATTGATGCGATGGGTGTCAATTACCTCAATATTTGTCAATCGAGATATTGGTCGTTAATTCTAATGGTCCAAATTGGTGACATCTCGTGTTGTTATATGTGTTTCACATCTGTCCCCATGGCAAAAAGGGAAAATACGCGAAAGCCATGTATTCTCAACCTATCAAGTAGCCTATCGAGTGTTAGAGGTGTTTCTAATTGAACAGTTGACTCGTGACACTTGATCTATCAATGTCGACGGGTTAAACAGCACAACCGGATGGGAAGACCCATCGAAAAATGATTTCAATGTCAAAGCAGTTCGACTTATAGCACTTGACAAGACATTACTTTAAAATCACCTCAGTAAAGGTGAGAACAGTGCAATGCTATCTAAAAGGCTAGACATACATTGATTTCCATAGACGGTTCAAATTCACTTATTGAGCCATCTCATGCACTTATCATTCGAAGATCACCACCTCTCAAGTATTACCCAACGGCCTACTAGAGGATACCCCATAAAAAGTGATGCAAGCATACAAGACTGGCCATATTCGTCTCTCTCTCTCTCTCTCTCTCTCTTTCCCGTGTCTCTGTCTCTCTGTTCCCTTACGATTAGGGAGTTTATTGGGTAGAAATTCCAGACGCCTGAACTCGATTCTGGTGTAGGTCAATTTGCCAGCGCAAGCTCCGGCCAAGTTCGCGAGTTCTGTTTTGAGCATCAACACCGTACATGAAGCCAAAATCCATGAGAGACTGGTTATAAGTGAAAATCGACGAACTAGTATAGCCAAAAAGAGAGAACTTAAGAGGAAAGAAGCCTTACATTCAAAAGATTAATCCATAAGCTATTGTATGAGTTGGTGAGTTTGTTCTGCCTCTTCTCTTTCTTGAGGAGGAGATCTTCTATTCCTTCTTTCTGCAGCTTGAAAAGAGAAGAAGCAAAAGCTCAATTCAAAAAGCAAGATTCAGTTGACAAAAATGTTTTAACAAAATCAGTAAGCTTATAAGTCATGAGCACTAGAAACCCATAGAGCGTCATGACCCTCTCCCAAATCTAGGTGAATATTCTTTCCTATGAAGGGAGGGAGGGAGGGAGGGAGGAGGCTTTGCTATGTCAGAGGCCTGACCAGAATCGTCACCGTCAATTCCTCCGTTTCTTACGCTGGTATGCAACCCCGCCTCCCCCACGAGCCAAGATCGCACAAGTGAGCGTATCCGCCTCTATCAGTGTTTTCATGCGCCACATCAAGCTTCAATTCTTCTCCTCATGAGTCAATTGCCCCATTGCCGGTGGTTGCCAACACTCCTCGCCCACATACGGGAGAGGGTCGCAGACCTTTGCCAAGGCATTGGCGATCCCGTTAACCATTGTCAATGCCCCCACTAACAATGGAGCGGTGGCCGTCTAGTAAGTATTGACACTTTCCGGAAACTTTCATATAGTGTCAGATACTCAGACACGTTCCGACATGTTCAATAGGTATCAGAAAATCCAACACATTGTCAACTCTTTCAACACGTAAGTCCAAAATTTCGACACGTGATTTCAATATGCATAAGGTAAATTTAAAAAAAAAATTCAATAAAAGAGGAGTAAAACGTATATAAGTAATAGTAATAATAATAATAATAATAATAATAATAATAATAATAATAATAATAATAATAATAATAATAAAGGGGAAAAGAAAGAATTTTTGTTATAATTGATGGTGAATTGTTAATTTTTTTAACTTGTTAAATGTTAAATTTAACAATGGAATGTGGATTGATTATTTTTTTTTCTTTCAAGTTTTATGGATTATTGAAATGGAATGTAGTTGAATTTTGTCATATTGAAACAATAATTGATATCAACAAATGGTGGATTAATGTTTTTAGTGTAAATTCATTCTAGACTCTTTTTTTATTATTTATTTATTTGTGAATTTAATCAAATTAATAATCATAAAAATTATAAATGTATATCAATGCTCTCTCTGAATTCTCTCTCTTTTATTTATTTATTTATAGAAATGACGTGTCATGTCACGGGTTGTGTGTCAATATCAATGTTATTTAGGTAGCCACAGGAGATAGGGCTAGGGCCAACCCTAGCACTTGCATTTTTTTTTCTTTTCTAAAATTTTTTAGTTTTCTTAATTTTTAATTAAAATTTAGATTGAAATTGTCTTTGGAAGAAAATGCCCTTGATTGGTTGGAATATTTAATCAACCGATAAAGTCAAGCCTTTATTTGAAACTACCATGATCACTTCAGTCCTTATTTAAAACATGATCCACTTAAGATCCTTATTTGAAAAATAAGAATATTTTTAGGCCATTTTTAGGCCTTTATTTGGAATTTTTCCTGCTGTGGATAATGGAGAAAGTAAAAGCAAAAGCAAAAACATGATTAAAAAGGACTAAATCCTTTCTAATCAAAACACTACGTATATATTATTTAAAATGTAAGCTAATAAAAGAAAAAACTTCATGTTGGAAGTGCATTATTAAAAGGACGAACGTCCCATCTAAATATGATGTTAAATATGATTAGAGAATCTATAAAATTTGCGAACCCTAGCTTTATATGGTCCGACAAACTTTCTCCCCTAGTTTAGGGAAAGGTAGGTTTTTTCTTCATATTCTGAAAAGCAGTCCATTGCATGTCTACGTGCATGCATTAGTATGACGTCATAAATCCAAGCAATCAGATGTAGTAAAACATACACAGGGAATGTTAATCAAACTCTACTTTACCGTCAACTAGCTAAACCTTACCGCACCATCTTAACTATATATGTTCTTATTCCTGGTACTTGATACCCTATTCGATTTTCAGGTTGTTTCTTGAATGATGAATCAAATCCAACCAAACCTCATCTACATTAAAATGGGACGGCGAAAGTTAATCAGACTCTACATTTACTCTCTGTGGATACCATTGTTTGATCTATTAGTTGATTGACAACGATGACGGCATGTCCTATCTGATAAAAGTCCTTATGAAACGTAGCACGAATGTGTGTGTCTATATATATATGCGAATCAATTTATGATCTAACAAAGTCTCGAGGTATATCTGCATTAGGTGTTTCGACACTGCTCTTCTTTGGGGTTTGGACAACTCCGTTATTAATAGGGTGGTTCATTAGGAAAGCTCCGCGTTTATTCGTTTTGAGAAAGATACATAATATTAAAAAAGGCATTAAATTCGCACATGCGCGCTATATAGGTAGAACGAGTAGCCAAATGTTGACCTAATGTGTGTGCGAAAGAAATAAATGATTGGTCATCAACCCAATGCAAAAAAGTCTACTGTGGCTGGCGCCAAATTCACTACACTAAAGCAATAAATGGTAGCACAATGTGCTTTAGCTTGAAGCACATGAGGAATTCAATGTGCAATATCGAGAAACATTGCATCTCAACAATGGAAAAAAGACAATAAAAATGTTACAACTTTCATACAGTAATCATTTTAATGAGGGAGCAGGATTTTGTTACTTGCACACAGTATATAGCACACCTAATGGCTTGTCAAATAAATATATTATAGGATAGGATCGGACAAAAAAATGTGTACAAAAGATAGAGGGCTTGGTAATCTTGACAAAAAATGAAATAATCACCAACCCATTTCTCCTGCCTTAAAAAACTCCAATGTAAAACCTCTTCACGCTTCCCACACTCTTCTTCGTCATCATCCTAAACCGTCATCTCCTTCATTGCGAAGAAACGATGCAGATCTTTGTGAAAAATTTAGCAGATATATTATATGATAGGATCAGACAAAAAAAATGGTACAAAAGATAGGCGACTTGGTAATGTTGAAAAAAAAAAATGAAATGATCACCAGCTCATTTCCCCTACCTTAAAAAAAACTCCAATGTTAAACCTCTTCACGCTTCCTATATTCTTTTTTCCTCATCATCCTTGACTGTCATCTTCTTCATCTCGAAGAAACAATGCAGATCTTTATGAAAATCCCAATAAATATATTATACGATAGGATCATACTAAAAGAAATGGGTACAAAAGATTGATGACTTGGTAATATTGACAAAAAATAAAATAATTACCAACCCATTTCCCCTGCCTTAAAAAACCCTTATGTAAAACCTCTTCACACTTCACATTCTCCTTGGCCATCATCCTAAATGATCTTCTCCTCCATCATGAAGAAACGATGCAGATCTTTGTGAAAATCCCAATAATAAATTAGACAATAGGATCATACAATAAAAAATGGGTACAAAAGATAGACGACTTGGTAATGTTGACAAAAAATGAAATAATCACCAATCCATTTCCCTTGCCCTAAAGTACCCTCATGTAAAACCTCTTCATGCTTCACATATTCTCCTTGGTCATCATCCTAAACCATCATCTCCTCCATCGCGAAGAAATGATGTAGATCTTTGTGAAAATCCTAATAAATATATTATACGATAGGATTAGACAAAAAAAGGGTACAAAGAACAGACGACTTGGTAATGTTGACAAAAAATGAAATAATCACCGATCCATTTCCCCTACCCTAAAATACCCTCATGTAAATCCTCTTCACGCTTCACATATTCTCCTTGGCCATAATCCTAAACCATCGTCTCCTCCATCACGAAGAAATGATGCAGATCTTTGTGAAAGTCCCAATGGGGAAGACCAACACTGTCGAAGGTTGAGTCCAACGACACCACCGGTTACTTCTTAAATTCCATAAAATCGTAGAACCCATCTACATTACAAAGACTACTACACTCCCACTGAAGCACATTATAGCCTAGAATTTTTCTGATACCCATTCATCTATCTTTCAGTTTCACACAGCAAAATTTGCAGGGTTAAGAGTAGACAATGGAGTTAAAACAGTGAGAAATCACGAAAAACAAACAGAGGGACTGAAGATAAAAAGAGAGAGTTACGGAATAAACAAAATGACCTATCACATATTTTCTCTGGTCGCTAGCCTTGAGGTCGGAAGTCGACGGGGATGGTAGCACATGGTTTGTTTCTTTGGCCCAAAGTTAGAGCCAGTTGATCAATTTGGGGCAGAAATAAATGCCAATTTATGATAATTTTTTGTTGATTAGATTTCTCCGACCAACCTCAAATTTTCTTGCAAAGGAAATCCCTGATGGCAAGAACAAATTTTTTTTTTTTACCAAAGTGATACTTAAGTGATCGCTTGAAAAGTTTTGATACTAAAGTGAGTATGGTAAAAAAATTGTTGCATTAAAAGTTTTGGTACTTCTTATATCATTTTTTCTCTCAACAAGTATACAGAATATGCAGAGCCCTCAACATAGATCGAATTTACAGAGGGTCGAAAAAAAATGAACTGAATGTGTGAAATAATACCAATACGGACAGTGAGGTGTCTCCTCCTTCCCTGATGATCTGTCTTTGAATTCTTTTGCCTACCATGGCTAAACTGTGGCCAATTTCTTTCCTTTCTTGTTTATTCTTCGCGTTCTTTGATACAGTGAGCGAAGGTTTTTGAAGCAGAGAAGGACAAGTTCAGTCACGACTCAGGAAGAGACCTTGGAGACATCCTTGTTGGACCTGTTTTATTTCATGTGGCTCTTGACGAGCTGGCCGGCCGTGAGAGCCGACATCAGAGAGAGCTCTCTCGCAAGGACCGAGCCGGCCACAACGGTGGCCAAGAGCCACGAGTTTGACCCCGGCGCTTCTCTGTTGGTCCCCTTCACTTCAAGCAGGTTCAAGCACGCCGATTACGAGGCAAGCTGAGTCCCACCTCCAACTGTTCCCACCTGAAACGAAAGATGGCAATTTTTTTCATGTCAGACGCAAATTCTGCATCCATCATCAACTAAGAGTTCCCAGATTGTGAATTCTTGAATTAGCCATTTTGTTTTGTTCGAATCTAGGAAAAGTGAATTTACCTCAATTGACGGCATCGTGACAGAGACATGGAGGTCCTTGCCGTCGTCGACTGCTTCCATCATGGTAATGCAATGAGAGCTCTCCACGTTCTGGGCTGGGTCTTGGCCTGTGGCAATGTAGATTGCCGTGACGATGTTGCTGGCGTGGGCATTGAACCCTCCGAGGGCTCTGGCCATTGCCGAGCTGGTCAGGTTCTTGAGCATGTTCACCTTGACCAGCGCCTCCACACTAGTCTTGAGCACCTTCCTCACTACGTTGCCCTTGATCACGGCCTCGCACACGACCGACTTGCCCTTCCCCTCAATCCTGTTCACTGCCGTGGGCTTCTTGTCCGAGCAGAAGTTGCCATAGATCCCCATCACGTCTATGTCGGGGAAGTCCGTCTGCCGGAAATCCATGACGTTCTGGACTCCCTTTGAGACCATGTTCATACCCATCGCGTCTCCGGTGCTGCACGAGACCCTTAGGTAGAGGTTTTTGCCGGCGATTGCGCATTTTATGCTCTGGAGCCCTGCGAATCGGCTAGAACTGCGTCAAAATAAAATTGAATTGAACATCCAAGTTGTACGCTAACAAAACACAAAGCCGACTACAGATTGTAAAGAGCAAATTTTGCATTTTCAAGATTGAATTACTAATCAGGACTTTATCAAGATCGAGGCCAACATGTTAAAAACAGAGGAGAGGGCTTCAAAATTCTCCGAACTCTCCAGGTAAAACTTAAGCTCGGCAGCCCTCTTCGCCGACCCGAAGCGCATGACAGGCGCCCTCGTCATCTCATCCCTCAAGACGACGCTGCTTGCGCTGCCTAATTGTTGGTTTTTGTTTCAATAAATAAGAATACATGCATAAATAAATTAAGATCAAAGTCTGTTTGCAGCGGAAGTAAAAACACTTATACACGTATTTCCAAAGCATTTTCATGCATTCTAATAAAAACACATAGATATGAGAAGTAGGTTGTTCATATTACCCCTTATTTTTGGGCAGAAGAACAGCCCAAGTGCCATAACTTGGCACGGGGGAACACTTAAGTGCCATAACTTCAAAACGGTACACTTAAGTGCCACATTCTTTTTCTAGTGGGACACTTAAGTGCCACCTCCGGCGACCATTGCCGGAAATCTTACGTGGCAATATTTTATTATTTTTTATTACATACGTAGCTCGCTGGAGAGCTGAGTTGGCTCTATCTCACCAGAAACGACGTCGTCTGCATAATAAAAGCCCAAAATCTTCCAAAAACGATGTCGTCTCCCCAAATGCCCCAAATCTAAAACCCTAAATTGGCCAAAATCCCTATTGAAGTGCTCGAATCTAAGTCTCGAACCCTAATTTTCATTTGCCCAAAATTCCTTCTTCGAATTTTGGAAATTGAGAGCAGGACTCGCGGTAGCACCTCAATTTCCTCTCACCAAAGCGAATGAGAAGGTCAGAGTTTCTGTTTTTGTGGGTTATCGAGTCCAAGAAGAACATCGTGGACTCGAATCAATCCTTGGAGAAGATTTTATGGATGTGCCCGATATAAAGAAGTATTGAAGTGCAAATACTTCAAATGGGTCAATGCGAAGTTCTTTGACCGAGCCACAAAGGTGATATTTGATCTACTTCATAAAATACAGCAATCTCCATCTGTGTTCGTGGACGACTTGGACGATGTTGACTCAATGCAAGCTCAAGCGTCTTCAGTTAAACTTTTCAAGAATGAAGTCTCAATGCATGCTCAAGCATCTTCAACTAAACCTTTCAAGAATGAAGTTTCAATGATGAAAATTGAACGAAAGTGTTACCAAGCGTTTATTATGGTGTTATTTTGTTGTCTATTGTACTTTATGATGAAATGTAAAGTACTTGAAAATGAAAAAAAGTTTTTCCGACTGCTATAGTTAAAAATGGTGTTATTCTGGATTAAATGTAGGCTTTTTTCTTTTTGAAAGATGCGAAGAAGCTTGTGTTGTTCCACAAGATCATTGTGGCGTTGTTGTTGTTTGTGCTGTCATATGGAGTTGCCATAAGTTTACCATCATCTTCTCTGTTTTAATGCAGACCAACATATACACAAGACAAACATGAATGATTACCCGAGTGCCATAAGTTGTATTTAGTAATCACTTAAGTGCTAGTCGCGATGAAAAAATGATCATTTAAGTGTCAAGTTATTATTAAAGTGATCAGTTAAGTATCACTTGTAGTTAAAAGTGAATAGTTAAGTGCCAAGTTTTTTAGAATATGACTAGTTAAGTGCCAATTTTTTTGGTGGGTTTTCTCTAAAAATTGCGCCAGCCACCACCACCAGCTGCATCACCAACCATCACCACTAGCCACACTACACATTAGGCGCTCCAGCCACCACCAAGTTGGTGGTGTTGCTGCACAAGGTACTAGTGCAAGCTGAGCCTTGCACTAGCTTGCACCAGTACACATGGTGTAAGATGTGCAAATTGCACACTTGTACCAAGTGTAGGTGTAGCATAAGCCTATAACCCCCACCACAAACCCATAATCACCGAGCATCACCACCACCCACACCAGCACCCCAGCTACCATATTAGCACCCCAACAACAAACTCGCCACCACCAAATATCACCATCCACCACCACTAGCCACACCAGCACTCCAGCTACCACCACAGAACACCAACAGTAGCAACAACAAGTAAAAGCAGAATCCATGACAAACAACAAAAATTGACAAACAGCGCAAGATCATTTCATTTTCATTGATATTGAAATTAAGTCTCACAATATCAATGAATGACAAACTAAAGAAAAAGAAAGAAAAAAAAAAAAGACAACCATCCATAGCAAGTGTTATTATAACGTTAACGTGTACATAACTATTTTGACTCATAAACTCCACAAATTCTATCATATCTCATCTCATCAATCAATATGCACGACACCCCCTGTTCGTGCTCCTTTCGAGGGGCCTTTCACTTGATTTATAATTCTTGCACTCTTTCTAACGGGATGTGCAACTTCTTTTTCAACCTTCTCAGTATCCACTGACTCAGATGGAGCTGCAAATATCCCAGGCCGAATAGATTCAAAAGGAGCTAGAGCTGGAGCTGCAACTAGGTTCTTTCTCTTCTTTCTTGTTGGCACAATTGATGTTTTCTTTTTTGTTGGTGCAGCCGTCGATTCTTGAGTTGGGCCTGAGATAAAAACCTCTGAACTTCTCCCAAGCTACAAAAAAAAAATAATAAATTGTCAGCAAAAGTCTACAGCATAGATTAAATTAAATGCAACCAATAAAACTTACATTGAGAATAACTGTTCCAGTACGCTAATCTATATAAAGGCCATAGTCATCTTGTCTTAACCTCTTCCCAAGTGCCCCTTTTATTTGAATAGGGGCGTCACTTTCAGGAACTTGTGATTTGTTGGCTCTTTTTCTTGCTTTCTTGGGCCCTTCAGCTACAGCCAGGGCTTCTTCGACCAATTCTTCTACTAGGCGTCTTCTAGATGGCCTTTATGTAACTGCCCCTTCACCTGGCCTTCTTTTAGTTATCCTTCTGTGTAGCCCTTCAACTTCAGTGACACCTCCTTCTGTTGGGCCTTCTGGTGGTACTGGTGGTGGTACTCGTGGTGCCCTTTGTAGTGATTCTTCTAATGGCCCCTATGATGACCCTTGAGGTGGCTCTTGTTATGGCTCTTCAGTTGGCAGTTGAGTTCCAACTTGCTTTCTTCGAAACTGACAAAGAGGCAAATGACACCATAAATATAATATTATGATATATAATAATGTAAAGAAAATGAAAAATTGAATACAAATAGTTGAATTTACCACTGGGTATTTCTTTCGCTGTTGAAGAATAGTCGACTGAACTGGCCGTGATGCTGCTTGGGCTAATCCTTCAGCTGGCCGTGATGCTGCTTGGACCAATCCTTCAGTTGGCCGTGATGCTGCTTGGGCCAATCCTTCAGCTGGCCGTCTTCTATCTTGCCTTATTCGAACAGGCTGTTCAATTTCTTGACTTACTAGGGTTTTTCTTGTGACTTAACAAACACATTACATACAAGGCCAAATAGGATATTATGTATATTTTTATGATAAATGACAAAGTAACATAAACATAAAATAAATTTCATGACTTACCGGGGTTCTAATTGTTGACTGAAGAACAATCGACTCACTTGGCACTGTTGTTTGCATTTCTCCAATTGTCTCTTCACTAAGGCCTTCACCTTGCCTCAACGGTTGTTGTTGCTTCCTCAATTGACAACCTTTAATATTGTGGCATGCTAGGCGACAATAAGAGCACGTTATCTTTGCACCCTGCTTGCTCATTCTTTGCTGACCCGAGACCTTCCCCTCCGCCATTCTTCGTCTTCATTTTGTCCTTCCAATTTTCTTCTTCAATGGCAAAGGTTGAGATGCTTCATGATCCGTGGGCTCCCAAAACTTGCTACATCTAATTGGTTGCATCATGAATTGATAGGAAGCAAGGTATTTTGATTTATGGTACCAATCATCGATGTAATCATTTGTATTGTCGCCCTTCAACTGGATGGCACATATGGCATGTGCACATGGAATTTCACTTACTTGCCATGCTCTACATGAACACTTCCTACTTCCTAGATTGACAACATACTTGTCAGTAGCCTTCATTATCTCATATCCGTCATCTCCATTCCAAATGGGATGACAATGCCTACTTGCAGCTAAGTTCTCATCCAATTTCTTGGCAATCCTAGGACCATATTGTCTTATCAACTTTACAACCTCATTTCTTTGTTTCTGCAACCGAGTCATAACCGCAACTCGTATATCTTCAAGCATTGAGATGACTGGTTTGCATATGGCATATATTATTTTCGAATTAAATACTTCACCAATGTTGTTGTTGACGTTATCGCGCTTGAACTCCTCACTGAAGAATGCCCTGCACTAATGCTTCAGTTCTAGTTGAAATAATATAGTATAACCTTCCTTTGTTAACTGAAGCAGTCATTCTTTGGCTATCCTAAAGTCAGTCATGTTTGTACTCTTTGCTAATTCTCAAAATTGCAATTGCAGCTTATCCCCTTTGTAGGTCTTTGTCCAATTTCCGTATATGTGCCGTGCACACATTCGATGTTCAGCATAGGATAACAACTCGACTACTGTCGGAACCAATTCCTGCAATAATTCAAAGTAAGAAATACTAGAGCAAATTACATGTTCATATTACAAAGCAAATTATTGACTAAATTTTTCAAAAAGTAAGCATTACCTTTTGTTGGTCGCTCATGATCGTCCACCCTTCCCCGTTTGTTATCTTCAAGTCAACCATTAGATTTTTCAAGAATCAGGACCAATTGTCCTTGTTCTCAATCTTTACAATAGCCCAAACTAGTGGGAACATTTGGTTATTCGCATCTCTTCCAATCGTACGCCAATAATTCTTCCTTGCACAAGCCCTTCAAAAAACAGCCGTCCAATCCTATAATCCGTCTATAACCAGCTAAAAATCCTCGTCCGCATGCATCAAAGCACACATAGAACTTATTGAACTTGGTCCCATGATTAGGAAGTGGTCTCTCAACCACCTCTACATACACTCTATTTGTAGGGTTTTGCAGCCTACACTCCCAAGCATATTCCCACACTTGCTCATATTCCTTAGCATACTGACTAATAAGTATATCACCTTTTGCTTTGCTCTTTTGCACTGATTTCTAGATACATTGATACTTACACGCTCCTTCACCAGCATCCTAAAGTTAGTAATTTTCATCTCAAGCATCAGCTTGATCAGATCGAAGAAGTGCTTGGACAACCATGCACTTGTTACCCTTTTATTTTGAAAATTAATGGAACAAGTGTGTTCCTCTTGGTAGGTTCTAATCCAGAAAGACCCACTCTTCTTAACAAATGCGCCGTAAATCTTCTATGGACAGTTTTGCTATGAACACCTAGCTCTTACAAATTTCTTGGTATTTCTAATGAAATCAATATTTATTTATGCAGCAATGGAGTTCTTTAGTATTGCTTTCCTAAATTGTATCGCATCATGGAATTCCATAGCTACTGACAAAGTAGGAGAGGTAATGGATGGATCATAGGAAAGAAACTTACTTTTCCTTCTACGCACAGCTCGTTGATCTTCTTCAAGTTCGTCATGGGAAGTAGCGGTATCAATGCTTTCTTCATAATCTGTCTCCTGGTCAGCAACACCAACATCTACAGGGCCGTCATCTCTATTTGGAACTTCATCAGCTACCTGCAAAGTTGCAAATCTATCTGACAAAAAGTCCCTTTGTTTTTTCCTTGACCGTGTAAGCTCCTCATCGTTGTCATCGTCACTTAAAATTAATAAATTTTCAGCTTCAGCAGCCAACCCTTCATCGTCATCGTCATCATCACCATCACTGGATTCAGCTACTTCCCAATCTAATTCAGTGATGGTGACATCACCTATGTCACAATCGCTCTGGTGAACAGCATCTATGCCCCTCTCCTCCCCGTCCTGTCCATCATGCCCTGCTTCATCCCTAACCTCCATACTAGCTTGAATACCATCTCTTCTTTCTCCTACTCGGGTGCTATCTTTGTAATCATCTTCGTTCTCACTATTACTATTATTTTCAACAAATACTTTCGCCTCTTCACCATGAAGATAATGATATAAGATATCCCTAAAACCATTATCATCTTCCAAAACTCTCAAACCATCTCTCAAGCCTTTCCCAAGAGCACAGTACAGTAACTTTTGTACTCTACAAGGCAAAAATGTCACAATGTCCTTGACAAATTCAATATAAGATGCCTTCTTTATATCTACAAAGATAGTATCCTCATTTCCCCTCTTATACTCCCACTCATCCTCCCCAATCACAAAATCCCCACCGTAGTAAACGATGACAGCAACATAGTCTTTATCATGAGCCATTTTTGCAATAAAGGAGGACAAATATACAATTAACTTTTGGAACTACATTCACAAAGGACAGACAATTGCAAGTGGAGGTCTCTACACTCTTTATTAAAGAAAAGAAGAAAGAAAGAAGGAAGATGCATATGTCAGACGACAGCTGCAACTTGAAAAGAGGCCTCAGGATAAGGACAAATAAAGATGGGACCCGACAACTACTTTGATTATGTCACCGCATTCCTTTAAAATATGGAGAGATCCCTCAGCATGGGTCATCAACAATGCAATTTATTAAAAAAAAAAATACCCAGAAGTCTCTATCCCCACGACAACAAGAGATTCGATTCAAACATGTCCAAGGTCTAATACTTTGAACCCTAACAATCACCAATCACCATCACACATTTCACATCCGACCACTACAAATTACTTTCGCACATCACAATTCAACACCCTAAATGAATCACATATCACAGTGGATGAGGCGACGTCAAGCCCTACACCGAGCCCTAATTTTCCCCCCGTCGAGCCCTACACCGAGCCTACATTTCAAGGCCAATCCTAAACTATCAATTCGAACCCCCTAATAGGATTGTAGTACCACATCTGAGCCATAAATCTCACATCAATACCAACCAAGCCTAAGCTTTCCCAATCGACCCCCAAATTTCAAGTCCAAGCCCTAATAAACGAGTCGGAGCCCTAATTTCACCACAGGGGAAAGGAAGAAGAGAAAAAACCTGAGCAAATCGACGACGGCGAGTGACGACGATGAACGACGATGGCGACCGATGACTTGCAAACGGCGACCTGCGAACGGCGAGCTGTGAACGGCAATGGAAAGGATGTCAGATCTTGTGTGAACTAATGGACGAACGGTTAAAATCCAAATAAGAAAAACGACGTCGTTTAGCACTAAGGAAAAACGACGTCGTTTAGTTCAGCCAAATGCACAATGGATGGAGCGACATCGTTTTCCTCCTCCACGTGTGCTTTTTTTTTTTTTTATAAATAAATTGCCACGTCAGTTAAACATGTCACCGGAAAATGTCACGTCTGCATTTTGGCTTGTTTTTGGCCATATTAGCACTTAAGTGTTCCATTTTACTCCTATATTAGCACTTAAGTGTACCATTTCAAAGTTATGGCACTTAAGTGTCCCTCCGTGCCAAGTTATGGCACTCCAGGTGTCCCAACCTCCTTATTTTTGATCAAAAATTTTGGTTTTGACGTTTTTCAAATTTTAACCATGAACATCTAATGTCCTCACATGTCCTCACAATAGTTATTCTGATGTTCTTGAGATTCTAACTACAAACATTGATCTTTGTTAACACGTATTTCCAAAGCATTTTCACGCATTTTAATAAAAACACATAAACATGAGAAGTAGGCTAATCACATTACCTTGGTCCTTACTCAAAAATTTTGGTTTTGATGTTATTCAAATTCTAACCATGAATGTCTGATATCCTCAAAGTAGTGATTCTGATGTTCTTCAAATTTTGACTACAAATGTTGATTTTTTGGTAACATTGGTTCTAACATTCTTGGAATTTTGATCACGAACATTTGATGTCTTTTAGTAATACTAGTCCGACGTTCTTTAGATGCAGAACGTTTGATCTTTTTGTAATGCAAATTCTGACGTTCTTCAGATCTAATCCCACAAGTGTAGAGCCTCTAGTTTAGACATACCACCAATCTCACGTTGAATAGAAGAGAAAAATTGAGAGATCTCACAACTACAATTGATCACTATCAACACTCTCAATTATCGATTGTTGATCATCCTATGATCTGCTCTCATGATGACCTTTTTTTAACCAGTCCAAATCACATTTAAGTTGGCTCATTAACTCTAAAACCATTTTAGAATTAATTTGACTGTGATGTCTAAGTTCTAATACCATTACAGAGCATTATTCTAGGCATTAATTTATAACAATTACAGGTTTTTACTATGGGCATTAAATTTTCAATTGTTACAAATATTTAATTTGACCATTGCATCTATTTTAGAACATTAATTGGTATTAAACAGCCCATTGATTCTAAAACCATTTCAGATCATTAATGTTACCATTACATCTGAAATTGTTTTAGATCATTAAGTCGTTAAATTTGAACTGTTTCAAAACATAAATATGACTATTAAGTTTGAAATCGTTTTAGATTAGGCACGGAGAAAAACACACATGGCAAATGTTGATCAAACTTTACATTACAGTCAACTAGCTAAACCTTATAGCACCATCTTAACTATATATGTTCCGCTTGTTCTAGGTTATAGTTCTTGGTACTTAACACCCTCTTCAATTTTCAGATTGTTTCTTAAATGATGATTCAAATCCACTGAACTTCATCTCCATATAAATGGCACGGCAAAAGTTAATTGGACTATACATTTACTCTCCGCAAATATAGTTGATGGATCTATTAATTAATCGACAACGATGATAGTGTGCTATCTAATAAATGCACTTATGAAACATAGAACGAATGTGTGTGTATATATGCAATTCAACTCATATTTTAATAAAGTATCGAGATTGGTCAAAATCCGCATTAGTTGTTTCAACACTGCTCTTCTTTGGAGTTAGGACAACTCCATTATTAATGGTTGGTTCATTAAGAAAGCTTCACGTCTGTTCATTCGTTTTGAAAAAGGTACATCATATTAAAAAAGGCATTAAATGCACCACTAACATAGGTAGAATGAGTAGCCAAATTTTGACCAAAAGTGTGTGAAAGAAATAAAAGATTGGTCATAACCCAATGCAAAAAAGTCCGCTGTGGCTGGCACCAAATTCACCACACTAAAGAAGTCAGATGATGGCACAATGTGCTTTAGCTTGAAGCATATGTGGAATTCAATGTGCAATATCGAGAAACAATGTATTGGACTCCATCTCAACAATGGGAAAAAGACATTAAAAATGTCACATCTTTTGTACGGTACTCATTTTAGTGCTAAAACTTTTTGAGCAATCACTTAAATGTCTTAAATGACAAATTCCAACAAAGAATCTTACATGACTTTTCAAATAAACTTTTAAAACCTATATGGCTTTTCAAATAATCTTTTAAAAACCACTAGAATGTCCAACTATACAAAAATAAAAAATTAAAAAACCACTAGGGGCTGCCCTAGGGCCACCCTTCCACTTGGGAAGGTGAGGGAAGGAATTTGATTCCCTTTCTTCTAAGGGGTTGGAGTGGGGACGCATAAGTTGAGGGAGCAGAATTTCACCATTTGCACGTAGCACATGGCACACCTATTGACTTGTGAAATAAATATTATAGGTTTGCTGACCACGGTGGCAGCCGAAGACTAACCAAAGTTGAGCTGAAGCCTCGTCACAGGCCGACAAGGGTCAAGCTCGTTAGATGCCGATGATGTTGGACCTTGCCTAATCAAGCAAGGTCCAGCTCACTTAACACCAACAAACTTGAGCCTTGCCAAATCCAGCCACCTAGGCAGAGCTCGAGTCTCGTAGAGGTCACCAAACATCGACAAGGCTCTAGTGACCTCCAGTGAGGTTGGAGCCTCACCTAGCTCATTGGATCTGGCGACCTCAAGCTTGGCAGTGTTGAGGAAGGTTAGCCTCACCACAGGTCGGTGAGGCTTGATCTCAAGCTTGACCTCGCTGGAATCTAGTGAGCTCAAGCCTCACCAACCTATGACAAGGCTCCAACTCACCTCTAGCCGATTGTCGACCATCGCCATGACCGATAGGCCAATGAAGAAGAAGAAGAAAAGAAGAAGAAGAAGAAGAAAAAAGAAGAAGAAAAAAAGAATAAAAATAATTAAAAATGATTTTTAAAAAAATTATTGAAAGGGATGCATGTAGGAAAAGATTTTCCTTATTGAACAGCAAAAAATATTTTCTAGTTTATTTTCAAGTTTCAGCCGAATAGCGGAATATATGTTTATTTTTCTGGAAAATGACTTCTTAGAATTTTTTTTTAAAAGTCATATTTTCTGTGAAACGAGCGAAGTAAAATGTTAATTTGCTTGGACTCTAACATTTGTTTCTTTAATTTTAGACCAATCTACCATTTCATAATTTATCTAATTTATAATTAGTAAATTAAGATAATATAAAATTCATTCATCTTTTTTGAAATTAAAATTCATTTATTGGTACTGCCGATATTTCTATGTATATCCGCGGAGAAATATAGGACCAATTCTTCTCCAAGCCTATTATGTGAATACATAATACAAAGTACGCAATCATGGATTGTGTCCTCAAGCCTTCATTATCTATTATATGTATTATACACCTAATGTGTTACATTAGATTTCATACCAAAAATAAGGATTTTGGTGTCTTTTAAAGTGATAAAAAAATTAACTAAAATGGTAATGTTAAGGTAATTGAATTGCTACGGAATTTAATGTTGCTTTTATTTTTTTTTTTTTTAATTTCCATGTGATAGAATTTGCAAAATTGTTTTCATTTGGAAAAGTAATGGCGGTATATTGAATTTATTTTTTCATCTAATTAAAAAAATGAAATTCTTATGAAAACCAATGAAGTTTTATCTTGCTCGGCAAAAGACAATTTTATTAGAAAATTAATCTTACAATAAATAACAGCAAAAAAAAAAAACAGAAATAAAAACAAAAAAAAAACCGAAAAACTAAATCAAACCGGGATTTCGGTTTGGTTCTATTTTAGTTTGGATCGGATTTTGGTTTGGTTCAATAAATTTCCTTATCGATTCAATTCGGTTTGATTTTTGAAAAAAATCGAACCGAATTGAACCACTTACACCCCTACTTGACAAGCCTTCAAATAATAATTTAAATATGTAAGTACGATGTTGACCATTTTATATCTCCTTAATTCCTTCTCAAATCTCTCTCTCTCTCTCTCTCTCTCTCATTCATTAGGACCTATCGGGGCACAAAACTTCGACGTCTTGACCCCGTTTTATTGGTGTAGATCAATTTCCCAGTGAGACCTCCAGCCAAGTTAGCCACTCTTGTTTTAAGCATCAACACCATACATGAAACAAAAATCCTTGACAGACCGGTGACCCATATCTGGGCAGGGCAGCTTGCGAAAGAGAGGTCAACAAGGAAGTTGCAGCCCTTGTCAGCCTCTCCAGTGTTTTGCAAGGACCTCAGTCCCTCGCTAATCACCTCCTTGGCGAGGATCCTCATTGCTAGATTTGGAACTGTAGGTTTGGTGTGATGGCCATAGCACTTGCCTAGATTTGGTGCATTGTAACTAGACCGGAGGAGGAAGGGTGCTCACTGGGCTTAAGTCGAGGAGTTTAAGATTGATTTGTAAGAACCATAATGTTAGGCTAATAATTGAGAAAATTATCAAAATATTCCTAAAACTATTGTATTTTTTCCAATTCAATCATAAACTTTTTTTTTTCCAATTTAAATCTAAAACTTTTATATTTGTGTCAATTCCATCCATTTGATCAATTTTGACTAGTCAGCAGCCAACGCTGACGTGGACACCGGCTAGCATTGGCCGTTTCATCTAGGGTGTACAAAAGAACTAGGAACTGCTCGGACAACCCGAAACTAGACCAAACCAGCCGTTTTGGATGGTTCCCAATGGGTCCAATCTAATTCCTGGTTCCCGTTTTTAGTGTAGAATCGCCCATCCGAACTGTCCAGATCGGACTACTACACTATATATGTATTTTAACTTTTATGTTTTGAAATCCAATTGTCAATCTTAGTTTTCTACTGCCTTTCCTAGTTTCCCGATTTTGTTTGTTTGAGCTTAGTTATGTTTGTTTAAGGAGATTTATCTTCATTTATCAGAAGATTGAGCCTTTTGAGCCTTCTGTTTGGTTTTGCAAGCAGATTTCCAGCTCTATATTTTAGTCACGTTATAATGCCCCATCCTGATGTTGGCCTTAAACAGTGTGCAGCCAACAAACGATGAGTACATGGTATTTTGCTTGGTCTTTTATACTGTGTGTATTGTAATCATTACCTTTTGTTCCATTTCCCAAATTTTTATGTCAGCATTTATAGTTTATACAAAATGTATAGTACCTTCTGTTCGCTATTGCATAATGAGGATTTCGAACCTTATATTATGCATCATATATGAGGTACTATCAAATTCGACCGATTCTATGGATCTACTTGGGAATCAAACTAGACTGGTGGTCTAGTTCTCGATTCTCATTTTGTGAAACCGGTCCTTAGTGAGCGGTTCTTGATTCTAGGGTGGGAACCACCCACCTTGGAACCCATCACCCTTAGTTCCATCGACACCGACATGCCAATTCGAAATTTTTTTTAATTGTCTAATTTTTTTTCTCTTTCTCTCTCTCTCTTTTTTTTTTTTTTTTGGTTTTCTCTTTTCTTCTTCGCCAGAGGCTAGGGCAGGCGAGGTTGACCTTGCTAGCCACTAGGATCGCATGGGCAAGGCTTGCTCTCACCTATGTTGGGCAAAGTTAACCTCACCATGGCTAAGCGAGACCTCACCTAGTGCTATGACGATGAGAGCAAGGGCTAGCCTCATTGTTATGGGCAAGGGTGAGCCTCACCATCACTTGGTGAGGTCTCGCCAAGCCATGGTGAGGTTCACTCTTGCCAGAGCAAGCCTCCCTGTGGTTGGACAAGCTCGACCTGACCCTTGCCTTCGTCATCGCAGTGCTAGGCAAGCTCAACCTTGCCCAACGATTGAAAGGGCGAGCCTCACCCTCACCAAGGGTGATTGAGTCCTAATGGCCAAGGAGGTTGACCTCGCTAGCCCAAGCCTCTAGCTAGTTGCTAGACTAGCTAGAGGAAGAAAAAAAAATAAAAAATTTAGAAAAAAAAAAATAGAAAATAGAAATATATATATATATATATATATATATATATACATATATATTTATATTAAAATTGACAAAGTCAACATTGGCTAGATAGTTTGAGGGCCAAAATTGACTAGATAGATTGAATTGGCATAAATGTAAAATGTTTATAATTGAATTGACAAAAAAAAGGGAGTTAAAGACTTAATTGGAAAAATTGCAATAGGTTTATAACTATTTTAGTAATTTTCCCCTAAGAACTTGATTAGACCATTTGATCGAAGTAAGAGCTTCGAAGGAGAGGGAAAAGGTTGATTTGGTTTTGCTATAGGAGGTTAATTTATCCTTCTTCTTTTCCTTTTTCATTTGAGAAAGTTAGTTGGAGATCATGAATAGTGATGAAGGAAGAGAGAGAATCCAAATCCTCAATAGTGTGAAATGAATGGTATAGATGAGGGTATATGAAAATTGACAAAGATTTGCTTGAAATCGGCCATGGTTGACAAAGAAACTAAAGGTGATAGTCGCTTTTAGCTATGTTGCTCTAGAGTGATTGTGATGTAACTTCCTTTGCATGCCTAGCGCATATCTTGTGGTAAAACAGAAGTTGATGCGATGGGTGTCAGTTACATCGATGTTCATCAATTGAGATATAGGCCTTTAATTCTGATGGCCCAAAATTGGTGACACCTTGGGTTGCTCTGTGTGTTTCGCATCTGTCCCCATGGCAAAAGGGGGAAATACGTGAAAGCCAATTTACCCTCATCCTATCAAGTACCCTTAAAGAGACTAGAGCGGGAGGCAAGTGTTAGAGGTGGTTTTAATTGAACAATTGACTCACGACACTTGTTCCATTAATGCCGAGGGGTTAAATGGCATAGCCCGATGGGAAGACCCACCAAAACATGATTTTGATGCTCGAGCAATTCAATTTACGGTACTTGACAAGACACCAATTTAAAATCACCTCATTAAAAGTGGGAACAGTGCAACACCATCTGAAAGGCTAGATATACATTGATCCCTACAAGCAGTTCAAATCCACTCGTCAAGCCATCTCATGCACTTGTCATACGAAAATCACCACCTCTCAAGCATTACCCAACAGCCTACTAGAGGGGTGACCTATAAATAGTGATTCAAACACATGCACAAGACTGGCCATATTCATCTCCCTAATTCCTTCTCAAACATCTCTTGCTTGCTTGAACTCGATTTTGGTGTAGGTCAATTTCTCAGTGCAAGCTCCGGCCAAGTTCGCGACTTTCGTTTTGAGCATAAACATCGTACATAGAGCCAAAATCCATGAGAGACGAACTAATATAATCAAAAAGAGAGAACTTAAGAAGAAAGAAGCCTTATATTCACAAGATTAATCCAAGAACTATTGTATGAGTAGTGCCTCTTCTCTTTCTCGAGGAGGAGATCTTTTATTTCTTCTTTCTGCAGCTCGAAAATAGAAGAAGCAATAGCACAATTCAAAAGGCAATATTCAGTTGATAAAAATGTTACAACAAAAATCATTAAGGTTAAAAATCATGAGCGCTACGAACGAGCCAACAAAAATTCCATCAAAACGTTCTACAAGGTTTAACTAAAGACAAGAAGTAGTTAATTTTCTTAAATCACAAAACGTAATCTTGATGACATTTGTGATGCCGCTGATGATGGAGAAGCTAAAACATGACTAAGAAGGGCTAAATCCTTGCTAATCAAACCACCGCCTGCAATGGCCTAACCGGATAGGAGCTCCCATGAAATCTACCCAGGACGGAGAGGTTCAAATCCTGCGGGACGCACGGAATCTTAAGCACGACACCGGGGTGGTGGGTCCTCCACTAGCGTCGCCCCAGGGTTTACCCATCGGCTGCCAGCTGTACGGATTCCCTAGGTATCAAAAAAAAAAAAAATCCTTGCTAATCAAAACACTATGCTTATTTTATTTAAATTATAAGCTAATAAAAGAAAAACGTTCACGTTGGAAGTGCATTATCAAAAGGACGAACGTCCCATCTAAACATGATGTTAAATATGATTAGAGAATATGCAATGTTTGCAATCCCTCGCTTTATGTAGTCCAATGAACTTCGCCTCTAATTTAGATGATCGAATAGTTTCTGAAGTCGAGGAAAGGAAGAGTTTCTTAAAAGCATCTATTGCGTGCCTACGTCCATGCATTAGTAAGACGTCAATTCCATATAGGAAAACATGCACGGCGAATGTTGATCAAACTCTACATTACCGTCAACTACCTAAACCTTAGGGCACCATCTTAACTATATATGTTCTGTCTGGTCTAGGTTACAGTTCTTGTTATTAATACCCTCTTCGATTCTCAGATTGTTTCTTGAATAATGATTCAAATCCACCAAACTTCGTCTCCATATAAATGGCACATCGAAAGTTAATCGGACTCTACATTTACTCTCCGCAAATACAGTCGACGGATTTATTAACTGATCGACAACGATGACAGTGTGCTGTCTAGTAAATGCACTTATGAAACATAGTACAAATGTATAAAATATTTTATATATATATGTGCGCGATTCAACTTATATTCTAACGAAGTGTTGAGATTGGTCAATATCCGCATTAGTTGTTTCAACACTGCTCTTCTTTGGAGTTAGGACAACTCCATTATTAATGGGGTGGTTCATTAAGAAAGCTCCACGTTTGTTCGTTTTGAGAAAGGTACATAATATTAACAAAGGCATAATCACACATGCACACTTGCATAGGTAGAATGGGTAGCCAACGAGATGTGTGCGCGAAAGAAATAAATGATTTGGTCATCAACCCAATGCAAAAAAGTCCACCGTGGCTGGCGCCAAACTCACCACACTAAAGAAGTAAATGATGGCACAATGTGCTTTAACTTGAAGCAAATGTGGAATTCAATGTGCAATATGGAGAAACACCGTAATGAACTCCATCACTCCATCTCAGTAATGGGAAAGAGACATAAAAAATATTATAACTTTCATACGGTACTCAATTTAGTGCTAAAACTTTTTGAACGTTTACTTAAGTGTCTCATATGACAAATTCTAACAAAGAATCTTACGTGACTTTTTAAATAAATTTTTAAAACCTACATGACTATCTTATTAAAAAAAGACGTCCAACTATACCCAAAAAAAACCCACTCAGAGTTGTCCTAGGGCCACTCATCCCACTTGGGGAGGTGGAGGTAAGGAATTCGATTCCCTTTCTTCTCAAGGGGCTAGAGTGGAGACACGAGTGAAGGAGTAGGGTTTCGCTACTTGCGCACAACACAGCACACCCAATGACCTGTTAACTAAGTATTATAGGATAGGATTAGACAAAAAAAAAAAGTGTACAAAAGACAGACAACCCAGTGATCTTGACAAAAAATGAAATAATCACCAACCCATTTCCCCCACCCTAAAAAACCCTTATGTAAAGCCTCTTCACGCACCCATATTTTTCTCTGTCATCATCCTAAACTGTCGTCTCCTCCATTGCGGAGAAACGATGCAGATCTTTGTGAAAATCCCAATAGGGAAGACCATCACCATCAAGGTTGAGTCGAACGGCACCATCGATAACTTCTTGAATTCCTAAAATCGTATAACCCATCTGCATTACATGAACTACTACACTCCCACCGAAGCATATCATAGCCTAGAATTTTTCTGATGCCCATTCATCTATCTTTCAGTTTCACGCAGCAAAATTTGTAGGGTTAAGAGGAGACAATGGACTTGAAACAGTGAGAAATCACGAAAAACAAACAGAGGGACTGAAGATAAAAAGAGAAAGTTATAGAATAAACATAATGACCTATCACACATTTTCTCTGGTCGCCAGCCTTGAGGTCGGGAGTCGACGGGGATGGCAGCACACGATTTGTTTCTTGGCCCTAATTTAGAGCCAATTGATCAATTTGGGGCATAAATAAAGGCAAATTTATAATTATTTTTTTGTTGATTAGACTTCTCTAACCAATTTCATTATCCGATTTATTTAAATAAATGCCTCATCAAATTTTCCAACAAAGGAAATCATTGTGGCAAAAAAGGGATTTTTCACCAAAGTGATACTCAAGTAATTACTCTAAAAAGTTTTGGTACTGAGATGAGTGTCGTAAAAAAGTTATGGCACTAAAAATCTTGGTATTGAGATGAGCACTGTAATAATGTTATGACCCTTCTAGTATCATTTTTCCTCTCAACAAGTATACAGAATATGCAGAGCCCTCGACATAGATGGAATTCACAGAGGGTTGAAAAAAAAAAATGAACTGAATGTGTGAAATAACACAAATGCGGACAGTCGGGTGTCTACTCCTCCCCTGATGATCTCTCTTTTAATTCTTTCACCTCCAATGGCTAAACCGTGGCCAATTGCTTTCCCTTCTCATTATTCCTCGCGTTCTTTGACACAGTCAGCGAAGGCTTTTGAAGCAGAGAAGGGCAAGTTCAGCCATGGTTCAGGAAGAGACCTTGGAGACATCCTTGTTGGACCTATTGTACTTCATGTGGCTGTTGACGAGCTGGCCGGCTGCGAGAGCCGACATCAGAGAGAGCTCTCCCGCGAGGACCAAGCCGGCCACAACGGTGGCCAAGAGCCTCGCGTTTGACCCCGGCGCTTCTCTGTTGGCCCCCTTCACTCCGAGCAGATTCAAGCACGCCGATTGCGAAGCAAGCTGAGTCCCACCTCCAACTGTTCCCACCTGAAACGAAAGAAGGCAAATTTTTATTCATGTCAGGCGCAAATTCTACATCCATCAACTGAGAGTTCCCAGATCGTGAATTCTTGAATCGACCATTTTGTTCTGTTCGAATTGAGGAAAAGCGAATTTACCTCAATCGATGGCATCGTGACAGAGACATGGAGGTCCTTGCCGTCGTTGACAGCTTCCATCATGGTAATGCAATGAGAGCTCTCCACGTTCTGGGCTGGGTCTTGGCCTGTGGCAATGTAGATTGCCGTGACGATGTTGCTGGCGTGGGCATTGAACCCTCCGAGGGCTCCGGCCATTGCCGAGCCGGTCAGGTTCTTGAGCATGTTGAGCTCGACCAGGGCCTCGACGCTGGTCTTGAGCACCTTCCTCACCACGTCGCCCTTGATCACGGCCTCGCACACAACCGACTTGCCTCTCCCCTCAATCCAGTTCACAGCTGCGGGCTTCTTATCCGAGCAGAAGTTGCCGGAGATCCCCATCACGTCCATGTCGGGGAAGTCCTTCTGCAGGAAATCCATGACGTTCTGGACTCCCTTTGAGATCATGTTCATCCCCATCGCGTCACCGGTGCTGCACGAGAACCTTAGATAGAGATTTTTGCCTGCGATTGCGCACTTGATGCTCTGCAGCCGCCCGAATCGGCTAGAACTGCAAAAAAACAAATCGAATTGAACATCCCAATTGTACGGTAGCAGAAACACAAAGCCGACTACAGTTTGTAAAGAGCAAATTTTGCATTTTCAAGATTGAATTACTAATCAGGACTGATCAAGACCGAGACCAACCTGTTGAAAACAGAGGAAAGGGCTTCGAAATTCGCCGGGCTCTCCAGGTAAAACTTCAACTCCGCGGCCCTCTTAGCCGACCCGAAGCGCACAACCGGCGCCCTCGTCATCCCATCCCTCAGGACGACGCTGCTTGCGCCGCCGCACAGCGCTATTGCCTTGCAGCCCCGGTTGGCGCTTGCCACCAGGCACCCTTCAGTCGTGGCCATCGGGACCGAGTACTCCTGCCCGTCGAGCACAAGCGGCCCCGCGATTCCCACGGGGATCTGCACGTACCCAACTGGCATCTCGCAGCACTGCCCGAGAATCGACTCGTAGTCTAACCCTTCCAGCGGCAATCCGGCGAGCGACTTCCCGGTCTTCCTCTGCAGTGCCTCACGGCGGATCGCAGCAGCCCTCCTGCAGTCCCCGAGGTTTTTCTCCAGCGAGTACGACGGCGTGGTTCCCGCCACCACCGAGGCGATCACCTTCTCGTCCTCTTCGGTCAGACCGATCGGCTCATCCCATTTCTCTGTCTCGACCGGCTTCGCCTTCGGAGCAGAGGGCTTAACGGGGTCGAACTCCAACTTGGTGGTCTCCTCATCAAGGGCCTGGCCACAGGGCGCTTTCAGCGCGCCCTCCTCGGCAACTACGGAGACCACCCTCTCCTCCTCGCCGTCGTCGGCCCAGATGTCGGAGGGGGGGCGGAGGAGGAGGGACTGGAAGAACTCGACCCCGAAGAAGCCGAGGAGGTACACGGAGGAGGCGGCGAAGGCGAGGAGGGCGGCGAGCTCGGGGGCGGAGAGGACGTGGAGCGGGGAGGCGGAGCGGATCTTCTCGCGCCAGCGGGAGAGGAGGTAGTAGAGGAGGGTGAAGAAGGCGCAGATGGCGGAGGCGTTGACCAGGTAAAGGAAGGGCGGCACCTTCAGCGACGGGTCCTCGTCGGCGTAGTACTTGAGCGGCGATGGCAAGTGCTTGGATTTGGCGTCGAGGGAGGAGCCCGCCGCCGCAGCAGGTTTGGATGGTCGCCGGCGAACGTCCATTTTAGACAGACAGAGAGAGAAAGAGAGAGAGGTTAGCTTGACTTTTGAGGTTTTAATTGGTGGTGAAGGGTGTACGGGTGTAGAGCAGTATTTATAGGGAGGGAGGGAGGAGTCAAAAAAGAAATGCGAGGAGAAGGTGCGGCTCTTTTGTCGTTTCTCTTCCGGCTTCGATGATGCTTCTTGTCCCGTTCCGAGTTCTGACCCCGCTTTTGATTCGTCTTTTGTTTAGCTTTTCTCCTTCGCTTCGATTCCGTGTCTGGTAATGGGATAACAGCTGCTATGTCCGTCGGTTTCGAATCCCGACTGCCGCTGGTGATTTGGGAGGATCACACGGAGATGGAGACGGCGATGGCTCAGTTAAAATTCCAAAACAAAGAAGAAGGAGAGTTCCACTTAACTGGACGGTGGGCATTGGCAAATTTGCCATGCTTGGAATTACTGTAACTCACTAAAGAAGAGCACGAGATAAAGATGGACGCTGTTTCCTAATACCTTTCCTCCCTTGAAGTGATTCCAAGTAAAATCATTTCTTCCTCCGACCTCCGTGGGAGGAACGGTACCCAAGCCGCCCGTTTCCGGGAAGGGAACTGTCGCCAACATCTCTCACTAGCCACTTAAGTCGACTTAAATGGTCAGGAAAACTTTACATTACATTCGACTATCACCGATTGTCCTACTTAGCACACTGACATAAATAACTTTACTTGAAATAACATCTTATGTAGATCGACAAGTGAGCAATTGGTCGGAAAAACTACATTAAATTTTTTTACGCAAAAGTTTGGGACTATAATGGCAAAATTAAAAACCTTATGACAGAATTGGCATATGTACAATGTATTTAGAAATAAATTAATCATTTTCTCTCGTAGGAAGTAAGCTAGAGCAGTCGCTTGGGTTAAACCAAGGGTCATTCAAGACCATGTGTGGAGGGTCCTAATCTTCCCTTGTGCCAAAGGTCGTGGGGGTTGATGAGCAACATGTAAGAACCACAATGATATATTAAGAGCTCCAGCTAGCCATTTTGATCGTCAAAGGAGAGGAAAAGGGTGAATTTGGCTTTGAAATAGGAGTTTATTACAAATCATTTTGAGAAAGTAACATGAATAGAGAAAAGGAAGAGAGAACCCGAATTTTAATACATGAGAAACGAGATCAGGTAACTTAATAAATCAATACCTCAAGACGCCTCAAGATTTGCCCAAAAACTCCCGTTTAAAATAACAATCACGATTAATGCAGGAACTAAAGGTCACAATCATCATTAGTTATGCCACTATCGACAGGCTAGATTGCCTACCAAATCGGACGGCCTAAGAGGAATGTCGATGTACTTTGCATGCCTAGCCCAATTTTCATAGTGAAATAAAAGTTGACGCGTTGGCCATCGGTCACATCAATGTCTGATGGTTGAGATACAGACTACTAAATCTAACGGTCCAAATTTTATGTCATCGTGGCTTCTTCTATGCCTTGTGCATGGATTTCTAGGACAAAGAGCAAAAATATATAAAAGCCATTTGCCCTCAACCTGTCTGGTATCCACAACAAGAGGTGGTTTTGGCTAAAACATTTGACTCTGCCAGTGGATTAAGTAGCACGATTAGATGAGCAAATCTATCAAGACACGGTTCCAGCACCGGAGCAGCCCGACTAATAGCACTTGACGAGAGATGACTTCAGAATCACCTCATTAAAAGGAGAGAACTGGGCAACTACTTAAAAGGCTAGACATTCATCTTTAAAACAATCTCATCCATTCATCCAAAAATCATTCTCCGTCAAACACTACCTTACAAGCCTACAAATAGTAATTCAAGTATGTAAGTAGAAGGTTGGCCATTTTTATCTCCCTAATTCCTTCTCAACTCTCTCTCTCTCTCTCTCTCTCTCTCTCTCTCTCTGTTTTACATAGGCGTAGATCAATTCCAGTGAGAACTCCAGCCAGGTTCGTGGCTCTTATTTTAAGAGTCAACGCCGTAGACGAAACAACAATCCACGATGGACTGGTTATAAATGAAGATCCATAAACTAATATAGCCCAAAAGGAGAGAAATAAGAGGAAAGAAGCCTTCCGTTCAAAAGATCAATCCATCAACTACTACACGAGTTGGTGAGTTTGTTCTGCCTCTTCTCTTTCTCGAGGATGAAATCTTCTATTCTTTCTTTTTGCAACTCCGAGAAAAATGAAAGAAAGCAACAACACAATTGAGAAGGCAAGATTCAATTGCTAAAAATGATTTAGCAAATTCAAAAAGGCTTAAAAAATCATGATGCTACGAACGACCCAATAAAATTCCATCGAAACTTTTATATGGTTTAATGAGAAATCACAATTAGTTAATTTTCTTAAATCACAACACCTAATCTTGATGACCTTGGTGATGCCGCGGATGAGCCTATATACAGAAGCTAAAACGTGATTAAGAAGGGTTAATGCCTTTCTGGCCAAAACCCTACGTATATTATATTTGATTACAGGCTAGCAAGTAAAAACAAATTCATGATGGACATGCTTTATTAATGGACACGTCACATCAAAACGTGTGCCAAATATGATGAGAAGATATATTAAATTGGAAACCCTAGTTTTATTAAGTCCGACAAAGTTTCGCCCCCAGATTAGATTGATCAAACCATCTCTAAAGTCAAGTAAAGGTAGGGTCTCTCCCACATATTCAGAATACAGAAGGGAAAGAGTAGTCCATTGATGCGTACGTGCATGCATTAGTGTGACGTCATAAATCAAATGTAGGGAAACATGCACAGTGAATATTTTAAACTTTAACATTACCGACCACCAGCTGGACCTTGTAGCACGATCTCAAAAATACATGGTCCACCTGCACTAGGTCATAAACCCTCTGCAATCAATATCCCATTCGACTTTTAGGTTACCAAACTCTGTCTCCATTCAAAGGGTCGGCACATATTAATCGGACTCAACATTTACTCGCCCCTGAGCACTGCCAATGAATCAATCGACAGATCGACAGCGGCCAACGACGACATGTCCTCTCCTCTCTGTAAATGCCCGTATGAAACGCAGTACGAATACATGAGGGTCCGCGTAAGGTGTGTTTTGACTCGTCCGCGCATCAATGCTCATCGACTCGGGACAGCCCCATCAATGGGGTGGTCCACTACGAAAGCTCCACGTTCGCTCGCCCTTGAGAAACGTAATATATAATAACACAGTGCTTCAAATTCAACATACGCACACTATATAAAGTCGGACGAGCTGCCGGATGTTGACCAAAAGCGGGCGTGAAAGGCATGAATTAATGGCCGATTTGGTCGCGGGCACCCGGTGCAGAAAAGTCTGCAGTGGCTGGCGCCAACTTCATTGCGCTGAAGTCCTCCAAAGCATCTGTGCAGTTGGGCAGATGTGAACGTGTGTAGTCAATGGGAGACTCGGCAAGGGTGAGTGGAGTTCAGTCACGAAACGACAATCTTTTCTGTCTTGATGACGAGAATAGCTAGCCTGAAGAGGTAGACCTTTTCGATGGAGTAGCGAGACCGCCACTAGCAGCATGCTAGAAACGACTTCATTGAGAAACGCCAGAAGACATGGCTACAAGGAGCATTGAATCTTTCTGCAAGGGAATTATGGGATAAGGCTTGCTCAATTATCGCTTGGAATTTTCTCATTTAAAATCCATGATTGATATTGAGAAGATTATTTTTGTCTTCTGCTTTCTTACCAAAGATGGAATGTTGATCACTCTCTGAATTCTTTGACACTATAATTGGCAAGATTTTACTCTCCATACATGGTACTTCACCAATTAAGCGAGTCGCTTTTACTTACCACATTTTGTAATTTTTTACTTAAACCAATCAATTATGTTGTGTGTAGTAACTTGTTCGCACTTCATAACATTAAGTGCCAACAAGTTCGATTTACAGCACTTAACGGGGTTATGAAACATAGACTAAGACTTCGACACTTTTGCTCTCCTGTTGCCGCAGCAAACTAGAGCCCTGTTGTCATTGTCGATATTTCCATTGTATTGGGAGATCAATTGTTTGGACGTCATTACATGCTTTCTATTCTGTTCCTCTAGATGTTACATATTTGTGAATGTAACATGAAGATTTTGCTTGTTTATTGAGCGTGCTGATTTCGGACCCTTTTCTGGATTTTAGATCTTCTCTTTGGTTCATCATATGCTCCTGGCAAATTCTTGAGGGAGTTGATATATTCCTCTCAACTGAAGAATACCCGAATCTGTGCTTTGCTTACCCTAGTCTTTAATAGAAAAGTAACATCAAAATGCTTTTGAGACTTTAAGCTTCCTTTCAGCTTTTTGCTTTTCAAAAGATCCGCAATGAAAAAGGAAAAGATTTACATTGGACTTGGACTGCTTACTCAAATCAACTGCTAATCATGCCCATGATTAAGTTATACTTACCCTACTTTTTGTCATTTTCCTTAATTAATTTTATTATTTAGAATAAATACTTATCCAAGAGAGTCGACTAGTTCCGAAACCATTTCCTTGCTTACGATATCACCGGTAGCAAATAAGATGACGAGTACCTCCCTCACCATCATTTCACGAATTATCTTATATTTCTAATCCCCATTGTTCAATTTTCCTTTATCATTCTTGATAAGCTTCTGACAAAAGAAAGAAGAATTATCTTTTTGGTCAGAAAAGAAGAATTATTCAACAAAAAGGAACCGATGGAGGTCATTGAAATAAGATGGCAAAAACTCAGTCTTCATCTTCAATTGAAGCGACCAAATAGTACTCATACATGCTATGCGAGTGACTGTCCGCGTGCGCCCTAGACAAGTCGAAGTATACAACGGTAGTCTTACAAAACACTGGTCAGTCAACGGTCAAAGAGTGAAAAAAGCAACGTTCATGGAACCCTAAGTTGTCTCCAGCTAGGGTTAGGTGCGTACTCGTTTTTGGGCTGCCTTTTAACAGGGCCTTATGGACACGATTAATGTGTGAATGCGTTATTACCCGCTGATTAAATTAGTTCGTTGAAGGTCCATTGTCCATGCCAAAAGAATGACATGTTGTCTACATTCAATGACTTAATTTCTTATTGTTGGAAACTTTGATTGTTCGATTTCTTAATATTATTATTTGACAATATGTATGCCGTGTATCATAAGGTGGGGAAATCGACAAGACAATAGGATGAGATTCACGGACTCATAGGACACAAGCGGTCATTGCTCAATAACATAATGGTATTGGTGCAAATTACATCAAAGCCCGTGATCCTCTTGACTTTATTTATTTCACGAAAAAATCAAGAATTAGAAAGATATTTTCTTAATTCTTTGTCATTTGTTTCATTTTAGAATTTGAGCCAATGGAATGGTTTTCATTAATAATAGAAATCTGTGTAACACAAATTTTGTTGGTAGTGAAAATATTTTCGAGACATTATTTAATGTAGTCCTCATACTATTAATGGAATTCAATTTTGGTTCTTATACCATGTTTTGTAGATGAATTAGTCCCTCAACTTATCTCGAAAGGGAATGGTTTTCAATAATAATAGAAATCCATGTGTAAAACAAATTCCATTGGTAGTGAAAATGTATTTGAGACATTACCTAATGTAGTCCTCGTACTATTATAAGAGTTCGATTTTGGTCCTTATGCCATGTTTTGTAGAGGAATTAGTCCCTCAAGTTATTTCCTGGGACAAATGAAGGACGGTTTTCCATATTCCAGCAAAACGTGAACGAAATATGTTGAGTCAGTGGCGGGAGTTACAAGTGGCGCCGATGTGGACCAATCAACAGAAAAGTAGCTGAGTCAGGCTCATCGTGTAAAGAGAAAACGTGGGAATAGGCGCACGGTTCGATCCTGAGATGTGCGTTCGCTCAAAGCGCATTAAAGATCTCGAGTACAGGTTTGACTAGTCAAGGCGCAAGGGAGAGGGATGTGATTGATGGTTGCATCTTGGGCCATCAACGTAGTCGTTCTCCTCTGCGTTTTGCCTGATCAAGACATAAAGACTTTATACCCACCTGGCTATGTAGGATCCTTCTGGACAGACTCATGCAAAATCTAATAAAGTTAAGAGAAAGTTTGCATGCCCTGAAGAAGGTAGTCCCAGTAAAAGGCCTGTCAGGCATTGGCACACTTTTGGTTGGGTCGATCCCTGTGTCCATACTAACTAGTTAATTGGTGTCCACAAAAGCAAGTACAAAACAACATCCTGCAATACCTGAGTTGGAGATCCTGGGATATGTAAAGAATTATTGCTAACTTGGCCGCGATGTTTTAAAAAGTGGACTGAACTGGCCAGTTCTACCGGTACCAGCCAGGCCACTGATCTTGTTCACACCTTTATAAAGTTGATGGCCAAAATGAGCCAAGAAATGGACAAACAAGTCAGTTCAACCGGTACCAGCCAGGCCACTGATCTTGTTCACACCTTTATAACGTTGATGGCCAAAATGGGCCAAGAAATGGACAAACAAGTCAGTTCAACCGGTACTGGCCAGGCCACCGCTCCTGTTCACACCTTTATACCGTTGACGATCCTGTTCCTGCAGTCTATATTTCCCTGCTCTTTATTTTCAAGCACTTCCATTTCACTATGCTTCCTAAAGTTGACATGTGATTAAACTTGAAAATACCATAAATGACTTGGGTTTAGCACTGTTTTGAACTTGAATACTTTTTGTTCGAGTTGAAAGGAATCAATTCTTGCATTTCCAATAGTTGAAATCATATTTCGCATCTTCTAAGGGAATTTCATTGCTGTTCCAGATGTTGGTTTTGTCATGATCCCATGAGAACAAATGAGCAATTAATTGACTTATCAGAGAAGAGTTTTGTTAAAGTATCCTAGCGCACTAGTTGTCTAGAGTACCTAGACAAAATGAACATAAACATATTTGCAAAGAATAACATCCTCTAAATAGAAATGTTTATACATCCTAAGTACAAATAATAAGCCTTAACAAGTGCCATGAGTAGGGGTGTGCATGATCTGGGCGGGCAGCTCCCGACCTAGAACTGGAAACCGCCTATTAAGAACCGGTTTCAAAAAATTGTAACCGGGATCCACTCGTTAGTTGCATGAATCCACCCGAAAACCGAACCGCTCGAGTGGATCCATGGAATTGGTCTAATAATAATAATAATAATAATAATAATAATAATATCATTTTCTTGAAAACTCCAATCTTGATGTAAAACAACTTTGATTTTCGACCAAAATTGCTGGTTCTTCTCCTCCTTTTATAGACCTGCTTCTTCACGTACTTGCTTTTTGCCCACCAATTGCTCGACGTTTTGTCAAGGTATACTTTAGACTTTTTAGCTCTAGTACCTCTCCATTTGGTTTGATTGGATATCAGAGCCTCTCCATTTGGTGCGCTTTGGACTTTTTTCCCACTTTAATTAATTTTTTTAATTATTTTATTTGGGTTTGATAATTTGTAATTTCATTTTTTTAATATTAAACATTAATATATTATTTTAATATAATCGATCCAATTCGGGTGAGTAGGTACATGGATCCGCCCATGGAACTGGAAACCGGACCGGTATCCACCGGTTCCCATTTTTTATGGGAACTGGGAATTGGACTGATTCCCTCAAGAACCATCAGTTCTGGGCAGTTCCGGTCCGATTCCAAGTAGTCCGAGCGGATCCCGATTCTTTTGCACACCCCTAGGCATGAGCACGCATTAATAGAATACAAACGTCTTGCGCAAATTGAGGATTCAGGTCCTCCCTACGCATTCATATACGCTTCTTTAACCAACTTATATAACCTTGTTTCTTTTGTTCTTTCTCTCTTATTTGGCTAGTGTTCATATATTAGGTTTCCCAAAATACTCTTGGATCCTCATTTCAAGGAAAAAGTGTCCACCAGTCTCCGAATTGCCCAGGTAAAAACCATCTAAAGACTATTAGCTTTACCATAATACAGAAATAAATGGAAGCGAACAAACATAGAGGCTTTATTGGAAATCACCAGTTAAACCACCAAAAGATACATTCCACATGAGTCATGTTTCGTGCTAAGCCGCTAATATAAGATCCTTGATTTCTCATCTTATCGAGTAGACATGGACACAGAAGAAACAAATTACAAAGTTTCAAACATAACTCACTCTCTGGTCAAAACTGGTGGGTCTCAATTCGATAGGGTGGCAGTGGGCTCTAACAGAGTCTGATCCTGGTTAAAAGATTCCCAGTTGATTTGCTTGAGCATGTTAAACCGCTCATCCAATGTTACAACCCCAGCTTCAGGAGCAACTACATCATATTTCCCAGCCTTGTAAAGCAAAAGAACACTGGCCCCCATATCAGGACCATGGAGCTTTCCAGTTAACAATACTCTCAGAGGCATGAAAAGTGATTTCCCCTGCAACGGCAGTAAAGGTCTTAAGTGTGAATTTTCTTATCTTCTGAGGACTAAAAGCCAAAACAAGTATGATGCTGTCAATTATATTGGTGAAGCCAAAACAAGTATGACGCTGTCAATTACAGTAAAGGCTCACCTTGCGCTTTAGTGATTTGCCGAAGCCCTTCACCCACTTCTGCCACTCTGCATGGCCTTCTTCAAGTGCACCTATGAGCTCACCACTGTCATAGGCAGCTATGAGGCTCGCTGAGACTTCAGGAAGCTTATCTTCTACAACCACTTTACCTTCAGAGCTAAAGATAAGATTATATCTGTCATCACCAATCTGGAAGCACACCCTAGCAAACTTTTCATCCATATCTTGATTTCATTTCACATGTTCTCATTTTATAAAAGCTAATGTACATATTCTATCAGTCCTTGTTGCAGTTAGCAGGGGAACTTGCGCAGGATTAACTTGAAATCAACAGCAATGGAAAGAGATACCACGCCAATATTTTGAAGTAAAAACATCTGATACAACCAATTAAGGTCATCACCTCGTCAATGTAGCATGTAAGGGATATGCCAACAAGTTAGTCAACGCCTTATCTGAGTCTGGTATCAGGTCAATCCCATCTTTGAGAAGTTGAACAGCCTCCTGTGGATGCCATGCCACATCACAGATTTAAGCATGCACCATAGCACAACAAAAAATAATCTAGTACCAAAATGGATTGCAGGCCAAAAGTTATTGAAGAATGCTAATTCTTCCTTTTAACACAATCAGCAACACTATACTGTTGTAGGAATAGCTAAACAAGGGATGTAATCTACCATACACCATATGTAGCACAGTTCCTTTGCATAACATATCAAATCAACAATGACATAGGACAGCCTTCTAGTTATTAATTAGGAAACTAATTGACATGGCAGTAAATATGAACTCACATCAACAAATGGCCCATCTGATTCTTTCAAAGTGCCAGTGCTCTTCCAGTGCTGACCAATAAGCCCAGCCAATGCCTCTGATGGGATCGCTCTTAAATGCTGACCATTCATCCACCTTCAGTTCAGACATATCAAAATAGATTCTCTCAGAAAACATGAATACAACTATCTAGGGGCATAGGTGCTGGAGCACACAAACCACATGCACTGCAGCTGCATGCTATAGGTAGCTGCCATTGATAAAGGGAGGGATGAGCAGAGGCTAGCGGAAAAGTAATTATTACCTTAGCTTAGTAGAATCAAAGATTGCACCGCTTTTGTTGACTCGCTCAATTGTGAACTTTTCAACTGTGAATTGCATAAAAGTACACGTGCTAAGAAATTAGCCGAATGAAAAAAGGGCCTCGGGACAATAATCTATAGTCCAACAACCAAGGACATAAGTGAAAGTCGAAGGCAAAACACAAACCAAGTTGCTCAAGGGTAAAAAACTCATTTTCAGTTCCATCTCCCCATCCCAACAGAGCGAGATAGTTCACCATTGCCTGAGGGAGATATCCCATCTCCTTAAACTGCCACGTGTAATTAGGGAAGATTACATTTCCTATCCTGATAGGAACTTCAACTAGAAGTGAAGCCAAAATCTTAAGCAGAATCAGACGGAAAACAGAAAAAGTGTTTGATTAAAATTAAATATACCTGGCCCACTGAAGTCGCACCATGCCTTTTAGACAGTTTACTTCTATCAGGTGCAAGGATCAAGGAAACATGTGCGAAGTAAGGCATAGGGAAGCCTAGAGCCTGTATTGAGAGTAAAGAGGACAAATTTATGTGGCTGATGTCTGATGAACCGATAAGGAACCACGGAAACCCATTACTAAATATAATAGGCATGAATCACATTACCTTATATATAAGGGCTTGCCTCAGAGTATTCGGCAGATGCTCTTCCGCTCTGATGCACACATGCCAGGAGAATGAGGTGAAGTATGACACAAAGCCTAAAACTATATGACTTGGGGAAAAGAAATCAACTTGCAAATACCCCAACTACTCATGTGACTAACGAATATTAAGTACCTTATAACATGTGAAATAGCCATAGTTGCATCATCGACAGTGACACAGAAATTGTAAACTGGCTGCCCATTGCTCCGCATAATTACAAAATCTCCAAGTGTGTCCAAGTTCCAACTAACCTTCACAACACTATCCATAAGGTCAGCAGCACATACCATTGGACAAAAAAGGACAGGTACATTTCATCAATCATAAGAGTTATTGTGATCAAACTAACTGTTTCAAGTCAAGCAATTTTTGTTAGAATGCAGGAGGACTTCAATGGAAACATTACTTACTTCTCCTCGAATAAGATCACTTATTTTCAGACTTCCCTCCTTTGGCACACGAAATCGATATGTGAAAGGGGTTCCCTTTGCCAACTCTTCTTGCACTTCTTCTTCGGTTGCAGTAGCCCATCGTCCAGTATAAACTGGAGGCAGTTGCTTTAGTTTCGCAATCTCCTTCATTTTCTCAAGCTCCTGGAGTAATAATCCAATAGCCTTAAGTATTTCGAGCTAAAGTTCGACAGAAACATGACAAACCATTCTGATTGTTAAATACAATGGGATTATCTCTAGATGAATTGTAAGATGTGAAACTAATTCAGAGTAATATTGACTGACCAATGCATCCAGCCAGATAATACCTATTGCTTAAACCATAAGTAAATAAGGCAATTCAAGCTGACAACAATTGAAATTTCATGTACGTATTGTTTAAATCATGCCTCACAAAGAAGGGACATGACAAGCAGCCGCATTTGAGCTCACCGTCATGCTTGCATATATGAATCAGAGATCAATATTCCTCACTTTCAAAATCGACCAACTGGATTATCCTCTCTTATTGAAATTTCACTACAATCTTCTTGGCAAGCACAGAGCTTCTTGCAAGCATTGAACTAATGAAGTTCAAAGATCAAAAGCTAGAAGAGATTACCTCATTCGAACAAAAGCAGCGGTAGACATGACCAGATTCTAAAAGCTTCTGAGCATGCTCCTTGTAAAGGGAGTTCCTCTCAGATTGCCGGTACGGTCCATAATCTCCACCAATGCCAGGGCCTAGAAGATTTTACCAAAGATATTATCATGGATAAAGGAATCAAGAAAGTCCACAAAACACAACATCAACATTAATCATCGAAAGGCGAAAAGCCTACAACAAACTTCTAAGAGCCAGAAGCAAAACAAGCAACAAAATCAACCAAAACCATGTCCATACAGACAATTCCCAACAAAGGATTTGGAATGGGGGCTAACAATTCACAGTTAATTGCAAAAGTAACACGAAAATCTTCCCCCTGTTTCAACAAAAATTAGATGTAAAACACTTGAAAGAAGCAAGGGAAAAAAGAGAAAACCTTCATCCCAATCAAGCCCAAGCCAAGACAGATCCTGCAACACTGCCTCCTCGGACTCCTTGGTTGACCTCTCCAAGTCGGTGTCCTCGATTCTAAGCACAAATTTCCCGCCTTTCGACCTGAATCAGCTCCAACAAACGCGAAAGAATGAAAACAACCTCAACCACCCAACTCGCACAAAAGGCCGCCAAAGACCACGACGCATGCACGCGCGAAAGAGAGAGAGAACCGAGAGAAACGAACTACCTAGCGAACAGGTAATTGAAAAGCGCCGTCCTGGCGCCGCCGACGTGGAGGTTGCCGGTCGGGGAAGGAGCGAACCGGACGCGGACCTGGCCGTCGGAGGCCGCGGAGGCGGCGACGGCGAAGCATCTCCGGGGGAGAGGGGCGGCGACTGACCTCAGGCGGAGAGGCGAGGGCTGGCGCAGCATCGGAGGATGGGCGAGGGTGATCTCGCCGATCGACCTGAGCCTGGCCCAGCAAGGCGAACCGACGAAAGTCGCCATTTTTACTCCTTTCTACCTCTGCTCGCGCTTCGCAGAAAGCCCCGCCGGCGGTCGACTTTTTGAAGAGCGGAGTCGAAGTGAAGAAGATGAAGAAGATAACGAGAGATTCCGGAGTCGCTTGTACGCTTCGCGTTTTTGGAGGGTTGCTGGAGGATGCGGACGTACCAACGCACTGTCGTTTTTGCCTATGCGAAGGTATAAAATTTATAAGATTTGAAATCATAAAACTTGTTAGAAAGTATAATTAAATTCTAAAAATTTTCAAAAAATATAGTGAATCTTAAAAATTTTCAAAAATTATAATTAATAATTACTTAATTGAACTAATTTGATAAATTTTAGTATTTAATTGTGCATTTTAAAAAATCTAAAACTCAATTACACTTTCAAAATAAAATTTATGATTTTTTTATGATGCATTTATCCCTTTTTTATAAATAAAATGTAGATATGTCTCATACTATTTTGATATTACCTTTCTAAAATTACAATTTATTACATACTAACAATACATGGAAAATCAAGCATGCTAGTAAAAGTACATAATTTATGTAGAGATCATATAAAAAGAAAGGTCAAAATACTTAGGGCCTGTTTGGTAACGTGCCAACCAGTGCCAGATTCTGATTTTTTGTTCTCAGAATCAGTTTGGGACGAGAATCACATTTGATAAAATTTTTGTTCCGGGAACAAATTTGTTCCTTGGAACGATTTTGGACAAGATTTGAGAATAAAAAAAATTTGATTCTACGTCCGAGAATCAGAAAAAGAATCAAAACGGTAAAACCCTCGTTCTTCTCTTTCATCATCTCGGTTGCCGTCCACCATCGCCCGCCGCCGTCTGCCACCGCCCGTCGGTCGCCGGTCCGCCGCCGGTCGCCGGTTCGGCGAGGTCGTCGGAGGCTCGCCAAGCTAGGGCGAGGTCCGGCGAGCTCGCCGGAGGCAAGCCCGGCCTCGTCGGTGGCCGGGCGAGCCTCGCCAGACGGGCGAGGTCGAGCCTCGCCGGTGGCCGGGCGAGGTCGAGCCTCGCAGTGGCCGGGCGAGCCTCGCCCGGGATTGTCGATGAGGCTCGCCGGCCTCGCCGAGGCCGGGCGAGGCCAACCCGGCCACCGGCGAGGCCTCGCGGGGGGGCGAGCCTCGCTCACTGCCGGCGAGACTCGGCCGACGAAGGTCGACCTCTTCGAGGGCCGGCGATGGTCCTGTGAGCGTCGCCGGCCCTCGTCGGCCGGTCGCCAGTCCCGGCGACCGGCCAAATGAAGAAGAAGAAAAAGAAGAAGAATAGGAAAAAAATGGAAAAAAAGAAAAAAAATAAAAGAAAAAAGTAAAGAAATTATTTAAAATTTATTTAAAAATCAAAATAAATTAATTTGGAACAGAATCAATTAATACGGTACCAAACGCAATTCTATTAGAATTAAAAATTTTGAACAGGTTATCAAACACGCTTTTTAACTCATAATCGGTTAAGAACGAGAATAAAAAATAATTATTTCTAGTCGAATAAATTTTCAGGGAATAAAATCGTTGCCAAACGCGCCCTTAATCTAAAACTAGGATCATCATATCTCAAAACCAAAAAAAAAAAAGTAATAATAATAATAATAGAAACATCATGTTGTTCAAATATTATCTTCTATTGTAATACAACCAAAATTGATCTAGGTGCTAGATTTTTTTTTTTTTTTTAGAGCTCAAGGTCATTTCACTATCTATATAGATTCCCTTTCACATCTTAAGACAGACAACAAACAACTTTATGGAGTATTTTCAAAAATGACATAGAAGATGGTTTTCAATTTCGAGTGTAAAAGGATTTCTTCATTTTTTCCTTTCCATAAAATGAAAATGTCTTATTAATGAGTATTTTTAAAATACTTATGGAACATAACACATGAAGAAACTATGAGTTTTCAATATACTTATCACATTCTTTACAAGAATAATCAGTGCATGAAAATTTTTAGACAAACTTAGGGGGTGATCTTTTTATAAAAAATCAATTATTTGAAAAATATTTTTCTTATAAATGCTCCGTTACATCATTTATAATAATGAACAAAAAAATATTTTCATTATGTACAAAAATATTTAAATATAAATGGTTGTTGATGATAAAAATATTTTCAATTAACTTATTATTTCTAATGATCTAAAAAATTAATTTTAGAAAATATTTTTAATCATTTTTATCAGAAAAATAAATGGAGCATAAAAATTAACAATTTTCTAATTAATTATCTGATATGTACTTAGAGACAAAACTTAATAAATTGAAAAAAAAAAAAAGAACTTTAAATACACAGTATGTGTGCTCTTTTTTGCCACAATCCTCATCTACACTCATTGATTTTGGCAATTGACCAATTTTTTTTAAAATCATAATTATCTAATCAAATGCGATGAACATGAACTTTACGTAGAAAATGTCATATAAAACTTCATTTATTATGCGGAAAATAAATAATTTAAAAAACAATCTTTAAAAATGATTATTTTAGATAATTATTTAATAAAATATATTTTCACAGTCGTTTAAAGTATTTTTATAGGCGGTAAAAATATTTTTCATTTTTTTTATAAAATACGATCATTTTCAAAAATATTGCCCAAAAAAACCAAGCCTAAAATTCATCTTAGCCCGGGATAATTGATAAAAACATCTCGCTGTTCCCTCCTTTCGCGTGCGTTCTGTCCGACGATGAACGCCGTGCACACTCCGACTCCGCTCCGCTCTCTCCCGTCCGTTCTTCCCCTCTCCCGGCCGAGCCACCGTCCCCGGCCTCCGCCGCCGCCGCCGCCGCCGCCGAAGGCCATGAGGGTTTCGATGAGGGACCGGAGCAAGAACCGGAAGCCGCTCCAGCGGGGGAGGAGCCTCAGCATCGAGGCCATCCAGGCCGTGCAGGCGCTGAAGCGGGCGAGTGGCAAGGGCCCGCGGTCGCTCGAGCTGGCCCGCCGCTCCACCTTCGGGCGCCTCCTGAAGCGCGACATGGTCGAGGTGCTCCGCGAGCTGCTCCGGCAGAGCCGGTGCGACCTGGCCCTCAAGGTGTTTGTTCCTATTGCTTTCTTCGTTAATGGGTTCTTGCAGCCGGTCTCGTAAATTGAATTGGCAGTTGACCTCCATGTCACGCTCCTCGCTTGCGGCTTTGATTTCGTTCGTTTCCTGTTTGTGAGTTGATGTTGGATTGACTGTAGGCCTCTTTGGAGGAAAATGCAATTGCGATGCGCCGCCAAAGATAACAGATGAAGAAAAAAAGTTATCTTTTACTGGTTTGCATTTAGGTGTAAGCATGCTTTGAGGTTTTGAAGCACTTTATGTACATGAGTGAGTCCCTTCGTAGCAGATTCATACCTTAACAAGCAGTCAAGCAGGAATCTTGGGATGTCTGGTCGTGTGATTGTATCTAATTGTTTTTCAAGAAACAAATTGTCTCGTGTTGCCTGTCTTAATGTTATTGTTCCAATATTGTGGAAGCTTAATTTGAAAATATGGCCTCTCTAATGGACTGACCAATAGTTGGAGACATATTCTTGCAATTGCTCATATATCCAAGATTTCCTCTTTTGCATTGCCTCTCTGAGTATATTTAGTTAACTTGCGGCAATGAAATTTGTTTTTGATTTATGAGTCCGAAGAGAGCAAGTTAATAAGTAGACTAGGAATATAAGAAGTAGAGTTGGTGCATTGGAATCTGCTGCCTCTTCTCACAGTCACTGCGCCACTGAGGATCCATCCTCAGTAATGACTACTGCTGCTGTATGCCATATGAGAGTTTTGGGTTAGCAAAAAGAATGGTAATCTAGAAGTACCTGCCTCCGTGCTAGACCTAGAAGACAATAACTGCACTTTATCTGGCACAGTGATGCAATCCCAATGGCCAGTTTTTTATTTTTGTGCGGTCAGGCCTGAGTTTGGTTGGGGAGACGTGCTCTTTTGTAGGTTTGGCGCATGAGGAAGTGTGAGTTTATGATTGGGGCATTGGTCAAAGGAGGGTGGGGTGCTTGAGACCATATGGGTGTAAACTTCACAAGGGAGTCCTGATTACATGGACCTTTACATGGAGAGCGTATTAAATGAGATCGATGACACAAGAGGAGCCTCATCCCTGTCTGTCGTAACAAGGAAAGGAGTTCTTGTTGTTGTGGTTGCTCAAAAGGACAGGACAAATTATCTTTTGTGCTTTCCCATTGTCTTGGATGCCTTATGTCAATAATTCGTATACCTATTCTAATACATGTGATTTAAGTTCTCGAGTATTTATTCTTTTTCCACTCCGTAATTTTTGTATTGTCAGTAGTACTCTCTGCTAACGTCTTTTAATTGCTTTGACTCATTCCTCCAGGTTTTCGAAGATATTCGGAAGGAGTACTGGTATAAGGCTCAAGTACTGTTGTATGCTGAAATGTTTTCAGTCTTTGCTGGCAATGGATTGTTTGAGGATGTTAAACTTCTTTACCTGTATCTGAGAACAGAAGATAATATCGAGCCTCATCTTGAGGGGTTCAATAGTGTCTTGAGAACCTTCATAAGTTTTAGTCTCGTTGAATTGGCAATAGACTGCTATTATTTCATGAAAGAAATAGGATGTGAACCAGATAGGTCCTCCTTTAGGATTCTTATAAATGGTCTTGAATCAATGGGAGAACAGGTTGCTTCAGCTAAGCTAAGAGAGGAGGCTCAAAAGTATTATGGGGATCTGGAGTTTTTGCAGGAGACTGAAGATATGATATGCCAATCTTGATCATACTTATCACTATAGAAAGAGTTGAAAAGGCCATGTCTGCTGTGCATTCATCTTCAGTTTCAACTGAAACTAAGGGTTTTGTCGAAAAGATGAAAAGGAAGTCGAGTGGTACATATCTCTCATGTGTTGTACATTCTGGAAACTTAATGGCAGTTCAACGTAATATACCAATATATTTGATTTTTAGTAGAAAAATGACTGATATTTGCACTATATTTTTTTTCTCCATTTTCTTAACTTGGTCATCTGGAAATTCGATTACTTGTTTCTGGTTTGCTTTGTAATCAAGCAATCAAAGTCTTCCTTGATTGGGATTACCCTTTTTGACGAGGGGAGTCTTTTGAGTTCCTCATTCCCCGAATTGTTTGTTTGTTTTGCATGATAGCATCAGTGTGATCTAAACAAGTTCTGTACAGATTGACAGTTACAAAAATGCACAATGCCTTTGAGCTTGCCCCGTACATCGCCACTTCTAAGCAAATGGCGTCAGTTAGCAATAGATAGTACTCCTTATAACATTAGGAAGGTATGATGGAAATATACATACTCCAATTGCCCAATGTAAATGCATTGCTTAGCAATGAAGGCATGCCTCTACCTTTCGATCATTAACACAACACAATGAGACAAAACTAGGGCCTTGCCTTCATAGTCTTTTCAACTGCCTTAGGCAACTTTGCTACCCTCTTTGTGTTGGTACTATGTTCATGGTACAGAGAAGACATGAGAGAATTCTGCTTCTAATATGAATGCATTGCCCTGAAAGCTTGGAGGGAAAAGCTTGCAGTATAGATTTCCTGTTCTTCATGGTTTTCCATGTTAGAACTGTTTCCCTTCGAATGTCTGACCGAACTGCCAGCTTGGCGGAGCCACATTGTAAGATGTGAGGGTTCTTCTGTTGCTGGTGGTCACCTCGAAAGAGAGAGGCTGTCCTCTAAGGTCGACGTTGCATTGCCAATTTTGGCCCCAGTTTCTTGCCATCGGTATCCACCCTGTTTTCGATCCCTTCACCTTCACAGCAATTGCCTCCCCATCTAGGCCTACATTCGTTACCAAGACCTGATAGAAGTGAGAGTTTCCGCTCAATGTGAATCTCAGGCCACCGCTTCTCAGACAGTTCACCCTGCAGACGTTTACACAGAGTCGAAAAATGTTAGGAATCAAGTCTCACGAATACATCTGTTAAAGTAGCTGCATTTGCGTGGGTTGCTTTCACCACACCTCCTGTACTGGACAGGCACCATATCAGCCCTTCGCAGTGCAATCTCGGCGAAGGCCGCCTCTGACATCTCGAAGTGCTCCTGCGGGAAGTTGCACCATCCGCCGTAATCTGCCGCAAGCCCGTAGTTCGGAGGGCAGAAGTCGGTGGCGGTGAGGATCACCGACGGGCTACCAGGGAGGCACCACAAAATGTGGTCGACGCACCGGAGCTCGAAGCAAGCCCCGCAGGTACTCCCTCTGTTGAATAGCATCGAGCTCAAGCCGGCACTGTACTTCCCATAGGTGGCCCTGTGAAGGTCCCCATAACCACAAGCCCCTTCTGCCAGCACCGGAAACAACAGAGGTTGAGCAAATGCCTGAAAACAGGGGAACTAGCGCAAGGAAGACAAAAGGGACTACCACTACCAGTTATCAAAGATCCATCCGTCTCTATGGAGTATGTCGCGGTAGCAGTCTTCCATTCGCCACCAGAGTCGGAGGAGGCGACAAGCTGGCAGCTTTGCACGAGCATCAAGCAGAGAAACGCGGACCGAAGAACACCCATTTGAGGATCAATGCTTCCTAGGAAGTTCGGCTTCGTACTTCTCTTAGGATTCCTCACCTTTTCTTCGCATTGCCATGGGGATTTGGACATGCTAGTAGTCTGGAGAGTGAGGGAAAAGGAAAGGGACCAAAATGACCGATAACTCCTTGAACCCTTTGACGAAAAGTGACAGGTAGCTACCTCAGTTCACACCGTGGGACATTCCAAAGAGCGCATTGCCGAAACTTTGGGTGTAAACCGAGGAATGGAAGAGAAGGGTTCGAGGCTTTACGTTGGTGGCAGACACAGGAAGGGAGGGAAAAGGTAAGGAAAGGCCCTAGAACCCCCCGTTCGTCCAAAAGAGCCAAAGGGTATTTTCCACGCTTTGCTGCAGGAATGCGGGGCTCCCTGTTCGGGCTCTTCTTTTGAGAAGAGAAACCAGGGAGGGGGAGGGAGAAAGAGGGAGACGCTCCATTGTCAATAAAGTACGGCTGATTGAAGAAGAAGCGCCAAATAATGATTCGGCGGGAAGAGCGGGGGCCCTGGACACTGCAATCATGCAAGGGAGGTGAACGAGAGTAAATGCCATAACGCGTTCTTCACTTCTGTAATGTGATAATTTCGCAATTCCTGAGTTGAGAGCAGGCTAGTGCAGCTGATTCTAGGCCATCCTACTACATTCGTAGCAGCCCTAGTCGAGTCTCGCCGCCGCGCCACGCGCCTAGGATCTCCATCCGGGTCGTTTTGAACTGAATGGCTCGGTATGTTTTTCCCATCATGTCGCTCGATTTAGCTTTATCTTTTTAAGGAGCTTGCGTTTTTTCACCCCATTTTTTTATTTCGGACATCCCCTGCCATTTTGAACTGATTACCTTGTCCATTGTCGGTCTCAGTTATAATGTTGTTGAAACTTCAGATTATTCAATAATAACAGCATGGAGATTAAGGTCAAGTGTGGGGCCCACTCTTGATTTAAGCTTATTGCTAACCTTTTTTCTTTTTCTTTTGGGGTTTCTTCCTCTCTCTTTTTTCAGTTTGAAACGAAATCAGTGTCCCTCTTTTCCAAAAATAAAGTAGTTTATTGTATGGATAGACATGCAGTCATTGTGTCCCTGACTAGTATATTTATTTATTTTTATTCTATCCTAGCTAGACCATTGTTCTAAAAAGTGATATATTAGCAGAAGTCTTAAAACTTATCAAGAAAGTGTAATTGAGTCATAAAACTTACAAAAAGTGCAATCAAGTCCTAAAACTTGTCAAATTTATTCAATTGAGTCCTAAAGTTAACACCGTCAGATTTACTAATGGAAATTGCTGACGTGAAGCTGACGTCATATTTTAAATGATTTTTTTATATGGCTTTTTAAAATTATTTTTATTCAAAATCTTTAAAAATTAGATTACAAACTAAAAAGGGAAAGCTAAATTTATTTTTAAAAAACTGTTGAAAAAAAGGCACCGGTGGAGCTTCTGCTGCTGCCCATCATCGGAGGGCTCGGCCACCCCCGCTAGGTCGGGCGAGGACGCCCAGATCAGGGCACGCCGGGCCTCGCGGGGGGCCGGCAACCATTGCCTGCCTTGGGCAACGCCTCGCCATCCCTCACTTGGGGTCAACGATGCTTGCCCAAATCTGGGTGAGCAGCCGTCACCCACTCCGCTAGCTCTACCGACGAGGACAACGAGCAACAGGCGTTGGGCCTAGTGAGGAACGAGATGTACAGGACAGCGGTGACTAGGGGTGACGCTGATGGAGAGAGGCAGCTGTGGGGTTTTGGGAGCAATGGGGATGGCGTCGAGACGAGTCGCTGCAAGGACGGCTGCATCGGGGATGGCGTCGAGACAGGCGGTGAGTGTCGGGCCAGCGAGCCCAGCACAGCGAGGCTCGCGGTTGGTCGTCGGGTCGACAACGAGCGATGCCACAGAGGCGACGGGGGCCAAGATGAGTCTCGAGTCTCTCTTGCAGACTCAGATCTTCCTCTCTCAACCTTGATTTCTCTCTCTCAAACATTGATTACTCCCTCTCAAACCTCGATTTCTCCTACTCAGCCCCTCCCCTCTAGCCTCTCCCTCAAATATATGTGTCGAGCAATAGAACCTCATGGTCCTCCTCCTCCTCGGCCTCGCCATTCTCGTCAGCGTCGTTGGCAGCGGTGGGGGCGGCATTGTCCTCGTCCGCAGAGCTGGTGGAGTGGGCGACGACCTTGAGCTCCTCCTTGTCCTCCTCGTTGATCGGCTCATCGAGTTATGCCCGTTCCTCCCCCTTGGACCCATCCGACAAGGCCTCGTCGGACAACGCCTGCTCCCTCAGATTTGGGCGAGCATCGCTGACCCCAGGCGAGGGCCGGCCACCTCGCCTAGGGCCGGTGACTGTTGCCGGCCCCTCCAACCATGGGCGGCGGCGAAAGCTCCACCGGTGCCTTTTTCTCTTTTGAATAGTTTTGTTTTTTAAAATAAATTTAGCTTTCCCTTTTTAGTTTGTAATCTAATTTTTAAAGATTTTGAATAAAAATAATTTTAAAAAGCCATATGAAAAATAAAAAAAAATCATTTAAAATATGACGTTAGCGCCACGTTAATAATTTCCGTTAGTAAATCTGACGGTGTTAATTTTAGGACTTAATTGAACAAACATGATAAGTTTTAGGACTTGATTACATTTTTTGTAAGTTTTATGACTCAATTGCACTTTCTTGACAAGTTTTAGGATTTCTGCTGAACATATCCCTTCTAAAAATAACCTAAGAACAAGTAAGAGTGAAAAGAATCATCTTCTAAATTTAATGAATGCATTTGGTTTAACTGAGTTCAATATATATCGTTAAATGATAATTCATATATTTTAACGGCTCAACTATCAATTCATTCAGGGGGTCCAATTTTTATTTATTTTTCATTGCATCACTAAATGTTTTTTTCAAAGATATATAAAAAATAATGATCGATATGACAAGGTTAAGTTGATTGAAATTCTAAACTTTATCACGCAAACTCAAAAGGAAAATCTCCCTAAATGTTATCACATGGGACGCTATCTTCGCCTTGATTACATGGAACAATAGTGGAAAAGACTTTGTGCGTAGTGTATATAGCAATCCTGATATTCAATATTTCAGTAAACTCTCATAAATTTTTTGCTGGATAAGAACAAGGGAAAATAAAGTGAACAATGGGCATATAAAACTAATTTTTTTCACTCAGATGTATGTTTAATGTTTGCACGGATTTCAATCAAGGTTAGACTCTCATGTAAGTGGACAATAGAAAATTAGTTCCGAAGCAAAACAAAATGTAGAAAGTATTGATATATAATGGATGAAAGAAGCGGTGCTAGGGTGAAAAAAAGTTGTCTGAAAGGAGTAACGATATTTTTTGTTTTTTCAGTAAAGTTGAAACCAACGAAAAAAAAAGAAAAAAAAAAGGTTAGAATTAATAGGGGTGGACCCTACATTTGATCTTAGTAGTCAATGTCTGAGTAGAATTATGATTAATAAATTAGAAGTTTTAACGTTATACTAAATAGAACCTGCAAGTGGCAAAAGATTTCTACACTAAAGAATAGAGGTGAGCAATACGAACCAACCAAACTAAAAACCGCTTGGACTAGACTAGATTGATTGGTTTTGGACAATTCGCAAAAGTGTCAATCCAATTCTCAATGCCATAAATTTAGAGTAAGTGATTTTGAGTTTGATCCCCAGTTCCAATGGGGAACTAGACCGACCAGATTGCCTAGATTGGACTAATTTTTTTTTTTTTTTAAATTCTCACACAAATTTCCTTTTCTCCCTTATCATGTGCCACTTAGAGCTACATTGTTGTCTATCTTTGTCCTCTGTGTTCAGTAAGCCGCTCATAAAATTAACCACTATGAATAATCTATAAACTCCCAAAAGGAGTACAACACCAACCAATTAGTATGATGATGTGTTTGTGATGTGGTCAAATTCACGAACTTATCCTGAAAAGGAGTAGTTTGGGTTCTCAATGTTTAGATAGGAATATGTGCGACGGGTTGCATTTTGATTCCATTTTCATCTCCCATTAGACCCTTTGGATCCAAATTGACCGGTCGATCTGATGTGGTTTGATCCCTAGACCGGTCGGTCCTGTCTTGGTTCCATAAACTAGAAATTGATTGTTTTGGTCTGGTTCCTAGTTCCTGGATGGGACCAGATCGAACTGGACACCCATCACCCCTACTAAAGAATGAGAAGAAAAAAACGTGCCCCATGATCGAACTGGACACCCATCACCCCTACTAAAGAATGAGAAGAAAAAAAGTGCCCCATGATATCTCCACCCCTAAACCTATAATATTTGTCGACAACACACGCACAAAGTCGATTTTAGAGTTGCCAGCCATGAGTTCGCGCCAACTTACGCCAAGTTCAAAAAAGAAGTTTCTTATTGATGATGTTATTACACAAGAAGGGATAAGTTGTACATGAACGGGTAAAAGAACCCCGGACAACATGGTTCAGAAGGGGCCGGACTCGCCGGGCGATACTATGATGTCTTCCAAGGGCACGACCTGGCCGACTTCGGACTCGCCGCCCTTGCTGCGAACGGCAAGGACATTGAGGTCGTAGACCCCCTCTCTGCTGCCATCTTTGCTTCTGGAGCTCTCGGAATCGGAGTAGAGCTTGTGCGTTGCTTGATCCAGCGTCCCTTCTCTGTACACATAAACGAACTCGCCCTCCTCCAAAGCGTGCCACTTGCTATAGAGATCAACTCGGTTCATGGGCATACCCCTATACATCAAGAAATATAAATAAAATAAGATAAAAGAGAAAAATAATCAATTCTACAATTGATGCTGCTCCTTCCAATTCGATTGCCAATATTAAGAAAATTTCAAATAAAAGTCTGGGATTTAAGAGTAAACTCTATAATAAGCACTCGTGATCGGTAACTAATTAATGAATCGGATTGGATGACCGGTGGCTTTCGTGATCAATAAGTGGTAAATAATCTTCGAGAGAATAACTGGAAATAATTTCCTGTTTCATTCTTTTTTTTTTTTTTCTGATTCTGTCCTATATTTATTTTACAAGTCACTGTGGATGTTATGTGTTATGTGTGCAGGTTGCGAAACCAAGAAATAATTTCCTATTTCATTTTTTTTGTCTGGTTCTATACTACATCTATTTTACAAGCCACTATTTCCACTGTGCGTACCATATGTTGTGTGCAAATTGCGAAACCCGGAAATAATTTTCTATTTCAATTTTTTTTTATCTATTCTATCTAATATCTATTTTACAAGTCATTATATGTGCTATGTGCAGGTTGTGAATCCAGGAAATAATTTCCTATTTCATTTTATTATGTGTGCTGTGTGTAGGTTGTGAAACTTGAAATTAATTTCCCCCCCCCCCTTTTTTTTTTTGTCTGGTTCTATCTTGTATCTATTTTACAAGTCATTATGTGTACTACGTGCTATGTATAGGTTTCAAAACTTTGCTCCCCCACTCAAGCTTTCCTATCCTAGTCTTCCGGAAAGGTGGTGAACCGAACTCTCCATCTCTCCCTTCCCGAGTGGGAAAAGCAACCGTGGGAAAATCTCAAGCGATTTCCTATTTCATTTAGATGAAAAGAATTTAAAGATAACTACAAAGGACTCCTTGTTGGTAATTATCTCTACATTGCACTAAATATTTTATTAAATCAGATTCTATTAGCTCTATAATCATAGTCAAACTAGGAATTGCATTAATTGCTAAGACTTGGACCGTATCTACAATCCTAATAATTATGGGATCTGCATTTATGATATTTAAAGCGGAAGAAATTTCGCATTTTGCAGAATTTTTTTTTTCCACCGGCAAGTATGTAAACACAATCCAAGCTACACATCATTGTACTGAATTAGCTGAAAATGAATTTTTAGAAGTGAAATTGAATTTGCAATTTTGGTAAGCATCATCATCTGCCAAATTGACTTGAAAAACTCGTCCTCGCGAGGTAGACTCAAAATTGTGAAACTTGAAAAGACGATTTTCAAGTTTGGTAAAGAGTATTAGCTGCCTATAAACTGATTTTTTTGCAAACTTTGAAGAGAAAAGATTATAAAATCCACCTTATTTGCTACGGTATCACATTAACAAAAATGGGTCACATTAGGAATGACGTAATTACCTAATATTTTTACATAACGCATATACCTGAATCACATAAATGGTGTACATTGGCGCGGAAATATTACTTCAAATCGCGTGTCTATATATCGAATAGAGGGTATGAAAGAAAACTTGTAGCCATACCTAACATGAAAAACAATCGAGATATCGTGCATCTGGAGATGGAAGTTCAATGCCTCTAGGAAAGCCCGGTAGGTGTGGTCGTGGAGGCCGTCAATCCTCGGGTATGGCAGCCTTGGCCGGGGGCAGCCATGTGGCCCGGCGGCGAACACATACTCTTTCCAAGTGGTGCCGCCGTTGAAGCTTGGCAGGGCCGGCGGGAGGGCCATGAATCCGAGCGTGGACATGATCGGCTCGAGCTGCTTGTGGCTGAACAGGGGCCTGAAGTGCCTCGTGTTCCATAAGGCCAGCTTCCTCATGCTCAAGGGTATCGTGATTCGCTCATCGTCCATTGCAGCAGTTGCTGCTTCTCAAGATGATCTTGATCTTGATCTTGCTCCAGCTATGGGGAAGGGAAAAGAAGAGAAGCACACAGAGCATCTTATAATCTCTCAATGCTGAGGACTGCAACTGTGGAGTGTGCTATAAACCATGGTGCAACAAATCATGGGTTTGGCCAAAGTACGGTAATTCGAATAATGGGATCGGTTTTTCAATGAAAGCCAAGTGATTTTTTTTCCTTCTTTTGATTTGGGAAGAAGACCAGTAACGAAACGATAGCTAAAAGTTTGAGGAGGAGAGATTGGCTTTATATTGCTTTAATTTTTGGAATTTGAAACAGATTTAGATTCCTCGAAAGAGTTTCGGATGATACCAAATAAGGACTTATCGCTTTGGGAGATTTACTTCCTTAACTGGCTTCTTTCCTTAATTGAGTTATTATTTCGTTTTAGGAAATACCCTCTCTCCTCTCTTTTTTTTTTCGACACTTCCCCCCCCCCCCCCCAAAGAAAACCGATTAAATGCACTTTTTCCCGCTAAACCCTATTTTAATTTGAAGCCCTCTTGACCAAATTGTATATCCTGAGTAATGATATGCAATAGAAATATTTTTCCATTTTTAATTTCGTTTTTTGAAAAGCAACCAAAAAAAAAAAAAAAAAGAACTCTTTACTGAGATAATTTCTTTTCCGGATTTAGTAATACGAAATTCCTCATTGGACTTCCCTTCCTTTTCTAACAAAAAGTCTGGCCAAGATCTTGTGAATCTAGAAGAAAAACATCGGACACTCTAGGAACCGTGATCTATCTATCTTTGTCTCTTATATATGGTTCTTATGATACTTAAAATATGCCGTTTGACGAATTTTTACTTCGATTGACCGCTTACTGATGGAACTAGTACAAGAGCGGCAGGGCGGCGCAAGCTTATGACAGGCCCGGAAGTGAAGATGTAAGACGTTAGGTATTTTCACAGATTATATGAGCACCCCACAAGATGGTCAAGCTTGTTAATGTAGATTCCCGAGCTTGTTTGTTTTCCTTGTTTTTCGGTTTGTGAAATGTGCCAAAGATGGGTCAATCAAGCCTGTTCATGTCACACGACAAGGAGCCGGTAACTGTAGATTGTAGTGGGGGCGGCAGTTAGCGACAGTTACTTCTCACTACTCGGCAAATCCCAGGAGAAACTTGTTTGCTTCGGGAACTCTCGCTTCTTCTCGCTTTCAGCAGGAGGCTACTCCCGATTCTGCTGATCAAACCACACGCTACCACCGCAAGAGGGCGCAAGAAAGAGAGGAGCTGCTGCAGTCCTGATCAGTGGAGTTGTAACGAGCGATGAGGCTCGCGAATGGTGTGAGGTTGAGGCTTCCACTCTTCGCCACGATGCTGTTCTTGGGCGGTGTCATTGAAGGAAGAGGAGGAGCTTTGATGGCAGGTGGCAGCTTGGTTTTGGCTTCGAGTTTAGGAGACAGAACAGCAGATAGGGTGAGTCATCGGATTGGAAGAGAAGGGTCATTTCGGTTGTTATCGATGTCAAGAGATTTGGTGCACTTGCCAATGGCCGGACTGACGACCGCAAGGTTTTTCCTCTCCTCTCCCTCCCTCCATGTCTGGGAAAGTTGAATAAAGAAATCAAGATCATAGCTAGATAGTCAGCATAGTTTCAAATGACTATAGAATTCCAAACTTGGGACAATTTTGTTTGGAAATGAACATTCATGTGCTTTTGCATATCCTGAGGAGTCTCAGAGTTCGAAAAAAGAATGTTCGAGAGAGACGAGAGATGCCATCGGTTCGCATCAATAGCGTAAAGTTATCTCCCTCGGCTGCCTGCGACAAGAGTCGTTGCTACTTTGATCCCGCTCTTGCCTAAATATCTTGACGTTTAACATGGCATAGTGACCGGCGAAGACACAGACACAAACTCTGTCTCAGCTCAGGAACTTGTGTTTCTTATTGCAGGCGTTCGAGGCAGCATGGAACGAGGCCTGCAGATGGACTGGCAGAGTAAATCTTCTGATACCTAAAGGCACGTACTTGCTTGGCCCCGTAAGGTTCGCAGGTCCTTGTACCGATGTGTCCTCGCTAACGGTCACCATGAAGGCAAGGGCTTAAATTCTTCACCCATGCTCCGCTGTTTCGCGCATGCTTCGTAGGATTGACCTGTCATTTATGCTGCTCGACTTCGGCTGCAATGTTAATGGAGATCAAAGTGCAGGGTCATCTGAAGGCTTCGACAAACTTGTCGCAGTATGGATCAGATGCTGGCTGGGTCGAGTTCAGATGGGTTGAAGGGCTAAGCTTAACTGGAGGAGGAGTGTTCGACGGTCGAGGTGCGGAGGCGTGGCTGTACAACAACTGCCTCATCGATTTCGATTGCAAGCTCCTTCCACCGGTATGCTTCATTGCCCAAAATACTTGCATAAACCTTAGCTGTTACAAACATTCGATTCATGCCTGGAATAAACGACTAAGCCCGATCAAGGGCATTGTGATATGCAATTGCATCTGAAGTCTCTCTTCTGCCTGAATTGTGTGTTCACTGGCCAAAGAAAATATGCAGAAACAAAGATTTCAGGTTCTGCCCTAACAAAGCATTTTCTTGTTCTAGAACATAAAATTCATCTCCATGAACAAGACCAGCGTGCGTGGTGTAACATCCGTAAACAGCAAGTCCTTTCACATTACTCTGGTGGAGTGTGAGGGCTTCAGAGGCAGCGAGATCAGAATTTCTGCACCGGCAGATAGCCCGAACACAGATGGCATCCATATAGAGCGAAGCTCGGGGGTCTACATCTCCAAGTCTCGTATCAGAACCGGCGACGACTGCATTTCTATTGGACAGGGCAATTCTCTGGTCAGGATAACAAACATCAACTGCGGACCGGGTCACGGAATCAGGTGATAATCATTTCAAGTCTTATGGTGTCGGGCGCCGTAGGTGGTCGAACTTTCGTTTCGGTGAATCGTCGATGTGGCTAACTCACCTTTCTTTTCCCTGTTTTCCCACGATTGCAGCGTGGGAAGTCTGGGAAGATACAGGCATGAAGGCAACGTGAGCGGAGTCGTGGTGCAAGACTGCAACATGACTGGGACAGCCAACGGCATTCGGATCAAGACGTGGCCCGACTCCCCCGACAGCAGCATCGCGACCAACATGACCTTCGAGAACATAAGGATGAACAACGTGACGAACCCGATAATCATCGACCAGACCTACTGTCCGTTCGCCTCTTGCTCATTCAAGGTAAGTACCAAGTACCCGGAACTGATGACCATAAACTGAGAAAACCGAATCAACTCGAATCGATACCACATTGCATATTTGATCTCGTCTTTTAACTTCGTTGGTGATTTCTTTCTTGCAGGAACCGTCGCGGGTCAAGCTGAGCGACATCTATTTCAAGAACATACGGGGGACATCGTCATCGGCGTTGGCAGTGGCGCTGGAATGCAGCAGAGGGTTTCCATGCCAGGACATTTACCTCCAAGACGTGCACCTGGATCTCCTGGAGGGGAAGAGAGAGATGAACGTGACTTCGTCCTGCAAGAACGTGAAGGCCAAGTACATCGGCACCCAAATCCCGCCGCCGTGTGCCTAGCGATCCACTGACTCGAGTCGATCGGAACCATCGGATCACACGGGATCCAAGCGGCCCGCCCGCATATAGATCCTGTGTCAACGGCTGTTTTGAACCAAATCTGGTGAACTAAGTCCAAACGAAAATTTCACCTTCATAAGGGATTGGCGGACTTTCCTTTCGATTTCCGTTCAATTCAGTTGAATTGGTCCCTTTGATCCCTAGGATGTTAATTATTAATTAGTGTTCATATCCTTCTTTGAAGAAGCATGTAGATGATTGTCCTGTGAAAATTGAGGGGTTTTTGCTAACTCTCTTGTTTTGGTATGGAACTGAATTATGTTAATTTGTAATTTTGAAGTTTAACGATAAGGCTGTTGTGTCCGGACGAAATCTTCAGAACCCAAATCGCAGATTAGCTTGGAAATTGTGAAACAAAGATTTTTTCTCTAAAAATATGTTTAAATTCTGGATTATCTCACTTTGCAAAATAAAACTATGTGTTTTTACATTAAACTATACCGTAAGTCGAATATCAAATAGATTGCTAGAAACTCATTTATCGAATTTATTACTTCTATTAAGCGTGCTATCCAATCTCAATTTCCTTTTTTTTTTTTTTTTGCGAATGGATCCTTTTTTTATTTTTTTTTGTTATAGATGAATGTTCTTTTTTTTTTTGTGAAAAAAGTTATCAAAATTTCATTTATTCATTAATTTTTGCTAAATGATACAAAATTGTTAATTGCTTTCCATTTCCTTAATTATTTATCATTTTTTTGGGTCGAATTAATTAATTATCATTGAAAAGCGAAACGTGAATCAGAAGGAAAAGACCACCAAAAAAAAAACTTAAAAAAAAAAAGAAGAAAAGAGAAGAAAATGAATATGTTGAAACGGCAGAGGGAAGCAGGACGAAGACGAAATCCATCCACGACAAGATCAAAGCTCCGATCTATTTCCGCTCTCGTCGAACCGCTGCGAACCGGCCGCCGGCATCGAATCCGATCGGCGAAGAGAGCGAAAGCGAGGAGGAGCGATGGAGAGCGCGTCGGAGATGGTGCCGTTCCCGCTGCTGCAGACGCCGATCGAATCCAACTACAGGGCCTGCACCATCCCCTACCGGTTCCCCTCCGACAACCCGAAGCGCCCCACCCCGACCGAGCTCGCCTGGATCGACCTCTTTCGCAACTCCATTCCCTCCTTCAAGTAAGCAACCGCCGCCGTTCCATTCGCCGGCTTCGTCGATGTTCGCTGCATTCGCGCGTGGATGATGAGTTCGTAGGGGACTAGAATTTTAGGCCTTCGTTGCGCTTGGAGGTTGAAATTAGCCGAAACCGTTTTAGATGGTGGCGATTGTGTACTTTGGCAAATGATCGCTTCGATAAATCTGCTGAACGCGGGAAGCGAGATGCCTTGTTCTGCCGGGATGAAGATATTGAATTATTCAATTTGAAAGTTGTATAGGTTTTGTGGAGTGATCAAGAGGAAGCTTTTGAGATGTGATACTGAGCTTGTTATGCGTTTTGCAGGAAACGGGTGGAAAGCGATCATACGGTCCCTGATGCCCCTGATAGAGCTGAAAAATTCGCTGAGAGGTACATTTCTTTTAGTTTTTGCACCGCTTCGTCAATCTACTTGTGATAAGTAGAATGTGATTGGGCTTCGTGGTCTGGTTCACATGGACCAAGATTTCGAAAGGAGGTCTAGACCAATGCTAGTAATCGCTACTCGTCAAGGAGTGGGCTGGGATATTACTTCTCTCCTGCACCTCCTCATTTCTGTTGCTTGTGCCTTACATAATCAGGACTGCCCAACTTGGTCTGATGTATCATCTTCTTGGTAATCATGTTGCATGTATGGATTTTGCATAGTTAAACATAAAATGACGACATGTGTATTTGTCAAAATTAGGCATTTCTGTAGACATTTATGTGTCCTGTCCCTTGGAAGTTTTGGGTCCTCTTATGGCCTTTTCCCATCGAACCTGCTAGAGGTATTAATTAGAAGGGATATGGAAGATGTTTATATAGTTTTTGGGACAGTTGCAGGCTCGTGCAATTTCCAAAAGATACTTTAGCGTAACCTTTTTGAAGACTCAAAATTCTATTGTTGATGTAAATAACATCCCTACATGCTATCACCAGAATCAAAAGATTTATCGTCTCGTCTGTCAGCATGGTTTTCTCAGTATGTGGTCTTTGTAAAGTGCATCCCTTATGCTAGTGTTGCTTAAATATTCTGGATCTGTCAAACTATTAAATGTTGTGGTGTACAGAGTCCTTTGGTGGTAAATTATGAGACTCTAGAAGTTCAAGTTTTGACAACCATGTTCTCTTCCCACACACGCTCATGGGCACTGTTGCGCACCCCCATAGACACACACACACACACACACACACACACACACACTAGAGTAAGAGCATGCACGTGTGTGTGTGCGCGCGCGTTCCAAGTAGAACGGGGAACCTGGATGGATGGTTGAATGAGGTAGAAGGGGAGTTGCAAAGTGCAGAAAGTGAAAGGGAGTTCGAGAGAGAGAATTGGAGATCATGCGTTGTTGAATTTATATCTCATCATGATAATGCATGTCTCAAGTTTCTTCTTTAGGATTAGGAAAAGAAATTTCATTGCCTATATTGATGAACCATAAAATTTATTTTTTAACTTGGAGGCTCTATTAACTATTTGTGATCTTGTGATTTGTTTTATATGGTGTTTTTACAGCTTCTGTGCAGACTAAGAGAGCAGATTCTTCGAGAGTTGGGTTTTTGAGACATATTCCAAAAAATTAAGGTAATTATTGCACACATTTTTCTGTCTTTTTTACAATCTCCATGGACAATATCCAATGTGGAAAGATTACGCCATTATCTTGTGGTGAAAACCTAGCAAAGTGTTTGGCATTTTCAATCAGGAGACTTTGTTGATGAAAGGGAGAAAAGATAAAATAGCTTTAAGTTGAAAATTCATGATCAAGAATAAGTGTTGTGGCCTACTTGGTAGTTGGACATTGTGGGCGTTCTTCTTTTCTTCCGTATGTTCCTTACTGATCTCTTCCCTTCTGTGAAATTGTCATTGACCATGACAGGATGAAGAGAATGCAGAAGCCATATCCCTTTTCAGTGATGTAGTTAATCTTAATGACGCAATTGAAGACGAAGGCAAGCGTTTGGAAAATCTAGTCAGAGGAATATTTGCAGGAACCATCTTTGATCTTGGATCTGCACAGGTTCGTAAATTCGGTTGTCCTCTACTTTTGGAATTATACTGCAATTATCATTTGGGTTTTTGTAGAGCATCCACTTGAAAACTGCCGCAAATTACTTTGTAGTTTTGCAATTTTCTGAGTGCCGTAAATCTAATATTATTATAGAACTTTGGCGCTCCATGGAGGGCCTTGTGGAAGATTTATATGGGGCCTATTTGATGGTTTTCAGCATCTCTTCCCTAAGCTTTTATCTTCTTGTTTCTTTGTTCCATTTCATTTTCAAGTGATAACTTACTAATAAAAAAAATACTTATATTATGTGGATACCACTCCACCTCACATAGTTAACTTTTTTTTTTTTTTTCTTTTTCCTCTTTAAATTTTTAAAAATAATTTATTCTCGATAAAAGTTTATTGATTAAAAAAAAATTAGATATCATTGTAATGATCACGATGCATGAAAGTTTTCAAAACAACACATGATTAAATTATCTATGTTTCCTTTATCATCTTATTGAAACATTAAATTTAAACCAAAAACAACATTTGTTCTTTATGCACTTTTTTGATTCGCCGCAGAATTTGTATTTACCTGACCAAATCCTTTATGACAGGCTATCATATTTGCTGATAACTCTGATGCAGATATCATTTTGGGTATTTTGCCGTTCGCCAGAGAATTACTTCATCGTGGGACTTAGGTTTGCTTTCATCTTTATTTCTTTTAAATAGAAAGCGGTCATAGTGATTACTCTGTCCACAATATGCAGTACTAGATTTTGGTACAGTGTAACTTTGACAGGTCATTGTCATTACTTTATCCGCAATATGCAGTATTAGATTTCAGTATAGAGTATCTTTTATATTTAAGTTCTCTGGTGCAGGAGGTTGGCCTGTTCCCCATACTTTTTTGGGAAAGTAATTCATGCATCACCTGTGGGATATCTTTCATTATTTGCTGCCGAAGTCTTTTTCATTGGAAAGTATGCATTACCAATGAGACAAATAGATCTTGTTGTTCATGTGTATATCGGTGAACAATGTTTTTGGTATTATGTCTGCATCTGATTTGTGTTGTCTAGGGACCTGCATTTATTGTTTACTGATTGGATGTGTACCCTATTACTAGTACGGTGATAGTGAGATCACTTAGTTGGTCATTTGGAGGCTCTATTGCCAGTCTTGAGCATTCGACCGATATTGATTTTAGCTTTGGGTAGGCCTACATTTTATTAGACTTTGTTATCCTGATGCCAGTTCATTAGATATATCATTGATAAAAAAGAATGAAAGAAAGGAGTCCTAGCCAAAAAAAAGAAAAGAAAAGAAAAAATAGGAGAAGAGTTTAATTAGGTGTCTTTCTCGCTTTTTTTAACTCTTGGATGGTAGATTTGGATATTCTTCTGTCTAACCTTCTCTCCTGCTGTCCAGGTTGTGCTTGCTGCTAATGATTTGCCATCTATTAACGATGTCACCTACCCTGAACTAATTGAGATTATATCCATGAATAGCAAGATTTTTAAATGTGATATGAATACACCATGTTGGTCCAGACATCGTTTCAATAACCAGCTGAGGGATGAGAATGGGAAGTTAATGGGTGTTGATGCTTCAAACCTCTTGACCGCTAATTCTGGGAATGATTTGCCTGTAAGAAATTCGAGTCCCTGCTGTTGTTTTACCTACCCTCATATTTTGCTTTCCTGGTGACTGATAAATATGGTGAGCTCCATGTCGTGAACAGTCTTCCTCTTAAATTTTTTGTAGGTTATTGATCTTGCACAAGTATCCCAAGTGAGAGACACGTGTCGCGCTGCGAGCGCCTTCTTGTTTGACATGCTGGCGCATAAGACGTACCCAATATTTTCTCCTAGAGCTAGCCTTTCTGGCGGCTGATGCAGATCTAGTCGTTATGGAAGGAATGGTAAGTTTGGACCGGTAATGCCAGCAGATTTGTGGCACATTTAAGTTCTTTTTCACTGGAGTTGTCTTTGAGATTGTGGGGCAGACGAGAATGCGTTATTGTATAATTGCTATCGATCATGGAATTTGGAATTATCGTTAAGATTTGCTTATTTTCTTTTGTAATTGAGATGCATGAAAACTAATGCACACGAGTTCGCGCCAACAAATGCCGAGTTCACAAAGGAATTTCCTTAATCGATTATGTTATTCCACAACAATGGATAAGTTGGACATGAACGAGCACAGAGAACATGGACGACATGGTTTAGAAGAAGCCGGACTCATCGGGCGATACAATGATGTCGTCCAAGGGCACGACCTGGCCGACTTTGGACCCACTGCCTTTGTCGCGAATGGCGAGGGAGCCGAAGTCATAGGCCCCGTCTCCGCCGCTGTCTTTGCTCCTGGAGCTCTTGGAATCGGAGAAGAGCTCGTGCGTTGCTGGATCCAGCGTCCCTTCTCTGTACACATAAAAGAACTCGTCCTCCTCCAGAGCGCGCCACTCGCTATAGAGATCAACTCGGTTCATGGGCGTACCCCTATGTATCAAGAAATAGTCACACTAGGAATTGCATTAATTGCTAAGATTTTGCGCGTATCTACAACCCTGATAACTATGGGATCCGCATTTATGATATTTAAAGTGGAAGAAAGTTCGTGTTTTCCAGAATTTTTTTTTTTCCACCGGCAAACACAATCCAAGCTACACATCATTGTACTGAATTAGCTTAGAATTGAATTTTTAAAAGTGAGAATGTGAGCTAAACTACTGACTTGATAAACTCGTCCTCGTGAGCTAGACTCAAAATTTTGAAACTTGAAAAGACAATTTTCAAGTTTGGCAAAGAGTATTAGCTACCTATAAATTGATTTTTTGCAAACTGTGAAGGGAACAAGTTATAAAATCAAGAGAAATTTCCAAAAAATGGCTTAAAGTGCATCATTTTTACAAATAAGAGTTTGAAGTAAATTTTGTTTCAAATAAGAGTTTGAGGTGTCAGCATTTTCTTAAATAATGATCTAAAATGAATATTATTTTAAATAAGAGCATTAAGTGAATCTTGTATTAATTAAGGGCCTAACTTTCCAGTGGCTAAGGGTATTTTGGTCATTCAACGTTTTCCCTTTTTCTTCCTTTTTTTTTCTTTTTTCTTTTCCCGGTTCGTCTTCTTCCTTTTCACCGGTGGCGGCCCGGTCTGGGCGAGGGCCACGCCGGCCACCGGCGAGGGACGGCCTCGTCTGGGCGAGGCGATCCCGCGGCCGGCGAGGTCGCCGAGCCCTCGCCGGTCTTTGCTAGCCGCCACCGGCCGACGCCGGAAAAGAAAAAAGGAATATGAGAGGAAAAGGAAAAGAAAATTTGGAAGACAGCACTGTTGATCGAACGGAAAATTTAGCCGGCCGCAGTGAGCGAGGTGGGGTCCTTATTTGAAACATCACTGCATGCCTTTATTTAAAAAATAGAGAATATTTCAGATTTTTTTGAAATTTTCCTTAAAATCCATCTTATTTGATTGCAATAACAAAAGCAATCCACATTAGGAATGACGTAATTACCTAATATCTTGACGTAACACGTATACCTGAATCACTCAAATGGGACATATAGGCGTGGAAATATTACTTCAAATTGTGCGTCCATATATCACATAAAGGTATATGAGAGAAAACTCATAGCCATACCTAACGTGAAAAACAGCCGAGATGTCGTGCATGTGGAGAGGGAAGTTGACTGCCTCTAGGAAAGCCCGATAGGTGTGGTGGTAGAGGCCATCGATCCTTGGGTATGGCAGCCTTGGCCGGGGGTGGCCATGCGCCCCGGTGGCGAACACGTACTCTTTCCAAGTGGTGCTGCCATTGGAGCTCGGTAGGGCCGTGAAGCCGAGGGTGGTCATGATCGGCTCGAGCTGCTTGTGGGTGAATAGGGGACGGAAGTACCTGGTGTTCCATAGGGCCAGCTTCCTGATGCTCGAGGGTACCGGAGTTCGCTTGTCGTCCATTGCAGCTGCTCCTGCTTCTCAGGGTGACCTTGATCTTGATCTTGCTCCTGATCTTGTTATTGGTCTTGATCTTATCTTGCTCTAGCTATGGAGAAGGGGAAAAAAGAGAAACCCAGAGCATCTTATAATCTCTCTATGTCGAGGACTGCAACCATGGAGTGTGCTAAAACCATGGTGCAACAAATCATGGGGATAAGCCGACGGACCATAACCGAATAAAAAGGGTCGGTGGTTAAAAGTGATAGAAGGAGAGATTGGTTTTATATTGCTTTACTTTTTGGAATTTGAAACATGTTTAGATTCCTAGTAGGAGTTTTGGATAATACCAAATAAGGTCTTATCGCTCTGGGAGATATACTTGCTTTCTTTAATTGAGTTATTTATTTCGTTTTAGGAAATACCCTCTCTCCTCTCTTTTTTTTTTTTTCGACCCTTTTCCCCTGAATTAAATGCACTTTTTCCCGCTAAACCCTATTTTCACTTGAAGCCCTCCTTGACCAAATTGTATATCGTGAATTATGACATGCAATACAAATATTTTTCCCTTTTTAATTTCGTTCTTTTAAAAGCAAAAAAAAAAAAAAAAGAGGGACAATTTACTGAGATAATTTCTTTTCAGTATTTAATAAAACGAAATTCCTCATTAGACTTCCCTCCCTTTCCTAGCAAAAAGTCTGGCCAAGATCTTGTAAATCTAGAAGAAAAACATCGGAAACTCTACAAATGGTTATCTTTCTGTCTTCGTCCCGTATATATGGGTCTTAGAATACTTGAGAAAATACGCTGTTTTCTCCATAGAAAAGAAGAAGGAGCAAATTCTCCCATCGATTCGACGAATTTTTCCTTTGATCGACCGCTTACGTACCTATGGAACTAACACAAGATCGGCGGCGCAAAAGGTATATTCACAGAATATACGAGCAAAGCTTTATGAATGTAGATTCCCAAGTCGTGTTTTCTCTTTAGTCTCTCGGTTTGTGAAATGTGCAAAAAAAGGATGGGTCAATCAAAGCTCGTTCAAGTCGCGCGACAGTTAGCGACTGTCACGTCTCGCTGCTCGGCAAATCCCAGGAGAACTCGTTCGCTCCGGGAACTCTCATCTCTTCTCGCTTTCAGCAGAAAGGTCTCTCCCGATTCTGCTGATCAGACCACACGCCACCAACCACCGCCAGAGGGCGCGAGAAAGAGAGGAGCTGTCGCAGTCCTGATCAGCGAACGGCGTGAGGCTGCGGCATTCGCTGCTTTTCTTTCCCTTTCCCTTTCCAAAAACCAGCGGATAATCCAAAGAACATTCGATTTGCTTCAGGAATAAACGACTAAGTCGGATCTAGGGCATTGTTATATGCGGTTGCATCAGAAGTCTCTTTTGACTGAATTGTGTGTTTACTGGCAAAAGAGAATATGCAGAAACAAAGATTTCAGGAATGCCCTAACAAAGACAGCACTTTCTTGTTCTAGAACATAAACTTCATCTCCATGAAGAAGCCCAGCATGCGCGGTGTAACGTCTGTAAACAGCAAGTCCTTTCACATTGCTCTGGTGGAGTGCGAGGGCTTCAGAGGCAGCGGGATCAGTATTTCCGCGCTAGTAGATAGCCCAATCACGGATGGCATCCATATTGAGCGAAGCGCAGGGGTCTATATCTCGAAGTCTCGCATCAGAACTGGCGACGACTGCATTTCTATTGGACAAGGCAATTCTCTGGTCAGCATAACAAACATCAACTGTGGACCAGGTCACGGAATCAGGTGGTAACCGTTTCGAGTCTTATGGTGTCGGGCGCTGTTTCAGGTGGTCGAACTTCTGGTTCTGTGAATCGTAGATGTGGCTAACTTACCTTTCTTTTCCCCGTTTTCCCCGTGATTGCAGCGTGGGAAGTCTGGGAAGATATCAGCACGAAGGAAACGTGAGCGGAGTCGTGGTGCAAGACTGCAGCATGACTGGGATGGCTAATGGCATTCGGATCAAGATGTGGCCCGACTCCCCCGACAGCAGCATCCCAGCCAACACGACCTTCGAGAACATAAGGATGAACAGTGTGACGAACCCGATAATCATCGACCAGACCTACTGTCCGTTCGCCTCTTGCTCAATCAGGGCAAGTACCAAGCACTAGGAACTAAAAACCATGAACTGAGAAAACCAAATCAACTCGAATCGATACCACATCGCATATTTGATCTCGTCTTTTAACTCTGTCGGTGATTTCTTTCTTGCAGGAACTGTCGCAGTCAAGTGAGCGACATCCATTTCAAGAACATACGGGGGACCTCGTCTTTGCCGGCGGCGGCAGCGCTGGAATGCAGCAGAGGGTTTCCATGCCAGGACATTTACCTCCAAGACATGAACCTGGATCTCCTGGATGGGAAGAGAGAGATGAACGTGACCTCGTCCTGCAAGAACGTGAAAGCCAAGTACATCGGCACTCAAATCCCGCAGCCATGTACCCAGCGATGCGCCGACCTGAGTCGATCGGAGCAGTCGGATCATGCGGGATCCAAGCAGCCCGCTCGCATAGAGATCCCGTGTCAATGGCTGTGCTGAACCGGATCTGATGAACCCGAGTCCATACAAGAATTTCACCTTCATCAGAGATCGCCTGACTTTCCTCATGATTTCCATTCAATGCGGTTGAATTGGTCACTTTGATCCGCGGGATGTTTTTGCTCTATTTTTGTCAATTTCAACTAGCATGTTAATTATAATTTAGTATTCAAATCCTGCTTTGTAGAAGCATGTAGATTATTCCTCTGTGGTAATTGTGGGGTGTTTTTGCTAATTCTCTTGTTTTTTCATATGGAACTGAATTGTCTTAATTCGAAAGTTCTAAATTTAACGATAAAGCTGTTGTGTCTGGATGAAATCTTCAGAACCCAAATCACAGATTAGCATGGAAATTGTGAAACAAAGATTTTTTTCTCTAAAGATGCACTTAAATTCCAAATTACCTCACTTTGCAAAATAAATTTGTGTTTTCAGGATAAACTATACTGCTGATTAGAATGAAAATATACATTGAATACCAAGTTGACCACTAGAAATGCATTTGTTGAGTTTATAACGTCTATTAAGCGTGCTATTCAATCTTAATTTCCTTTTTTTTTTTTTTGGCGAATGAACTCTTTTTTATATGCTTTTTTCCGTTATAAATGAATGTTTTTTTTTTTTGTGAAAAAGTTATCAAAATTTACTTATTTATTTGTTTTGCTAAATCATACAAAATTGTTAATTACTTTCCATTTCCTTAATTACTTATCATTTTTTTTGGGTGGAATTAATTAATTATCATTGAAAAGCAAAACGTGAATTTGAAGGAAAAGACCACCAAAGAAAAAAGAAAATTAAAAAAAAAAAAAGAAGAAGAAAAGAGAAGAAAAAGGAATACGCGGAAATAGCAGAGGGAAGCAGGACGAAGAAGAAATCCATACACGACAAGATCAAATCTCCGACCTTTTTCCGCTCTCGTCGAACCGCCGCGAACCGGCCGCCGGCATCGAATCCGATCGGCGAAGAGCGCGAGCACCCGCAAGCTAGAGGAGGAGGAGGAGGAGGAGCGATGGAGAGCGCGTCGGAGATGGTGCCGTTCCCGCTGCTGCAGACGCCGATCGAATCCAACTACAGGGCCTGCACCATCCCCTACCGGTTCCCCTCCGACAACCCGAAGCGCCCCACCCCGACCGAGCTCGCCTGGATCGACCTCTTCGGCAACTCCATTCCCTCCTTCAAGTAAGCAACCGCCGCCGTTCGATTCGTCGGCTTCGTCGATGTTCGCTACATTCGCGCGTGGATGATGAGTTCGTAGGGGACTTGAATTTTAGGCCTTCGTTGCGCTTGGAGGTTGAAATTAGCCGAAACCGTTTTAGATGGTGGCGATTGTGTACTTTGGAGAATGATCGCTTCGATAAATCTGCCGAAAGCGGGAAGCGAGATGCCTTGTTCTGCCGGGATGAAGATATTGAATTATTCAATTTGAAAGTTGTATAGGAGTCGTGGAGTAATCAAGAGGAAGCTTTTGAGATGTGATACTGAGCTTGTTATGCGTTTTGCAGGAAACGGGCGGAGAGCGATCCTACGGTCCCTGATGCCCCTGTCAAAGCTGAAAAATTCGCTGAGAGGTACATTTCTTTCAGTTTTTTCCCTGCTTCGCTTCATTAGAAAGGTGCAGCTAAGGATCGACCTGCTTGTGGTGAGTAGAATGTGATTTGGCTTCGTGGTCTGGTTCACATGGACCGAGATTTCGAAATGAGGTCTCGACCGATGCTAGTAATCACTACTCACGAATGAGTGGACTGGGATATTACTTCTCTCCTTCACCTCCTTATTTCTGTTGCTCGTGCCTTACATAATCAGGACTGCCCAACATATTCTCAATGTGTCATCTTCCTTGTAATCATGTTCCATGTATGGATTTTATGTAGTTAAATATGACAAAGACAGCGTGTATGTGTCAAAATTAGGCATTTTGGTTGACATTTGTGTACTGTTCCTTGGTAGTTCTGGGTCCTCTTATGGCTTATTTTCTGTCATATCTGTCTTGGGTATTAAATAAAAATGATATGCTAGATGCTTATATAGTTTTTGGGACAGTTGCAGGCTCGTGCAATTTCCAAAAGATATTTTAGCATAACTTTTTTGAAGACTCAAAATTCTATTGTTGATGTAAATAACATCCTTACATGCCATCACCAGAATCAAAAGATTTATCATTATTCATCATGGTTTTCTCAGTATGTCGTCTTTGTAAAGTGCTTCCCTTATATGAGTGTTGCTTAAATATTCTGGATCTGTCAAACTTTTAAATGTTGTGGTCTACAGTGTCCTTTAGTGGTAAATTATGAGACTCTAGAAGTTCAAGTTTTGACAACCGTGGTCTCTTTCCACACACGCTTATGGACACCATTGCACCCCCCATAGACACACACACACATATGCTAGAGTAAGAGCTTGCAGATGTCTGTGTGGGCCAAATAGAAGGGGGAACCTGGTTGGATGGCTGAATGAGGGAGAAGGGGAGTTGCAAAGTGGGGAAAGTGAAAGGGAGTTCGAGAGAGAGAATTGGAGATCATGGGATGTTGAAATTATATCTCATCATGATAGTGCACTTCTCGAGTTTCTTCTATAGGATTAGGAAAAGAAATTCCATTGCCTACGTTGACGAACAAAAGCCACTGATTTTTTTTTTAATCAATGAGAAGATGACCAGTTTATATAATATCTTCTGATTAAAATTTGTCCAATCATGATACATGAAGGTATGGTGCAATATTAGAGGACCTTAAGAAAGATCCAGAAAGTCATGGCGGGCCCCCTGATTGCATTGTAAGTTGAATATCACATCTGTACCTTAAGCATAACCTAGAGAATACGAAGGTCATTTGGAGGCTCTATTACCTATTTGTGACCTTGTGATTTGTTTTATATGGTGTTCCTACAGCTTCTGTGCAGAATAAGAGAGCAGATTCTTCGAGAGTTGGGTTTTCGAGACATATTCAAAAAAGTTAAGGTAATCATTGCACACATTTTTCTGTCTTCTGTACAAACTCCATGGACAATATTCAGTGTGGAAAGATTACACCATTATCTAGTGATGAAAGCCTAGCAAGGTGTTTGGCATTTTCAGTTAGGAGACCTTGTTGATAAAGGGGAGAAAAGATAAAATAGCTTTAAGTTGAAAATTCATGATCAAGATAAGTGTTGTGGCCTACTTGGATACTTGGACATTGTGGGTGCTATTCTTTTCCTCCCTACATTCCTTACTAATCTCTTCCCCTTTTTGCGAATTTGTCATTGACCATAATAGGATGAAGAGAATGCAAAAGCCATATCCCTTTTCAGTGATGTAGTTAATCTTAATGATGCAATCGAAGACGAAGGCAAGCGTTTGGAAAATCTAGTTAGAGGAATATTTGCAGGAAACATCTTTGATCTTGGATCTGCACAGGTTGGTAAATTTGATCATCTTCTACTTTTGGAATTTATACTGCAATTACCATTTGGCTTTTGTAGAGCATCCACATGAAAACTGACGCAAATTACTTTGTAGTTTTGCAATTTTCTGAGTGCCATAAATCTAATACTATTATAGAATTTTGGCGCTCCATGGAGGACCTTGTGGAAAGTTTATACTGGGCCTATTTGATGGTTGCCACCATCACTTCCTTATGCTTTCACCTTTTTGTTTCTTTTTTCCTTTTCATTTTCAAGAAATAACTTACTAATAAAAAATACTTATAATATGTGGATACCACTCCACCTCACAAAGTTGACTTTTTTATTTTCTTTTTTTCTTCTTTAAATTTATAAAAATAATTTATTCTCAATAAAATTTTATTAAGTAAAATAAAAAATGAAAAATATTTAGATATCATTGTAACGCTTGCAATGTATGGTAATTTTCAAAACAACACATGAATAAATTATCTATGCTTCTTTTATCATCTTAATGAAATATTAAATTTAAACCAAAAACACAGAAAATTAATCAGATAATTTATAGATACTCAATATTAACCTAATGTGAACATATTTTTCTACATTGACGTCATTTTATTTGAACAGAAAATTATAAGATAAGACGTGAAAAAATATAAGATAATCTTGAATATGTAAATAGAAAATTATTTCAAGTGAGTCCAACTATAGCTTCATGAAATGATAGGACAGACCCCATATTCTACAAAACTCCCCTAATTTATCTAACTCCCGATTTATCTCTTTTACTTCCTTTACATCGTGTCATATTAAATTTGTTTTACATTCAATGATCTTAAATTCACGTACGTTTTTTTTTATAAATTGTCTATCTCCAAAATGATTTCAATAATTCATGTGACATTAGAATATGTTATTTAGTAGTGTAATCCAAAAATTAGTTTTTCTCCTGCACATAGCATGGGCCATAAGTCTAGTGGCACTGTATAATTATGACATCTTGTCTGTCAAACATATTAGAACGTGAAGATTTGGATGGATATATTTATTATCAAAGTGATGAGCCTGAAGAGATGCTTCTTACGAATTGTGACGCTTAACCTTGCTTTTCCTTGACAATTTTGAAGCTCGCAGAGGTTTTCTCCAAGGATGGGATGTCCTTTTTGGCTAGTTGCCAGAATCTTCTCCCACGACCCTGGGTCATTGATGATTTAGACACTTTTAAATTGAAGTGGAGCAAAAAATCCTGGAAGAAGGCAAGCTTGTGCAACTTTTCTAACAATATTTGTTCTTTATGCACCTTTTGGATTTGCAGCAGAATTTGTACTTTCTTTCCTGACCAGATCCTTTATGACAGGCTATCATATTTGTTGATAACTCTGGTGCAGATATTATTTTGGGTATTTTGCCGTTCGCCAGAGAATTACTTCGTCGTGGGACTCAGGTTTGCTTTCCTACTTAATTTTTTTTAACTAGAAAGTGACCATGGTGATTACTCTATCCACAATATGCAATACTAGAATTCGGTATAGTGTAACTTTTATCAGTCATTGTGATTACTATATCCACAATATGCAGTACTAGATTTCAGTATTGTGTATCTTTTACATTTAAGCTCTTTGGTCCAAGAGGTTGGCCTGTCTTCCATATTTTTTTTGGGAAAGTAATTCGTGCATCACCTGTGGGATATCTTTCATTATTTACTGCCGAAGTCCTTTGCATTGGAAAATGAGAGAATGAGCATCACCAATAAGACAAATAGATCTTGTTGTTCATGTGGAAATTTATTTGCATTTTCAGCAGAAATAGTGGTAAACAATGTTTTAGGTATTATGTCTGCATCTGGTTTGTATTGTCTAGGGACCTGCATTTATTGTTTAATGATTAGATGCGTACCCTGTTACTAGTATGGTGATAGTGTGGTTACTTAGTTGGTGTGATATTGTCATCCTGCTCTTAATTTCTGGGCACTGATTACTGCATGGTATATTCCAGTGCTTTGACTGCATCAGTTTGTGTTACTAAAAGATGATGTTCGACTATGTTGTGATAATTTATCTTTGGATTGTGCTGGTCAGTCTTTTGCCCTTCTTTCTGCTTTTCTGGAGACTGAATGATTATGCCATAGATAAGCAATCCTGAATCTGGGTTTTATCCCTGCCCCCCACCTTCACTGACCATGCCAAGGGTCACACAATTTGCAATCAGATCTCAGTAGTGTATTTTTATTATGCATTTCTGGATTTGATGCGACTGTAATCCATCACGTGAGTTTTGGGGGTTGTTTGTGACTTGGCAACCTTTTGGATCTCTGTTCCAGCTAACAATTATCATGGTCGTGGTTGCCAGAGTCGAGCAATTGACCAGTTGATTTTAGCTTTGGGCAGTCCTACATTTTATTTGACTTTGTTATCCTAATGCCAGTTCATTAGATATATCATTGATAGAAAAATAAAAGAAAGGAATTCATTTTATTTGTCTTTCTCAGTTTTCTTAACTCCTTGATGGTAGATTCAGATATACTTCTGTCTATTCTTTCCTTGCGGTCGCCTTACCTTCTCTCACGCTGTCCAGGTTGTGCTTGCTGCTAATGACTTGCCATCTATTAACGATGTCACCTACCCTGAACTAATTGAGATTATATCCAAGGTATGAATAGAAAGATTTTAATGTGATGTGAATATACCATGTTGGTCCTGACATCGTTCCAATAACAGCTGAAGGATGAGAATGGGATGTTAATGGGTGTGGATGCTTCAAACCTCTTGATTGCTAATTCTGGGAATGATTTGCCTGTAAGAAAGTCGAGTCCCTGCTGTTGTTTTATCTACTTTCATTTTTTGCTTTCCTGGTGATTGATAAATATAGTGAACTTCATATCGTGAACAGTATTCCTCTTAAAATTTTTTGTAGGTTATTGATCTTGCACAAGTATCACAAGAGCTAGCCTTTCTGGCGGCTGATGCAGATCTAGTTATTATGGAAGGAATGGTAAGTTTTGACTGGTTATGCCAGCAGAATTGTGTCACATTTAAGTGCTTTTCTGCAGTTGCCTTTGAGATTGTAGGGCAGATGGGAATGCATTATTGTTTAATTGCTATCCATCATGAAATTTTGGAATCATCGTTAAAATATGTTCATTTCTTTTGTAATTGAGATGCATGAAAACTGATGCACACACCCACATACAGATTTCTCGATAGAGCTCAGATTCAGGAGTATAATTCAGCTGGTACAATGTTACAAGATGATCAACATGTTTATAGACATTTTTAGGGGAACCTTAATTAAAAATCTGGAGATAAAAGTACCACTTAGAGTTTTGTGATTGTTCTTAACAGTACCATGCCATTCCTTTTCACACTCACAAGCTCATATGCTTTGTGTGCGCTACATTAGCTGCATGTCCTTTTCACCCCCTAATTCGTGGACTTCCTGCCCTGCGTAAAAGATGCATATATTGAGAGCCAAAACCACTGTAATAATGGATAAGTATTTTGTGTTCTGATTTTTGGATATTCATTCTTTTCATGCTGGAATAGACATTTGGAGAGCCACAACCACCTCTTCAATGTATAAGTCTATTGTGTTCTGATTCTCGGACTTCCTACTTCCCGTACACTAGAATAGACATTCTTTTGGTCATATTTTGCTTCAAATTCAATGGATAAATTCATTTTTCTCATTTTACCTGCTCATCATGCATGATATGCTCCTTTACCGATCTCTAGAGTACGTGCTCCAAAAAACTAGATCAACTATTAGATGCAAAAGAAGAGCTATCTGCATAGAGATTTATTAAGGCCTCTGCCTAAATGAATGCTTGAAATGTCAAATATATGATATTGCTCACTTATGACTGGCGTTCCTTTTGGCAGGGCCGGGGGATAGAGACTAACCTATACGCGCAGTTTAAATGTGATTCTCTCAAAATTGCAATGGTACTTGAGTTGATCCGTCTGCTTTAGATTTACAAGTTCTGTTTCGTTGATTGCTGTCTGGTTTAATCGCTGCCAAATGGCTCTTTCTCGCAATTTCATCTTTGTGGCTTTGCACATTATTCAACAGGTGAAACATCCAGAGGTTGCTCAGTTTCTTGGAGGACGGCTTTATGATTGCGTCTTCAAGTACAGTGACGTATTGGGTTGATGGGAGATTTCTGTCTGCACCATCCGCCAAATAACATTATGTCTATGAATTATTTGATCCGAGCTCTTGCCTGAAGAATATTCTTCCTTCATGAGGATTCACATCGAAACCTGCCGAGGCATAAAACCATCCTGTACTATGTATGGACGGACATCTACTGAATAGGACAAAAACCTTATTCAAAATCATGGATGTCCTAGCACATGCGCATGTACACTAACAAAAGGAAATATTTTGCACCCGATTCAAGTCTATCTATTTCGCCCATTTCGATTATGATTGTGATCTCCGTTGCATTTCTTCTGTCTTTAGCAATCTTTGCCGATGATGTTAGATTAACATTGACAAATGCAGGAAGTTAAAGGTATTAGAAAGGACCATGAGGGGACCCTAGATCTAAGGGCTATTACACCTTCACATGTTTTTCACAAGCTCGACTTTGCTCGATAAAGATAGATCTGATACGCAATTCAAGCTCGAGTGAGCTTATTTTTGGCAGCTCGAGGCACCAAGGTACTCGATGCGAGGCATATTCCTTTCTTCCCAACACAGGTCGTACTAAAAACGCCTCGACTCGTTCCTCCCTATTTCCCAAAGTACATGATTAATTTCACGGGCAACTATGATCGATCACCATTCCTATGGGATTCTCTTGCCGATCGACGGACTCAGAATCGATCAATCAGCTCGTCACCGACTCCTGCCTCTTGGCAAACAATCTCCAGCTCTTCGTTACCTAACAATTCGGAATATCCCGAATCGTAGTATTCCGATTCTGCCAGTCATTGAATTAGAGAGCGCGAGGGATGTGTGCGTATGAGTGATCCACACTTCACAAACGACAAGGAATTGGACCTCACTTCTCATCCCATGCCCATGTTCTTCACATGTTCCAAAAGGAAAATAATAATAATGAGGTTGCCCGTCTAGTCCAAAGGGCAAACACATGGCAATGGCGAGGCAAAGTCCAAAAAGTAACGCTCATTCCATGACCTTTTTGCAGGTAGATCTTTCACGTATCAGACATTACCCAGTACTTTTTTTATTTCGTGTAAAACTTGAGGCCAAGTTGTATTTACAAGAGTTAGTCCAATTGAATGGCCATCTTGAGTTAGAAGGAGACATTTATAGGCAAATTTAATAAAACAAACTCATATAATTCATCAAGACCCGCTTATTGTATAAATAAAAAATTACACATTGGGTACTTGATAAAATAAAGTCCATGGAAAAAAAAGCGTCTAAAATTAGACAAATGATGAACTTTTTAGCCTCCAAGTAAAGAAAGATTTTGAGCTCTTGCCCGATATGAAAATAAGAATTCTTGCGTTGACCCCACACCAACCGGTCATCCACCTCCCCCAAGTACCATTAAAAACAGCCTGCTGATGGATGAAGCTGCGAGCGCTACACTTCACCACTCTCTCTCTTTCTCTCTCTCTCTCTCTCTCTCTCTCCCTCTCCATCTTCTTCACTTTCTCATCCTTGTCGGGGCGCAACGATGTGCTCCATGGTCGAGAGCATCCGAAAGAGCACCTCCATAATTCCCAGGATCCTCCCAAACCAAACCCACCATGACCTTCCACTCTCACAACCGCACTCCACCACTCAAGGGGAGCAAGTTGGCGGCAGCAGCGGAGGCGGCGGCGGCAGCTTAAGAAGGAGGATAATGTCATCTCTTTCTCTGAGGATACAACCCATTTCTCATCCTTCATCTTCTTCCTGGTCATTCCGCAGATCCAAGTCCATGTCCTCCATTGGAGACCAAGCAGGTTAAGTCCAACCAAGTCCTCTTAGCATTATCAATATGACAAACTTGTCCTGGGTTATAGCTAGGCACAGGACCACAAACACGACACGGTTGGACACGAGATACATAGAGAGACTCTGATAATGACACGGCACGAACAATGTTCGCTCAATTCCGGAAATAGTTAGCTGAGATCTAGATTTTCGGGTTAGGTGTATAGTATTTGCCGGTTGAATTGAATGGTAGGAATGCTCACATGATGGATAGATTGAAAAAATAGGAAGGATCCAATTGGATTGGTTATTTCCTGTTAGCATGTGCGAAATTAGTGAGAACTAGCCATATTATAGAGAACACAAGCATGTTTCGAGGCTGATGATGTCACGCATTAGTACCGCCACGAAATGATCCTAACTGCCATTTTTGTATTAACAGTGAAAACATGGCGGATTGAATGTTTTTCTTCTATGATACTGACAATCTATGGTGTCAACACAATGCACTATCGATCTGGACCTGAACATGACGCAGGTAATTCGATCAAGAAGTGGTGGGAGTGGGGTTGGTCATGGATCACGTCGAGAAAGCCGGTCTTCGCCCAAGACTTGGAGATGAACGAGGAAGAAATCAGAGTCCTCGGCGGCCTCCAGAACAGAGGAAGCTGGAGACACGTTCTCTACAAGGTTAGGTCCGAGATCCGAAAGATTGTTCGTTCCGACGATGTGGGTCTCCCCCAGACTATCAAGTGATTGCTCGAGGTTCGTTCGTACGGACCTGCGACGAATATAAATTATCCATGAAATCTCGACGACAACGGAGTCATGCAAGCGCCGGAAGTAAAGAGGAGATCTAGAGATTTGCAGGGCGTTTGTGTGACTGGCCGATGTGTATTACTTCTATTCTTTGGTTAGTTGGGTGAACTTAATGGACGGAGTTTGCTGTGTAATTAGAGTGAATATATATCCAAGTTGGCTACTTCTCTATTTCATGATTATGTATATGTGATCAAGTGACAATGTCAAGAATTGTTGTTTGAGAGTAGGGTTTTCTAAGACTATAAACGGGAGGTTGATCTAACATTAGGGTTTTCTAAGTGTAAGTAATTAAAAGAGTCGTCTTTTTCAAAGGCCAAAGTAGGTAATAGTTATCTAGTGAGTATGAATTTAAAGCTTAACCATAAAGTAGAAGTTTAATTGAAGTAATTTAGAAGAGCTGGCGTTATTTTGAATATCTACCTACCTTTTTATTGTATCACTTAATAAATCAATTTTTTGCATACCCTCCGGTTTGAACATGGAAATTTAACAAAACCCGCACATTAAACCTACAATCCCACACGAAGGTGAGAAGATGTTGATAGCATGACGAAGAATCCAAACTCATCTCAAGAGCTTTAACTCGCACAATTTGATTTAATGTGAGATTTTTTTTAATAAAATATCAGGTCGTGTGATTTTATTAATGTGACTCGCTTATACCACAAAAGTCAAGCACAATCTGTGAGATGACACGTAACTCAGCAAAAATTGTCCCATATCCATTTAGATGTTGAGTGAAGAAGAAAGAGAGAGTGCTCACTTGGATGGTTGTACCGTCGAATGTCCTTACTGTTGTGGCATCATTTCAATTTAACCCTAATATAGACAATCAATGGCTAGTCAATGGCATTCTTGTCCGGGTTGGTATTTTTCCAATCGGCAATTTTGACAGAGGCCTCATATAGACTTGCATTTGAAGATTTGAGATACTTGATTAAACCAAAAAAGAAAAGAAAAAAAAAGGTACACAATCAGCAAAAGTTCAGATACTTACAATGTCATTACCCACCTACACCGTGATAGTAAAATATTAACCTACCATATACTCTTGTCGTATGAATTGTCATATGCACATCATGGTTGCTCTCATAATTACAATTTGAGATAGCAGTAGAAAGCAAGACGAACCCATCAACTCTGATTTGGAAATCGATTTTGATTGCGTAGTACAATGAGTACAATATTCCCAGGTTTTGTATTTCTTTTGGCAAATCAACATTTCATCACTTCTTAAAAAAAAATCCTAGAGAAACATGAAGTCACTCATTTCAAATCTCACTAGTCACATGCAAACTGCTCTAGATTAAAGCCTCACCTATATAACAAAGGCCTGATCTTTAACCGATTCCGAAGAAAACATAATAATTGAGGCTCTAGGGTCATGCTGCCTCTTTGTTATTTTAGAGTAAAGGAGGGAGCGGCCAAAGATGTATGATCACTGTTTTGATTTGGACTGGATACTTGCCAATGGGTGCTGTGATATTCCAACAACCATATTGCTTCTTCTGGTTCTCTAATTGGCCACATAATGAAACTACTCAGCTCAACCGTCGGTGGTGACAGAGAGAGGCGCAACGATCGAAAGAGACGGCAATCATTTGCCAGCTCACGATGACAACAATCTCTTGGTGGCATCCATGTCTCTTCTTCTGTTGTTTTTTGGGGTCCGGTTCTATCACTTGCTAGCTCCCTACAAAGGACCACTTTTGGAAGGAATGGTGACTAGGGTTTTTACAGCTTGGTTGGGAAAAACACCATTGTCGGTGGTTGAATTTTTTTTTTTTTTTAATGTCGATTATGCACTTATAGTAATCACTCGCTTTGTAAGCTAATTTTAGTACGTACCGAGCTCAGTTATTCACTAGAAATAATCATATATTATTTTCACTTAACCTATCATGTCTCTTAGAATCTACTGAGCAAAATTTATATCTTGAAATAGGAGGAGTGATATGTAAGGGTAAAGGCCCTTTAGATAGTAAATCTCTCCTTTACTTTTTCCCTTTCCCAACCTTTTATTTCTGCTTTACCATGTCTATGCGTTAACTCTAAGTCTTATGAGAATTATTAGCAAAAATTATTATGTCTCAAAGTCTCATATTATATGGAAAAAGATCACATTAAGTGCTTCGTAAGTAAGATCTATCATTTTTTTTTTTTCAGAAAGTTAGAACCGTCCTTAAATGATCACTAACTTATAGTCACTCAAATGTGTCTATCGAGGGCTAAGACCAGTTGAAACAAAATGGGCCATTACAAAATGTTATGGCAGTTGCCTAAGACCTTCGTCATACCTACGGCCTCCAAAAGACGTTCGCTTTTGCTTAGCTCCTTTCAGGGGATGTCACCTCCATAAATATGATCAATTGCCGATATCTAGACGAGCTATACAAAACTGCTTATCATTCACTTTTCAAACCGTTTTATATATACTCTAACAAAGTAAAATTTCGATCATCAATTTGAAATGGGACTAAACCCTAAACCCTCAACTCCGAAAGCAACTAAGAAATAAAAAGCCCGCCTGGGCTAATTTTTGTAGATAATTTATTCTTCCATCTTGCACTAAACATTGCCAGTCATATCCAGTAGACTGAAGACGGTGAGTTTAGCTAGAGAAGATAGAGGGCAGATCTCAATTCATGTTCCATGCTTTTCAATTTCTGATCAAGCTTTAAATTAATTCGCCAACTTACCTTGATCAACTTTTCATCGTGTACTTTGAACCGCTTCAATATCAAATAATACTACTATCGATGTCTCCGAGACATTTATTAAGCAGCCCAATGTGAAAATATCAGGGTTTGTCAAGGTAATCGATGCTTTTTTTTCTTCATGCCGCATCATTATGTCAAATCACTTTGGCCCATTAAAATTATTCATGAAATTCTTACCATAGCTCTCTTTTTCTTTATATTCTGTGTGTGCGTGTGTGTGTGTGTATCTCATAGCCAGTACCTGTTTTGTTAATGAATTGCAGAAAAGGGAATGGCATGGAAAAATTAGCAGCAAAGGTGGATCGAAAGATGATGATCATTGTGGCTCAAACCCAAAGAAGCACCGATCAAAAGTTGCCCCAAAGCTTTGCCCAGAATAAAGCCCATGATGTAGAGGCAAATACTTTCATTTATAAATTAATTGGGTCAAAATGATCGGTCCAGCCCAAAATTCGTGGAGGAGATTTTGCACGTCTTTCATCGTCCGTGCGATACCCGCTGCGGATGTTGGTTTTTGCACATCCTCGTTAGGTCAATTGCGCAGAAGATTCTAAGCCACGCACACCAAATTTTTAGCCATAGTAGATTTAAGGCAAGATTCACATAGAATACTTTAGATTACTCCCATGATATATTTCATTTCCGTGATTTGTTGGCTCAGAAAGTAACCTATTTAGGACATATTCTTGCATAGTATATTGCATTTTGTTATAGATTAGTTTGCATTGGGTAACATGTATAACATTCTTGAACTTTTATTTTACCGCTTACAGGGTCTTGTCCGCAATTACGAGGTCATGTTTAGTCATTGCTCAAGATGGCTTTGGATGATTTCTCTCTTTTCTTACATATTGGCTGGGATAGCTTGTGCTGAATTTATATAGCAAGAGCATTGGGAAGTAACATATAGGCGGGAATTGAAAAATGACGGAAAAAAAATGAGAAGGAAGGGGGTCAGTTCATTGACTATTCGATGACCGGTCACTGATTCATTTTGGTTTTTGGGGTTGACCGCCGATCATTTTCTTAGCATGGCCTGGCTTGAACCGAGCAGGCACGGCTCATTGGCCACCCCAAGGCTGGAAAATTTGATGCACTATAGGTACTAGGATCAGATGCATTAATGTCTCTAGCATGTTCCGGAAAATTTGGCTAGGGCTAAGGTAGAAGTGCTAGGCATGTGGTGTAGAGGAGCATTAATGATCATGTCTGCTAGTGGAATTCTTCTTTCAGGCATAACTAACTGAGGCCAGTTCAATGTTTGAACATGATGAGAGATGGTAGTGGGGTCTAATCCAAGAGATAAAGACAAACGTCCGTGATTATAAAGGTCCTAAGAGAAAGGTCCCCCCCAATGAGCATAAGGGTTTTGAGAGGATTGTGCAAGATCATCTATATCCGCCATCTCCTGTTCCTAAAATTAAGTTGTCCTTTCCTAATTATGTGCCTAATTGAACTCTTCGAGTACCTTTCTAGCTTCAAGTGCAAGTCCAAAGTGGTCTCATGGGACAAGTGTTGAATAATCTCATACTTCTTTAGAAATGGTCCGGTTTTCCTAACATAGAATTCTCTGGAATTCTCTGTAGTTATATTCAACAAATCCGATGCAATCAAGGAATGACTTGTAAATAAGAGCTTCCTAAAGATATGGTTGAGGTTTGTACTTTGTAGTTCCTACTCCTATTGGAGCATTAGTGAAGGTGTCATTATTTTGCACAAAAATCCATGGTCGAGGAAAAACACAATGCTATTTGTTTCTGGCTTTGCTCAAGTAGTTCTCAATTCTTTTAGGAAAAGGTGTTTCCAATAAACAAGGGGATAAAACCATTCAAGTACAGTCATAAGGTTTTTGTCACTTTCATTCTCATTCTTATTGCCGAGTATAATCAGCCTGGGTAACTTAACAATAAATTTCCTAGTAGAAAACTCAATAGCTATTAAATACTTACTAGTTAAGTACTATAATAGCCATCAAAGTATTTCAAGGAAATCAACTTCCTTCTAGATTAATGAATATATGAATGGATACCTAAGGTTTAATCCAAAAGATGAAGAATTGAGCCTCCATAGAATCTAAAGAGATCTGTATAACACTAACACATAGATTATCATAATTTTCAGTGAGACAATCATTCTGAATTTACTTAATGATCTCCTGAGGGTATTCCGGACTTGGCCATTCCTGCATTCTCTCAATCTTATACTTTTCTTGCTGGGAAAAAGAGTGCCTTAGAATGTACATATTGATATCCACCGGTGCCTTTTGCTTAGGAAGAAAATCAACAAGCACATTTTCATTTTCATTTTTTTTTTTTTGCTTACAATATGTTTGGTTTCGAAGGAGTACTTTAAGAACCATTCAACCCATCGGAGTAGTTGAGAATGAGGGATCTGCTTCTGTTTGAATTTGGTTATTTGAGGAAATAATGCCATATTCAATTTTACTAGAAAATAAGGGCTAATAAGATGAAATTCAAAATTTTTTATTCCATTCTATATCATTTTAGCCTGGGAAAACTTTCCATTTTTGTAGGCACACAAATGCTTCTTACCATTGATTTCTTCAAAAGGTATGGATGCCTGGTATTCATCATTAGTGTCAGTTCGGAGGATTCTTTTCCCAGTAGATGGTATTTGTAATGGGAGAAGGGTTTGCATGACTTCTTTTAATTCTACTACTGATTTAGTTTGATTCTTTCCCTAAGGTGGAGGATCTTTCTTCAACATTAATGGCAACGGAGTAAGCAGTTTTGCAATATTGGGAACAAAGTTTTTAAGATAATTGATTATGCCAAGAAATTGCTGAACTTGTTTTGTTGTGAAATCATCTTCTAGAAATTTCAATAATTCCTTAGCAATGTGTGGCCTTGAAAAGTATGTACCTTTGTTAAGGGGCATATCTAAAAATTCAATTTCCGTCTCAGTAATGTCCATCTTTCTTTAGGAAAGTATGATTCCATATTTCTTTTTACAAATTGCTCAAGAAGTTGGCAATGAGTTTTTTCATTAGGACTATAAAGTAATACGTCATCGATATAAGCTACTGCACTAGGTAGGATTGGCTGAAAGATGAGCTATATGGCTTTTTGAAGCAAGGAATGGGGTACTTTGAAACCAAAAGAGAGAAATTGCCATTGAAAATATTAGTTCAGAATACAGAATGTCATTGGTCTATCTTCAAGATGAATACCCAATTGCCAAAATTTCGGCTTTGAGGTCAAATTTGGAATATATGTGAGCTTTGGTTAATCAAGCAAAAAGGGAATTTCGAGAGGGAAAATGAAATTTATCATCTTGGAAATAAAGGTTGAGGGGTTGGTAATTTATTACCAGTCGCATTTTTCATTTGTTCTATTCGGCTTTCTTTTAACATAAAAAGTCTCGCAAACCCATTGACAGTATGAGATTTCAATAAAACCTTGCTACATTAAATCTAAGTATTCATTCTAAGCAGAAGTAAGATGTTCTAGGTTCATTTCCAAATGACTTGCCTTAGTAGGGTTTATGTTCTCATTCTTTTTTAAAAGGAGGTAAACAAAGGGGGGGCATTTTTTTTAGAGAAGTCAGAGTGAGATTCTGAATAAGATTTTAACAATTTTTGCATGATTGGATCTAGCAAACTCATTTGAATAGAGAAGAACTTTTGGATATTGACAAATTCAGAGAATTAATCTTTATATTTAAGCCTTTTTTTTCCAAGAATAATTCAAAGTTGAAAAATTTGGGTTATAATGTCCCAACCAATGATCAAATCTTTGTTAGGAAGATTAGATCCAAATATTTTAGCCATTATAAAACATTGAAGAAAGAATTGAATAGTTCGGGGTAGTATGCACATTTGTAGAAAAATATCTCCTAAGGCAAAATTGAAGTATTAGAAACAAGAAGTCCAATATTTTTTGAGAAAAACTTTGGTATCCAAAATTGAAGAATTAGCACCAATATTTATGAGAGCAATGACTGAGACTGGTTTAGTAAACTTTGAGGTAAAATTTTTTATAGGAAAATAAGAACAATAAACTTGGCTGGAGTAGATACTGGGGTTTGTAGATGCCAGAGACAAATGAAAAGATTTTCAGAGTCTAAATCAGAATCAGTTTTGTTGGGGTTTGATAGTGAGAAATATTTTTAGATGGATTTTCATCAATGGAAAACAATAATTCAATATCATCATTCTCAAGGGAGATACCAATTTCAAATTCAATGTGGTGTATCAAGTGATTTTGATCTTTTTTCACCTGGGAGCAATTTTTAGCAAAATGACCCTTTTAATTGAATATGAAGCATTTGGTTGATTTTTTGCGACTCGAGCGGTCTTTCCTTCTTCATAAAAATTTCCATTTTTTCTTTCTTCGAAAATGCTTGGATCCATGCTTAGATCTTCCCACCCTGTATTTCTTGAAACGCTTCTTCTTTCTAGAATATTTTTCACAAGAGCCATTGTAATCTTTTTTGAAACACTTGCTCTTAAGATGCTAGCGAGAATAAGTGCCATCAAGCTCTCGATTATCTCTAATGTAATTTTTTAGCATCTGGCGTTTGAGACACAAATTATCAAGACAAAGATGGATTTCTTATTGTATTTTTCTAAAGAGAATGTCCACAATTTTTCCTCTATTTGTTGAAAAAAGACCTCTCAACCTGCTAGGAAAGCTCTCTCGGAATAGAGGCCTAAAAAATTGATTTTAAGGTACATCAGATCCAAGGCCATAAAAGGTTTTGGGCATTTCTCTATAATGTTGATCAAGATGTCTTTTTTAGAGATAACAATATCTCTTTGAAAATATTCTCTTCTTTTGATTTCAAGTAGATCAACGGGTTTACTAATGAAAAAGCGGTAGACAAATTCGATGGTTTTAGCAAAATCTACCAACAGTAGAAATTGCACTTGGTCTGCCTTTGAAATCAATTGTCACCAATGCTTCAGACTATTGGTAAATCTTATGACAAATTTGAGGATGATCTCGTATTTACTTTCGATGGTAAGAGCTTGAGTATTGAGCTAGGAATGAAATTCTTCAAATTTTTCTGGTCATTTAAGATATGGAATATCATCAATGGTGAAAAACTGTTTAGAAGAAGAAGTAGGAATCTAAGATGGGTTACTTAGTTGAATAACCTCTAGTTTGGAAGGATTTGATTCCATTTCTTGCTCTAGTGGATTATCCATAAATATTGAAGATTTGGCTAGTACAATGGAAAAGATTCAATAGCAAGGATTGAAAAAGAGGAAGAGGATGAAAGGGATATCAAGTCTGGTTCCGAGCCTGAGTCTGAGTCGATTGGAAGGACTGGTTTTGGGAAAGATTGAGTGTGATCTAACAAATTAGCAGGATTAAGCTATATATCCTCCTTATTGCTCAAGTCTCTTAAGAATGATTCCAATGGATTGGATAACGTCATCTTGTTCAGATCTTCCTTAGCCGATTTGGAGGATTCTGAGGATTCCTCAAAAATCTTTTCCTTTCTTTTTTCCTTCCTTAGCATGTCCATTTCTCGGAGGCGATTTATCATTTCTACCACATTAGTTCTATCTCATTTAGTAAAAGTTTCTACAAGAGTAGTAAAAACTGTAGTGCTTTGTAGTGGTGGAAAAGAATTTTCAATTCTAGGCAAAGTAGGGAATGGATTATAAGGCTTGAATTTTCTTTCTTCAAGGAGTGGATCTACCTTTTGAACTTCTCTATTTAAGCCTTTGACTTTTAAGATGATGATATCCAAAATGCTGTCCTGATTCCAAGGCATGAAGCCTTTTTTTGGAAATTTGAAAGCATTTTTCTGGTGGATTCATCATATCTGTTGAGATCTCAATTTATATCAAGAATTTTATAATCAATTGTTTTGAAAGCATTATTGTGTGTCAAAAGAGTCTCTACTTGCCAATTTAAAATAGTTTCAGCAACATAAGTCCTTTTCTGCCTTTCCATGTTCATCCTTATCAATTGGAGCAGAAATTTTTGGGACATAACGATAGAGAAAGAGAGAGAGAGAGAGAGAGAGAGAGAGAGAGAGAGAGAGAGAGAGAGTATGTTTCTTGGAACATCGAAATAGAAGAGTTAACTTCCTCATGAGATGGTGTTTCTTTTGGAAGTTCAAGTGGATATGAATGTTTTTTTGCCCATTTAAGGATTGGTTAGTAAAATGGAGAAACAACTGAATTTTTATAAGGAGGCAAGGGTGGTGGAGATGAAGGTGATAGGGGTGATGATGCATATGTGGAGATGGGGGCATAAGAAACCATAAAATGGAACTTATCACTTTCACCAAGGGTTTCAATAGAGGGATCTCTATTCAAATACCTTTGGTATAAACCATCTTTAGTCTTTTGGGCTTTTCGCTTTGATTTTGCAGCTAGATCTACTTCATTACGAGAATTTTTTACATGAAGAACATTGGCAAATGGGATCTCAGAAACAATGACCATATGGGTCTTTTTAATAATGGACAAGGTTTCTATCACTTTAGAAGTACTGGACAAGTTTCTTTGGGTCTGGCTTAGGGACTGGATTGGGAACACAAGGCTGGATCATAAATAGAGTTTGGAAGATAGAAGGACTTTCTTCATTTTTCTTATTGAACACGATAGCAACATTGCCATTTTTTTTTCTTGATGAATTTAGAATCTAAAGACTGAAGTGGTTTTTTGTTCTGATGTAACTTTTCATGGTTGGTAATCTAAGTCTTTAGGAGAAGCTTAACCAACTTTTCTTTGGGGATCTGTTTGGGGACATGGATATAAGAGGCTTGATCATCTTGCATAGAGATGAACATGGTATCTTCATTTCCATTTTGGAAGTTGAGATCAAGGGCATGATTCTGCATTTGATAGGTCATTTAGTAATGGAGAGTTGCATCAATGGAATCGACAGTTTGAGGTGCCTCTATGAGCTGAGGGAAAGTAACTGAAAATCCAAAAGAGTAACATTGAAATTTGGATATAAGGTTACAAAGACTGTCTTGGCATTTAGGGTGATATGGACAGAGCCAATATAAGCATATTGGTATTCTAAGAACCGAGTGTATAACGGGGCCATTCTGGCCACGACAGACAAGTCTTTTTGACCATGAAAAGCGAGTGCAAGATGCGCAACTCCATAATGAATGTGCGAGTATCCCTTTAGGTCCATTGTTTAGGAAATTTTTAGGAAATCTAAAGTGTAACAAAATAGTCATTTTTAGTGGCTGAAATAGGATGCGAGTCAAACTTGGAAGATTGCACATATTCTCTTACTTCTTTTGAAGTGTGATGGATAAGGTCGTATAGAGCAGATAGGGGAAAATGAAGAAGATGGTTTAGCAAAAGCCGAATAGGGTTTCATGAGAGGAAGTTGTGGTTTAGATATTTTTGTATCATTTCTAAGAGAAACTTCATAAAAATAATCAATTTTGGAGGCATTTGACACATGAAACTCAACTAGAGATGAAGAGAATGGAGATGGAGATAGGGTCCGTTTGGGAACCACTTCCCAAAGCCCTTTGGAGGGCTAAAGATACTTGGGCAAATGTCAACCCGTTTGGCAAAAAACTTTGAACCCACCTTCTCCAAATGCCAGCCTTGTGAAGGCTGAAAGCCCAAGGCAGGGGGAGACCTGCCTTGGGCTTTCGGCATTTTTGGCATGCCACGCCTGCACTGTTCACACTTTTTTTTTCCAAAATTATCCTCACGAATTTTTGGATTTTCCGGATGCGTGCCCTTGTCGAGCACTGTTCATCTTCTCCGGCGTAGAGAGACGCCGCGACCTACGCGATCTTCGTCGGAACTTCGAGCGACCTCCGCAAGTCGCAACTCGGTCGCCAAAGGCACGCGGTCGCCGGACCATCGCCGCCGCACCGCGACCTCGCACGGAGCTCACCGGGGCCACGTGACCCACGTAGTTGCGGGTCCGGTCGCGACCGGATCCGGTGCCGGAGGCTCGAACGGTGACCGGATGCGGGTCGCGCCGCCGCCCACGGATCGGGTCGCGGTGGCGCCGCGACCTCTCGCGACCTCGCCGCCCGCATCCGGGGCGGTGAGGTCGCGCGACCCCGCCACGACCCGGATCCGGGCGGCGAGGTCCTCCGCGACTTCGACGCCCGGATCGAGGTCGCCGGAGGTCGAGGCGGCGTCGCGCGACCTCGCCCCCGCATCCGGGTTGCTCGAGGTTGAGGCGGCGTCGCGCGACCTCGCCGCCCGCATCCGGGGTCGCCGGAGGTCGCGACCGCGTCGCGCGACCTCACCGCCTCATATCCGAGGTCGCCGGAGGTAGTTGGAGGTCGCCGGAGGTCGCCGTGTCCACGCCCTTGCTTGGCCAATTTTTTTAATTTTTCTTTTGCCAATTTTTTTTTTTATCACAAAGATCTTTGTAAATGCAATTCCCCAAACACTATTTTGTTCAAAGCACTTCACAAAGGGGCTTTCAAAGTACAATTTACCAAATACGGTTGCATTTTAAAAAATACATTTAACTCCAAGGTCTTTGCATTTTCCCAAGGACTTTCCCCAAAAATAGTTCCCAAACGCACCCATAGAGTGATAGAAGCATTGAGAGTTACTAGAGTAATATTTGGATCAGCCAAAATGGAGAGAAAATTTTCTTAGTACTAGATTCACCATTTAAACAAATTGAGTTGTAAATGGAACCATGGCTTTGATACCAATAAGGGGATCTATACTTAGCATTAGGGAAAACCAAGTCAATTGCAATACCTCTTGTTTGAGTCCTCTAGGGACCACCTTTTAGCTATGGACTACTCAGAGATTTAGTTGAGAGCATAGAGTTGTGATAAATTTACCAAAAATTAATTTTTTTATTACAAAAAATCATAAACTTGTTTGTGACAAATTAACCTTGAATTAGTTTTCGTTAAATTTTATCATCAAATTATTAAGTTGGATAACACATGTCAATTGACAAATGTACCTATCTGTGATTTTATCTTTCTTTTATCACAAATGTATTGTTTTGTAGTTTTTTGTGGTATTAATTCAATTTAATGAAAATGAATATGGGATAAATTTGTCGCAAATATATTAATTTGAGATTTTTGGTAATAAAAAAAATTAGTTCTGAATAAATTTATCACTTACATATCAATTTAAAGCTTTTCATGATATTAACCTTGTTAGGATCTTTTTATCACATGCTTCAAAGAAAAATGACGAGCGCATATGAATTTTTATTTCGCTCCATATAGTTTTCATCCCTTGTATATACACATAAAGATCGCATGCCTTGGAGTATTTAAGCGAAGCAAAAGTATCTCAAAAAGTTTAGGGAAATATATTGGAATTCCATTTGATTGGGGCAGAACAAAGAAGCAAATGTTTGCTTGGATTTTTGCTAAAGTCGAAAGGAAACTTGAAGTGTGGAAAGAGAGGTTGATCTCGAAGGCGGGTAAAGAAATTCTCATCAAGATAGTTATTCAAGCCTTTTCCCAATATGCGATGTCCATTTTTAAAATCCCAACTTCCATTTGTTGCACTATTGAGAAGAGAATTGCCTCCTTTTGGTGGAAACATAATGTAGCTATAAGAGGAGTCCATTGGAAGAAATGGGAAGATCTGAAAACTAGGAAGGACTGTGGTGGCTTAGGTTTTAAAAATTTGGTGAATTTTAACAAAGCTATGTTGGGAAAACAGGCTTGGAGGATTGTCAAAAAACCGAATGCTTTATGATGCCAAGTTCTGAAAAGTATTTACTACCCTAGAGGGGATTTCTGGGCAGCAAAAAAAGGAACCCGCTTGTCATGGGGATGTCAAAGTTTATTGGTGGGGAGAGATGCAATCAAACCCGATACAATTCGAATTAGAGAAGATGTATGGCTGCCTTCTGGAAGAATCATTGGCCCAACAAATAAGGAAGATCCAAGAAAAGTAGCTGACTTAATCGATCACAATACAAATGAATGGGACACACACAGAGTAAATGGACTTTTTCTGGAAAATGTGGCGAAAGAAATCTTAGCCCATCCTCTGAGCTTGCATTCCCAACTAGACAAGCTTGTGTGGATAGCCAACAGCTCGGGTTCATATACCGTCAAGAGCGGCTATAACCGAATCCATAACACAACCGACCTCTCCACCAGACAAAACCCATCCTCATCCTACCAAGTCCCCAAATCACTATGGAATGAGATATGGAGACTCCCGGTTTTCCCCAAAATTCAATTCTTACTCTAGAATATATGCAGCAACTCCCTCCCAACAAAGGAAAACTTGTTTAGAAGACAAATGATACCTGACCTAACTTGTCATATCTGTGGCCAAGCACCAGAGACAACGGAGTACATCGTCATCCTTTGCGACTAGACAAAAATGTTATGGTTAGCCTCTAATTTTCAAGCTGACATGAATCCAGCATGTATTACTTGCATTGACAAATGGATTTTACAAAACCTCACCTCCAGGGTTGACGCAAGATCGAAGACTCTCTTTGCTGCTCTACTATGGCAAATTTGGAAGACCCGCAACTCAACGGTCTTCCAAGGGTGAAAGCCCAACCCTTTCAACACTCAATCAGAAGCTTGAACAACCACAGATCTATGCATAAGATGGATTGCCAAAGGGAAGACTGAAACTAGCCGTAAGCCGACTGATCTGAGAAGCTCGACGAGATGGAAACCACCAGATCCACAGACACTTAAAGTACGTCGATGCTTCTTGGTGTAGCATGATGTTGGAAGGCACCGTTGCTAGAGTATGCTAGAACACTGCTGGCCTCCTCGTCGCCGACTTTACAAAGAAGATCCATGCTCCATCCGCTTGGATTGCAGAAACCCTAGCTGTCAGAGAAGTGCTGATGTGGGTTCGTGAAAAAAGAACATACCGAAATGCACGAACTGAACTCCAATTGGAAGCTTTAGTTGAAATTGACCTGTAGGTGCTCCTATATTCTGATAACCTATCTCTGGTGGAGTCCTTGTCGGGCCGCAAAGAACCTCCTTGGCAAACCCAAGCTATTGTTGTTGACTGCACAAGTCTCATGGCCCAGCTTGAAGGTGTTTCGATTTTCTACGAGCCAAGGGAAAACAACAAGGTTGTGGATTGGATCGCAAAAGCCCATCGAGCCAACTCCCTTCCTAGTAATTGGTTTTATCCCCTCCTCCGCCTTTAGTTTCAATACTTTGTTTAGACTTTTCAACTAATGGTGCCCATTTTCTGGGTTAGTAATGAAATCTTTTATCGTCAAAAAAAAAAAAAACAAAAAAAACAAAAGTGAAGCAAAAGTGCTTCGTGACTACCTGCCCAAACAAGAATATTCCCCTGCCACTCCGCAAGATTCAATTTTTATTCAAGCCCACTCTCTCTCTCTCTCTCTCTCTCTCTCTCGCCCTACCGAATTCGACTGGTGCTCTTCTTCTCTGGTCCTTGCGTGCGTGTCTCGGTCTCGGTCCTCACTCGAGCCCATCCACTCTTCTGCCTCTCTCGCTTCCCACCACCTTCGTCGTCCTCTTCTTCGTCTGGATTCGAAGGGAAGAAGAAGAAGAAGAAGAAGAGCAAAGATCGTCTGAGTAAATGGCATTAGCATCAGCCTCTGCAACGAGCAGGACTTCCATACTGTCATCCCACGCGAGGACGCCCTTCAATATCGTTGCTCCTCCGCCGTCGCCGAAGCTTCAGAAGCTTCGGACTTTTCACCCTTTGACCACCCCTGGCCTTCGCTGCAGTTCCTTCTCTCTGTCCCAACAAGCTCGGCTCCCTTCGACCCCTTGCGCTTCGCCGTCCATAGCCAGCTCGCCAATCCCGGGTATCGAAGTTCCCGAGAGTACCGCCGATGGTAAGTGACGAATTCTCTTCTTGTTTTGATAATATTTCAGTCTGCGGAATAGGGGGTATGCGGGAAAATTTCATCTTCATTGAGTTTGCTCTTGTAGAAGATTGGAAGCGGTGTTCTAGCGTGGCGTGGTCTCAAAGGGAACGATCGTGTGATTGAAGTGAATGTTCATTGTTCTGAATTCATATGTCTTAAAACTGATTCTTTTACTCAGTTTAATCTGGTCAAAAGGCTGTCAAAAGCGATTTCCTTTGTCATAGTTCTGGTTAGATTCCTTTAGCAAAAATGCAATGATGTTTGTAATGATGTTAGAATTGAGAGCTTTATTCAATTGCCTGAGGTTTTCTATTCGATGTTGTGTATGTGAATAGCCTGGGGAGAATTCGCCAGAAACATATCTGGCGAGTGGGATGGGTTTGGGGCAGACTTCTCCAGTGAAGGGAAGCCAATTGAGCTTCCTGAGTCGGTTGTGCCCGAAGCTTACAGGGAGTGGGAGGTGAAAGTGTTTGATTGGCAGACTCAGTGCCCTACTCTTGCAAATGCTGAAGAGGGTATTCTTGATTACAAGACGATTAAGTTGCTTCCCACCGTGGGATGTGAAGCTGATGCAGCCACGCCCTACAGTATCGATGAGAGATGTGTTGGGGAAGCAAATGGCAAAGCTTCCGCATTTGCCTATCAATCTAGTGGCTGTTATGTTTCTGTATGGCCAATGGAAGATAAGGTCACGGATAAGATGTTGGAAGTGGAGTTTTGTTTGATTAATCCCCTAGACCGGGAGTCCCGTGTGAGGATAACTCAGGTCATACATGTGTCCAACAACAAGGTTCTGCTTAAAGGTGTTAGGGTTTTTTGCGAGCAATGGTATGGGCCATTTAGAAATGGTGACCAACTAGGGGGATGCGCTATCCGTGATTCTGCTTTTGCATCTACTCCTGCCACGGCAGCTTCTGATGTTGTCGGTGTTTGGCAGGGCCCCACTTCTACGGCGAATTTCCACTGTTCTCAAGATGTGAGTTTCCTTCCCTTCATTCACTTTTGTGTTCACTAAAGTCTATTTGTATGGTGTTTCATACATGGATCCTTAGTTACTGATGACCCTTTTACCTTTCTTCTTCACTAAACTGGTCTGGACTTATTTCTCTTTACACATAGGTGTTGCTTCTTCTTTTGGTGATGCTCTGTGATGATGTTGCAATAAACCAAATCAATCTATTATGTTCTTTAGTGGTGTGCTGTCTTGCATGATGCATAGATGGGACATGGTTTAGTTGTCTTTTCGGTCATTCCCATTGATTTTAAGTTCAGCTTTTGTGCGATAAAAATCCCAACTTTTGTAGGGCTGTCAGGAACAACGCCTTATAGATAGAAGAGGATAAGGAGGTGAGAATAGTTGTTCTTCTGAAAGCGCTGTAGTTATCTTCTGATGATCTGGACTTGTTTGGTAAATCTTTTACACCAAATCAAGTATGATGTCACAAACTTGAGGCAAAAGTGTTGGTGTTGATGTTTCGTCAGCATGACTATGCTAGTACTATCACATAGAATTCAAGGTTATGGAACCAACAATCTCTTAGATTCATATTGGGAAAGGATTTTAGACGATTGAACATATTTTTATTATAGGAAAAGACCAAATACCATCCTCATATTTTACTCCATTGCCATTTTCACTCCTTTATTTTTAGAAGTAAAACTTTCAATCCTGAGCATCTTAGATACCAATTTGCAGCTTAGATGGGTTTTGTTGTTGGTGAGTTGAGAGTTATGCTTGTTTTCTAGATGGTGGGCAATTTGGTCCTTTTGCCCATAATATTTTATCTAATGATGCAAATTGGTATTTGGAGAAATAGAGGAGAAAAAGTGGTAATGGAGTAAAAGTGAGAATGAAATTGGTTTTTGTTTTCTTATTAATATCTTCAAATTCAATTGGAAGGAGAGTCATGGCTCATTATCAATAAATTTTGGTTGAACTATCATTGGTGCCTTTGATATCATCTCTTGCTTTTTTATGGCAGTCAGCTGTGTGCACCTCATATTGGTTTTATAATTGACTCATTTCTCTGTTCATTTGAATTTTGCTTTGTGAGAGCTGCCTTTAAGGACTTCAATTAATCCGAAAATCATTACTCAAAGATCTTTCAAATGCTTCTAATTGTTCTACAACCTGGATAGGGTCCAAAAATCAAATTTCTTCAAGGTTTAAGCTTTTTTTGTACATAACGGTTAAGGCTTATGGCGTTACCAAACTATTAAAAAAAAAAAAAAAGAATCGTTTTATCTTTAAAAAACAAAAATCATTGCATTGTATCATAAGAGCAATATCCCTTCGCATCCTTACTTGCTCCGAGTATACATTGGCTATGTATATAGAATACCACATATGTAGATCGTAGAAAAGAAAAAGAATTGGTTCATGAGAAGATGACACAGATCATCGGACCAGCCCAAAGGAAGCATAGTAGCTAAGAAAGGAATTTCACTCCAAAGTGAGGAACCCCCCAATCTTGTAGAGGTTGTTTGTATAAGTCATCAGAGGGTTTGCCTTGGGGGGTAATCAGCAATGTAGTTCTTGGAACTGCTTGGTGATGTTTCCATCAACTTGAGAATTGTGTAATTATAACTTATAAGCTGATAAAGGTGATAAAGGCTTTGTTGAAGATACATAGGATGCGGATTGGGTATTTATTTATTTTTTCTGTTTTTTTTTCTTGGAAATCAGGCTAAAAGTTAGTCAAATATAGTTTTCTTTTAAAGATGTGGCTATACTTTGTTCAAGTAACATTGCAAGTTCTACTAGTCAAACAGTTCGCTTCTATATCCCAATATCTTGAATCAGTTGATCAATATGTTCGCAATCTGTCAAATGATTTCAGAAACTCTTGGAACTTATGGAGGTTGGTGTACAAAGATTGGCAAGGGACGATGGTAACCTGGTGTTGCTTCCAAAACAATTGTGGTGTTCACTTCGAGGAAGAGAAAATGGTGAAACTTGTAGTGAGGCAGGATGGCTGTTCGATAATGGCCGTGCTATCACATCGAGATGCGTATTATCAAGTGACGCAGAGGCGAAGGTAAGTGCATACAGTGTGCTTGCATGTGTACATAGAGAGAGAGAGTGGTGTGTGTAGCCCAGTTTTATCAAATGCTGGAGTCTCTTTCTCCCCATAAGATTCTCCTGGAAGTTCATCCAAAAAAGTAGTTTCCCTAATTCAGTTTAGGGTAAGCATAGATATGTTTTTAGCTCTCTGGAGTAAGCAAAGATTTAGACAGTGTCACATGTTTTTGTTTTCTTTCGTCTTATATTATAAGGAGACTGGCTCTGCAATTACAAACAGGAAAGGAAATCTGGCTGTTAATGCTTCTACAGGAGTACCATTATTTATGAGTAACTGGATTTGGACCTTCAAATCATGGCTATTGCCAAGTAGGAGATAATATAATGTGCTTGGGTGCATGTCTACAGACTAGATAACATCCAACTTTGAAACCTTAAAATTCAGTCGATAGATGCAGTTTTAAGTGAGGCTTATGGAAATCCTAAGCAATGTAGCCTCGATAATCTATTTGCAGTTTCTCTCTTAAATTGAACTTACTTTTCTCATTGAGAACATCTGGGCTGACCATGATGATATTTGTCCTGTTACATGAAGTGAGGTTAAATATGGTGTAAGTGGTGCTGTTATTTGTGCTCATGATTTCCTTTGAGGAACTGAAGTCTCTTGCTGCTGCCTCTTGCGGTTATTAATCATATTTGATGCAATGCACCATTTATTTTGCAGGAGATATCAATAATGCTTGAATCCACATCGTTGGATATTGAATAAAGAGCAATGACAGCCAAAACTCCCAAAATAATGCTCGGAAGACTAGACTCGGTTTCAAGTATGTTTAGCTTTCGGTGCATGAGCACTCAAGCTTCATAAGTTGAGGACTCGTTATCGTGATGAAAAAGAGATCAGCCATTTGAATGAGAGACATACCTATTGAGCAGGGGATACCATGGATTACGTCTGCTCATGCTGTTTGCAAAGAGATGTTAGCTCTTAAATTATGTTTTGTATTGCTCTCCAGATTAATACCATCATTGGGTCAGTGATAATTTTGCAATAGAAGTACACTACATCCATCGTTCTCAAATTTATTTTACTCTGTTGTAGTTACCATGTATCCATAGCTAATAAAGAAGTTGCTAGCCATTGTCAATTCATGATGATTTGTTTTTTCTCATCTGCTAGCACACTCTATATAAACATCTTGGTCTTCCTTCCATTCATGGCCAGATGCTGAAGTGCATCAATAGCACCCTATTGTTTGTAAGGATTGGTGAGAAGTGAAGAGACGGGAAGGTAAAAATCTAAGGCCTCGTTAGATGGGAAACTTGCATTAAGCATTCGAGAGTCACAATGTATCACGCCAACTGTGGCTAATAAACAATGACTGTTGTATTATGACATCTTCAATTAGCTTTGCCTGAAAGCTGAAGTACTTCTCGCAAATGCTGTTTCGTATATATGCCCGATCATAAAGTGCAAGCTTTTCATGGACAACCCCTGGAACAGAAAAGATCATATGAATATTTACATCCAAGAATCAAAGAAATCCAGAAGAAGACACTGGTTACTTCCGGGAAATAGAAAGCTCTGCATTGAGTTTGGAGAAATTTAACATGTAGACACGAGATGCCAACACTCATACACAGCTGAAACCATTTTCGACATCATCTTCGCGCAGCACAGCCACCGGAAGGATAACCCGGAAAGCATCTGCGCCTTCAGCAAAGCTAAAAAATGAAAGGAAATGATCAGCATAAGAAATCTTCCTACATGGTTATCAAGTTTCTTCTCTCCTGCCCTTTCTCGCCGCTCCGGTCACTCTTCCGCAACCGGAATGCCACAGGAGTTCCTGCACATAAAATAAAAATGAAAAGGAGAAGAAAAAAAAGAAGAAAGAACAAAAGAAAAGAGGGCAGAGCACCACCGTGCTCGAGCTGGAATCCGTCAGCATCTCCCTCATTTCTTCAATAGGTTTCCCCACCAATGATCGCCACGTGTCCAGTGGGCCACCGCCATGATCAACACACCAAAATGCAAAAGCGGAACCTCATGCTTGTTTCTTCTATTTTATTTTTGTGGCCATGATCTCTGCAAATGTGGTAGATCTCCAAACATTTGTGACCCAATATTTTGCACGGGAAGAACAACCGTCGCTAAATCCCGTGTACACAATCGAATCGACAACTTTTGCTTATATTGTCCCGACTCTATATGTACGATGGTATAATGCCGAGGTCAATCAACTCTTCATCCTATTGCAGTGTGCAACCCATTCTCAGCAGGTGAACTCAATCATTGCGATGAATGAGGATCCGTGATGGAACCAACACCAAAGGAAGCACAGTAGCCCAGAAAGGAATTTGATTCCAAACTAAGTATCTTCCCCCCTTAATCTTGGATAGGTCGTCTGAAAGTTTTTCCGTGGGAGGGAATTTGCAGTGTAGTTCTTGGAACTGCTTGTTGATGTTTCCATGAACTTGAAATTTGTGTAAATATGACTAATAAGCCAATAAGGGTGATAAGGCTTTGTTGAAAATATATAGGATATGGATGGGCTATTGATTTACTTATTCATATTTTCCCCTGGAAATTAGGCTAAGAAGTTGGTCAGATATAGTTTTCATTTGGATATATGGCTGTATTCTTTATTCAAGTAACTGAGCAACTTTAAGTAGTCGAAACGTTTGCTTCTATATCCCAATGTCTCGAATCAGCTGATCAATATGTTCGGAATCTGTCAAGATGCATATCATGAAGCGATGCAGAGGCGAAGTTAAGTGCATCCAGCGTGCCTGCATGCATGCGTACATCTTGCGGACGCGCACAGTGACGTTGCTTTGTCGGAAACGGGGCCGTCAACAACTCCCATCACTTCCATTGATTAGCCCAAAGGTCTCTTTCACTTCACCCATCTCATTCAACTCTGAATGTATGTCTTTAAAACAGAGGAAAGAGACTGGTTTCTAATGAGGCTCTGCTTTTGATGTGGGAGTAGGTGGAAGACGCAAGGAGTTAAAATATCAGCAATCATCAAAATGGAACTGCTGAATTTATTTCTCCGAAACAAAGGAAAGAGAGACCGGCTTTTCTTGTAAGAGCATTCGCTGTTACTTCTACTCTGTCTCGTTTGTCAAGGACGGTTCGCTTTTGATGTGGGAGTAGTTGGGAGACGCAAGAGAAAGCTGCTGAGTTAATATGAAAACTCTCCATTCTCTCACAATTCAAGAACCAGCTGTACCGTTTACGCTTGCGAGGTAGAGAGTGTGAGGATCCAAACTTGGAAACCTGCCCTTAGCATAGGCCAAACTGCGTTGTCCTTGTGTTTCCAGGAAAATTTCACAGAGAGGGACTCCATTCATCTTCGTGGACGGCCCCGATCAGTTGAGCATATCTAACGGCCAAAAAAATTACTAGAGCCTACCGTCAACCTCCTTTGAGTGAAAGATCACACTCTCATTTTCCTTTTTTCAAAACAAAAACAAACTCATGGCTAGTCCCCTCGATGATCCATCAATAAAGGAAAGGCAGATGAGCATTCGTGAAAAATAACACATGAGAATAATCAATGTGACTGCAAGGAAGTAGGTGGAAGGCGCAGCAGAGGAGTTAATTCGTGAATGCTTTAAGCGTAAAGACAGAAAAGCAAGAAAGCTATATACTATTGGATGAACCCGCCAAAGAAAACCTAGAGAGAGAATTTGCTTCGCACACGGTGTATACTCCAAAACTCGACTCTTGACTGCAAAAAGAAACGCGAAGGAAAAAGAGGAGGAAAAAAAAGAGAAGAAAAAGGAAACAAAAGAGCAATAGCACCGCTAAACCCTCTAGCTAAATAGCTGCTATGTATTTGCCAACCCGGAGACCATGTAAAACTAGCCAATTTCACTAATTACTGAAAAGTAAGTTTTTCTTAGAGTTGTGTCACTCGATTTCTTAATTGGACTGTGATTTTCCCAGTTTTCAGTAAATACAAGTGATGGAGTAATGAATGATGATGATATAATAGTTTTTAGCAAAATAAAAGGTTCATGAAGTGTAAACAGATATTAGATGATTTCACCTGAGCAAAGACATAAGGTAGGCTACTGTGATTATCCGAGCTTGTTATTTTTGTTTTTTTTTTTATCGTCTATTGTGTTTTATATTTTTTCCTAGATAACAAGTCTCTCTCTTGAGCTCTTCTTAACCTTCTCACTCTATCCTTCTCGCTAGTGGTGTAAGTGGTTTGGTTCGGTTTTTCAAAAAAACCAAATGGAACCCGTTCGATTTGGTTCGATTCGGTTCATTTTTTTTATTTTTACTTTTGTCTTTGTTTTTGTCTTCTTCTTTTTTTTTGTTTGCTGTTATATATTGTAAGATTAATTTTCCAATCAAATTATCTTTTGCCCAGCAAGATAAAAAATTCATTGGTTTTAATAAGAATTTCATTTTTCTAATTAGGTGAAAAAAATAAATTCAATATACTGCTATCACTTTTCCAAATGAAAATAATTTTGCGAATGCTACCACGTGAAAATAAATAAAATGTAATATAAAATTCCATAGCAATTCAATTACTTTAATATTAGCATTTTACTTAATTTTTTATCACTTTAAAAGACACTTAGATTCTAATTTTTTTGCATGAAATCTAATGTAACGTATACATATAATACATAATGAAGGCTTGAGGACACAATCCATGATGGTGTACTTTGTATTGTGAATTCACATAATAGCCTTGGAGAAGAATTGGTCTTGCACATCTCCGTGGATATAATTAGAAATATCAACGGTACCAATAAATGAATTTTAATTACAAAAAAGATGAATGAATTTTATATTATCTTAATTTACTAATTATAATTGGACATATTACGAAATGGTGAAGTGGTCTAAAATTAGTGAAAAAAATGTTAGAGCCCAAGCAAATCAATGTTTTATTAAGGTTCTGTTCGTTTTGTAGAAAATATGACTTTTTCAGAAATAATTTTCCAAGAAGTCATTTTTAGGAAAATAATCATATTTTCTGATATTTGGCTGAAACTTTAAAATGATCCAGAAAATATTTTTTGTTGTTTGACCGATGTGCACTGTTCTGCTGAGAAGAAATTGTTTGGCGATGAGATGGATTGGTATGGAATCTTACAACTTGAACAGGCGGCTGATGAGGCCTCAATTAACAAGCAGTACAGGAAGTTTGCTCTTTATCTTCATGCTGATCAAAACGAGTTTTCTGGGGCAGAAGCTGCTTTTAAGCTAATTGGGGAAGCTCCGAGAGTCCTCTTGGATCGGGAGAAACGGTCCATGCATGACATGAAGAATCACGCTCCTGCACCTAGAGCATCGGCACGTGCTTCCTATAATAGGCAACCATCAGCACCTTACCGGCCTCCACAGATGGCAAATTGGAGCCCGAATGTTGGATATCAAAACAAAACCGGTGACAATATCTCGGGCTTCAAAGCCCAGCAGCCACAACAACCAGCTCAGCCTGGATTTTCTAATGAGCGGCGGACTTTTTGGACTGTCTGTCATTTTTGTTCTGTTAGGCATCAGTACTACAGAGAACTCATCAATAAGCCGTTGCCTTGTTCAAATCCAAATTGTGGGAAAACATTTCTTGCGTGCAAAATGAATATTGCTGATGCATTTCCAGCTTCTAGAAGAAAAGTAGTGGAATCTAGTGAAAGTTATGACAGTAGCAGCAGCAGTGAGTCTGATGCAGATTCAGTTATCTGCTGATGCAGATTCAGTTATCCGTGAAGATGTTAACTTTCAGGGTGTCCAGGACTTTGGTCACTTGGGCAAACAGTCCCTACGGAGATCAACTCGACAAAAACAGCAGGTTTCCTATAAAGAAAATTTGAGTGATGATGAAGACACCAACCCTGCTAAAAGGTCCAAAGGGGGCAGCCCATTGTCTTCTAATGAAGATGACTTTGAAAATGTGTTAGGAGGGGAGACATCTGACTTGGATGGAAAAGATGGCTTAGCTACTAACTTGAATGAAGATAAGGAAGGGGGAAAACACGCAGAAAATGGGTGTTCAGGAGGAAGCCCAACGAATGATGATTCCAAATCAGAATTCTGCATGAAAGACACGAAAGATCCAGAGCTTTATTGTTATCCTGATCCAGACTTTAATGATTTTGACAAGGAGAGGACAGAAGGTTGCTTTGAGAGTGGCCAGGTGTGGGCTGTTTATGATACATTGGATGCCATGCCTAGATTTTATGATCTGATAAGAAGAGTTTACCCAGGTGGCTTTAAACTGCGAATTACATGGTTAGAACCAGATCCAGATGATGAAAATGAGATCAATTGGAGGAAGGAGATCTTGCCGGTTTCTTGTGGTAAGTTTAAACACGGACAGAGTCAGAACACTAAAGATCGTCTCATGTTTTCTCACGTGGTCTTTTATGAGAAAGGAAGCGATAAGCAAACATGTAAAATTTATCCCCAGAGGGGGAAACTTGGGCCCTTTTTAAGAACTGGGACATTAACTGGCATTCTGATCCTGACAATCATAGGAAGTATGAGTTTGATATTGTTGAGATCTTGTCGTTATATGCCGAAGGTAGTGGCTTGTCTGTTGCCTATTTGGGCAAGGTGAAAGGCTTTGCTAGTCTTTTCTCTCGAAAAGCTAAAAACAGCTTCTCTTCATTTCAGATTGGTCCGGATGAGTTAGTTATACAGGTTTTTTCACAGGGTTCCATCTTACAGAATGACTGGTGATGAAAGGGAAGGAGTTCCGAAAGGGTCTTTTGAACTGGACCCTGCTTCAATGCCTATGAACTTGGAAGAGTTTGTTCCATCTGAAGATCATTCGATTGAATTCAAGATGGAATGAAAGGAGGAGGTAGACTCCCTATAACCCTTTTTTTTTGGGTTCGAAATCTCACTAGAACTTCAATGCTGTGAAAATGAGGGGAAGGAGGGGAAGGAGATGCTGGGGTGGGAGCCCCACTTTTACAATGCATTGAGCTATCCAAGCTTGTGTAAATAGATATTGGCTTTCAAGGGTACGTATAACAACGTTTCTATTTGGGGAACTATTTTTTTTCAGAAAGAGTTTTTTTCTATTTCTACTTCGCGAACAATTTTTGAGTAAAATAAGGTGTTTAGTAATTATACAAAATTTCTATTCTTGGAATAAAAAAAGAATAGAAATATGTTTGGTAAAAATTTGTATTTATTTGTTTTTTCTTTTTATTCACGGACCGCGGCCATCGCTCGCCGCCGCCCGCCGCCACACAACGGCCACACAACCGTCACATGACAACCACACGACCTTCGCACGATTGTCGCACGACCGCCGCACGATCGCCGCATGACCACCGCACAATCATAGCACGATTGGTGACTGCCGTCGCTAATTCTTTGCCGTAGGATTACCGCCCACAAACTACCGATCGTGGGAGGGGGTGGGCTGATGAGTGTGGGCGGCGGTCTTGCGCGACGATTAGCGCAGCAACGATCGGCTATCATGCGGCGCAGCGCGATTGTGTGGTGATTGGCGATGGCTAGCTGTTGGCGGACGATGGCAGTCATCAGCCGGTGGGCTACGAGCGGCAGCAACCGTCGCCAGCAGTCAGCTGCCAACGATGGCCAAGGGTGGCAGGAGGTGGTCGACGGTTGGTAGGCAGCCGGCTGTGATCACAACAAGGAAGAAGAACAAAAGAAAAATAGAAAAGAAAAAAAATTATTTCTAAAAATTGTTTCTAGAAATAAAAAGCTACTTTTTTTGTTTCTTATTTTTGTTCCAAATATATTTCCCAACCACTTTTTTATTCCAGGAAATAAAAAAAATAAGTTGGCATTACCAAATAGATTTTTTTCTTTTTTTTTTTTTTTTTTTTTTTGTTCCGAGGAACAAAAAGAACAGAAATTGGGAAAAATAAAAAACGTTACCATACAGGTCCCAATTCTCCATGTTGAAAATTTAAACAATTTTAATTAAATATGTCTTAACAAATTTTTTTGAAACTCGTTGATAAAAGGTTTCTTTCTTCTTTTTTATATTTTATGTTTTGCAATAGGGTGGGCATGTTATATATAACATTTTCTAATAATATTTATTCATCCTTTTTCTTTTTCTTTTTTGTTTCATACTTGTATGTTCAAAAGAAGGCTGGCAAAAAAGTGTTGGTCAAAGTTGACCATTGGCCTGACAGCACAGAAGCGATGAGACTCTTCCAAGAATGGGACATGAGGCAAATTGTCTTTTACATCAATAAGGTCTCCATTATCGAAGTCTTTATCCCACGATTTTATTTAAAAATACAAAGTCCGACATAGTTCCTTTGTTCAAGGGGAATTATCATATGATTTTTGCCTAATTTGGCAAACAAACATTTTTATAAAGTGGGGATATTTCATGTTAAATGATCAAGTTGTTACTCAGAAAAACATATCGAAATTTCATTGGTTGCATAGTAACCAAAATCTAATCCACCTCACAATATTAATGTGGCTAATAATTTTATAAGTGGCTAACTTTGATTGCATAGCAATAGCAATTACTTGCTTGTTTTAGATCTTTAATACCCGGGTGGATTATATTTCAATTTATTTTACACCAAAATCCGACCAAGTGACCTAGTTGGTCCTATGACAACAGGCAAAATTGCCTTCCCGCTTTCTAGTATTTTTGCGCCTTCGAAGTTACCAAATTAAAACCCTAATATCTCTCTTTATTTTTACAATCTTGCCAAACACTCAAGTACATGGATTACACTAAGCAGGGTCAAAATAATTCTACTTTTCGTCAATTAGAGAGAACCTTAAAAACCATCTCCTGTAGAATGTCCTCTTCCGTTCCTTTTAGAGAGCTCATTTGACGGATGAACGAGATTTCTCTTTAAAAGGCCAAGAAAAAAAGGCCCTGCAGCGACCTTTTCTTTTTTATTCTTTTCTTTTTATTGAAAGTTGAATTATTTTAATTTTTCTTCGAGTCTAGTTAGTATTATCCATGTATAAGGTCATGCCAAAATGCCGTGTGCCCAGAACATTTCATGTGACATGATTACTTATTGAGAAGCTACAAAAGAAAGGCCCCGAAGCCATCTTTTTTTTTTTTTTTTTTTTTTTTTTTTTTACCTCTGACGAAAATAAAAGTGCTCTTTTTTCAATCTTTTTTTGAACATTAAAAGTTTTTTTTATGCTACCCAGTATGATTAGTGTACAATGTTGTGTTAGAGTTTCGTCACTCCAAATGCTTATTTGATAAATTAACAAAGTGATTGTTTAAGAAGCTGGCAAAAGACTTGTAGTGATCCCCCTTTTTTTTTCATTTTCTTTTTATGAAAATTGAATAGTCGTCATTTTTTTTATTCTATTTAGTATAATTCTTGTAAAATATCCTAGAGCATTATCCTAATTATCTCTCATATAGGAAAATATCCTAGAGAATTATTCTAATTATCTCTAACATCATCACTCAATTTCAGATAAAAAAAATTCAAAAAACGCTAAGGGTAGCCAATTTGTCACGGGGTGTCAATTTTCTGATATGATCAACAAAGGTTATGAATCAAAGAAAAATGGCAAGAGGCTAATATGGCTGGCTTTGTTAACTAAAACAGTAACTAGATGAATGCAGCTGGCATTCTATTGGCCGACATGAGAATTGGAAATGAATGGCAAGTGGCTAATGTGGCTGGGCTTTGTTGATAAAAGTAGTAACTCGCTTCCTAAGTTAAGAGGCTCTATAGATTCTGTAACGATAGCACGGCGTTGGCTGTCGGACAACACAGACAATATTGAAATCAACTCGACTGGAGGATATTAAAACCTTGTGCAAAAGAATGACAAGAAACAAGATTAGCTCTAGATGCACCAAAAACAATGAAGCAAAAGAGTTGAAAGATAGAATTTGTGTATATTTCGATTATCCAAAAACAATGAAGCAAAAGAGTTGAAAGTTAGAATTTGTGTATATTTCGATTACATCAGTCTATTTATAAGACCAATGAGATGACTATCAATATAACATATATTAATTAAAATATGCTCAATCTCAAGAGATATAAAAAAATTAATAAAAATATTTTAATTGTCTCTAATATAATAATCATCTCTAATATAAGAAAAGATCCTAGAGAATTATCCAATTATCTTTAATATTATCAATCAACTTTAATTGAGAGTAGATAGTTTTTATTTTTATTTTTATAGATTATGTGAGATGGAGTGGTATCCAGGTATAATAAAAGTACTTTTTATCAATAGCAAGTTATTTCTTGGAAATAAAAAGGAAAAAGAAAACCAAAAGAATAAAAGCAAAGGGGAATGAGGTGGCGACCCTCAAATGGCCCACTTGCTTGGATGATAATGCGTTGTGATTGGAAGTAAAATCGTAATTCATTCTTCACAACTTACAAGAGGAAGGAGCACTACCGCGTCGCACGGAGAAAAGGGCCACCATGCCGATTTGCCATTGAATAGCTGGCCATTCATGTACAGGTAATGGTTACCCTCTCTATCTCGCCATCTCTCAAACTGGCAACGGATAAGGGCCAGAGCAAATTCATTTATACCAAACCTGGATTATTGTGCTCCTTTGCTGATTATAATGGATGCGTGACAGGACTTCTAGGTTCAAACAAGATTACCGAACAACTCTGAAATAGGAAAAATACCGATGAGCTTGCGGCACCTATAGCTATTAGATTGCTGCATGTTCCAATTGCCGGGTTGAGTCATCACTGTTCGTTTGAAGTACCGGGATCTCGAAATACTCCAAACTAAGCTCCACATCTTGAAATTCATGTCCTTTGCAACTGAAAATCGCTTTAATGATACTCTCTACCGATGGGATAATATACATAGGGTGCGAACATATTTCAATATTTCAATCAAGATAAATTATGGAGAAAAAAAATTATACACAATTTTTCACAATGCTCGCATCTTTTCAAAGTTAACATACAAAGGATCTCATATTGGTCAATCCTCTAAGGATTGGTGTAAGGTATTAAGGGCAAAGTTAGGTCAAAGTATCTTCGGTGGCGATGACCACGAATGAAAGCATCAGATCACGACAGAAGGCAGGTCAGAGGTTCAGTTATTGAGATTCCACCTGCTGACTTTTCGCAGATTTGTGAGCATGATCTTCATTGACATTAGCTATACCATCATCATTGTTGGCACCTGTTTTCTCCCCATTTTCACGGTGGAAAGTCCAACCAGGAAAATCAGATGCTGAGAACAAAGACAAGGGACTTGCTACATAAAAGCATTCGATTTGAATTCGATATAGAGAGAGAGAGGCTGCAATGCTCGACTTTGGCTTTCAATTGTCCATCTTGAAAATTTGAACAGTTCTGATTAAATATGTCTTGAAAAATATTTTTTAGAGAAACTCGTAAATAAAAGATTTCTTTCATTTTTATGTTTTACTTTTTGCATTAGGGTGGAGACGTTATATATAGACATATTTTCACACATCTACTAATAAATTTTTTCTCCCTATTTTTTGTTGTTTTGTTTTGTTTTATGCTTGTATGTTCGAAAGAACTATATTATACACCCATCAATTTTATTGTATGTATATAAATCGTAATGTATTCAAATTTTTGCCACTCCGTAACTACTATAAAAGCGGGTCAGTAATCTGTTTTTATTTCGATACATGTCGTGGAAAGAGCAAAAACGCAAAAATTATATTAATATTTTGAAGCAGGTTTTCCCTTAATTTTGGGGAAATTGTGGCTTTGTTAGTTTGAATAACATACCCATGTATAAAAAAGAATGAGTTTTAGCCTTGAAACTGAATATGTTTTTCTAAGCTTAGCGCACAGAGTAACGGAGGCATGAGAGAGAGAGAGAGAGAGAGAGAGGAGGTCATCCACGCACATTCAAATATAATTAGCACAAAAAATACAAGTGAATATACCATTCATTCGGAAGTACTTTATCAAAAGATGCCTTATTCACCCTCGTCCTCACTCTCGTCAGATGAGACAACCACGTCTGGTTGAGCTTTTGCAAGACGTGTATGGCTGAGCTTTTGCAAGATGAGCGTCTTGCAAAAGCTCAGCCAGACGTGGTTGTCTCATCTGACGAGAGTGAGGACGAGGGTAAATAAGGCATATTTTGATAAAAGTACTTGCGTGTCATCCATGGATAGCTTGCTCCAATCGCTCACCCGAACCCGCAAATTCTTCTCTAAATTCCATCTCAAGACCACCCTTGCCAGCGTCTTCAGCCCCCTCTTTCCAAACCCCCCACCCCTTAAGGGACTTCAGATTCATCGCGTCGGTGACATCGAGGGTGTACTGATTTGCCAATTTCTGGACGTCCTCATCAACATCCACTCTAACAACGGTGTTGCGTTCGTTTTCCAGGAAGTTCTTGAGGGCCAAGGAAATCTCCGCAACCTGGATTAGTTGAAATATCATGCATTGATCCCCCCACCGAAAGTTGGAGAATGGCAAGGAGGCCCTGACATACCCACTCGGCATCAAGGCCGACTACAAGACGCTGGCTCCCGCTCCCGAGGTTCGAGAGCTAGCTGGAGGCAATCGAAGCGGTATGGGTGACAAGAACTTTTACAGTGTACCCTTGGAAAAATACATTATAAAAACTGTGGGTATCTTCTGTGACGAGCTTGACAATCCTCATAGTGTGAAAAGAAGAAAAAGAAGAAAAAATACTTTGGAAAAATACATTATAAAGACTGTGGGTATCTTGACAATCCCCATGGTGTGAAAAGAAGAAGAAGAAGAAGAAAGAGATACTTTGAAAAAATACATAATAAAGATTGTGGGTATCTTCTGTGACGAGTTTGACAATCCCATGGTGTGAAAAGAAGAAGAAGAAGAAAGAGATACAGGATGAGAGAGAGAGAGTAAGGAAGTTAGACAGGCAAGGAGAGAGAAGAGGAAAGAGGAAGAATACACATTCACCACCTACTCTGAAAACTCGAAGTGATGCCCGTGGCGTTCGGTTTATAGGGATATATAGCCGTGTTTCCTTCAAGGTTTTCGTTTTCCAAAAATAAAAGAAAAATAAAGGGAAAAGAAATGATGGATTCAAGAGGGATGGATAGAGGAAAGAGACTGGCTTCTTACGAGGCTCTGCTTTTGATGTGCGAGCAGGTGGAAGACGCAGGAGCGTTGTAAGGAGTTAATATCAGCAATCATCAAAATGGGACTGCTGAATTTATTTCCCCAAAACAATGGAAAGAGAGGCCAGGCTTGCTGATAAGGGCATTCACCATTACTTCTCCTCCGTCTCGTTAATCAAGAAGGCTTCGCTTTTGATGTGGGAGTAGCTTGAAGACGCAAGAGAGAGCTGCAGAGGAGTTAATAGGGAAACTCTCCATTCCCTCACAATTCAAGAACCAGCTTTACCGTGTATGCGTGCGAGGCAGAGAGAGTGAGGATCCAAACTTGGAAACCTGCCCTTAGCATAGGCCAGGAAAATTTCACAGAAAGGGACTCCATTCATCTTCCATCGATGGCCCCGGTCAGTTGAGCATATCTAACGGCCAAAAAGTTACTAGAGCCCATTACATAAAAGCTCAACCTAATCCTTTGCTTCGCACGTTGTGGGTGTACTCCAAAACTCGACTCTTGATTGCAAAAAGAAACGAGAAGGAAAAAGAGAAGGGAAAAAAAGGGAAACAAAGAGCAATAGCACCGCTAAACCCTTGAGCTATGTGGCTGCCATATATTTGCCAACCCGGAGACCATGCAAAACTAGCCATTTCAGTAACTGCTAAAAAGCAAGTTTTTCTTCGAGTCGTGTTGCTCGATTTCTTAATTGGACTGTGATTTTCCAAGTTTTGAGTAAATACAAGTGATGAAGTAGTGAATGAAGATGATGATGATGATATAATAGTTTTTAGCAAAATAAAAGGTTCATGAAGTGTAAACAGATACTAGATGATTTCACCTGGGCAAAGACATGAGGTAGGCTATTGCAATTATCTGAGTTTGTTATATTTGTTTTTATGGTCGATCGTGTTTTATAATTTTTCCTAGATCGCAAGTCTCTCTCGGGAGCTCTTCTTAAGCTTCTCACTCAGTCCTTCTTGCTAGGGGTGTAAGTGGTTCAATTCGAATTTTCAATTTTTACTTTTGTTTTTATTTTCATTTTTTTTGGCTATTATATATTGTAAGATTAATTTTTCAATCAAATTGTCTTTTACTGAGCAAGATAAAAACTTCATTGGTCTTCATAAGAATTTCATTTTTTAATTAGGTGAAAAAATAAATTCAATATACCGTTATTACTTTTCTAAATTAAAACAATTTTACAAATGCTACCACATAAAAATGAATAAAATGCAATATTAAATTCCATAGCAATTCAATTACCTAAATATTAGCATTTTACTAAATTTTTTTATCACTTTAAGAGACACTGAAATATTTATTTTTTGCATGAAATCTAATGTAACATATTAGGTGTATAATACATATAATAGATAATGAAGGCATCCATGGTTGTGCACTTTGTATTATGAATTCACATAATAGGCTTGGAGAAGAATTGGACACAAATTTTTTTCCCGAAGAATTTCATGAAATCCCGTACAAGTTTTTAAGGTAAGGGGCTAAGTGCAAACTGAGTCTTTCCAAGTTTAGCATATGTGCAATTTGACTCTTTAATTTTTATTTTGTTCAATTGAGTCCTCTAATTTTATGGATTTGTGCAAATTTGACGTCTAAGTCTTATTTTGTGCAATAAAATCCTTGATTTTCTCGATTGGTGCATTCGAATTCTTAGATCAACAACGCCAAGTAACCAATCGAATTAATGGGTGGTGGGGCATTGTTCGCACGGCAATATAGGAAAGGATGGTGTTGGGAACGAGAAAGCATCCGCTGGTGGTATATGTTGCTGGCACAATCGCAACTTGACACGTTTTTGGCAAGGCCAATCGCAACTTGACACGTATCGATGACTGAACAAATTGAAAAGGACAAAAAATAAGAAAGTAGCTGGAATCGTTCTCTCCCTTCCTCTATATTCTCCATCCACGGAAGGTGGGGGATTGATGAAGCATTCAACAAAAGCGACTCGACGAATGTTGAGAGAGCGACGATGAAGACAAGTTGAGAGAGAGAGAGAGAGAGAGAGAGAGAGAGAGAGAGAGAGGCTGCAATGCTCTTTCGTGAATTCAAAGCATTCGATTGAATTCAAGATAGAATTAAAAGAGGCAGGTGGACTCATCATAACTTTGGTCTGCAATGCTCTTCCGTGAATTCAAAGCATTCGATTGAATTCAAGATAGAATTAAAGGAGACAGGTGGACTCATCATAACTTGTTTTTATTTTTTATTTTTTTGGGTAGAAAACTCACCGAAACTTCAATGCTGTGAAAATGACAGGACGGAGATGCCTCATAAGAAACCAGTCCCTTTCCTCTGTTTTAAAGGAGAAAATACATTCAGAGTTGAATGAAATAATAGCTTTTAGCAAAATAAAAGGTTCATGAAGTGTAAACAGATACTAGATGATTTCACCTGAGCAAAGACATAAGGTAGGCTGCTGTAATTATCCGAGCTTGTTATTATTATTATTTTTTTTATGGTCTCTCGTGTTTTATATTTTCTCCTAGATGGGAAGTCTCACTCCGGAGCCCTACTTAACCTTCTCACTCAGTCCTTCTCGCTAGTCCGGACGGAACGAATTTTACACTTGATTTTGCTGAGTATGATTTGATTGCGTTGCGTTTTCATTGGTTTAGGGCATAAATTAGCTTCAATTTGCTTCCACCTTGGGTGATTAGATAGAACTATTATTGTGCAGTGTGATTAAGTTCTCAAGAAAATAAAAATTAAGGGAAAATCTTCTTAATCTCAACGTACATGCAAATAATAATATAATTAAATCTGCAATAGCATTGACTATGTGTAGTAGTTACAGAGTGGAATAAAATTTGAATATATTACAATTTATATACACATGACAAAATTGATCGGCGCCCATACGATGTGAAGCCATGAATTAAGATTTTTTTTTTTTTTCAAAAAACTTCTCACTGTAATCTTAGTTCATGTGTACATTATAAAATTAATTCATCTATGTGCAACATTATAGACTCCGCCATCGTATTCATGGAATTAGAATATTTAGAAAAAAAAAAAGACATTAAATAATTATTTCTAGACGAGGGTAGTGCATGAACGGCCGAAGCAGCATATGAAATTTTCCACGATCGGATTGTCCATCGCTGCCTAGAAAAGCTTCTCTGCCGGGGACGAACTCTACCAACAAGCAGAGAAACAAGACAAGAATATGGCACCCTTGTTACTCTACATGTTTTGTACTTGCATCTGTCTTCCTCGCTGCGTTTCCTACTTCATGTGCTGATTCCCCATGTCTTTCAGATGAGAGCTCTGCCAAGAAAAAGCCAGGAAGATTACGTGAAATTAGCCCTGGTTCGTAGAGAGAGAGAGAGAGAGAGAGAGAGAGAGAGAGCATTTGCATGCCCTTCAAAATGCTGACAAAGAAATTATATTTACAAGTTCTAAGGACTGTATAGGAAGAAGATTTTTCGATTCTGATAATAGAGATTGTGGGATAATTTATCCAGTCATATAGCATCTACAAAATATTCAGAAGATATAATAGGAATTGTGATCCCAGTTATTCTTTCTTTGATTTCATTATGTACTATAAGTATGGGCACATACATGTACAAAATATACAGAGTAATATAATTACAATTTCCTCCTATACTTTTAATTTTCTGTCATGGTATCAAGGGGGAGATCCTGATTTCAAATCTTTTCAGGCCTCATTTTATCTCTTCCCTAATTAAATATATCCACGCTTACTATTAAGTGAAAAGATCAAACTAAGCCTGAGATAGTGTTAGACTGTTTAAATAATAAATCATACTTTCATTTTAAAAAAATTTTGAACAATCGGTGATAGTCCCATAAATTCCTACAAATAGCACTTGATGAGAAGTGACAAAAAATGTGTGGTGCATGGTAAATCCCTCGACAGAGCCAAGATTCACGATGAATCACGGGTCGGAGAAAGGCATGGGAAACTGCGTATCAATTGTGATGATCAACCAATCTCAATACCCCTTGATCTGCACCGTGTCTGCACGACATAAACATGAAAAGGGAAAAAGACCTGCCCCTACCTCCCAAGAATAGCTTCCAATCTAAGCTGTTCACCAATGCAATAATGAAGACAAAACAGTAAAGCAGTAAAGCAAAAATAATGGAGACGGATAGGAGTTTTTGAATTGGAGACTTAAAAAGTAATTTTACCTCTTCTCCGAATATTGTTCCATATAAACCAGAACTAAAATTCTTTAATGCTGACTTCTGTTGTTTTGGCCCGGCCCAGGAGGAACCTAATATGCGCGGGGAAAGAGTAAAGTCAAAAGCAAGACAGAAAAAGCGCACCAGAATATGACAACGGGACGTGGATCCGTGCCTTGAAACTGTGTGACTTCCTGCAATGAGAAATGTCATCACTCAACAGCATGTTAAGAATGTTATCCTGCCAAGTAAATGACAATTTTTCTTCGATTGAATGAATTCAACTAAGCATAAGATGTAGAGAATTTAGCCCGCTTGCTCATTGCATTAGTGTTCACAGGATTAACTTCAGCATCCCGGAAATGATCAAGACCGGGTTTCCTAGACAAATCCGTGCTGGTTGAGTAGTTTTCATTGCCGGCAGTATGCTTTTCCATTTTTCAAATGATCCCTTGGCCTTGGACTTGCCATCTTCCTGCACATCTCCATAAATATGTGTCTGCACGCCATCATTCCACTAAATTAAAGGTAAAACTTCCTTCAGAGAGTTTTGGTAGAAGCTAAATAAAATTAGTAAGTTCCAAGCCTACAATTCATCCTTTTTTTATACATCGGTATGTTACTAAGCCGACAGAGACACCATTTCACCAAAATTAAGGGTAAATCTGCTTCTAAAGATTCAGCTCAGTCAAAATATTAAGTTGCAACCCTTCAATCCGTCTTCCTCACCAGACGGTAGAATATTCTAAGAAGTCAATTATTTAGAGGGAGATATGTCCATCAATGGCGAACATTTGAGAAGTTATCAAAGCATTGCAAATGAGATGCTTGTAGTATAAAACATAACTGCAAATTTTCCAAAGAAAGCCAAGCTGCCAAAACATGGGTACCACATGTATCGCCTTTAACGCATTAAAATGCCATAAATCGCATTTGGGGATATTTAACAAACATGAGAGCTGTTTTTTAAATCCTTCGGTTGCTCAACTAGGCAAGAAATACCATTCCGATCGCACCCTACATTATGCCATTAGCTGCAGACCAACATCATGAAGAAGTCATTACTTTCTTCCTGTCTACAAAGGACACACAATCCAGATTAATATAAGGTGATGCTAAATTCGACGGCCCTTCTTTATTGACATGTACAAATTGCCAAAGCATGCAAGTTGAGAGGCATGGAACGTTCTCTTTCAATTACAGGTGAGTATCCTTAAGTTCGTATAAATCTGAATATTTTCTTTCAAATGAAATCCATAGAAAAAATGGTTTCAGCACTAGTTGAATTTCTGGCTTCTTTAGAAAGCTTCTGTGAGTGAATGACGATAAAGTCAGACCCTGAGTAATGAGAGTGATATAACAAAATCTGTGAATTTAATATGCCTCGCTTGGATAGGAATAATGACTTCTGGACCTGCATTAGGGAGTCCACAGACACTTTGTTCTCCAGTTTGATGAAGATCAATCGACCCAGAGAGAAAGCTGAGATTAATCATCAATGATAGATCACACTAACGAATTGCTTAGGAATTCATGTTTCCCAATGTCTATGATGGTGACATTTCTCTCAACTCGTCTCTGACGAATCGACATCATGGCGAGGGCCAAACATATTGAATAAACATTTGATGACAAAAATGGAATCTCACGTTCTGTATCGAACAAGCATGTGACACTGAAAAGAAAAATTGTATCGTTTCGGCATTACTTGCGGCTACACTTATGGACATATTGATCGTGGGCCGTTCGTTTGATATGTTATTGTTCTTTTTATTTAATTTCTTTGACACCGCAGGTAGGTAGAAAAGTTCATTTTTTCAAGAAATTATTCTTCAGGAAAATTATAATTTGGAAATGGCCATAAAGATTATGGAGATTTTCAATTCTGGGTCTCAGCTACTCTCATTCCTAGAAATAGTTGCTCACCAACCCCAACATTTAAAGGCATTTTCAAAGTCCTCTCTCTCTCTCTCTCTCTCTCTCTCTCTCTGACATTGGGAATCCGAATGAGACAGGCCAAGAGTTTTCCGCTACTACAGAGTAACAAGACTGCAGTGATGGGGTTTAGACGGGCGAAAACAAGAGATGGGGAGAAGATAGCGTTTAATTCATGAAAGCAATGGGGCTTGTTGGATTCGATAAATGACTGAAGGGACATGCTGATATACAGAGGAATAATGGCCGAAGGAGCCCTCTCCTCAAGTGAAAATCACTTTTGCCATTTTCCCTTTTTTTTCCAAACTAAAAACGAACACATGGCCACTACACTTGCAACTCTTCTCCAGCTCTCCGAACAAGCGGAGGCTTCGCAATACCAAGCCCCATCACCAGCTTGTAGATGCCGCGAAACAGGCAGTACACGAACTCACAAGAAAGCAAAACAAAAATGAAGAAGAAGAAGAAGAAAAACCATAAATCAGATCAAATCAAACTGGCATTGCCAATTGACATCGCATTGGGTGTGCATGCTCGCTGGTCTTGCGGCATCCGCGAGCTGCTGGTTGAGCTGGTTTTTGCCAAGTCTCCTCTATTCGCAGAGTTGGACAAAATTAAAAGATAAATGGTGAAACTTGTAGTGTTGCAGAGGCAAATGTAAGTGCATTCAGTGTGCGTGTATGTGTTCATCTAAAGGATGCAGAGAGCGAGAGAGATTCTTTTTGTGTATATAGCCCAGTTTTATCAAGTGCTGGAGTCTCTTTCTTCCGCATAAGATTCTCATGGAAGAAGATCATCAAAAGTACTTCCGCTAAATCAGTTTAGGATATGCATAGATATTTTTTACTCGATGAAGAAAGCAAAGATTTAGATAGTGTCACGTGTTTTCTTTCTCCTTCGTCCTATATTACAAGGAGGAAATCCTGCACGTTCATGTTTCGGATTTGTACCTTCAAATCATGGCTATCGGCCCATTGCCAAGTAGGAAATGATCTAATGTGCTTATGCGTATTAATGAACTTGATAACATCCGATCATGAAACCTTAAATTTCAATCAATATCCACGGTTTTGAGCGAAGTGTATGGAAATCCTAAGGAATGTAGCCTCAACACTCTATTTGCAGCTTCTCTTTTTTTAAATTGAACTTACTTTTCACATTCAGAACATTCGAGTTGACCGTGACGATATTTATCCTGTCACATGAACTGAGGTTACATATGATGTAGGCGATGCTGCTATTTGTGCTCATGAAGTCTCTCGATGCTGCATCTTGCAGTTATCAATCATGTCTGATGCAATGCACCGTTTATTTAGCAGATATCGATAGTGCTTGAAACTGCATAGATGGATAACGTATAAAGAGGATAGCCAAAACTCCCAAAATGATGCTGGAAGACTAGGTTTCAAGCTTCACATGTAGAGAACTTGTTATCGTGTTGAATGAAGGATCAGCCATTCGAATGACTCTCATACCCATCATGCAGGGGATACCATGGAAGTAAATACACCATATGATTTAGATACACCAGATCAATATTATTTTGGCAAATAGATAAATTAACTAAAAATCGCAAATGAATTTGATACCATGCAAATATAAAACAAATTTAATATGGCACAACGGTGAAGGATGTAAAGGATTTTTTTTTCTTTTTTGAAATTAGACAAATTAGGAGAGTTTTGTAAAATATGTGGTCCATTGACGTATCATTTCTTCACACTACAGTATATTTTCTGTATATACATTTCTGAGATTATCTCATAACCTTTCACATTATATCTTACATAAATTTGTTCCGTAAGATGACAACAATAAAATGTCGGTGCATTAGTGGTTCTTGTAACAACATTGCGAACTAGACAATGATTCCAGCGTTTATGCTTCGGCCATGAACGAATTGCTCTTATCATACGATTGCTTTAGCAAGAGTTTGAGTATCCACTACATTGAAATTTGAATAATTTTGTGGATCAATTGTTCTTAAGGAACTTAGTAGTAAGATTTGCTTGGCAAACTGTATCTGTCTATCTGCTTGCTCGTGATAGGAGTAACTCCTAAAAAGTGCTCCATTTCTGATACGAAAAACTCGGCGGGTGTTGTTTGTGAAGATTACCTGAATGGTGATACCACAACTAAAATGTGGTAGGCCTTCCTGGAAATAGAATAAAAATGAAGAAAGAAGAATGGACAAAATAAAAGGGCAGAGCACCACTGTACCCTTGGTGGAGCTGTAATCCACGGGCCATCAGCCTTCTCTCATTTCTTCGATATACTACTTCTCATTATTCATCTCCCACATCTCACTCTTTCACTCTCAGATCATCACTGGGCATGCAGAAGTTAAGCAGCTAGGTAAGCTACCAACATGAAATGCACATTGTAATCCCAATGTGCAAATTTGAGATTTCTCATAAAATCACAACTGACATTCATTTAAAAACTTACAGCTAAAGCAGTCAAACTGCCTTCCTACCCATGAGCGGTTTGGGCGGCGATAGAGATCTAATCTCTGGTGCTGAACTAGGAAATATCGTGTTCAGCTTGTGCATAAGAATGTCAGCCCTCGATGGAATCTCATTCAGAAGAAACTGTTGAACAATTGGTTTCTTAAACCACTCCATGACTGAATCCTGGCGCTCTAAGAACCACTTTGCTCACCTCAAATGGAGATTCCACTGAGCTCAACATCTGTGCAATTACTATCTTCAAAGTGGGCCCTGTGACCAGCTTGATTCTTCTTGGAACAACACCGTAATACAACATTCTCTTCCTAAACCTATGCAGCGTATGCACCACTGCTATTAGAGCAGCTCCCACAGACAAGTTTCTCACATCAAGTGACCAAGCAATATGCTGATCAAAAACAATTGCTTTAGGGAAAAGCTTATTCTCATATGCGACTTTCCAAACACACCGTGCTCGATTTATCTGCCCCATAAGGACAAGGTAATTAAGAAGAACATTAACAAAGTATCTAGCAGCACTTTCTTCAAGCTCATAATCAATAGCCTGGAAGAACTCCCGCACAAACGACAAAACAGGTTGTTTCCTCTGTTCAGGGCCTGTGAAGAGCCCACACATGAACGAATGTGCTTTGTGATTCGTGGCACTAAGAATTGACATCAAATGCCTCTCATTTTGCTCTTCTTGGCATCTCACAAGATGGGCCAGAATCGATGTGTAAAGTATGAGATCCACCTTTGCAGCAGAACTTACGTAGGTTTCAAGAAGAGGCTTTGCCGACTCATACAAGCCATTCTTCATGCACGATTCAAACAACTGTCTGATTATAAAATTATTTGTCCTAATTCCAGATGAACCCATGAACTGTAGCCACCTTAAAGCAATATCAACAGAACCCTCCTTGATATAAACCATCAAGACATCACTAGCACTCACATCAACAGAAAACCCCATGGCTTTCATTTCGAGAAGTATTTTAGCAGCCACGTCTACAAGCTTCTTATTAGCCAGGAGAAGTAAAAGGGAAGTGTAAGTGCTTAAGCCAGGCTTCAGACCAGCATTTATCATTGAATTGTACAGCTTCATGGCAGCATCTACCTGTCCAGATGCAGCATGCATCTCCAAGAGGCAAGAGTATGTAGACGGGGTGGGTAAAAACCCAGCCTTCTCCATATCTGCAAAGGCAGACATTGCAATGTCAAGTTTCCCTGATTTTGCATGGGACTCAACAATCATCGTGTATAAGCCAAAATTGGGTCTATATCCAGCCTTCTTCATCTCATCCCACAGCCTAATGGCAGAATCCAACTTGCCAGCCTTCGCAAATGACTCAATCAGAGACATACATGGTTGCAGATGGCCTCAGACCAAAGCCCTGCAATTCCATGTAAATTTTCATAGAGGTATCCAGCCGCCCAGCTTTTCCCATGGAATCAACAAGTGAAGCAAAAACATTATAGCTCGGTTTCAAGTTCCTAACTTTCATCTCTTGAAACAACTTAAAGGCTGCATCCAGTCGACCTGATTTTGCCAAGCTAGGTATCATCAACTCATAGGTGGATCCATTCAGCATACTTGTAGTCCCCTCCATGCTCTCATATATCTCGAATGCCTTGTAAGGCAAGCCCTTGTTCAAAAACAAGCTCATAACACAATTATAAGTTTCCGCATCAATTTGCCAACCCGCATCCTGAACTTTCTTGAAACAACAAAAGCAAACCTCTAATTTCTCCGCTTTGGCCAAATACTGAATCACCTTGTTATAAGCCGTAAAGGAAGGAGCCCCAGATGTACCTGAGATCATCTCCTCAAACAAGGATTGAATCCCATCGAAGTCCCTATTTTGATTCAACCCATCAAACAAAACAAGGTAGCACTCGTCGTCGTGGACATACCACGGCTGTCTCTTCGCCCATCGGAACAAACTCAACGCCGCATCGCTCTCTTTAATGACCTTCATCGCCTGGACGACGTGAGTCATGTTCGGCACGAACTGGAGCTTGTCCAACTGGTTCTCCAAATCGGGCCCCCATTTCCACCTCTTCACAACCTCGACGATCTTCGCGACCGCCGACGCCTTCACCAGCGGCTTCTTGAGGCCGCCGATCAGCACATGGTCGTCTAACCCGGGCTCCACCGAGCGGACCCCCTTCCCGGAGTATATGACGCTGCCCGACTCGTCTAAGTACTCTATCTCCTCAGTCCACTCGCTCGACTTAGCACCATCACCACCACCACTCATCCCAGAACAGTAGCTCCTAAAAGATTGACAACCTGGGTATTTCGCGAAACTGGGGATTTCAACTCCACGCCCCTCGAAAGGACTCCAGAAGCAGTAATTTCTGGAGGACTCGCCGACCCGCCATGCGAACGAGCCGGGTGCTTGTGAGCTACTGGCGCGAGAGGAGGACGACAGGCGGGGAACGTTGATGAGGTGGGATACCTTGAGAGGGATCGATTTTCTGCAGCGAATCATCAGCGCCATCGCCAGCGCCATCAGAGTTCGGAAATTTTCATTGGGTCGACGCTTGCCAGAGCCTTGAGCCGGTTAATTGTTCGGGAGGGACGTCAGACCGCGCTGCTTCTTGCTTCGTGCCGCCATAGCCAACGCCAGGGTTTAACCGAAGCGAAGTCACAGGAGAGAGAGAGAGAGAATGAGAGAGAGAGAGAAGAAAACGGAGTAGAGAAGAGAACCAACACACGGGCTCGGGATCGGGCCGGGCCTTAGCAGACACGGGCTGACGGGATACTGGGCCTGTTGAGGCCCAGATGGCCCAGTTAGACCCGTCTAGAGCCGATTGGTCTTATATGAATTTAGGAAGATGATACAAATGGTCTTTGAATTTTTGGTCCATGAATAATTTATTTATTTAATGTAGTCTTTGAATTTTAGTCTAATGTATAATGTCATTCCTAAACTTTTAATTTATTTAATGAAAATATTCAATGTCGTCCTTCAATTAATTTAAGTTTAGAAACAGTTTATGGACTAAATTGAATATATACTAAAAGTTCATGAATTATATTAAACAAATTAAAAGTTTATGAATCATATTGTACATTTAGGTAAAGTTCATGAACTACATTAAATAAATTAAAATTTAAAGTACCATATTGCATATTGAGCCAAAATTCAAGGATTATTTGTGTTATTATCCTTCTAAATTTCGTATTTGCTCTCGATTTGAAGCAAAGTGCTTGAAAGTGCAATTTCAGCGGGGGTGATCTTTCCCAAGAGTGCACTCTTACAAAACCATAAATCAAACATGTAACAGCAAATGAACTCAAATATCGTTATTATGTAAAAAGTGATCAACGACTTATTAATCCGGTCAATTATGAGTAAATTATCAATGAAATGACGATCCTACCGTTCTCAAATCTAATTCTAAAGTACCATTTGTTTTTTTTTTTTTTTAACTTATTTTAAGCAGGCGCGTATTTCAGCAGTAGACCATGGGTTGCTTACATACTGGACTTGCCCACCAAAAGAAGTTCCACGCCTTTCTAGGAGTGTAGGTTAGTAGCTGAAACTTAGGGACAAAATAAAGATTTTGCTACTATCAATTCCTAGAAGATTATTGACATTGTTTTGATTTTACGAGTACTGAAGTTTACTTGTCAATGACATATTAACGAGAGGATCTATTTATCGAGTTGATTACTCTTTGGAGTTCGCTTTCATCGGCGGGCGTGTATTTCGACCAATGGATTACAAGTTGCTTATATGTTTTTGTTACGGTTCGTGAATCCTCCCGTACTCGTGATATTTGTGAGTGGCGCTTGGGGTTATTTGGTGAAGAGTGTAAGGCAGAAGGGTAGAACACAACTGGTCCGTGAAAGTGACGTCAGGACGGTTAGTGCTAGGAGTTCCGGGATAGAAGGATTATATCACTTAGAAGCTCGAAGACGGGGTAGGCCTCCAGGCACAACCGGTCGAGAGCTGATGCCGCTCTCTTGACGAAGCCATGGCAAGCCGAAACCAATTGTTGTGTCTAAAGAGAACTATTGCCTTACTTGATGGACTAGACGCCCGAGCGAAGCTAGGCATGGTAGGATCTCGTACGAAGAATCATTCACCGTATTGTTCATGGAACAACCTAAAGACGAAAGGCCGGGCACGGGCGCGAATTCCGCTCACCAGCGCTCGCGGGTCGTTCCAAGGCCAAGGAAACTCTCGGCCCGTGACAAGTGGTATCAGAGCAGGAATCCCTCCAGTAAGCGAGTGAGCGAGTCGGAGAATCGAGCTTCTCGCTCTAGTGCAGGTTGAACAGACAAGTCCTAGTGGGACAGGTCCTGGTGGGCGAAGAGGAATCTGCTGGGGCCAAAAGATGCCCAAACATAAGGGCTCTCAGCTCCTAGGATGACAATGGGTGTTGGGACGAGTTAGTTTACTGCCGAGCCAATAGGGAGTTCGAGAAGAACCGAACCCTTGCTTAATGGGGATAACGTTCCTGGATCGATCGGTGAATTCGAAGAAGAGGTATACTATCACGTTTTAAACAAGAAAAGAACCTCCATTGGTTTGCTGGGGTCAAGATGCTGGTTAGGCTGAAATGGTGCTGCCAAAATATGCAATTGGTGAAAAATGCCACACTTGCCAAAAAGCACAGGTGACCGAGAAGGGCCGAGCGGCTGAGATCAAAAGAGGCTACCGATTGAGCAAAACCTATTTTGTTAGGTGAGTGTGACCGTTTGATGTAAATTCCTAAAAGTGGCACATCAATGGTTAAGGGCTGCAAGGAAGCGATAGATTAGATTGCAACGAGGGTGTTGCAAATTGAGTTGGGGAGAATGTCACGGTCCGTGAATCCTCCCGTACTCGTGACACTTATGAGTGACGCTTGGGGTTATTTGGTAAAGAGTGTGAGGCAAAAGGGTAAAACACAATTGGTCCGTGGAAGTGGCGTCAGGACGGTTGATGCTAAGAGTTCCAAGATAGAAGGATTATATCACTTAAGAGCTCGAAGACGGGGGTAGGCCTCCCGTGCACAAACTGGTCAGGAGCTGATGCCGCTCTCCTGACGAGGTTATGGCAGCCCGAAACCAATTGTTATGCCTAAAGGGAACTGCTGCCTTACTCGATGGATTAGACGCCCGAGCGAAGCTGAGCGTGGTAGGATCTCGTACAAAGAATCATTCACCGTATTGTTCGTAAAACAGCTAAAGACGGAAGACCGGCCTGGCGAATTCCGCTCGCCAGGCTCCCGCGGGTCGTTCCGAGGCCAAGGAAACTCTCGGCCCATGACACTTTGCTAGTAGTGTCTGTCAACGGATGTAACTTACAAAAAAAAATTAATTATTTTGCCACCATAAACACTTGTCTTGTTACCTTTACCCAAAAAAAAAAAACACACTTGTCTTGAAATTACGGGTATCAAAATTGATTTGTTTGTAACATACAAAAAAACTTAATCGATTTACCGGATTGAATCCCCTTGGGGTCACAAACATTTGATTTTGCAAGTGGGATGCCCATTTTAAGCTGTTTTGTTAGGCAAATTTCTAAGAAGGTATTGACGACTTACCATTTCAAGTGATGTTCATAAGTGGCTAATATGGTTAGTGAATTCCAACAACGTTATTGACATTTTTATGCATTGCTTGCATCTTTGGATCTCCTTGTCACTTTGCCCTTTACGTTGATTTTAATGACCTGCAGCAAGAATCAACAGGCCTAGGAGTTTGATATTGAAATACTACCGCCCTTCAAACTGTATATATCTGAAACGGTGAAAAAGCTGTGATCTTCTCGGGCCTAACTCAGATATGCATTGCCTTAATCTTGTGCATAACAACGTCGGCCCTCGGTGGGTGGGGCATGATCCCAGAAGACCGGAAGTCTGCCGCTTCTTCGTTCATAAAATGGCTCGAGACTGGAGCCTCGGTGTGGCTTCTCTGATTATCGATCGATTTCCAACTGTTCCGGCACAAGCTGTTGTTCAGAGTTTACTGGAGATATGGACACGGCACAAAGCTCCATGCGGGGGGGAATACGGAAGGAATGACAGTTGAGCTCCGGAGATATACTTAAGGGACCTGCTTTTGCCCGGCTGCAGATGCTGGAGAAACGAAACCTCGTGCATAGAGAAGAAGCTACAGGTGTAGGAAAAGGAAATGAATTATTTGCACAAGAAAATGCTTCCCTAGCTTTAGATTTCACTTGGCTCGATCTGCTCGTGCTAAATGAGTCTCAAGTTTTCGGATCGAAACAAGCACGAATGGCACCTGTTAGTCATGAAGATTTGTCAGAGAGATTCATGTGGCCTATTCTTTGCGAGGAAGCTAGACTTTTTTCATGCGGACCAGGTGAAACTCGAGAACAATTCTTGATTCTTGAAGGCAGAAGTTGACAAGAAATAATACTATCTTTTGTAACTATAGTCATCTTCAATGGCTGGATGCAACTTCCCATTTGAGGAATTCTAGGAGTTGTAAACGAATACCCGAAAGCCAACCTTTCTTTTTTCTTGTTTTGATACTGTGAGTGCAAGGTTTCGGTGAACTGCCATCGACCAGATATGAAAAGGGTTCAGAACTTTTCATAACTTTGTTACATCCATGAATCGACAAAAGCCAGAAGACTCTAGTTACTTTTTTCTTCCGGATAGTACAAGGCTTCAGATTTCCAAAAATTTAGCAGATCAAATGAGTAAGAGACATATACAATGGTATACAACTGAAGGCATTCTGGACATTGCCTTCTTCAATCATACAGGGTGCAAGAGCATAACAGGGAAAAGCTCCACCAAAATGGGCCAGGACTTCCGTCTACCTGACAGGATTTCACAGCGAGAGGAGAGTAAAACCATTCTGCAATCATCATGATCTTTCTCTTGGCAATTCTGCTATCTGTCCAACCAGAAACTATCGAGGAAGTTTTGATCAGTCATATATTGTCAGAATACATGCTGTTAAGCCGAAGGCGGACATGAACCTTCTAGGCTTATACCTCTGCGGGACATTCTCTACCAGATGCTACAGAGCACCCTGCTGACCTCTTAAGGTAATGTTTAAACTGTTTGTCGTTGTTCGTCTCCCGAATCCAGCATTCCCCTTTTGCATCATGGCGACAAATTCACCATAATCGATTCTGCCATCCTATATAGCAGATGAAACAGAAACTTGTGAGGATCATAGTGAGAGGGCAAGTTTCAATGACATTTAGAATGATGAGAACACTCAAATATATAGCTCAAAAAGTCCGGCCACAAACATCCATATAAAGACATGTGCGAGTACATAAATAAATGTGTGGGCACAGGTGTTGCTTGTAGTATTTATATCTTATGTCTTGAGATATCCCGATAAGTATTAGATGCCATATATGGTGAGGAGAAACCTCAACAAACATCACATCATAAATCTTTCTAAACAAAATGACTGCTATCTATAGGAAACACTAGCTCAAACTCATCTTTATTAGTAGATGCATCAGATGGAAATAGGTTGAAAATTTAGTTTATTTTATCTCTGTGACCACTATCTTCGCTCGTGCTCAATGGGCATTGCTGTATGGCTATCAGACAACCAACATTGTGACAAGTGAATACCAGATCCATTTCACTACTAAAAAGAAAGCTCAATATGGTCATGTTTTCATGGACTTACATTATCTTGATCAACTTCTCTGATGATATCTTCAATCAAAACATCAGTCATATTATGCTCGCCGCAAGCCTGCTGGAGCTCATCAACTGTAATATAACCACTTCCATCCTTATCAAAGTACTGAAAGGCTGCAATTAGATGCTCTTCACGTTCGAATTTGTTAAGGTGAATCGTTGCGGCTATAAATTCGCCATAGTCTATTGTTCCATTGTTGTCCACATCAGCCTGCAGAATGAAATCAGACCTCCCTCTAAGATGACCAGATTTATGCATCAGATGGACTAATTATCTTGTCGGTTTTGGTTGATGTTCAACATGATAGTGTAAAGAAATTGGACATGATATGCTATAAGAACAGCTTGGAAAAAGTTGACTGAGGATGACAATTTAAAGACTCAGTCTTACATAAAAACAAAAGAACCTACAAGCGGTGTACTTACAGCATCCATGAGATCACGTATCTCCGTGTCCTTCATCGTGGAGCCATATCTTCGCAAACCAGCTTTAAGTTCATCAAAGGTGATTGCACCACTGTTATCAGTATCCATCGCTTTAAACATTTCTTTCAAACCAGCAATCTCCTCCTCAGAGAGACTTTCAGCAATTACCTGGTCAGGCCAGCATGAGAAATAGAGTTTGTCAAATTTAAAACCCATTTCATAATCCAAAGAGGACTTGATGCAGATCAAATTACGTGTAAGTTTTGCACAGTTAAATGACAGTGTCCAAATACGAAGGAATCTTAAAATATTCAACAGGTCAAGTGCACATCCCAGAATAGCAAAGCATAAGAGAATCGAAATTTTGCAGACGTTTGGATGATAAGGGGACTTGCATTTTGTGCGCTATGTTAATCAAAGCCAGAGGGATCAATATAAAGGTGTCACATATTTACCCGCAGAGCCATCTTCTTTAACTTATTCATTGCAGAGAAGTGTTTGAGCCGAGAGAGAACTGCTGGATCTAGTGCTCTATCCGGGGCAACTCCATTCTCGCATATCCATGGATGGCCTGAAAATCATTTTCTTTAGACTCCTAAACAAAATATAGCCTCAAATAGTCAAGAGACCCTCCTCGATTGTTTCAATTTTAGAAGTTAAAAACCTCTAATTCCTGCATGATAAACAAAAAGAAAACAAAGAGGAAGGAAGAAATGGTAACTTTAATGGCTCCTCACTAAGTTGAAAATTACAATTGCGGTTGATATAAAGCAACTGACAGTATAAGTGGTAGGCAATTCACACTGTCAAACATAGATATTCAGTGCCATTAGATCGGAAGCGTCAATTTCTTTATCCAGATGAAGCAAGAAACCTGCTTTTATTAGGCCTGCGCACCATTTTAGCACTGACAAATCCATACGTTTCTAAGAGCATTTTTTGAAGTAAATAGTAAAAGTGATGCTGAGAAACAATGCTTGGTTCCTTGAGACGATGCACTCCAAACAATAATGTTTAGATGATTGAGAAAGAGCTAAAGGAACCGAGCATACATAATACTTCATGAGCTGTCAAGCGATCTGATGGTCGACAGCACAGCATCTTCCTGATCAGGTCCTTTGCACTGTCAGATATTAGGGGCCATGGATCTGAGTTGAAGTCAATATGTCCCTTCAGCACAGCATCAAAGATTCCCTGCTGTGTTTCTACAATACAGAATGTATCTACTTATTAACTTCTGGTGCAATTAAGAACTACATCTTTTTCTTCACGAACAAGGATTACCTGCCCAAAATGGAGGCACACCACTCAACAGGATGTACAATATTACACCCGCTGTCCACACATCCGCTGCTGGCCCATAATGCTTTAGAAGTACCTCAGGGGCAACATAATATGGACTTCCAACCACATCAGTGAATATTTGCCCTGAAGCAGATAGCATGAGTGAAGTTTTTCTGATAGCGCATGAAAAGAATATACAATCACAGTAACACATATCAATCACATGAAACGCCATGATCTGTTTAAAAATTTCGCTAGGCCAGATTTGATGGGGATAGACTCTACTTTCGTCAGTGCATTTGTACTCCTAACTTGTGAAAGAAAAATCATAGAGCTTCATATTGAACGAGTGGTTCTCTTGTAAGTCATCAGCTATGCCTGGATAACAAATTTCAGTGATTCGACTCCAATCAACATTAAAAAGATGCACACAGCCACAGAAATGAACTGCTCGAATGCTTGTGCAAATGTGCGAACTTCGATGCTCGAGTATGATTGCTTAGATGCTGGAGGTGAAATTAGAGAGAGATAGCATCTTCTTGTTTCATGTGCTTGACTTGAGTTAATGTACAACAAGAAATCTGGACCAAACGAGCTCCTATCCATACCTGGTTTGAAGAAAACGGAGAGTCCAAAGTCGATGGCTTTGAGAGAGAAATCATCATCCTTGTTGACGAGAAGAAAATTCTCAGGCTTCAGGTCTCTATGCATTACGCCGAGTGAATGACAAGCCTCGACGACCCCGACAATGATTTTCGTTAGCTCAGCGGCCTTCCTCTCACTATAATGCCCCCTCTCGATAATCCTGTCAAACAGCTCACCACCAGAGCAGAGCTCCATAACGATGTGGACGTACAATGTATCCTCGTAAGCACCCTTAATCATGACGATATTCTTTTGACCAGCCAAATGGTGCATTATCTGGATCTCCCTCCTAACATCCTCCACATCCTCCTTAGCAATCAACTTCCGCTTTGTGATTGACTTGCACGCATAGTCGATGCCCGTGGCGATCTCCGTGCATAAGTAAGTGGTCCCAAATTGACCCTGCCCCAACTTTCGACCTAGCGTGTAGAGGTCCCGGATGTTAGCAGTTTTATGGCCTAATACATAATAAGCCTGGTTATCAGCGCTCCTCCTCATGACGATATCTTTCTTACAAGGACTAACGAGCGGTAAACTATCGTTACTTTTGCTATCTTTCTTCTCGTCGAGCTCCGGGGCCACGAGCTGCTGAGAGGTCAAGAAGGACAGTGAGTGACCGGAATTGGACCGATCGGATGGTGGGTTCCTCCCGGGATCGGCGGAATTCTCTAGGGGCTGTTCGTAGCCCTGAAAGTACTTATCATTGAGAGATCCTTGGCATGCGTTGCCCATAAAAGCAAAAACCAATCAGTACCCACTTCGCAGCTTTTACCTCATCCAAACGGGTCTCATCAAACATATAACTGCAGACAGGTTAAGATAATAACAAGAAACAAAGACAAAAATTTGAGTTAAACCCAGATTAGATGCCTCAAACTTGAATAGCATACCACATATTAACAGGCAATATCTCGCCAGATTCGAAGAGTTCCATGACAAATCAAAGCTGGAATTGCGTGAGGACAAACGAGAACAGGGCAAAGACAGATCGAACGGTGCTTAATATATCTGTACACAGATGGTTCGTGCCCTTGCGAAATCTGGGAAAGACGAATTTTGCATAAAGCATCACACGTAGAGACGTGCACACACATCAACCTGCAGGGGGAGGAGAGAGAGAGAGAGAGAGAGAGACCTGGTACAGAAGACGAAAAGGGTTGACGAAACTTCGTTTCCGAGACGAGATGGAGATCACGTTGCACGAAAGAAGAGGAGGAAGAAAGGAGGAGATGGGCGAGGACGACGATGATGGCGCTAAATGCGAGCTCGGATGCTTCTTATTTTTCTTCTTCCCTCTGTTTCGTTGGAGTCAGTTTTTCCGTTATTTTTGGGCGTCTGTCGTGGTGCTTGGAATCCGCGGACATCTTTTTGACTTCTGGTCAACGACATTGTCTCTCTCTCTCTTGCGGATCATGCGGCTCTGTAAGTTTCTTTTCTCTCGTCCATTGCTCTCTCCACGGTCATTCTTCTTATCCTCCTCCTCCTACTTTGCCGGACGATTTCTTACCTTGACCCGGATACACTGCGTCGAGTCCATCAATAACCCTTGATTTTGTGCCTCCCATGCCAACCTCCCGCTCTCGCAAGTGAGACCCACAAAATCTAATTTTGGATGTCGATATGATCCAATGGAATGTTTGGTCCAGGGAAGAAATTCCCCGACTCCAAACGCCTGCTCTCTTGTTTTAGGAGTAACTGTCCGGAGCTATACCTTATAGAAACTTTCGGACATTGTATGCTTGAAGGAAATGGGACAGTTTTGGGATGAACTCATCGCGTGGTTTTAACGTGGTGTAGTTGGAATGCAGCATGTAATAGTATTTCCTTTTATTAACAAGTAACTCGTCCTAAGTATTTAGTAGACCGTTTCGAATTTTATGAATACGATCGGAATTATTCAAATCTTACAATCGTAAAATAGAAGATTGGGAATAAGTTAATCAATGATCATCGGAATAGAAAATTATTATAGGTCTAAAATGAGAATCCATACTTGAAACGGTGGCCCTTATCGATAATAACTAATCCTGTTTAAGAGCTCGAAAAATTATATATGAGCAAAATTAAATTTTTTAATAGGGTAGCCGGATAAATGGTTTATCGAGTCTACGGTTTGAAATTAATTTCAATCTATCCCAGACCCTACTAGGGTTAGAATATTTATGCATATATACTAAAATTACCCAAGGAGTATAAAGGAGAACGTGACACTTAGGTAATTTATATGTATCGGATCAATCACATACCTGTCCCAAACCATATAGGATTTCAGCAATTGAAACAAACCTATCCCGCTTCCCTTGGAAACTCCTTCGCATCCCATTAATGTTTGGGCAGATTGAGTGCAAGATCATATGCATCTACCTACACATTTATGACGCTTTATCCTAAGTATAAAATGTCGTAAAATGTGGTATTTTCGTTTTATAATTTTATTACATCTCGTCATTAATCAGATGATCAACTGCAAAGCGTATAAAAAACACCCGCACCAAACATGGTAGGTTAAAAGTTGGATAGATCTAGATTATCCAACTTAAAGGCCTTTATTGACATTTTGACTAGCAAGACTCCCGCCCCCGCGTCTGAAGTAACACCTCGTACCGTATTTCATATTGATTTATTAATGTGATCTTGCACCTTTTTACGATTTGTCAATTCAATCATTTTGACCAAAAATAATTGTTATGGTAGTTTAGTCAGCACCGGCTATCTTAAATGGAACGTATGGAGCTAACGTGACAAATTTTATATATTTTTAGATTTTTCTATTATTATTATTATTATTATTATTATTATTATTATTATTATTATTATTATTATTATTGGCATCTTTGGGCCAACAATCTTCATAGGTAAAACCTCATCATCCATAGGCAAGGCATCAGGCCCTTGCCTAGATCTAGGTGGGGGCCACGACACCCTTGCCCCAATCTAACGAGGGTCGCTAGCCTAGAGTTGCAAAAAGTTAAATATAAAAATTTCAAAAATTTTAAAAAAAAAATTACAAAACATGTCCACATCAGTGTTAATTATGCTATTTAGGAAGGCCAACACTATCTAGATCGCTACATCAATTGTTTCTAGCCAAAATTAGTCGAAATGATTAAATTGGTAAATCGTCACATTAGCAAATCCTCAAAAAATTTAAGACTAAATGGATAAAATTGAAAAAGTTTAAAACTAAATTGTGGAGTTGTAAAAATGTCTAGAACTAAATTAGTACAAATTAAATGTTTAAGAGTGAATTAGCAACTCTACAATAAATTTAAAAATTTTGGACAATTTTCTCTTGTACTTGTATCTCTATGTGCAATTAATATAATATAAAGGAGCAAAACTTTAAAATTTTTCAGATATTATTAGATGGATTTTCACATGTTGTTTAGTTATCTAAGGGCACGAATGAAAAAAAAAATTGTCAAAAATTGATTTTTGAAAGAGAAATAGATTTTTTTATTTATTTCTATTTATGGATAAGTTTATGAGCAAATCTTCATGAAATAGAATTTAATTTAATAACAATACAAAATTTCTCCTTCTCGAGGGTGGTGACGGATGGTGGAGGCTGGCAATCGGTAGCGGGAGACCGAAGGCCGGCAGCTAGCAAGCAGAGGTGGCGGTGAATGGGTGGCTAACTAGTAAAGAGAACGAACAATAAGAAGATTTTTTATTTCTCATTTTCATTATAGAAATACCTAAGTAAAAAAATTTACTCTTTATTTATATTAGAGTATAAATCCGTTTTAGAAATAGAAAAATAAAATAATTTTACTAAATAGATTTCTATCTTAGAAATAAATTTGGGGTAGAAATTTTTTTTCTAGAACAGAAATTTTAGTTTGCCATGCATCCGTTAAAGGTTGCAACATTTTTCTTTTCTTAGGAGCATCAACAAATTCTATTTATTTTAGAAACAAGTAGGTAGCGGCCTAAGTGATCGAGTGCCATGCACAATCCCCAATCACAGCTCATAGACATCACAGTCTCCCTGCAACTCTGTTAAACGAAAGCTCTGCTTTTAATTTCGACCCAAAAAGAAAAGGTTAAAAGGAAAGGAAGAACCGCTCTTACAATGCAAATCTTGCTTCTAAAGAAAACGAAGCACCCTTACACCTATCCGCAAGTCTGCTTTTGACGTGAACGAAATGGAAGAGCACGCAACGGCAGTGAAGCTGTTAACCCATTATTTAAGGTCAACTCCTTAGATTGAAAATCAGCTCATTGCCCTTTGGTCTAAACAAAAACGAAATTTACGACACCTCTCTCTCTCCATTCTTGTCCTACACAGCCAATGGAGCGCATTCGCTCGGTGCAGGAGAGTGCCAGGGCTGAGAGGAAAGCCTTTGCTGCAGCATCCAAAGGTTACTTTGCTGCTGATGACGCCTTATCTTATAGAGTACTCCACCACAGAACCGTTATTCACTCCACGAACTCAAAGGGCCCTATAGGCTTTAATAGGGTTATAGTTGAGATGGGGTACGACAGATTAGGGAACGTCTCGAGAAGGCTGAATCCGTGCCCGTTCAAGGGTATACTTGGTGGTGTTCTTGGAGCAGAAGAAGAGTAAAATAGGAAAGAATGAGAAGAGCAGAGTAGCCTTCTAGAGTAGAGTAGGAGCAAGTGTATTTACTTTTTCAATGTATTGCCGGCAATCCGTTTAGCAGTTTGCTGGGTGTTTTGAGAAATAGATTGTTGTCATGTTTCGTGTTTGAATGATGGGTTTGAATTTTAGGAGATATACATGAACGTCTTTAGACTTACATATTATCATTCCACCACGCCAGAGGACCCCTGGATATTATTTGTTCCTCCGCCATTGCCAAGGCTTCAAACTTCTCACCTTTTCCCTACTTCTGGCCTTACAGCAATTCTTCTCTCTGTCCCAACAAGCTCGGCTCTCTTACGCTGTTGTCCACATCAGCCTGAAGAATTAAATTTGACATCACTCTAAGATGGCCGAATATATGCAACAGATAGACTAATTATCTGATTTGTTGAGTTGATGTTCGACATGATGGTGTAAAGAAACTAAACATGATATACTTATAAGAACAGCTCCGAAAAAGTTGGCCGAAGATGACAATTTAAAGGCTCAGTCATAAGTAAAAATGAAAGAACCTAAAAGCAATATACATACGGCATCCATGAGATCACGGATCTCCATCTCCTTCATCGTGGAACCATATCTAGGAAAACCAGCTTAAAGTTCATCAAAGGTGATTGCTTCACTATTATCAGTATATATCGCTTTAAACATTTCTTTTAAACCAGCAATCTCCTCCTCAGAGAGACTTTCAGCAATTACCTGGTGAGACCAGCACGAGCAATAGGCTTTGTCACAATGAGACCCCATTTTCATAATACAAAGAGGACTTGGTGCGGATCAAATAAACATGTGGGTTTTGTACGGTTAAATGAGAGCGTCGGAATTTGCAGGAATCTTGGCAAAGCATAAGAGAAATGAGATTCTGCAAACTTACGGATGAAAAGGGGGCATACATTTTGAGGTTGAAATTTTTGTTATTCCAACAAGAATAGCGATGTGAAATCTGCCATAAGGACATACAAGAAATGTGAAGAACACAACACAATCTAGCACTCATGATAAAGAAACAGCCCCCCAGTAAAGTGCACCCTTTGTCAATCAAAGCGAGAGAGATTGACAGAAAAGTGTCCCATATTTACCCGCAGAGCCATCTTCTTTAACTTGTGCATTGCAGAGAAAGGTTCGAGCTGAGATAGAACTGCTGGATCTAGTACTCTACCAGGGGCAACTCCATTCTCGCATTTCCATGGATGGCCTGAAAATCATTTTCTTTAGACTCCTAAACAAAATATGGCTTCAAACAGCCAAAAGATCATTCTCGGTTGCTTCGAACAGAAGTTAAAAATTTATAATTCCTTCATGACAATAAAGAAGAAAAAAAAAGAGGAAGGAAGAAACGGTAACTTTATTGGCTCCCAACTAAGTTGAAAATAGTAATTGCAGTTGATATAAAGCAACTGACAGTGAAAAGGTGGGCAATTCGCACTGTCAAACATAGATATTCAGTTCCATCAGATTGGGAAATGTCAAATTTTATCCCAGATGAAGCAAGAAAACCTGTGTTTATGGTGCCCCAGCACCATTTTAGCACTGACGAATTCATATGGGTGCTAAGAGCAATTTTTAAGTAGACAGTACAAGTGATGCTGACAAACAATGTTTGGCTCCTTGAGACAATGCTTTTCACAGAAGTATAACAATGCAGAGGATTTAGGACTCAACTGACCAGATAGACTCAATTGGCACAAATGCAAAAGGTTTAGGACTAAATTAGTCTAATTGAAATATTTATGACTGAATTTATACTAATACAAAAGGTTTAGGACTTTCTTTTAGTATTTTTCCCAAAATATGGATCTACAAGTATTCACAAGACCAAGAAGCCCTCATTGGACCTCAAATTGAGAACAGGAAGTATTTTTTGCCTTTTCTTAGGAGGATCAGCAAATTCTATTTCTTTTAGAGATGACATCTTGATAAAACCATGTATAAGGTATCGATATGATTCCCGTGGAAGGTTTCTAGAGTTGGAATTGAGAATCAAGCCAGCGGGCCAATTCTAGAAAACCTGAAATGAAGCACCGAATCAGCCTAATCTTGGAACCGGGCTGACATTAACCCGGCCCTTTTTTTCCCTCTAAATCTCTATTTAAATTAACTTGTTATTTACGATTTCTATTTGCATCTGGCTTTTTCAAGAACTGACCTCTCTATTCTTCAATCGGATAGTAAGCTTACTTGATAAAACAATAAAGCAGAATAATAAGGCCACACGCATTATAGTCATTACATATTTATAACACAACATATAGGGGAGGAATGAAAATTTATTTTGTCTTCCTCCTTCCGAAGTCCAAGTAGATTCAGTGTTCACAATGCTATAAAATAAACATCACAATCCATACAAGTACAATACCGAAAAAGGAAGATGATCTTGTAATGTAGTTTTTCCCTTCTTGCCCAAATACAAAAATGGGCTGCTCAGATGAGCTAGGAACAATTCCATAAGTAACTAATGTATGGATAAACTCTGCAACTTAAGCAAGTGCAGAAAACATAAAATGGTGACTTGAGAAGGGGAGATAACTTGTGTGGCAAGAAAAGAAGGGTGCTCAAAAACCCGTTTTCTAGCTTTCACTGTATGTGCTCGGATTTCACTCGTTCATGCAACATCAGAGACAATGTGTCCCCATGACCATCAAGTGGAGCAAGCAGCCGTTACAACTATGCAAATAGAGTTCCAAATATCAGTATAGCAGCACCCTTTGAGCCTTTAAGATTTTCAGAATCAATGGGATAACCATGGATTGATCTGAGAAGGGAAAAAGGCTGTAAACGGCTATCATCTTTGGTGAACTGCAGTGAATCCAGAAGTTTGAAGGAGGTAGATGAGCTTCTGAGTTTGGGAGAGAAACCGGTTGATTCAGGTGGCTGTTAGAACTCAACTTGATAAAATAGCTTCTTCTTCTAGGCTACTGCGAATCCCTCCACTGGTAGGCCTGAGAAATTGGAAGAGAGTCAAAAAATCGGATGCTGTCTTCAAAAGGAAAGCTGAGACATGGACTCTAACCACAGAAATTTCTATATAGTTAAAACCAATCCTTGGTGACGAGGGAATTGACTATGATGAGAATGTGTTCATCAGCATATCGAACAATCCACGATGGCAGAGAAATACTCATAAGGTCATCCATCTGGAAAAGGGTATAAGTTATCCCAGTGACTGAACGAAGGTTTTATTTTTATTACGTCCAGAATTTTTCATCAAAATTTGAATTTCATTTGCCAATTACTTTCTATTATCACATGTTACGTCCTCCATTTTCGTTCTTTGTTTTTTTTTTCCAGATGAATCCCAAGAGATACTAGCAAAGTCATTCAGTAGATTTTCAGCAAATGCAAAAATGCCACGCCTCAAAAAAATGATCAAGTTGATACTTTGTTTAACTAAATAGACCAAATCAACAACTTATTGCACCTCACTTTACCATGCTCGAATTTAGATTCCAGCAATTTAATGCTAGAAAAGTTTGGTGTTTAATTAGATGATTCCAGCAAAAGCAGATAGCATGGATCCTGCATGTGACTATGTTTAACTAGATGCTTCAAGTAAATGTCAGATAGAGCTAAAGATGCAGAAAAATGAGCACATTATGCACCATAGAATCAGTAAATTTAGGTACTTCTCATTAATTAGCATTAAGTGAATGAAGTGATGCATCATTAGCAACCTCTTGACAAAATGGACAAGGAAAGGTATACTTACAGTCCGCTTAGTATTTTAATCGTGTCGTACATGAACCACTGCAATGTAATAACAGGTCCAACGATCATGATACGAACAGGAAGGCTTCTTCTAAACATATTGACAAAGCCAATATCCTTCACTGCCTAAGATTTAAAAAAAAAAAAAATCCTCAGAAATCTTAAAATTCATCACTCCAGAGTCCAGAGAAACAATGAACAACAAACTAAAGCTTTACTAGACAGATACCTGTAAGACATTTTCGGCTTTTCTGTTGTAAAGAGACGCAACAATGTTGTCAGCAGGGTTAGAAATCACGGTACCAATAGCACCGGCCGCATAACCTGCCAAACAAGTGACACCAAGCTGTTGGGCTCTTGAGCATTCCTCCTTTCTCCTTTTGAGAACTTGCTGATATATCAGATCCACTGAATGCTCAAACGTGGAGAACATTACCATAGAGACTGCCACGGAAAAGCAATGAGAATAAGCTTAACCAACCAAAAAGAAATTAAAACAGACACTGTAACATTGCAAATCTATCTGAAATCCCCTCAACTTACAAGCATAATCAGAAATTATCTGCAACTACATGGAGGATAACAAGGAAATGTATGATGCAGGATGCATACAACAGGCATCACTAGATCCAATATGAATATGAGCTACACAGCAATGACATGGAAAGGCCAACAATGAACAGACTTTAATCAACATTTCGGCCTATAGAGATCAGAAATCAATACAAGATTCATAGTATTCAATGTGATAGTGTTTAGTCACCCTCATAATCTCACAATTGGTGCTTACGAAAGTTTGTTTTGATGTGAAAAGGCCATGTGACCACTACAATCTTCTAAACACACAAAAATGAAAGTGACTGTCATGCCAATGAGCTTACATGGAAGGTTACGGCCCCAGAGCGGAAGTATCCCACGGTAGAAGCTGTAGTAAGATAAACCTCAATCACAACTGATTCGTTAAAAGAAAAAGTAAGATCAAAGTTTCAGTACCATACCCAGAGAGACCTTCTGTCCTATACAGTTTCGGAATTCCCTCAACTAAGCCCTTTGCAAAGCTGGGCTGCGTTTGGACCCGAACCTTGACAGCTTCAAAGGGACATAGAGCCATGTCTGCGAATACTTGAGCAGAAGCACTGCTTAGAAAGAATATGAGACTCCTGTTTTGGTCAACCAACAAATCAGAGTAAAGTTTCTTGAAGTACTCGTAGAGACCGAATTTGCAGCCACCCTGGATGCCGTATCCAAACAACTTGCCAGACCAACCTCTCCAGAGAGAAGAAGGCCCTTGCTCTCTCCAGAGAACTGATAATCCCGATGCCATGCTGTTATATTTAATCGGATTAACCTGGAGCACATTAATTAACTTTGGCTATCAGATGGGAAGTCATAGAGTCTGGAGGATACTGCTAAAATAGATTAAGGGAGCCGATTGGCACCAGAGTGATACCCTAAAATGCCTTAGGTGATCACATGGCTAACTAAGATTCAATTAACTTGAGGTTTTCCTTTTCATTTCTCCATGATGGAAAGAGCATAGATATGAGAAATTACACCATCCCATTCCCATTGATACAACAGAAGAATTTAGACCTTGCTCTGTCAAAGTAACGGTACAGTATGAAATCCTTTTACTTTGCACTAAGCTACAAACGTGTACGAAAATTGTATCTTCCATAGATTTTACGCCATAAACAGAGTGAAAGTCCACACTCCCCCTTCTCATGTAACTTACACACAGGCACACGCACAAGAGAAAATAACCAAAAACGAGGATCATGCAATCCATATGCAGTGGAGCATAAGAAAGAAAGAGGCGAAAAGAGTCTCATCAGCAATAAAGCACAGAAGAAAAGGACGAGCAATTGTTTCGCGATGCAATATTGGTTCAGAATCAGAAGGTACACACAAGCACAACGTTGTTGCAAAGCCACTGGAATGCTGACATTAGGAAAGGCCCTAATGCAAATTAATCAAGCCAAGTTTCTCGTCAAGCTTATTTAGGCACAACACAACAAGAACCAGACTATGCAACCACAAAACCGACACAAATGAACACATCAGAACATGCCCATCTGGGTATTAATTCTTCGATATTCTTTCTTCGCGTTGATAACTCGAGAACTGACCTGCATGTTCACTTTCAAGACATCAAGAGGCGTGACTGCGAGATGGGTAGCACCGCCACTCAGCATGCCTCCAGCGGTACAAATGCCATAATACCCAGGTGAGAACTCCTCGAAGATCCTCCTCCCTTCAACCCCTCTCATCCCTCTCCCCTCTTGCCTATTCCAATTCCTCCCTTCGCTGCCAAAAACTCCCCCTCCCTCTCCCCCTCCCCCTCTCAGCCAACCCACATGAACACAACAAGCGAAAATGGACTTGTCCAAGAAATTTGGAGGCGGAGGAATGGGGACTCGTTAAAGGGGAGGAGGAATATGTGGGGAAGGACGTTGGGGTTACGCACAAATTGGGGCCTGAACACGTGTTTAGGCCACGAGTAATGAGTTTTCTTGCTCCGGATACGTCCACGTTTGCGCTGAATACACCAAGACAAGGCTTGTGAAGGGGAGAGAGAAGAGCTGGTGCCGCCCTTTCTGGTTGAAAAGTTTGAAACTTTTTATGGAGTTCAGGAGGGTTGACTGGGACTGCAGAGGGAGTTGCGGCGAAAGTTGATGGGAAAATTCGCAGATTTTCCGGTTTGTTATCGAATTATTTGAATTGGGTTGTTCCGAATTGAGTTGATTGAAAGTGATAGTTTATTTGGCGAAAAATAAATAATTTTGAAATTATTTTTTTTTATTATGACCGGCTTTTGAAAATATGAGCCAATGAGAAGTATTTTTAATGACAGGGACCGTCTATTTCTAATTTTTTCCGTTAATAATGAAAATATATTTGATGAATTAATTTTTCTTAATCATATAAACGACCAATAATATTTTTAGAAAGTTCCTTTCAAGTTATTGATTTTTCACAAAATAAACACAACCAACTTTCCATTTTTTCTTTTAATTGGAATTCATTTTAATGAAGGATGTATAATTAGTTGAAAGTTGTCATAAATTACGTATTTGAATATTTTTCCTCAATTTGTAAAACAAGAATATTTTTGCATATCTGCTTGCCAACATGTGTGTGGTTCTCTGATTTATGTGGATATTTGTCACGTTAATTTGTTGAAGATTGAAATAAATAGTGAGACAGAGAGTTGCTTATGTAAGGAAAATTTATACAAAACATATATCACAAAATTTTTAGGTCATGCTACAAGGGTGGATTTGAGAGAGATTTCGGAAAATACTTTTATATAAATGCAAATGACTTTAAGTCAAAAGATTTTAACAAAATGCATATAGTGTTTACCAAGTAATGTTTATCATATATACTTCATAAACAATATTTACTTTTAGGCCGAAGGGTTTTTATGAAATGTGTTTGGTAGGATTTGGGTAGAAAAGAAAAAACAAACAACAAAAACTGCAAGTAACCTAAGTCAGGCAAAGCTAGAAGGCTTGGCCATGGTGGTTGCAAAGGTCACGCAACCCCAAACCTCGTATTGCTATGGTCGTGTGACCCCAGGTGATTGACTACCAATGTTGAACATTCCCAAGCAAGGTGATGACGAGGTCACATGAACTTAGGCAAGTTACATTTGACAAGGACGATAAGACTAAAGTCTTGAAATCAACCACACTCAAGTAGAGCTCATTTAACTCGATTGAGGGTTGCACAAGCCGTGGTGACCGTCAATGAGCCTTGGCAATCCTCGATTCTCCAAATCTTGCATTGACCCTCCAAATCTAGCTTGATTGACTTAACCGTTGAGTATGGACCCTCATTGACTGTCCCTCAATTCACACAGTGCATTTTTTAAGAGAGAGATGATAGCATTTCAAAGGTAAAAAATGAATACGGAAAATGTCATATATTATGAGCTCCATCATTTTTGAAAGTGCTAAATGCTCAATGCCGAGTCACCTCGAGCTAAAAGTCTTTGGAAGACATTGAAAATGCAATTCTTTTTCCTAATGGGCTCTCCAAAACTTCTACCAAACACTTCAGCAATTATCCAAGGGTCTTTAGACGATCAAAGGACTTTGAGAGTGTTTCCAAACGCTCCTTTTAAGAGGATGTATATGAGACTTTAGTGTTGATCACAATCTGTCTCATCATCAATTATTCATTTCAGTCTCAAACTGATATTTCTTTTGTATTTTGTCTTTGCTCCATGCTATTTTCACTTTCTAAATGGCTATAACAATTTTTAGCTTATTCAATTGACGGAAAAAATCTCGAAAGAACTAGTTAATCATGAAAAGGGTGCAAATTACTATTAATTGAAAATGCAAAAATCACGTATTACCATGAAAGCACAAAAATGTCTGCTTAGGTCAAAACAATTTGCTTTACTCCAGCGCGTTATGGTATTTCCCATTTGTTTTTATTCAGACTTCAACTAAAGAATTCCTCTAATAAAAACTTGAACTAAACAATTGTATACTACAAGGAGTTATTACAGATTGAACTTTAAAGAGACTGTATTTCATTAATATTCCCTTAAATTACAATCTTAATCATTAAATAAATAAATAAAAATGAAGAAATGATAGTTCAGAAAAAGATGATAAAAATCATTAGATCGATTTATCTGTATTGAAGGTATAATATTTCCTCTTTCGTCAACCTTACTCTTAATGGGGTTATTAGATTGTTTAGGTGTTTAAATGTTTTAGGGTTGTGTTGTAAATGACACACTCATGCTCGATCGAAACATTTTTTTTGTGACTTGTGATAGGTTTTGCATATTGATTATAAGTTAGATGAATCCCAAAATGCTCAGTAAATTGAGCATCAAGGATTTGACAGCATGAATGTAGTAAAGCATATTGAGAAAATCCCCTATTATATTTCAAGATACAAAATAATCAAAGTTCATAATTGTGTGTATATGACTGTTTAGAATGGCTTCTGTGTGCTCAAGGCATATGTAAATACTGGGTACGATAGGACATCTAAAGCATGGAAAGACTTTGGCTTTATATAAAGAGAAAAGGCTATTGAACAGAAAGTGTGTCAAATTTCGAAAGAACCTTTAGTTGCAGTACAGGGGTTAATAAAAAATTTGGATGGACCAACAAAAGTCGAACACCTTATAAAAACGAGAATGTCAATTGGCTTGGTCATGTGACCTCTCTGCAAAAATTGAACCGACCATATAAGTAAAATTCGAGAAAAGTTCGGAAGGATCATTTACAGAAATTGCTCGTGCTATAAATGAGGTAGATGGTTCTACATACGAGCCGCTACAATCATGGTGAGAAGACCCGGATCTTTGTCAATTTTAACTGAAATCAAATTGGGGTTTCACGATTATCTTCAAGTATTGGAATTCGCTAACTGTCTTTACTATTCTTGGGAAGACAAAAAGTTAGGTAAAGGGAAAAAGATGCCCTTTGGCGTCAGCGTGGAGCGAAAGTGAAAGTGGGTTTGGGAGATTCTCAAGAAGGGAAATATTGAAAATTCAAAAAATTCATTAATTCAGCTCCGGGCGAGAATGCCAGAAAGCAAAAGTAAGGGAGAGGCAGCCTTGAGCTAAAGGTCTTTACAAGGCCTTGGAACTGCTAGCATTTGAGAATTGGGCTCCCAAAAATTAATGTCTATTGCATCTGTCCAAGGGCCTTTAGAGGTCCAAGGGGCTTTATAAAGTTATTTCCAAGCACAGCCGAAAAATACTTTTCTAAAGAAAAGTTGAAAGAGTGACTTCTTAATGAAAACGAGAGATTTAAGGAAGAAATGAAATCCAAGAAAGCCAAGTGCGTTGATTTGGAAAAAGAAAAATTAAAGATCGGTACGGTAGAAAATCGACAAAGTATTGAGGTTGGAAAAAGAACTTCATCAGTCTAGAGAGAAGAATGACAATGGACACAAGCCCGTTGGGTTTATGAAAGCTTGTCATGCATTGTTGTTATGCAAAATTGGAAATGTAGACAAAATCGAAAAGATTCATGTGAGACGTATTTTGTAGAAAAGTGAAACCCAACATGCAATGTATCTATTTTCAAAAGAAAGATCAGCGAGATAGTTTTATTATATAATTGTTTGATCACACTTATTTACTTGGGATGATTAGTTCCCATTCTAAAATTTAGAATCAAATTGGGCATGATTGGTTCCTTGATTGTGGAATAGGGAACAACCTACTCTATCTAGGAATTAAATTGGATCTAGGGTCAATCCTAGAACTGATAATTATTTTTTCTTCTTTTAATTTCATGTATTTCTTATAAGTAGGAATTTCCCGACAATAAAAGAAAAGATAATATGCTAGTCAGAATTTACTTTAAAAAATAATTAAGAAATTTCTGTTTATCTGTCAATCCGATTCCTTATGTGGAATTGAAAACTAAACCGGCTTTCGGGAACTACCCAGAAACAGTTACTTCCGTCCGGTTCTCGAATTGGATTAGGATTGACGCCCTATCGGACTCGAGAGCTCGGAACTGGGCTATCTCGACGAAGAATAGAAAAAGCCTCGTCTCCAAACAGGCTTCGGTCGGCTGGCGCCGATCGTCCGGCTCCGGAAGCCGGTCTCCCGCCTCGGCTCGGCTTTGTTGACTCGCCGGTCTTCGTCGTCGCGGTCGTCGTCTTCGTCGTCGCTTCAAGGAGAACAAAGCACCCCACCTTCGACGCTTCGCCATCAAAGCCTGCTAAAAAATCCTCAAGCTCCCCTTGCTAGCTCGGCCATGTTCGGTGCTCGCGACGCCTTCGCCGCGTGATCTTCAGCTGCTACGGCGGTTCCCCCCGCCGGCTCCGGAGAGACGATGGTGAGCAAGTTCTTCTGCGACTTCCGGTGGTTCCTCCGCCTCGCCGCGGCGGTGGCGTTCATCCACATCCAGGCGATTCCTTGGTCCCGATTCTCACGCGATCTGGAATTTTTGCTGTTTTGAGTGACCGATCGACGTGAGTATGTGCTCGCGGCTGCTTTTGTTGAGCTTAAATCGGTGGGACTCATGAATTATGCTGAGAGGAGTGTGTGTCTGCTTCTTTCCTGGCAGGAATCATTCTTGAGGTTTTGTTAGATTACTGAAGGGGTTTTTGTGCGCTTCTATGGGTTTTTGTTGTTCATTTCGCGTGTAAAAGAAACTGACGTGAATAAATGGATAAAAAAGAAGTTAGTTTCCTCGGCTGAACTTCCAGTTTGCTAATGCTAAGAGACCGAAAAATACGGGCAAATTCAAATGCAGCTTCATCTTAGCTTATGTACTTTGACACCACATATGAACCAGAGATTTTGTCCCTTTTTTGTGTGCTGGCATCTGTTGCTGAACTTAAGTTATTGCGAGATCACGCGAGATACAAGGATTAAGGCTTCTTTCGTAACATGTGACAGAAGTGTTTGATGTAGAACAAATCAGAAGAGGTTGTTAGTACTAGATTTCTTACTCCTAGTAATGATGTAGATCGCAGAAGGTCTTGTAGCTTTGGATACCGTAATTTTAGGTGTCCCTTGCCTTCTGGGCTCTGTTGTGGTGTTACTTTGGAGAATTTTGCTTTGGTGACCATGGACATATAGTACTTTGGCAATTTCAGATCCAATTCTAGGTAATTTGCAGGAAAAATTAAGAGATGCTTTGATTCAAGAGGCAAAATATGGGTCTGTTAACTCGGGTATTTGATGCTTTAGTGGTAGTATTTTAGGTGAAACTCGTTTTTCTTTCCTCTGCTGGTCTGCTTTCTAGTAAAGGAGACAGGACATCTTATGATTGAGTACATTATTGTATTGCCTTTTGCCTCATTCATGAATTTTCACTTATCAAATTACCCTCAAGAATTATAGTAATACTATCATAAGACATACTAAATTCTATAACCACTTTTAAACATTTTTTGTTAGATTCACCCTCAACTGCCACCTTTTTATCCCTTTAGCTCCCTGACTTCATGTATAAATTATTGTTCGATGGTTTGGGAGATGCCTTATCTTATGATTGTCAAAAACGGATAGTCAAAACGGTTCTTGGCAGGGGAAAAAGGATTTCTGTTCAACTTTTTCTCTTCGCCTGTTTCAGTTAAATCTTTCGGTTCAGTTTCTTCCCCAACTTTATCGAATTTCTTTGCCTTTAAAGAGATGCTTCAGCATAAAGCAATCTATATACGTATTTAGCAGTCATTTTGGCTTTCATGATCAATTCTTCCTGCATTAGTATATGTTTCCAATGGTTGCCCTTACTTCATCTGTTTATCCACCAAATATTATCTGTTTCCTCGTTTGACTTTTATCTTGTTATTTTCCCTTTTTTTTCTCTCCCTCAGATGCGTCTTTTCACAACACAATCAGAATATGCCGATCGACTTGCTGCTGCTGTAAGTCCATCCTAATACCTCATGCTGTCTCTCATTCTGGATCAATGGCCATCTGAGTCTCTAGCTTTGTTCCAAAAGGATACACATTCAGTTATTAAGATATGTACTCAGTAAATTTGTTGTTATGGTGTGCAGCCAGCACCTAGACTTTCAAGTTTCGTAAATATAAGCTTAGGTAACTTTAGATTTGCAACTACGTCCGCCTATTGAATTTGAAAAAGAAATATTGAGAGTGCGCGGTGGAACCTTTTCCTTGCCATGTGGGAGGAACCTTTCTGAATTTGTCATATGGCATATATTTGACAATGCTAAGTGCTGAATCTCTCTTTCATCACACTTCTAGTAAATTTACTATCTTGTTAGAAATATCGATTGGGAAGAGTCAATCTGTTGGAGTGAGAATAGGATACCCCATTAAAAGAGCGTAGTAATTCTCATGTATTGTGTTTTTCTGGTTATTCAAGAAGTATTAATGGTGGACCTATTACGTTATTTGGTTGGTTTGGTCTTTGGATGGTCTAACTGTGCTGCTGTCCTTTGGGAGGAGTAGCTTCTGAGAGGATTTGCACTTAGATGATGCTAGAAATTCTCATGTGCTGTGTTTAGTAATTGAGTCAAGAAGTTCTATTGGTGGAACTGTTTCATTTTTTGGTTGGTTTGGTCTTTGGAATGTCTTGTTTATATATATATTTCCTGCTTCTTCCTTTTGGAAAAAGTAGTTTGTGAGTAATGACTTAGAGGCCTTTTATGATGCTATAGTTAATGATAACAAGAGAAAGAGAAAAGGGGAGGAGGGAAAAGGGGGGGGGAGAGAGGGAGAGACACCAGAAATCTAATGTGCGTGTCCTCCCTTTTCTATCCCACATCTACTAGAAATCATCATAGATTTCTTAGATACATCTTTCTTTTAACAGGTTGAAGCCGAGACTCGTTGTACAAGTCAAATGCGGAACTAATTGATTAGATAAGCATGCGACAAAGCCGTATTATGCACCTAGACGGTGTGATAATTTGCTTGTAAGCATGTGTTTCCATCATGATGTTTCTGTAGAGGACTGGAACTATATGGATTGTATGCAAGCCTGCAGCATATGAATCTTTTAGTATTTGTCTGGCTCGTGCATCGGGAAAATCGCATTCTGCATATCTGGATTCTGTCAGTTTGGAATTGGATTGCAATTGTTGTGATCCAATGCTTTACTTGTAGAAATTGAAAATTTTACTGAGCGACTAAAACTGAAGGAGATTAATTCATTCTTCTGCTGTGAAGTTCTAGTACTTGACCTCTCTTTGATGTTGGAAGAATTGTGTTTACCATTTATCCTGCTCAATCTGCAATGTATTTGTTTTTGAATGTGCCTTGATCTATTTGCTTCACCCACTTGGTGCCTGCAACTCAGAGGTTAAGAAATGACAAGATGAAGAATATGATGAAGGCTCTTGTTCAAGATCTTGAATGTGTTAGCTAGTATTTCTGCTCCATTTGTTAGTACTTGTTTCTCACATTTCGACATGCTCATTCTAGTTGTAATCCAGTGGGTGATTTTAAACTGTAAATGTTATGAAGGTCCTTTGACTATCAGTCTATCCTACCAATTTAGTCATATTTTGATGGCCTTTCTTTAAGAATTATGAAATGTTTGCAATACAAAACATTTAGTATTCTGACTGGGGTAGATTGTTAACCAATACACTTATTGATTTATGTAATAATTATTGTTAATTTCGTCACATTTGAAAAAGTTCCCAATTTTCTTGACCTATCTTCATTCAATCCATGTCCCAAACAAAGCATAAAGGATCACAGCAGGTGGAAATGTACAACGTTTTGCTCTAAACAATGAAAAGTAGAAACGAAAAAAGCTTACTGAGCCATCTTAGATATATATCCTCCTGTTGAAAAAATGAAATGGAGTGATTCCATTAATTTTGAATCAATCTCCTCAAAGAATCTTAGTGGGTTTTTATTCTGTTAATTGCTTGAGGGTCTATCAGTCTGTTTCATCGCGTATCCCACTCTTATGTTGAAACTATGCACATATGGAATACTGGTTTTGCTGGTGGAATGTTCTAAGTGCTTCTAAAGTTCCTGTTTTGCTAATGTTGCAGTTAAAGGCCTTCAAGGACGGATGGACAAAATACAGGTTTTCTCCTGACAATAATATGTTATTTATCTTCTCTAATTTACAAGTCCAGTTTTGTCGGTCTTACTTGATGATATCTTTTCGTTTGATATATCAGACCCATGTGGCAGCAGTGGTGACCACGGCATGTAACCACGCTGATTATCTCGAGAGGACCATTATGTCTATCTTGAAGTACAGTGTGAAGTCTTTTTTGTTTATGAGAGCTCAAGGCACTTTGCACATATCGGTTCTTCTATTATTGGATTCTTCTCATTTTCCAGACATCAGAATGCCGTTGCTTGAAGGTACCCACTTTTTGTATTCCGTGTAGTATACCCTCAGTTCCTGTTCTAGCAAAACAAATCTAGCTTTCCTTTATTGCTATGCTAGCTTTCTCCCCGGTGCACCCCCCCGCCCCCTTCCTTTTCTCTCCTTTATTGTTTTTGTTCTGAGGTATTTGTATTTGACCACAAAATTGTTTCCGTAGGATAGGTCTGATCCACAAGTTAGAAAGAAGGCCTTGAGTTATGATCAGTTAACATACATGGAGGTAAGCCGCTGAGGTCTTTCACGGAACAAGTCTTGCTAATTTGTTTCTTTATTATCTGAAAATCATGAAACTGAGAAGAGGGAGCTTTTTGTCATTCGACTATGTCTGGATGAAAAACGTATTCCTGACGTAGGTTCTTTTGCAGAGATTTTAGTACATACCTGTATATCTAGAAAATAACCAGTGTTCAAAGCAGCATTCGGATTCTAAGCCAGTGCAACTGAAAGGCCTTGGGAATTGATTGCATACTGTAAAAAATTGTATGTAAGAACGATTTCTTCTGCCATTTGCTTTGATGGGCTTTTGCCAATCTCATGTGCGTTCATGTCAGGGCATTACAAATGGGCATTGGGTGGATTATTCTACAAACATAACTTCACTCGAGCAATCACTTACTTGAAGGTGAAAATATATGTGTTCTTATTTGCTGGGTTGCTTTCACTACATCTAAAAGCGAAGTGCCTATTCACAATCTTCTTTGCCTGAACGCAGATGATACGGAGATTGTGTCGGATTTTTTCTGACTATTTCAAGGCTGCAGCAGCTGCTCTCATGGAAAAGGATTAAGTATGAATTCTGGAAATGTCTAAACTATAATCGGATATTTGAATTAAAACATATAATAAGTAAGTGTTAGAGAATGCCTAGAATTTACGAAAAAAAAAAATGGGCTTAGGCTCGAATTGTGAGTTCTGTGGAGGAAAAAACACATTATGAATTTTACTGCCACTTCCCATGTCAAACTACGGCAAAAGTCAGTCGTTGAATCGCACGGAATTGCACGGGCGGCCGTCATTCTCATTCCTTCTAGACCGGCCGTCATTCCTTTCTCGGTCGGGTCAAAACATTGGGCCGTCTTCTCGGCGCCACACGCGTCTGCCCTGTGAATTCGACGCTCGTTGACACGTGGGGAATATACTAGAATATTCTTTACGGCGCTGTCGTCACAGTGCGTCACTACATGCTATAAGGGGTAGGAAAAAAGTATTCTTGTTCATCAAGAAAAGGGAAAAAAACGCTATAAAAGGGTAGGAAAAAGGTAATTCTTCTTCCTGAAGAAAAGGGAAAAGCCCAAAGGATATTAAAAGAAATGTCTTTTGCACAGCAGCAGCTGCTCCTCAGCCTCCTCGCCTCCGTCATCTTGGCGACCGCCTCCGGGGCTGCCGGCGACGTCGGCACGGCGGCTTATTACAGCTTTCCATACACGCGTAAGTCCTCGAACTCCCCCCCCCCCCTAAAAATAAAAAAAGAAAAAAACGAAGAAGAAGGGAGGATTAGAAAGAGAGAGGAACTGGCTAAATCCCCCCCTTTTTTTTTTTCTCTTGCTGTTGGATTTTAGCGACGGATTGTTACGGAGATGACCCATCCCAGCTTCCTCCGACCAACCTGTTCGCGGCGGCGGGCAGCGATCTGTGGGATAACGGGGTGGCCTGCGGCCGCGTGTACGAAGTACGGTGCGTAGCCGGGTCGCCGTCCGTCCCTTCAAACTGCGCTGACGATCGCCCAATCCGGATCGAGATCATTGACAACGCCCTCTCATCGACGTCTGCGGCGGCGGCGTTCAAGCATTCCGTGAGCAACGCCAAATTGTTCCTGTCGGAGGAGGCGTTTAAAGCAATTGCTAAGCCATTTGCAAATTCGATCGACGTCGAATTTCAAGAGTAAGGATGAATGCTTCTGCTTCTTCTTCTTGTTCTTCTTCTTCTTTTTTCCCCGTTCAGACGCCCTATTCAAATTGAATGGAGCTGTGTAACAGCTCGATGGTTGTGGGCGGCGGGGGGAGGGAGAGAGTGAGGGGTTGGAGGAAACGGCGATACAGTTGCTTTTTAGGTTTAGGGTTTTGATGTGGCTTTTGACGCTGATTTTTTTGATATCGTCTTTTGGGTGGAACGTGCAGGGTCTGATTCTGGAGATAGGATAGGCGATCAGCTCAATTCCGAAGAGATCAACGGGTGATGATGATTGAATTAACTCTGGAGAAAGACCGGTATTGATGGTTTTGATTATTGAGGCGACAAATTAACTGTTCATAGTACAACCTGTGGTCCTGTGTATCCTGTTTACAACGGTTTTGACTGGTTGCTGTTGAAGATTCTGATCTTTCAATCTTCTCTCTTTCTTTTTGTTCATACTCAATTATGTCAATCGCCATCATTATGTACTCAGGTGAACGACTGTCCCATGACATATCCTCCATTAAAATAGGACACTGTCTTTGGGTCTCCCTATCTAGCTATAAAATGATTACAAAATTCACGAGATCTAGGAGTCCTATATCCGAAATAAAATGCTATAATATATTTGGAGGAAGATGTAGTGAATACGTAAAGTCATTTTCTCTGCCTCGTGATGTGGAATGCTTCTCACCCAGACAATTGATTATGGTAACATAGATTCCAAGGGGGAAGCATTGTTCTTGAAAAGAAAAGAAAATTCAAGGAAGTGCATAGGGTACGTAGTATAAGAACCTTTGTCACGTGGGCTATTGACAAACGGTAGCCTATAGGACCACATCGGCGAGCCGACAGCTTTCTAGGATTTCTAGTGCTGACGCTCGGTCTAAGATTTTTCAAAAAATATAAAGTCAAGCTTTGAGTATTCTGTAGGCTTAGCTATTCTGCTTAGGCAAATAAACTCTGAAAAGTAGAGGCAAAAAGGCATCGCTTTGTCAGTTGGGTGAGGACAAGGTAGTTTCTAACTGATCAAGCAGATTTGTTTAATGTTTGCCAAGCGAAGCAGTAAGACAATTAAAAGCATCGAACTCCCAGAACCTTTGATTGTTGTTGTGCACATGGGGGGAGAGAGATCGGCTATGGAGGTGTAAAAAAACTTGCACTGGCCCGGCCCAGCCCAGCTTGACCTAATCCCAACCCTAACAATACATACATTTTAAAATCCTTACCCGAAAAAGACTAAGGCCTAACCCCAAAATATCCTAATTATTGGGTTGGACCAGGTCGGGTTGAGTTGGGCCGGTGTGGGTTTTTTTTCACACCTCTAACACCAACTTAGGAGATTCAAAAGCACTTGTACTAATGTTAGAATGCAAATACGGTCAGATCTACGGTCTGCATTTGGCTTTTGTTTTCCTGGGAAAACAAGTCCTTTGGCTGTCCGATAAGTGTGAAAAGCTTTTCTCAGATGCCAATCTAAAGAAGCCAAACGATGCAAGAGTCCAGTGTTCACTATTGAAATGTCATTATCGGGGATTTTACGGACTCCAAACGGAAATAAATGGAGAAAAGCGAACCCAACGCACATAGTTCGATGGCGTGCCTACCCTACGAAAATAGGTTAACAAGATGATTTTACTAAAAAGAGGAGATCATACATCAAATGACGCCCATAGTAAGGAATCAGGAAAATCTCTCACAAGACCAAAGAAGGAGTCGGGCCTATTGGGCCGGGCTGCTCACTAGCGAAATGCTCCGCCTCATAAACTCTTGGATCGAACTCAAGAGCCCAGTTCTTGTTTTGGCGTACATAAAACGTTTTATTTTGAGCTTGAATACATTATAATTTTATGACGTGAGTTTATGTTCAAACGAGTCATTTATTTATAAGCACTTTGGGTTTGGATTAAAATCTAGGTATGTGAAACATTCAAGCCAATTGTAAACTCTAATTCTCTGATTATAATGGATTATTTGTTAGTGGCTCTCCCCGAACAATTGTAAACTCTAATTTTCTAATTATAATGGATTATTTGCTACTAACTCTTCCTGTGAACATAAGTATTAATACTCGAACTAAACCACGTAAATTTCTAATATCCTTATTATTTTTTATTTATTTATCTAGTAATTTTGCGTTGACGTAAATTGTAAGATTCTATTATTTATGCTTCGTCCAAACAATTGTTTATGGGAACATACATTTCAAGTGGGGGCGGGAGGATTGCTCTGGAAATATAAATTTCAAGGAAGTGCATTGGGGTACACATAATTAATGACACATTGCCTAGTGGACTAGTGATAAACGGCACCTGTAGGACCTACATCGGTGAGCCAATAGCTTTCTAGGATTTCCAGTTCCAACGAAAGGCCTAAGATTTTTTTTGTAAAATTTAAAGTCGATATTGGAGTATGTTGCTTAGTCAAGATTTCTAACTAACCAAGCAAAACTTCTTTAATGTTTACCAAGTCATTAGGGAAGCGATCAGACAATCAAAAGCACCGAATTTGCAGAATCTTGATTGCCGCTACTGTAAGATAATTCATATAAAATCTGATGCGGAAATTCATAACAAATTAAAGATCTTTGATCTTCATGATTCTCACAAATAGATGAAGACATACCTTTATCCATAACGCTGCGCTTGAACTTGATCCAAAAGAAGAAATCCGATTTCTCTCCCTTAACCCACTAAATCTTAATGTATTCAATTGATGGAAGAGAGAATACGTTCTTTCGTTTTTGTTTTGTTGTTCATATGTGGGTGGAGAGAGGACCGGACTCTATATATACGTTCGTTGAAAGGGTGCCTTCCATCAAAGCGATATACCCTTTCGTTTTATTAGAGTCGTACCTTCTCGTAACAAATAATTATTTATAGCATTTCAATAATTATTAAACCATATAATAAATCACATAATATGGGCCACAATAATTTTTACAGCTACACGCAGCGGACCAACTGTCCAACTTAGGAGATTTGTACAGTAGGCGATTGTACTTCATGTTAAAAACCAAGGTCCGATCTACGAATCGCATTTTTCCTCTATCTAAACTTATTGATTTCAGTTTATGGAAAACGTTCACTATAAATTGATTAGTTTTCCGTAATCTAAATACTAGAAAGTCGAAAATAATTTTTTGAAAATACATTTCCTCTAACCAAATAGACTCGGCTCCATTCATTTGCTTGAACACAAATTCCAGTTTTCCGAATTTTTTGACATCATTTTACATAAAATGAACTAGTCAAGAAAACATTTTCTATTAATAAAAAAAAAGTCTTCTAAAATAGGAGAAAATATTTTTCACTTTTCAAGATGAAGAAAAAATTTTACTCACTCACTTTTTCTTATCTCACACCCATTTTAACCTTTCCATCTTTCTTTTGTTCTTTTTCTTTTTCTTTTCAATTTTTAAAAAATTGAAAATTTTAATTATTAGTCTTTTTCTTTTTTCCACTTATGTTTTTGGCTTGGGTGAGATGAAGGCTCATCAACCTCTAGCGAGATCGCCGCTTGCCAGATTGACAAGCTTGAGGCTCGCCCAATCAACAACGAGCTAGGCAAGCAACCAACTAAGGCTCAAGGCTTGCCCAATCGATGGTGAGCTAGGGCTTGAGCTAGTAGTCTGAAGGCTTGCCAGTTGCTTGGCTCACCAATTTGGCAAGGCTTGAGGCCTCTAGCTCGAGCCTTGATAGATTGATGAGCTCAAATAGTTGAAGAAGAAGATAAAAGGAAAGAAAAGGAAAAGGAAAAGGAAATAAATAAGAAATAAATTTTTAAAAATAAAAAAGAATAAAATTTGATTTTAAAAAAATTTTTAAAAAATTATTGAAAAAGAGTTCATAGAGGAAAAGAATTTTTTTTATCGAACATTAAAATATATTTTTTACTTCATTTTCAAGTTTTAACTGAATATCAATAAATAATTATATTTTCTTAGAAAATGGCTTTTTAAAAAATATTTTTTAGAAAAGTCATATTTTTTGCGAAATGAACGAACCTGAAGAGGGAATTGGGCTTATTGGGCCGGGCTGACCCTTGAGAAATGCTCCACCTAAGAAAATCTCGGATCGGATCGGACTCGAGAGTTCAGAACCGCGCTACGCCGGCGAAGGATACCAAAAGCCTCGTCTCCAAACAGCCTTCGGCCAGCTCGCCCCGATCGTCCGGCTCCAAAAGCCGGTCTCTCGACTCGGCTCGGCTTTGCTTGACTCGCCGTTCCTCGTCGTCATCGTCCTCGTCGTCGTCGCTTCCACGGATCGTCAAACCACCCCACCATCCGCGCTTGCGATTCGCCATTAAAGCCTTCTAAAAAATCCTCAAGTTCCTCTCGCTAGCTCGACCTGATCCGTGCTTTCCCAGCCGGTCATGTTCGGTGCTCCCGACACCTTCCCCGCCGCGTGATCTTCAGCTGCTACGGCGATTCCCCCGGCCGGCTCCGGAGAGACGATGGTGAACAAGTTCTTCTGCGACTTCCGGTTCCTCCTCCTCGCCGCGGCGGTGGCGTTCATCTACATCCAGGTGATTCCTTAGTCCCGATTCCCTCGCGATCTGGAATCTTTGCCGTTTTCAGTTTGAAACCGGATGCTCGGACCGGTCGACGTGCATCCGTGCTCGCGGCTGCTTTTGTTGAGCCTAAATTGTTGTGGCGCATGAGCTCTAGGAGTGGGCGATCGCTTCTTTCATGGCAAGAATCATTCTTGAGGTTTCGTTAGATTACTGAGGGGGTTTTATGTCGTTCTGTACGTTTTTGTTGTTCATTTTCCGTGTAAAAGAGAGTTCTGAAGCTGAGACTGACGTGAATAAATAGAAAAGAAGAAGTAGTTTCGCCGGCTGAACTTTCAGTTTGCTAATGCCGATGGACTGGAATTGCGGGCAAATTCAAATGCAGCTGTACCAGAGATTTTGTTGCTTTTTCCTGTGCTTGCATCGGTCGCTGAACTTAAGTAAGTTACAAAATCATGCAAGATAAAAGGACTAGGGCTTCTTTCCTAACATGTGAAAGAACTGTTTGATGTAGAACAAATCAGAAAGGGGTTGTTAGTTTTAGATTGTCTGCTCCTAGTAAAGATGTAGAAAAATAGAGGGATTGTGGTTCTTTTCTATTGATTGCAGAAGGTCTCGTAACTTTAAAATACCGTGGCATCACCTTCTGGGCTCTGCTGTGGTGTTACTCTGGAGAATATTGCTTTGATGACCATGGACATGTAGTACTACAGGAATTTCAGATCCAAGTCTAGGTGATTTGCTGGGAAAATTAATAGTTGCATTGATTCAAGAGGTAAAATATGGGTATGTTAACTCGGGTACTTGAGATGCTTTCATGGTAGTATTTTAGGTGAAACTTGTTTTTCTTTTCTCCACTGGTCTGGTTTCTGGTAAAGGACAGGACGTCTTATGATTGAGTGTAGGCTTGTATTGCCTTTTGCCTCATTCGTGAATCGTTACTTGTCAAGGAACCATCAAGAGTTATAGTAACACTATCATAAGACATACTAATATTCTCTAACTGCATTTAAACTTTTTTTTTTTAATAATCAGATTCGCCTTCCACTGCTCCCTTTTTAGCCCTTTAGCTCTTTGATTTCATGTTTAAATTATTGTTCAATGGTTTGGGAGATGCCTTAACTTATGATTATCAAAAATAGATTATCCAAAACGGTTCTTGGCTGGGAAAAAGGATTTCTGTTGAAATTTTCTCTTCTCCTGTTTCAATTAAATCTTTCAGTTCAGTTTCTTCCCCAATTTTATCGTATTTCTTCGGCTTTAAAGAGATGCTTCAGCATCAAGCAATGTACATACCTGTGTAGCAGTCATGTTGGCATTCGTGATCGATTTTCTTACATTAGTATATGTTTCCAATGGTTGCCCTTACTTCATCTGTTTATCCACCAATATTGTACTTTTCCTCGTTTGACTTTTATCTTTTTGTTTTTCTTGTTCCTCTCTCCCTCAGATGCGTCTTTTCACGACACAATCGGAATATGCTGATCGACTTGCTGCTGCTGTAAGTCCATCCTAATACCTCGTTGATCTCTCATTCTGGATTGTTGGCCATTTGAACCTCTAGCTTTGCTTCCAAAAGGATCCACATTCGGCTATTAAGAGATGTATTTAGAGAACTTCTTATTATCATGTGCAGCCAGCATGTAGACTTCCGAGTTAAGTAAAATATAAGCTTAGGTAACTTTAGATCTGCTACTCTGTCTGCCTAATTGAATTTGAAAAATAACTATTGAGAGCGTGTGGTGGAACCTTTTCCTTGCCATGTGGGAGGAACCTTCCTGAATTTGTCATATTGACCATATATTTGACAATGCTATATGCTGAATCTCTCTTTCATCCAACTTCTTGTAAATCTACTATCTTGTTTGAAATATCGATTGGGAAGAGTCAATCTGTTCGAGTGAAAATAGGATACCCCATTAAATGATGGTAGTAATTCTCATGTATTGTGTTTTGATGGTTAGTCAAGAAGTATCAATGGTGGACCCATTACGTTATTTGGTTGGTTTGGACTTTGGATGGTCTAACTGTGCTGCTGTCCTTTGGGAGGAGTAGCTTCTGAGAGGTTTTGCACTTAAATGATGCTAGAAATTCTCATGTGTTGTGTTTAATAATTGAGTCAAGAAGTTCTAATGGGGGACCTGTTTCATTTTTTTGGTTGGTTTGATCTTTGGAATGTCTACGTATGCATGTTTCCTGCTTCTGTCCTTTTGGAAGGAGTAGCTTGTGAGTAATGACTTCGAAGGGCTTTTATGATGATATAGTTAATGATAGCAAGAGAGAAGGGGGAGGAGGGGGGGGGGGGGGGGGGAAGGGGGAGAGAGAGAGAGAGAGAGAGAGAGAGAGTGTGGTGGACACTAGAAATCTAATGTGTGCATCCTCCTCTCCTAAATCACATCTCCTAGAAATCATCATAGATTTCTTAGATACATCTTTCATCTTACAGGTTGAAGCCGAGACTCGTTGTACAAGTCAAATGCGAAAACTAATCGATCAGATAAGCATGCAACAAAGCCGTATTGTGGACCTAGAAGGTGTGATAATTTGATTGTAAGCATGTGTTTTCCTCATGTTGTTTCTGTAGAGGACTGGAATGATATGGATTGTATGCAAGCTTGCAGCATATGAATCTTTTTTAGATTTTTCTGGCTCTGTGCGTCAGGCATATTGCATTCTGCATTTTTGGATTCAGCCAATTTGGAGTTTGATCGCATTTGTTGTGATGCACTGACTTATAGAAATTCAAAATTTTACTGAGCGACTAAAACTGAAGGAGATTAATTATCATTCTTGTGCTGTGAAGTTCTAATACTTGACCTCTCTTTGATGTTGGAAGAATCCTGTTTATCATTCATCCTACTCAATCTGAAATATATTTGTTTGTGAATATGCCTTGATCTATTTGCTTCACCATTTGGTGTCTGAAATTCAGAGGATAAGAACCGACAAGATGAAGAATATAGCCAGATGAAGGCTCTTGTTCAAGATCTTGAATGTAGGTTAGCTAGTATTTCTGCTCCATTTGTTGGTACTTCTTTCTCATTTTATTCCAACATGCTCATTCTAGTTGTAATCCAGTAGATGATTTTAAATATAATGTTATGAAGGCCCTAAGTCTATTCTACTAATCTAGTCATATTTTGATGGCCTTTCTAAAAGAATTATGAAATGTTTGCAAGACAAAACATTTAGTATTGTGACTGTGGAAGATTGTCAACCGATACACTTATTGATTATCTAAAAGTTATTGTTTAATTTTTTTTACTTGCTATAAAAAATTTGTAAATGATTATCATGATCAAATAATCATTGTTGTGGATGCAATTTTCCAGATGATGTACTTTTGGCTTCATGAATGAGTACAATATTTATCTACGCAGAGCTTTCAATTGAATCCACTTCTTCATTTTTTTGTTAACTTTCCTTTCTCTATTAAATTGGGCATTTAGTATTTCTTGTAGATAATGGAGGATTTTGTTAATAGAAGAAATGTTCTTGTACATCAGAAATGTACAAAAGTACAAATTGAAAGAAAAACAATCAAACAAAAGAAAAAATCACTAGACTACATAGAATAAGACGGTTAATTGTTGGTTTTAGTTAGTTGGGCACATTATGGATGCATGAGTTGTAGAATATATTTAGGTTGATACAGATAGGCAGCAGAACCTAAAGCTACCATCAAGCAGGACGCATTCAAAAGAGAAAATCACGCACCATGTGAGGCAAAGCCCTTTATATCACATAATCCCACTAAACCGGGGGTTGGATATATAACCTTGTGCAGCTCATAAAGTTTGCAAAACATGTGGTATTTAGGTTCTGGATCAGAAAATATTCAGTGAAGGGATTGACTTCTTGGAAATTCTTATTGAGTATATACGGCAAGGTTTCAATTTTATCCTAGCTTTTGTATCCTTGCTTCTTCTTTGCCCACTTATTGCTGCTTCATTTACTACTTCATATAGTACTCAAGTCTCTAGCTATAATTCATAAAGAAGAATAAAGGAGTTTTAATATTCCAGAATCTGTGGAGGTAGGTATTGCCAAAGATCTGCTTATGCATATGGAACCAAAATGGATTACACCAAATATTCCTTTGCTCCAACTTCTTCTGTCAAGTGGTTGGATTGGTAATGCAAGGCTCCTTGAGGCGATAAAATCAATATAAACGTTTTGTTTGAGAGAGGAGGGGAGGGGAAAGAAAATGGAAGGCGGTGTTAAAATTTGGGAAAGATTCAAATTTTCAGTGAGAAGAAATGGGGCGAACATTTGAAAAAATTCTTGATTTTCTTCACTTATTTTCATTCAATCCATGTCCTGAACAAAGCATAAAGGATCACAGTGGGTGGAAATGTACAAAAATTAGTTCTAAACAATTAACAGTAGAAACAAAGAAAAGCTTACTGAGCTGTCTTAGATGGATATCCTCCTGCTGACAAAATTGAATGGAGTGATTCCATTATTTTTCAGTCAATCTCCTTAAAGGCGCCTTATAGGGTTTTTATTCTGTTAATTGCTTGCATGTCTATCAGTTTGTTTCATTGCATACACTTTTACATTAAAATTACACACAAGCATATGGAATACCGATTTTGCTGATGGAATGTCTTAACTGCTACTAAAGTAACTGTTTTGCTAATCTTGCAGTTAAAGGCCTTCAAAGACGGATGGACAAAGTACAGGTTTTCTCCTGACAATAAAATGTTATTTATCTTCTCTAATTTACAGGTCCAATTTTGTCAGTCTTACTTTCTGATATCTTTTTGTTGGATTTATCAGACTCAAGTGGCAGCAGTGGTAATCATGGCGTGCAACCGCGCTGATTATCTTGAGAGGACCATTAAGTCTATCTTGAAGTATGGCAGATCTGTTCTTTTAAGTCTTTTTTGTTTATGACAACTCAAGACACTTAAAGACACTTTGTATTGATCAGTTCTCCTATTATTGGATTCTTGTCATTTTCCAGACATCAGAATGCTGTTGCTTCAAAGTACCCACTTTTTGTATCCCAGGTAGTATACCCTCAGTTCCTGTTCTAGCAAAACAAATCTAGCTTTCCTTTATTGCCGGGCTAGCTTTCCCCCCGTCGCTCCTCTCTTTTAATGTTTGTGTTCTGAGGTATTTGTATTTGACAACAAAATTGTTTCTGTAGGACGGGTCTAATGCACAAGTTAGAGAGAAGGCCTTGAGTTATGATCAGTTAACCTACATGCAAGTAAGCTGCTGAGGTCTTTCACAGAACAAGTTTCACTCAGTTATTTCTTTATTATCTGAAAATCATGAAATGGAGAAGAGAGAGCTTTTTGTCGTTTGACTATGTCTAGATGAAAGTTGTAATCCTGACATAGGTTCTTTTGCAGAGATTTTAGTACTTACCTGTATATCTGAAAAATAACTGGAGTTTATTGCAGCATTTGGATTCTAAGCCGTTGCAAACTGAAAGGCCTGGGGAGTTGATTGCATATTATAAAATTGCACGTAAGATCGATTTCTTCTGCTATTGCTTTGATAGGTTTTTGCCCATCTCATTTGTGTTCATGTCAGGGCATTACAAATGGGCATTGGATAAATTATTCTATGAACATAAGTTCAGTCAAGTAATCATACTTGAAGGTGAAAATACTTTTTTTTGCTGGGTTGCTTTCACGACATCTAAAACGAAGTGCCTATTCACAATCTTTCACCTGAATGCAGATGATATGGAGATTGCACCTGATTTTTTTGATTATTTTGAGGCTGCAGCTGCTCTCATGGAAAAGGATAAGTATGAATTCTGGAAATGCCTGAGCTATAATTGGATACTTGAATTAAAACATATAATAACTAAATGTTAGAGAATTCCTCGAATTTTAAAAATAAAATAATTGGGCTTAGGCTCAAATTCTAAGTTCCATGGAAGAAAAAGCACATTATGAACTTTACTGCAATTTTCCATCTCTAACTATGGCAGGACCATTTTGGCTGTTTCCTCATGGAATGACAATGGGCAAAAGCAATTCGTGCATGATCCAGGCAAATTCTCGTAAACTCTGCCTTTTTAGTTTCCCACCATGAAATAAGAAATGAGGGCTATACCCCAAACAAAAAAGGTCTTTTGCAGACCATGGTTCTGAGTGTTATATCTTCATGCATGCGCATAATCTTATCTCTCTTCTTTTCTGAATGTGCTCGAAAGCTTTGGAATTTTGCTTGGGATAAATGGATGGTTACCTTTACATAAGTGGCAAAGTTAAGTACTTGGTCACTGCATGCCACATGCGAAAAAATCATTTGAAGATGCAGCTGAAGTTAAATGGCTGAATCAATAGTGTGGGGAATGTTTTTATTGTTTTGGTTATTATTTTACCATGGATTCAAGTTTGAAGCTTCATTTATTCATCTTCGCAGCCTTATCAGCCTTTTCTTATCAAAGATATGTGTTTCCTTCTCCACATCTCTCTCTTCTTGTAATCTTTTAATATATTTTGCAGAAATCCTTTACCGATCTGATTTCTTTCCTGGACTTGGATGGATGTTGACCAAATCTACATGGAATGAATTATCACCAAAGTGGCCTAAGGCATATCCTTATGGGTTTGATATTTGTCAGTTTTAGATCACATATGTTTATTGTTTATATGTCTCCCTAAAATTTCTTTGACGACACTTCACTTACTGGGACGATTGGTTAAGGCTACAAGAAAACCACAAAGGTCGACAATTTATTCGGCCAGAAGTGTGCAGAACTTATAATTTTGGTGAGCATGTAAGTGAATTTTGTACACGCGTACTCTGATTTATGGTCATTTCGGTTTTGTACAGTTACTTTGCAAGTTTTGCCAGTATCACCTAGTATGTAAATTAATTTTTGATTATTCATGGCTGTGCTCATGGTAGAGGGTGTATAATGGTTTTGCAGCGAATGTACATCATGTACCTACTGGGTTACTTTAATATGAATTCAGCAGTTGTATGTTGGGTGGCTTGGGGTGATATGGGAGATGATAGCCCACGTCATGTACAACTTTGGCATTGCAAAGAATTTGATTTGACTACTGATTCCTTATATGTTTGCATGTCCATTGTCTGAGAAGTTGATACCATGAATGTTTATGACAATTCTGATATTCTCTCAGGGGTCTAGTTTGGGGCAATTTTTCAGACAGTATCTTGAGCCAATCAAATTGAATGATGTCCAGGTAATTAATATACTACATATTGAGCAAATTTGTTGTATTTGTGATTGACCTTGTGTTATCTTTCGTTTATGAAGGTTGACTGGAAATCCAAGGACTTGAGTTACCTGATGGAGGTATCTGTTGTGATTTGATTCCTGGAAGTGTCTATGCCTTTTATTATTCTCCGACTAATGATGTGTCTTCAACTTTTCTCAGGACGAGTATATTAAGCATTTTGCTGCAATTCTGAAAGATGCTAAACCTATTTATGGAGCTGATGCTGTTCTGAAGGCCTCTAATATACAAGGTGATGTGCGTGTTCAATATAAAGACCAGCCAGATTTTGAACGCATTGCTCGGCAATTTGGCGTCTTTCAGGAATGGAAGGTTAGCGTATTTCTTGATGGGATTTCTTTTAAGTTTAGTCTGAGGTTTCTTAGATTTATGTGGCTAATAGCACCGACAAGGCATCCTTTCTCTGCATTTTGAACGAATATTCTAGGATGTGTATTAAAATTCAATATGAACCTTTAGTTCAAAGCATGTGGATTCCATGATTGGGTCTTCGATAGACATTTATCCAACCAATTAATTGAAATAATCAATATATCCAGTGGATTAATCTACAAACAGTCAGAACTTGTTACCTGGTTCTATGGGATGTAGGCACTTGGAGATTCTACTGCACGACCTTTAGCAACCCAAAAGTTCACTTTTTGTTCTTTTATTCCTGAAATGAGCATGTTTCTATGCCCTGCATTGTCCTTGCTAGTTTTAATGTTTCTGTGGTGGGATACTCTCTTTCCCTCACTCACACAAAAGTTATGATGCTTTCTCCCATGTTCCAGGATGGTGTACCAAGGACAGCATATAAAGGAGTAGTTGTCTTCCGGCATCCACCACCAAGACGTGTGTTTCTAGTGGGTCCGAAATCTTTTGAGCTGCTTGGGATCAAAGGTGTTTGATGCTTTGAGGTCAGGTTTCACGGCACTGGTAAATCATGGTGCCAGAATTCGGCTTCCTCTTTCCTCCCCAACCCCTAGTGTAACTGGTACATTATAGAAGGAATTGATTGGGCATCACAATCAGAGCTTAAGTTTGCAAATTCAGGTCATCAGCCAGGTTTAACCCACTGCTGCTTGCTGATGAACTTGTGTAGAGGTTGGAGGATTCCATTAGCGACTTTGATTTAGGAGGGAGAGGGAGGATTCTTTTGAATGACGATGTTCAGTCTATACCCATTAAACGGCCGAACCAAGACTTCATTAAAAGAGTTTGCCATAGGTCATACTAGCTACTTTAGCACTTAATAGCAGGTAAGCTGACAACTTTTTTGGCTCCCAATCTTCTGTCTAGACCGCCCCAAAAAAGGTGTGCTTTCCTTCTGTTGTACTAAGGAACATAATGTGTTTTTTCTCGCCTTTTTCCCCTCGTGTTTTCATTTCTCTTTCTCCCCTGTTTGGTTAGGTAGGAGCAGGCAGGACTAATATGTTAGAATCTCTGTATACAAACATGTCGTATCGAATGCCACCGAGAGGAACTTCTAGTTAAATCTTGTGTTGTGGATGCGACTTGTGATGGTGTATGTTTTCTCCTGTTACGAAAGTATATGTTAAAGCGTTTACTGATCTAGCGATATGAACATGTATACTTCATACGTCACTGCGCCTCCACTACGGATCTCTGGTCACCGGCCTGCCATTGGTGACCACCATCGCACCGGCCATCGACTCCAAGCCGTTCCAGGCCAGCGACCACAGTTGGTCCACCATTGAAAGCACAATGCATAGAGTTAAAAGTAACGCAAAGCTCAGGAAAACTCTCAGGCAATCTCATTATGCATCAAAATCAAACACAATATCTAACAAAACAACATGTCTTTGACAAATCACATCAAAACGTGCCTTTAGATTGAACAAAAACAGAGGTCACTCTTCATGACATCCCCGACACATTTTATCGAACAGGTTATACCTTCAAACCTTGACTCATAGCTAAACATTACGGGACTCAACACAAGATCTTTTGCAATCAAAGCGTCGAAACTCAAATAGAACGGATTCCAAACTTGACAAAGCATATGCTCTGTCGACCCCCTTTTTTTTTTTTTTTTTTTTTTTTTTTTTTTGTCTCTATAGGGAACCCAACATACTCTAAATTGTTATGGAGGCACGAGGTTTGGGCAATGATTAGATGATGTTAATTTCTTTAGATTTTTTTTTTTGGTCAATCCTACTCTATTCCTATTCTACACTCACTCGCAGACTTATGCCCTGCCTCTTGCAGGGCGTGGGAGTCGCAACCCACTCTCGAAACTTACGTGTCCCTACCCCTATCCCTCCCTGAGAAGGTGGGGATTTGAACCCCTCACCTCCCCCTTCCATGTTGGAAGGGTGGCCACTGGGGCGAACCCCCAGTGGTTGTTAATTTCTTTAGATGAGTAGGCCTTTTTTTTTTGGGTAAAAAATATAAATAAATAATAAAGGGAAAATTTCAAAAAAAGGACTCGAAGTGCCCTTATTTTCTCAAATAAGGGTGCGAAGTAGACTTTGTTTCAAATAAAGACCTAAAATGGCTTTGGTTGTTTTAAAGAAAGGCATGAAGTGGTTTTAATTGTTTCAAATAAGGAATCAATCTCGCCGGTCGCCAACAAACTAAATTTTTCGACCATTCAAGAGTATTTTTGTCATTTCACTTTTTTTTTTTTTCTAGTTCTTCTTCTTCCTCTTTGTCGATAGTTGCTGGCCACCAGTGATGCCCATAGAGGGCTGGGCGAGGGTCACCCTTGCCGACCGATGGTAAGGGCGGGCGAGGCCATCCCTCGCCTGTGGTCAACATGGGTGGCCTTCGCCGGTGAGGGCGACCCTCACCCAGCCCTCTGTGGGCATCGCCGGTGGTCAGCCGATCACTAGCGAAGAGGAAGAAGAAGAACAAAAAAATAAAAAGGAAAGAAAAAAATGGAAGGAAAAAAAGGTGGAAAATGGCAAATGACAAAAATATCCTTGACCTTTGAAAAGTCGCCCTTATTTGAAATAAATATAACTACTTCAAATTCTCATTCAAAACAATATCCACTTCAGGCTTTTATTTGAAAAAGTGATGGCAGGTCGATCCTTATTTGAAACAACGCCCACTCCATACCCTTATTTAAGAAAAAAAAGACTTCGGGTCTCATTTTGGAATTTTTCCATAAATAAATATTAATATTTATTTATTTATATATAGAGGATATGCCAAAAAGCATGATTGGTCCACCGAGTGCAAGCCCCAATTTGTGACAAAAATCCGCACAGCCGAAATTCCACGTGTATGAGCTCACGCCCATGAATGCCCACGCCCGCGCCGACCGCTTTGACCGACCTCAAACTTTTGGCAGGCCCTCTCGATATATCCGCTCCCCTTTTTATCTCCCCCTTTCTACACGGTGGCTCCCACCACCCCTCTCGCTGCTCCGTCTCCGTCTCTGTCGCCCCGGTCTTCCTGCCACCACCTCCCACTCACCGTCTCCGGCCACTGGGCGATCGCCATAGATAGCACGCAGCCAGAGCAGGGTGTTGGAAATCAATCTAGAAAAAACAAATTGTTTGTTATAATCATAATATAAAATTGGAGGTGAGGTACGGATATCTGAATCTTCTTAAGGTGATTAGTTCTTGCCAATGGTGTTCGCATATTCACGAATTATGCATTCCAAGATATAATACATCGAACCTATTTGGATTAGACTATGCAAAAGTGATTGATCGAACCGTTCAATTGAACCAATACACTCAGAAAAATTAAAAGAGTGGAAAAGTATATTAAAGCCTTTTTAGACTTAAGTCGGAAAAATCAAAATCAAAAACCGTTATGAAGCTCTATGTTCATATCTATTTATATAACTTTTTAGTTCATGTATAAAAGAGATACATGAATTAAATAGACACATGTATCCACGAAATTCATGAATCCAAAGACATGTGGATTCAAGAGATTCGTGAACTCAATAATACATAAACTAAAAGATATATGAATCTATGAAATTCATAAATTCAATAGATATGTGAATAGAAAAATAGATACGACGTATCTTAATTTATTGGCTTTTGTCGATCCATTAACCATAATTACAACATAGGGGGCTCATGCGAGCGAGAGAACACGTGGACACTTGCTTGTAGGTCCATCTCTGCGGTTCAAGGCGCAACCCTCCGGTTCTCTCCGCGAGATTAAGCTCCATCGTCGGCGACAAGGAGCAGGGGACTAGGTCGTTGTCAAGCGAGCACGTCGGAGCTTGCTTTCCTCTGTTTCTCAGGTTTTTTTTTTTTTCATTTCGATACAATTCTAAGTGCTGATTCTTGATGTTCTTGATTGCGTCACCGGTGTAATACCTAAACCACCCCTAATACGAACTGCGGTATTCACTCAAATTAAGGAACTCACTCAAATCAACATAGCTCGAATTAATAAGCCAGCCCGAATGAGGTTTCTTTATGAATTTAAATTACGAAATATTCAAACTTGGAAATCTACTCAGACTATGAAAATTTTCAAATTAAGACACTTGCTCAGCTTGTAAACCTACCACATATCAAACTAGAAAAAACCTATTTGGATCAAGTCAAGGCCTTTAACATTTATAAATGAGATCTCGGTAACCAAAAAAAAAAAAAATTAATTGCCCGCAACTTGCAAGATTTGAAGAGGGCTCTCTAGTTTTTAAATTGTGAATTTCTGAATAATTTATGCTCAATTCGAGAGTCGTAAGCTGTCTAGTGAACTGTCATGTCTTTTTCTTTCTTTGGACAAAACAAAATACTCAATAGATTATCGCACAAATCAAAGAAAAAAAACAATCCACGCGGAGTCTCGAATAAAATTATCATGCGGTCTCCAAATTTAAGATTAAGCTCGCGGATGCTGATGGGGACGGAAGGTTCGAAGGAGGGAAAATTTAGATGGCGTTTACCACCCTTTTACTGGAATCTCGATACGCTCCAACTCCTCTTTCCTTAAAATACACCGCGATTTTATATCTGTCGTTGGTTTTCGAAAGTATTCTAGCGATTCTGTTGGCAAGACGTCGTCATCCTCTACTGCCAAACTCCCCCTTATATAAAGGGGCCCCGAAGAAATATCTTCCTGGTCAATTTCGCCCCCCGAGAAAAAAAGAAGCCATGAAGAGCGTGAAGAAGCAACTCAACCAGGTCTGTATCTCTCTCTCTTCTTTCTCTCTCCTCTGCGACAAAATTAATGGCGACGAAAGCGACCGTCGGGTTCGGAGCAGTTTCGCTTCCCGCGGGAAACGTGGTTTCCTCGCAGTTTCCGTACCGTCGCCTTCCTTCGCGATTTCCCTCCCGTGTTTTCGTTTATAGTCTCGTCGTCCGCGCCATTGTAGAGCATCCGCAGTGATCTTCGTTGTCTCGCCGTCCTTCCGCCGAAGCTCCGTCGTCGTCGAGGTGATCTCAGGCAGTAGTTCCTCGCGCTCCGTCGTCGGGTGCACCGTAAGCGAATGCCGCAGGAAAAGAAGATAACCACAGGCGAAAAAGCCTCTCCCTCCTCTATCATAAGGGCCCCCGGGGGCGCGTTCGGGTGCGGGCGGGTGCACCGTGAGCTCGCTCCTGGATTTCTTGCACGAATTTTCTTGTTGGTGCTAGATTAGTTTTTGTTCAATTGAAGCTTCGTTAAACACTCGGTTCAATGGGCAAATTTAGAAAATGGAGACTGTCGATGAGTAGGATGATGATGATTTCCATCATTTCCACTGAGGATGAGTGTATGGGCTTGGGCTGTTAGAAGGTTGTTGGCTGTTGGTTGTTACTTGTTGAGACGAGACTCGATGGATTTGTGTAATTTCGGGATTACTTTGGTTGTTTATGATGGTATATACGCATATAGTTGATCCTTCGCCATTTTTATATAGTTTAGTGTCATTTTTCGTGCATATACGATGAGAGAGATCACGTCGCAGTCCGATGGTCTAGCTTCTCCCGTCCTCACCTTGCAAGATCACAGGCGAGCTCCTCATCGTGTATGCTCAAATACTAGAGGGGCATTCGCCTAGATTGGTGTGAGGGTTGTGCAAACTCAATCGACAAGTTGTACCTTGAGGCTCATTTATTTGGGTTTCTAAAACTTGCGCCTCTCTCTCTCTTTCTCGTGGACAATTACTAAAAAAACCTAAACCTATTGCATTGGGTTTTAATTCAAATGTAAATATTTTAATTGAGTCAATTTAATTTTAAATATTTTCACTTTTTTCCATTGTCCATTCAATCAATTTTGATCGAAAATTGTTAAAATGAATTATTATAAATCCATCATCCGAAGGAAATCGCGTTAAGTACTATTTTCACCCAAGGCTTTGCTATTTCAAGTCTTTTAAGACTCTTAATTATATGACCGATGTTGATATAAATAATTTTTACAATATTTCTTAGAAAATTGGATCTTTAAATATTTTTTATTATTTGAATTAAAAAAATACTGCGCTTGGCTTTTTATTTTTTTGTTCTTCTTTGAATTCCAGTCTCTCAAGACCCAATTTATTTTTATTTTTTGCTTAATATAAATCATCCGGCTTATGCACTTTGCTTCCCTTCAAATGTAACACTCCTGAAACCTCAACAATACTTAAGTCTTTATGCGTAGATTCACAAATTATTTTCCATTATTTTTTGTTAGCAAGATTTCTTTCCACAATATTGTAATTCGAGTAATGTTTTAAATTTTGACACTCGCTTTCTTTTAAATGCAAACCAACGTACTCTTATTCTTTCATTTGATTGATCATGACTTATGGGGAGACGGCAAACTTTTGTGAATCGGACCATTGCGTCACCCGACTTGATGTGCAAATTATTATTATTATTTTTTTGGGATTCAGTTTATACAAATTAAAATAGATTAAAGCGACCTTCATCTATCCACTTGTCACCTTCATCTATCCACAAACGACATTCCATCGATTTGAAAAAAAAAAGAAACCTCGATTTTCTGACAAAATTTCAGCCCTTGGATGTGTAGGCAGCCAACTTTCCTTTCCTTTCATGTCGCCGCCGCCGCCGCCGTCGTCGTCCTCCTCGTCTCGCTCCTCTCTCTCTCTCTCCCCCCCGGCCCTTCTTGCGCTGCGACTCCATCAGATGCTGGAAACGAAGGAAAGAAGGAGTCAAGCGTGCTGAAATTCCTCTCTCTTCGGCGCGGTCCCGGGTGAGAGCCCCAATTCGATTCGATTCCCGTGGCCGAAGGAGAAGCCTTCTCTTCGAATCCGCCGGCAAAACCGGCGATTCTTCGAAACAACAGCAAGACCATCAATGCGAAGCTCGTGAGCCTTGACGGCGAGCTCGAGACCCCGATGGCCATGGACCGCGCTCGGCCACCAGCAGTGCTTCAGATCTAGCCATTCCCGGCTCGTCCAAGGCGACGGGCGAGGTCCAGATCCGTACAGAGCTCAAATGTAACGGAGAAAAACGGAGGAAGTGGAGGTCATGTTCGGGAAGGCGGATCTGACCACAAAAACGGCGGAGTCGACGCCCGAACGAGTTCGACCTTGGACGAGCGCCGACGATTCCGGCCGTGGGCGGCCGGATCTCAAGATGTGGAGAACGACGAGACGAGGCGGAGAAAAAAAGAGGAAGCCGGCCACGCTCGCTCGGACGCGGCTCCGGCGACTCCGCCGGTGGCGACGAGGGAGGAGCGGAGGTCGGCCGGGCGGCTGCTCCGAGGAAGAAGAAGAGAGAGACCCCAGAGATGAGAGATGAGGGGCAGGGAGATACGAAAGGAAGATTTTAAAATTATTTCTTTACTTAGTTTTCAGCCGACGTGGCGACCGTCGGCCTCGAATGATGAGAAAATGAAGGAAAAGAAGGGAGGGAAAAGAGGAGGCGACAGAGGGAGGCGAAGGAGCTGTGGTGTCAGTGGGACGATGTGCTTCTGGGTACGTGTCGCCCGGTGAGTGGACTCCCACTCCAGCCAAAGTCAACTATTTTCTCACAGCTTTGCATGGTCATCTCTTTCATTCGGCACGTACTTTATTCTGCCTCCCCAGCCTCTCCCTCTCTCTGTCTCCTCCCTCCCTCCCTCCCTCCCTCACAGACGCCACCATTCACCGAGATTTTCCATCCGTCTCGAATCTCCACCTCCTCCCGTTCATCGTCCACGCGAATTGCGTCCTCTTCCGCGTGCACCGAATCGAATCCATCACCTTCACCCCCGAACGCCGAGGCCCGCTCGTCCAGCAGCGCCCGCGCTCCGCCGCCGGGATCGGACTCGCCGGTTTTCGCCGCCCGCTGCCCGAGTCGTGGGTGTCGCCGACGATCGTGGTCGTCCGCTGTGTCGCTGGAACCAGAGCGAGAAAGCTCTTCCCTATCCGTTACGTGGCACTCGGCGGCAGGTTCACGTCCCGGGATTCACTGTTGCTGCGTCGCGCGTTGTGCTGTGGTTCGCCTCGTCGGGCCTGGTCTGATTGAACCTATTCGCATCCGGTTTGCTCTGCATTTTTTTTCACTCTGCTTTTTTTTTTTTTTTTTTTTCGAATGTAAAACTCAGGAACCTCCACGATACACGAGTTTGACACCTAGATTCGCATTTTAGATCCCATAATTTTTCGTTGGATGAGCTTCTTTTATAGTTTCCTAAAATTGGAATGCTGTTTCAAATTTTGGAAGCAGGCGAATGTGTTCTTATCCTTTGATCCAATTTGTGTGGTATGCATTTAATCTCACCATCTTTGCGGTGAATGTCGTTCTGCAATTTCCCTGGGATGGTTATTCTGGAACTATTTTTGGGTCTTTGTATGATTATTTTATTCCAAGGCCACGGTTCTGTGGGCTTCTCGGTGTTAGTTGGAAGATTCTCACTAAGTGCATTTTAGCTTCCGGGAAAGCAGTAGAAATTTATGATTCGACTTGTCAAAGTAGTAATGCAGGAGTTTCATTACATTATTTGAAACACTGATGACTCGCAGACTGTTTTGAGATGAATTAACCCAGGGTTTGGGTAATGCATTCGCTAACTCAAAAAGCTTTTTAATCTGTGGATTTCGCTTGAAAGGAAACATTCTGACTTACATGAACTTACGGGAATACTCACTGTAATAGAAAGAGAACGCCGTGCGCCTGTCAACTTGCATAATTTGTGCATTTCGAAGGTTGATGTGGTTGTTGTTTGTTTATAGGAAGGAAGTAATGACTTATTGTAAATGTTGTTGGCATGATTAAGGTTGCAGTTGGAATGGTGTTGCATGCTCTCTGAGAACCCAAAGGATTTAGAAAAAGCTTTCATCTTTGTCAGATATTCCCAAATATGATTCGTGGCGTTTACGGCATTAAAAGCCAATATATGCAGGACCCATGCTTTGGAAGTTTGTTGGCTTTCTCTTGCAATTCTGCTGTTTTCTCGTTGGCGTTTGGGCATCTCCTTCGCCATGCTTATTAGTTCACTGGATATGCTTCCTCGAAATAATTAACTTATGGACATCATGTACTGTCTATTGAGGAAGGATGGATTGTATGGTTGGAGCTTAATGTAGTTGGTTGAGCCGAACCCTTAGAAACAGTTTTACCTTGAATTGTGGCGAAATGGTGGCTGTGTTAGTTTGGGTGACATACTGATGTATAAGCAGGGATGGGTTATAGCCTTGAAAGTTAATATTTTTCGTGAGGTTCTACCAGGACTCTATGAAGTACCGTTTTCCTTTAATTTTAGTGAAACGATGCTTCTGTTCCACTGGTTGCCCTCTATATCTCACACACGCACACATTTGTGGAGATGTGCAGGAAGATGGTGAATCTGAGGCCAAGGATGATCTGAAAATGGGAGAGCAGATTGTTGGCAATAGAAATGACTCAACTGGCACGGATATGCCTGAGAAACCCGGTTCTGATCCTTTCGGTGATGCTGATGGGCCGTCCAAGTCAGTAAAACCAGAAGTTTCTAAGAAACCTGGTTCTGATCTTTTCTGTGATGCTAACGGGCCGTCCAAGTCATTAAAACCAGAAGCTGACCTAAAGGCGGAAAGCATGAAGCTTCCGTACATATTGATGGTTAATCTGCTGCCCTTCAATATTTTCCCGATGTGCCTCTTCAACTTTTCCTCTTGAATATTCAGTGCGGTTTTTGTGCTTGCGTTCTAATTATACAAATTGGTATTTGCTTTTCTGTTTAATATAACTACAGGCACCATCTGCCACCAAAATAGCTAAGAAGATAAAATTGACGTTCGCGAAATCGTGGATTTCATTTTTGAGTTGGCGGCTTCCATTTGACGTATATAAGGAGGTACGTTGAGGAACTTATGATTCGTAAGGATGCGCATGAAAGTGTCCAGAGCATGGCTTTGAGCGGTGTCCCTGGAAGCCGTACACACTAATTCATTGTGTTTTATTTGATGGTTGACCTGTCTGGATTTATATTTACTTGTTACTCAATACAAATCTTGCAGCTCATGTAGTTTGCTCTTTTTTTTTTTTTTTTCGAATGTAAAACCCAGGAACCTCCACGATACACGAGTTTGACACCTAGATTCGCATTTTAGATTCCATAATTTTTCGTTGGATGAGCTTCTTTTATAGTTTCCTAAAATTGGAATGCTGTTTCAAATTTTGGAAGCAGGCGAATGTGTTCTTATCCTTTGATCCAATTTGTGTGGTATGCATTTAATCTCACCATCTTTGCGGTGAATGTCGTTCTGCAATTTCCCTGGGATGGTTATTCTGGAACTATTTTTGGGTCTTTGTATGATTATTTTATTCCAAGGCCACGGTTCTGTGGGCTTCTCGGTGTTAGTTGGAAGATTCTCACTAAGTGCATTTTAGCTTCCGGGAAAGCAGTAGAAATTTATGATTCGACTTGTCAAAGTAGTAATGCAGGAGTTTCATTACATTATTTGAAACACTGATGACTCGCAGACTGTTTTGAGATGAATTAACCCAGGGTTTGGGTAATGCATTCGCTAACTCAAAAAGCTTTTTAATCTGTGGATTTCGCTTGAAAGGAAACATTCTGACTTACATGAACTTACGGGAATACTCACTGTAATAGAAAGAGAACGCCGTGCGCCTGTCAACTTGCATAATTTGTGCATTTCGAAGGTTGATGTGGTTGTTGTTTGTTTATAGGAAGGAAGTAATGACTTATTGTAAATGTTGTTGGCATGATTAAGGTTGCAGTTGGAATGGTGTTGCATGCTCTCTCTGAGAACCCAAAGGATTTAGAAAAAGCTTTCATCTTTGTCAGATATTCCCAAATATGATTCGTGGCGTTTTACGGCATTAAAAGCCAATATATGCAGGACCCATGCTTTGGAAGTTTGTTGGCTTTCTCTTGCAATTCTGCTGTTTTCTCGTTGGCGTTTCGGGCATCTCCTTCGCCATGCTTATTAGTTCACTGGATATGCTTCCTCGAAATAATTAACTTATGGACATCATGTACTGTCTATTGAGGAAGGATGGATTGTATGGTTGGAGCTTAATGTAGTTGGTTGAGCCGAACCCTTAGAAACAGTTTTACCTTGAATTGTGGCGAAATGGTGGCTGTGTTAGTTTGGGTGACATACTGATGTATAAGCAGGGATGGGTTATAGCCTTGAAAGTTAATATTTTTCGTGAGGTTCTACCAGGACTCTATGAAGTACCGTTTTCCTTTAATTTTAGTGAAACGATGCTTCTGTTCCACTGGTTGCCCTCTATATCTCACACACGCACACATTTGTGGAGATGTGCAGGAAGATGGTGAATCTGAGGCCAAGGATGATCTGAAAATGGGAGAGCAGATTGTTGGCAATAGAAATGACTCAACTGGCACGGATATGCCTGAGAAACCCGGTTCTGATCCTTTCGGTGATGCTGATGGGCCGTCCAAGTCAGTAAAACCAGAAGTTTCTAAGAAACCTGGTTCTGATCTTTTCTGTGATGCTAACGGGCCGTCCAAGTCATTAAAACCAGAAGCTGACCTAAAGGCGGAAAGCATGAAGCTTCCGTACATATTGATGGTTAATCTGCTGCCCTTCAATATTTTCCCGATGTGCCTCTTCAACTTTTCCTCTTGAATATTCAGTGCGGTTTTTGTGCTTGCGTTCTAATTATACAAATTGGTATTTGCTTTTCTGTTTAATATAACTACAGGCACCATCTGCCACCAAAATAGCTAAGAAGATAAAATTGACGTTCGCGAAATCGTGGATTTCATTTTTGAGTTGGCGGCTTCCATTTGACGTATATAAGGAGGTACGTTGAGGAACTTATGATTCGTAAGGATGCGCATGAAAGTGTCCAGAGCATGGCTTTGAGCGGTGTCCCTGGAAGCCGTACACACTAATTCATTGTGTTTTATTTGATGGTTGACCTGTCTGGATTTATATTTACTTGTTACTCAATACAAATCTTGCAGCTCATGTAGTTTGCTCTGCTTTTTTTTTTTTTTTTCGAATGTAAAACCCAGGAACCTCCACGATACACGAGTTTGACACCTAGATTCGCATTTTAGATTCCATAATTTTTCGTTGGATGAGCTTCTTTTATAGTTTCCCAAAATTGGAATGCTGTTTCAAATTTTGGAAGCAGGCGAATGTGTTCTTATCCTTTGATCCAATTTGTGTGGTATGCATTTAATCTCACCATCTTTGCGGTGAATGTCGTTCTGCAATTTCCCTGGGATGGTTATTCTGGAACTATTTTTGGGTCTTTGTATGATTATTTTATTCCAAGGCCACGGTTCTGTGGGCTTCTCGGTGTTAGTTGGAAGATTCTCACTAAGTGCATTTTAGCTTCCGGGAAAGCAGTAGAAATTTATGATTCGACTTGTCAAAGTAGTAATGCAGGAGTTTCATTACATTATTTGAAACACTGATGACTCGCAGACTGTTTTGAGATGAATTAACCCAGGGTTTGGGTAATGCATTCGCTAACTCAAAAAGCTTTTTAATCTGTGGATTTCGCTTGAAAGGAAACATTCTGACTTACATGAACTTACGGGAATACTCACTGTAATAGAAAGAGAACGCCGTGCGCCTGTCAACTTGCATAATTTGTGCATTTCGAAGGTTGATGTGGTTGTTGTTTGTTTATAGGAAGGAAGTAATGACTTATTGTAAATGTTGTTGGCATGATTAAGGTTGCAGTTGGAATGGTGTTGCATGCTCTCTGAGAACCCAAAGGATTTAGAAAAAGCTTTCATCTTTGTCAGATATTCCCAAATATGATTCGTGGCGTTTACGGCATTAAAAGCCAATATATGCAGGACCCATGCTTTGGAAGTTTGTTGGCTTTCTCTTGCAATTCTGCTGTTTTCTCGTTGGCGTTTCGGGCATCTCCTTCGCCATGCTTATTAGTTCACTGGATATGCTTCCTCGAAATAATTAACTTATGGACATCATGTACTGTCTATTGAGGAAGGATGGATTGTATGGTTGGAGCTTAATGTAGTTGGTTGAGCCGAACCCTTAGAAACAGTTTTACCTTGAATTGTGGCGAAATGGTGGCTGTGTTAGTTTGGGTGACATACTGATGTATAAGCAGGGATGGGTTATAGCCTTGAAAGTTAATATTTTTCGTGAGGTTCTACCAGGACTCTATGAAGTACCGTTTTCCTTTAATTTTAGTGAAACGATGCTTCTGTTCCACTGGTTGCCCTCTATATCTCACACACGCACACATTTGTGGAGATGTGCAGGAAGATGGTGAATCTGAGGCCAAGGATGATCTGAAAATGGGAGAGCAGATTGTTGGCAATAGAAATGACTCAACTGGCACGGATATGCCTGAGAAACCCGGTTCTGATCCTTTCGGTGATGCTGATGGGCCGTCCAAGTCAGTAAAACCAGAAGTTTCTAAGAAACCTGGTTCTGATCTTTTCTGTGATGCTAACGGGCCGTCCAAGTCATTAAAACCAGAAGCTGACCTAAAGGCGGAAAGCATGAAGCTTCCGTACATATTGATGGTTAATCTGCTGCCCTTCAATATTTTCCCGATGTGCCTCTTCAACTTTTCCTCTTGAATATTCAGTGCGGTTTTTGTGCTTGCGTTCTAATTATACAAATTGGTATTTGCTTTTCTGTTTAATATAACTACAGGCACCATCTGCCACCAAAATAGCTAAGAAGATAAAATTGACGTTCGCGAAATCGTGGATTTCATTTTTGAGTTGGCGGCTTCCATTTGACGTATATAAGGAGGTACGTTGAGGAACTTATGATTCGTAAGGATGCGCATGAAAGTGTCCAGAGCATGGCTTTGAGCGGTGTCCCTGGAAGCCGTACACACTAATTCATTGTGTTTTATTTGATGGTTGACCTGTCTGGATTTATATTTACTTGTTACTCAATACAAATCTTGCAGCTCATGTAGTTTGCTCTGCTTTTTTTTTTTTTTTTTTTTTTTTTCGAATGTAAAACCCAGGAACCTCCACGATACACGAGTTTGACACCTAGATTCGCATTTTAGATTCCATAATTTTTCGTTGGATGAGCTTCTTTTATAGTTTCCCAAAATTGGAATGCTGTTTCAAATTTTGGAAGCAGGCGAATGTGTTCTTATCCTTTGATCCAATTTGTGTGGTATGCATTTAATCTCACCATCTTTGCGGTGAATGTCGTTCTGCAATTTCCCTGGGATGGTTATTCTGGAACTATTTTTGGGTCTTTGTATGATTATTTTATTCCAAGGCCACGGTTCTGTGGGCTTCTCGGTGTTAGTTGGAAGATTCTCACTAAGTGCATTTTAGCTTCCGGGAAAGCAGTAGAAATTTATGATTCGACTTGTCAAAGTAGTAATGCAGGAGTTTCATTACATTATTTGAAACACTGATGACTCGCAGACTGTTTTGAGATGAATTAACCCAGGGTTTGGGTAATGCATTCGCTAACTCAAAAAGCTTTTTAATCTGTGGATTTCGCTTGAAAGGAAACATTCTGACTTACATGAACTTACGGGAATACTCACTGTAATAGAAAGAGAACGCCGTGCGCCTGTCAACTTGCATAATTTGTGCATTTCGAAGGTTGATGTGGTTGTTGTTTGTTTATAGGAAGGAAGTAATGACTTATTGTAAATGTTGTTGGCATGATTAAGGTTGCAGTTGGAATGGTGTTGCATGCTCTCTGAGAACCCAAAGGATTTAGAAAAAGCTTTCATCTTTGTCAGATATTCCCAAATATGATTCGTGGCGTTTTACGGCATTAAAAGCCAATATATGCAGGACCCATGCTTTGGAAGTTTGTTGGCTTTCTCTTGCAATTCTGCTGTTTTCTCGTTGGCGTTTCGGGCATCTCCTTCGCCATGCTTATTAGTTCACTGGATATGCTTCCTCGAAATAATTAACTTATGGACATCATGTACTGTCTATTGAGGAAGGATGGATTGTATGGTTGGAGCTTAATGTAGTTGGTTGAGCCGAACCCTTAGAAACAGTTTTACCTTGAATTGTGGCGAAATGGTGGCTGTGTTAGTTTGGGTGACATACTGATGTATAAGCAGGGATGGGTTATAGCCTTGAAAGTTAATATTTTTCGTGAGGTTCTACCAGGACTCTATGAAGTACCGTTTTCCTTTAATTTTAGTGAAACGATGCTTCTGTTCCACTGGTTGCCCTCTATATCTCACACACGCACACATTTGTGGAGATGTGCAGGAAGATGGTGAATCTGAGGCCAAGGATGATCTGAAAATGGGAGAGCAGATTGTTGGCAATAGAAATGACTCAACTGGCACGGATATGCCTGAGAAACCCGGTTCTGATCCTTTCGGTGATGCTGATGGGCCGTCCAAGTCAGTAAAACCAGAAGTTTCTAAGAAACCTGGTTCTGATCTTTTCTGTGATGCTAACGGGCCGTCCAAGTCATTAAAACCAGAAGCTGACCTAAAGGCGGAAAGCATGAAGCTTCCGTACATATTGATGGTTAATCTGCTGCCCTTCAATATTTTCCCGATGTGCCTCTTCAACTTTTCCTCTTGAATATTCAGTGCGGTTTTTGTGCTTGCGTTCTAATTATACAAATTGGTATTTGCTTTTCTGTTTAATATAACTACAGGCACCATCTGCCACCAAAATAGCTAAGAAGATAAAATTGACGTTCGCGAAATCGTGGATTTCATTTTTGAGTTGGCGGCTTCCATTTGACGTATATAAGGAGGTACGTTGAGGAACTTATGATTCGTAAGGATGCGCATGAAAGTGTCAGAGCATGGCTTTGAGCGGTGTCCCTGGAAGCCGTACACACTAATTCATTGTGTTTTATTTGATGGTTGACCTGTCTGGATTTATATTTACTTGTTACTCAATACAAATCTTGCAGCTCATGTAGTTTGCTCTGCTTTTTTTTTTTTTCGAATGTAAAACCCAGGAACCTCCACGATACACGAGTTTGACACCTAGATTCGCATTTTAGATCCCATAATTTTTCGTTGGATGAGCTTCTTTTATAGTTTCCTAAAATTGGAATGCTGTTTCAAATTTTGGAAGCAGGCGAATGTGTTCTTATCCTTTGATCCAATTTGTGTGGTATGCATTTAATCTCACCATCTTTGCGGTGAATGTCGTTCTGCAATTTCCCTGGGATGGTTATTCTGGAACTATTTTTGGGTCTTTGTATGATTATTTTATTCCAAGGCCACGGTTCTGTGGGCTTCTCGGTGTTAGTTGGAAGATTCTCACTAAGTGCATTTTAGCTTCCGGGAAAGCAGTAGAAATTTATGATTCGACTTGTCAAAGTAGTAATGCAGGAGTTTCATTACATTATTTGAAACACTGATGACTCGCAGACTGTTTTGAGATGAATTAACCCAGGGTTTGGGTAATGCATTCGCTAACTCAAAAAGCTTTTTAATCTGTGGATTTCGCTTGAAAGGAAACATTCTGACTTACATGAACTTACGGGAATACTCGCTGTAATAGAAAGAGAACGCCGTGCGCCTGTCAACTTGCATAATTTGTGCATTTCGAAGGTTGATGTGGTTGTTGTTTGTTTATAGGAAGGAAGTAATGACTTATTGTAAATGTTGTTGGCATGATTAAGGTTGCAGTTGGAATGGTGTTGCATGCTCTCTGAGAACCCAAAGGATTTAGAAAAAGCTTTCATCTTTGTCAGATATTCCCAAATATGATTCGTGGCGTTTTACGGCATTAAAAGCCAATATATGCAGGACCCATGCTTTGGAAGTTTGTTGGCTTTCTCTTGCAATTCTGCTGTTTTTCGTTGGCGTTTCGGGCATCTCCTTCGCCATGCTTATTAGTTCACTGGATATGCTTCCTCGAAATAATTAACTTATGGACATCATGTACTGTCTATTGAGGAAGGATGGATTGTATGGTTGGAGCTTAATGTAGTTGGTTGAGCCGAACCCTTAGAAACAGTTTTACCTTGAATTGTGGCGAAATGGTGGCTGTGTTAGTTTGGGTGACATACTGATGTATAAGCAGGGATGGGTTATAGCCTTGAAAGTTAATATTTTTCGTGAGGTTCTACCAGGACTCTATGAAGTACCGTTTTCCTTTAATTTTAGTGAAACGATGCTTCTGTTCCACTGGTTGCCCTCTATATCTCACACACGCACACATTTGTGGAGATGTGCAGGAAGATGGTGAATCTGAGGCCAAGGATGATCTGAAAATGGGAGAGCAGATTGTTGGCAATAGAAATGACTCAACTGGCACGGATATGCCTGAGAAACCCGGTTCTGATCCTTTCGGTGATGCTGATGGGCCGTCCAAGTCAGTAAAACCAGAAGTTTCTAAGAAACCTGGTTCTGATCTTTTCTGTGATGCTAACGGGCCGTCCAAGTCATTAAAACCAGAAGCTGACCTAAAGGCGGAAAGCATGAAGCTTCCGTACATATTGATGGTTAATCTGCTGCCCTTCAATATTTTCCCGATGTGCCTCTTCAACTTTTCCTCTTGAATATTCAGTGCGGTTTTTGTGCTTGCGTTCTAATTATACAAATTGGTATTTGCTTTTCTGTTTAATATAACTACAGGCACCATCTGCCACCAAAATAGCTAAGAAGATAAAATTGACGTTCGCGAAATCGTGGATTTCATTTTTGAGTTGGCGGCTTCCATTTGACGTATATAAGGAGGTACGTTGAGGAACTTATGATTCGTAAGGATGCGCATGAAAGTGTCCAGAGCATGGCTTTGAGCGGTGTCCCTGGAAGCCGTACACACTAATTCATTGTGTTTTATTTGATGGTTGACCTGTCTGGATTTATATTTACTTGTTACTCAATACAAATCTTGCAGCTCATGTAGTTTGCTCTGCTTTTTTTTTTTTTTTCGAATGTAAAACCCAGGAACCTCCACGATACGAGTTTGACACCTAGATTCGCATTTTAGATTCCATAATTTTTCGTTGGATGAGCTTCTTTTATAGTTTCCCAAAATTGGAATGCTGTTTCAAATTTTGGAAGCAGGCGAATGTGTTCTTATCCTTTGATCCAATTTGTGTGGTATGCATTTAATCTCACCATCTTTGCGGTGAATGTCGTTCTGCAATTTCCCTGGGATGGTTATTCTGGAACTATTTTTGGGTCTTTGTATGATTATTTTATTCCAAGGCCACGGTTCTGTGGGCTTCTCGGTGTTAGTTGGAAGATTCTCACTAAGTGCATTTTAGCTTCCGGGAAAGCAGTAGAAATTTATGATTCGACTTGTCAAAGTAGTAATGCAGGAGTTTCATTACATTATTTGAAACACTGATGACTCGCAGACTGTTTTGAGATGAATTAACCCAGGGTTTGGGTAATGCATTCGCTAACTCAAAAAGCTTTTAATCTGTGGATTTCGCTTGAAAGGAAACATTCTGACTTACATGAACTTACGGGAATACTCACTGTAATAGAAGAGAACGCCGTGCGCCTGTCAACTTGCATAATTTGTGCATTTCGAAGGTTGATGTGGTTGTTGTTTGTTTATAGGAAGGAAGTAATGACTTATTGTAAATGTTGTTGGCATGATTAAGGTTGCAGTTGGAATGGTGTTGCATGCTCTCTGAGAACCCAAAGGATTTAGAAAAAGCTTTCATCTTTGTCAGATATTCCCAAATATGATTCGTGGCGTTTTACGGCATTAAAAGCCAATATATGCAGGACCCATGCTTTGGAAGTTTGTTGGCTTTCTCTTGCAATTCTGCTGTTTTCTCGTTGGCGTTTCGGGCATCTCCTTCGCCATGCTTATTAGTTCACTGGATATGCTTCCTCGAAATAATTAACTTATGGACATCATGTACTGTCTATTGAGGAAGGATGGATTGTATGGTTGGAGCTTAATGTAGTTGGTTGAGCCGAACCCTTAGAAACAGTTTTACCTTGAATTGTGGCGAAATGGTGGCTGTGTTAGTTTGGGTGACATACTGATGTATAAGCAGGGATGGGTTATAGCCTTGAAAGTTAATATTTTTCGTGAGGTTCTACCAGGACTCTATGAAGTACCGTTTTCCTTTAATTTTAGTGAAACGATGCTTCTGTTCCACTGGTTGCCCTCTATATCTCACACACGCACACATTTGTGGAGATGTGCAGGAAGATGGTGAATCTGAGGCCAAGGATGATCTGAAAATGGGAGAGCAGATTGTTGGCAATAGAAATGACTCAACTGGCACGGATATGCCTGAGAAACCCGGTTCTGATCCTTTCGGTGATGCTGATGGGCCGTCCAAGTCAGTAAAACCAGAAGTTTCTAAGAAACCTGGTTCTGATCTTTTCTGTGATGCTAACGGGCCGTCCAAGTCATTAAAACCAGAAGCTGACCTAAAGGCGGAAAGCATGAAGCTTCCGTACATATTGATGGTTAATCTGCTGCCCTTCAATATTTTCCCGATGTGCCTCTTCAACTTTTCCTCTTGAATATTCAGTGCGGTTTTTGTGCTTGCGTTCTAATTATACAAATTGGTATTTGCTTTTCTGTTTAATATAACTACAGGCACCATCTGCCACCAAAATAGCTAAGAAGATAAAATTGACGTTCGCGAAATCGTGGATTTCATTTTTGAGTTGGCGGCTTCCATTTGACGTATATAAGGAGGTACGTTGAGGAACTTATGATTCGTAAGGATGCGCATGAAAGTGTCCAGAGCATGGCTTTGAGCGGTGTCCTGGAAGCCGTACACACTAATTCATTGTGTTTTATTTGATGGTTGACCTGTCTGGATTTATATTTACTTGTTACTCAATACAAATCTTGCAGCTCATGTAGTTTGCTCTGCTTTTTTTTTTTTTTCGAATGTAAAACCCAGGAACCTCCACGATACACGAGTTTGACACCTAGATTCGCATTTTAGATTCCATAATTTTTCGTTGGATGAGCTTCTTTTATAGTTTCCTAAAATTGGAATGCTGTTTCAAATTTTGGAAGCAGGCGAATGTGTTCTTATCCTTTGATCAATTTGTGTGGTATGCATTTAATCTCACCATCTTTGCGGTGAATGTCGTTCTGCAATTTCCCTGGGATGGTTATTCTGGAACTATTTTTGGGTCTTTGTATGATTATTTTATTCCAAGGCCACGGTTCTGTGGGCTTCTCGGTGTTAGTTGGAAGATTCTCACTAAGTGCATTTTAGCTTCCGGGAAAGCAGTAGAAATTTATGATTCGACTTGTCAAAGTAGTAATGCAGGAGTTTCATTACATTATTTGAAACACTGATGACTCGCAGACTGTTTTGAGATGAATTAACCCAGGGTTTGGGTAATGCATTCGCTAACTCAAAAAGCTTTTTAATCTGTGGATTTCGCTTGAAAGGAAACATTCTGACTTACATGAACTTACGGGAATACTCACTGTAATAGAAAGAGAACGCCGTGCGCCTGTCAACTTGCATAATTTGTGCATTTCGAAGGTTGATGTGGTTGTTGTTTGTTTATAGGAAGGAAGTAATGACTTATTGTAAATGTTGTTGGCATGATTAAGGTTGCAGTTGGAATGGTGTTGCATGCTCTCTGAGAACCCAAAGGATTTAGAAAAAGCTTTCATCTTTGTCAGATATTCCCAAATATGATTCGTGGCGTTTACGGCATTAAAAGCCAATATATGCAGGACCCATGCTTTGGAAGTTTGTTGGCTTTCTCTTGCAATTCTGCTGTTTTCTCGTTGGCGTTTCGGGCATCTCCTTCGCCATGCTTATTAGTTCACTGGATATGCTTCCTCGAAATAATTAACTTATGGACATCATGTACTGTCTATTGAGGAAGGATGGATTGTATGGTTGGAGCTTAATGTAGTTGGTTGAGCCGAACCCTTAGAAACAGTTTTACCTTGAATTGTGGCGAAATGGTGGCTGTGTTAGTTTGGGTGACATACTGATGTATAAGCAGGGATGGGTTATAGCCTTGAAAGTTAATATTTTTCGTGAGGTTCTACCAGGACTCTATGAAGTACCGTTTTCCTTTAATTTTAGTGAAGCGATGCTTCTGTTCCACTGGTTGCCCTCTATATCTCACACACGCACACATTTGTGGAGATGTGCAGGAAGATGGTGAATCTGAGGCCAAGGATGATCTGAAAATGGGAGAGCAGATTGTTGGCAATAGAAATGACTCAACTGGCACGGATATGCCTGAGAAACCCGGTTCTGATCCTTTCGGTGATGCTGATGGGCCGTCCAAGTCAGTAAAACCAGAAGTTTCTAAGAAACCTGGTTCTGATCTTTTCTGTGATGCTAACGGGCCGTCCAAGTCATTAAAACCAGAAGCTGACCTAAAGGCGGAAAGCATGAAGCTTCCGTACATATTGATGGTTAATCTGCTGCCCTTCAATATTTTCCCGATGTGCCTCTTCAACTTTTCCTCTTGAATATTCAGTGCGGTTTTTGTGCTTGCGTTCTAATTATACAAATTGGTATTTGCTTTTCTGTTTAATATAACTACAGGCACCATCTGCCACCAAAATAGCTAAGAAGATAAAATTGACGTTCGCGAAATCGTGGATTTCATTTTTGAGTTGGCGGCTTCCATTTGACGTATATAAGGAGGTACGTTGAGGAACTTATGATTCGTAAGGATGCGCATGAAAGTGTCCAGAGCATGGCTTTGGCGGTGTCCCTGGAAGCCGTACACACTAATTCATTGTGTTTTATTTGATGGTTGACCTGTCTGGATTTATATTTACTTGTTACTCAATACAAATCTTGCAGCTCATGTAGTTTGCTCTGCTTTTTTTTTTCGAATGTAAAACCCAGGAACCTCCACGATACACGAGTTTGACACCTAGATTCGCATTTTAGATCCCATAATTTTTCGTTGGATGAGCTTCTTTTATAGTTTCCTAAAATTGGAATGCTGTTTCAAATTTTGGAAGCAGGCGAATGTGTTCTTATCCTTTGATCCAATTTGTGTGGTATGCATTTAATCTCACCATCTTTGCGGTGAATGTCGTTCTGCAATTTCCCTGGGATGGTTATTCTGGAACTATTTTTGGGTCTTTGTATGATTATTTTATTCCAAGGCCACGGTTCTGTGGGCTTCTCGGTGTTAGTTGGAAGATTCTCACTAAGTGCATTTTAGCTTCCGGGAAAGCAGTAGAAATTTATGATTCGACTTGTCAAAGTAGTAATGCAGGAGTTTCATTACATTATTTGAAACACTGATGACTCGCAGACTGTTTTGAGATGAATTAACCCAGGGTTTGGGTAATGCATTCGCTAACTCAAAAAGCTTTTTAATCTGTGGATTTCGCTTGAAAGGAAACATTCTGACTTACATGAACTTACGGGAATACTCGCTGTAATAGAAGAGAACGCCGTGCGCCTGTCAACTTGCATAATTTGTGCATTTCGAAGGTTGATGTGGTTGTTGTTTGTTTATAGGAAGGAAGTAATGACTTATTGTAAATGTTGTTGGCATGATTAAGGTTGCAGTTGGAATGGTGTTGCATGCTCTCTGAGAACCCAAAGGATTTAGAAAAAGCTTTCATCTTTGTCAGATATTCCCAAATATGATTCGTGGCGTTTTACGGCATTAAAAGCCAATATATGCAGGACCCATGCTTTGGAAGTTTGTTGGCTTTCTCTTGCAATTCTGCTGTTTTTCGTTGGCGTTTCGGGCATCTCCTTCGCCATGCTTATTAGTTCACTGGATATGCTTCCTCGAAATAATTAACTTATGGACATCATGTACTGTCTATTGAGGAAGGATGGATTGTATGGTTGGAGCTTAATGTAGTTGGTTGAGCCGAACCCTTAGAAACAGTTTTACCTTGAATTGTGGCGAAATGGTGGCTGTGTTAGTTTGGGTGACATACTGATGTATAAGCAGGGATGGGTTATAGCCTTGAAAGTTAATATTTTTCGTGAGGTTCTACCAGGACTCTATGAAGTACCGTTTTCCTTTAATTTTAGTGAAACGATGCTTCTGTTCCACTGGTTGCCCTCTATATCTCACACACGCACACATTTGTGGAGATGTGCAGGAAGATGGTGAATCTGAGGCCAAGGATGATCTGAAAATGGGAGAGCAGATTGTTGGCAATAGAAATGACTCAACTGGCACGGATATGCCTGAGAAACCCGGTTCTGATCCTTTCGGTGATGCTGATGGGCCGTCCAAGTCAGTAAAACCAGAAGTTTCTAAGAAACCTGGTTCTGATCTTTTCTGTGATGCTAACGGGCCGTCCAAGTCATTAAAACCAGAAGCTGACCTAAAGGCGGAAAGCATGAAGCTTCCGTACATATTGATGGTTAATCTGCTGCCCTTCAATATTTTCCCGATGTGCCTCTTCAACTTTTCCTCTTGAATATTCAGTGCGGTTTTTGTGCTTGCGTTCTAATTATACAAATTGGTATTTGCTTTTCTGTTTAATATAACTACAGGCACCATCTGCCACCAAAATAGCTAAGAAGATAAAATTGACGTTCGCGAAATCGTGGATTTCATTTTTGAGTTGGCGGCTTCCATTTGACGTATATAAGGAGGTACGTTGAGGAACTTATGATTCGTAAGGATGCGCATGAAAGTGTCCAGAGCATGGCTTTGAGCGGTGTCCCTGGAAGCCGTACACACTAATTCATTGTGTTTTATTTGATGGTTGACCTGTCTGGATTTATATTTACTTGTTACTCAATACAAATCTTGCAGCTCATGTAGTTTGCTCTGCTTTTTTTTTTTTTTTTTTCGAATGTAAAACCCAGGAACCTCCACGATACACGAGTTTGACACCTAGATTCGCATTTTAGATTCCATAATTTTTTCGTTGGATGAGCTTCTTTTATAGTTTCCCAAAATTGGAATGCTGTTTCAAATTTTGGAAGCAGGCGAATGTGTTCTTATCCTTTGATCCAATTTGTGTGGTATGCATTTAATCTCACCATCTTTGCGGTGAATGTCGTTCTGCAATTTCCCTGGGATGGTTATTCTGGAACTATTTTTGGGTCTTTGTATGATTATTTTATTCCAAGGCCACGGTTCTGTGGGCTTCTCGGTGTTAGTTGGAAGATTCTCACTAAGTGCATTTTAGCTTCCGGGAAAGCAGTAGAAATTTATGATTCGACTTGTCAAAGTAGTAATGCAGGAGTTTCATTACATTATTTGAAACACTGATGACTCGCAGACTGTTTTGAGATGAATTAACCCAGGGTTTGGGTAATGCATTCGCTAACTCAAAAAGCTTTTTAATCTGTGGATTTCGCTTGAAAGGAAACATTCTGACTTACATGAACTTACGGGAATACTCACTGTAATAGAAAGAGAACGCCGTGCGCCTGTCAACTTGCATAATTTGTGCATTTCGAAGGTTGATGTGGTTGTTGTTTGTTTATAGGAAGGAAGTAATGACTTATTGTAAATGTTGTTGGCATGATTAAGGTTGCAGTTGGAATGGTGTTGCATGCTCTCTGAGAACCCAAAGGATTTAGAAAAAAGCTTTCATCTTTGTCAGATATTCCCAAATATGATTCGTGGCGTTTACGGCATTAAAAGCCAATATATGCAGGACCCATGCTTTGGAAGTTTGTTGGCTTTCTCTTGCAATTCTGCTGTTTTCTCGTTGGCGTTTCGGGCATCTCCTTCGCCATGCTTATTAGTTCACTGGATATGCTTCCTCGAAATAATTAACTTATGGACATCATGTACTGTCTATTGAGGAAGGATGGATTGTATGGTTGGAGCTTAATGTAGTTGGTTGAGCCGAACCCTTAGAAACAGTTTTACCTTGAATTGTGGCGAAATGGTGGCTGTGTTAGTTTGGGTGACATACTGATGTATAAGCAGGGATGGGTTATAGCCTTGAAAGTTAATATTTTTCGTGAGGTTCTACCAGGACTCTATGAAGTACCGTTTTCCTTTAATTTTAGTGAAACGATGCTTCTGTTCCACTGGTTGCCCTCTATATCTCACACACGCACACATTTGTGGAGATGTGCAGGAAGATGGTGAATCTGAGGCCAAGGATGATCTGAAAATGGGAGAGCAGATTGTTGGCAATAGAAATGACTCAACTGGCACGGATATGCCTGAGAAACCCGGTTCTGATCCTTTCGGTGATGCTGATGGGCCGTCCAAGTCAGTAAAACCAGAAGTTTCTAAGAAACCTGGTTCTGATCTTTTCTGTGATGCTAACGGGCCGTCCAAGTCATTAAAACCAGAAGCTGACCTAAAGGCGGAAAGCATGAAGCTTCCGTACATATTGATGGTTAATCTGCTGCCCTTCAATATTTTCCCGATGTGCCTCTTCAACTTTTCCTCTTGAATATTCAGTGCGGTTTTTGTGCTTGCGTTCTAATTATACAAATTGGTATTTGCTTTTCTGTTTAATATAACTACAGGCACCATCTGCCACCAAAATAGCTAAGAAGATAAAATTGACGTTCGCGAAATCGTGGATTTCATTTTTGAGTTAGCGGCTTCCATTTGACGTATATAAGGAGGTACGTTGAGGAACTTATGATTCGTAAGGATGCGCATGAAAGTGTCCAGAGCATGGCTTTGAGCGGTGTCCCTGGAAGCCGTACACACTAATTCATTGTGTTTTATTTGATGGTTGACCTGTCTGGATTTATATTTACTTGTTACTCAATACAAATCTTGCAGCTCATGTAGTTTGCTCTGCTTTTTTTTTTTTTTTTTCGAATGTAAAACCCAGGAACCTCCACGATACGAGTTTGACACCTAGATTCGCATTTTAGATTCCATAATTTTTCGTTGGATGAGCTTCTTTTATAGTTTCCTAAAATTGGAATGCTGTTTCAAATTTTGGAAGCAGGCGAATGTGTTCTTATCCTTTGATCCAATTTGTGTGGTATGCATTTAATCTCACCATCTTTGCGGTGAATGTCGTTCTGCAATTTCCCTGGGATGGTTATTCTGGAACTATTTTTGGGTCTTTGTATGATTATTTTATTCCAAGGCCACGGTTCTGTGGGCTTCTCGGTGTTAGTTGGAAGATTCTCACTAAGTGCATTTTAGCTTCCGGGAAAGCAGTAGAAATTTATGATTCGACTTGTCAAAGTAGTAATGCAGGAGTTTCATTACATTATTTGAAACACTGATGACTCGCAGACTGTTTTGAGATGAATTAACCCAGGGTTTGGGTAATGCATTCGCTAACTCAAAAAGCTTTTTAATCTGTGGATTTCGCTTGAAAGGAAACATTCTGACTTACATGAACTTACGGGAATACTCACTGTAATAGAAAGAGAACGCCGTGCGCCTGTCAACTTGCATAATTTGTGCATTTCGAAGGTTGATGTGGTTGTTGTTTGTTTATAGGAAGGAAGTAATGACTTATTGTAAATGTTGTTGGCATGATTAAGGTTGCAGTTGGAATGGTGTTGCATGCTCTCTGAGAACCCAAAGGATTTAGAAAAAGCTTTCATCTTTGTCAGATATTCCCAAATATGATTCGTGGCGTTTACGGCATTAAAAGCCAATATATGCAGGACCCATGCTTTGGAAGTTTGTTGGCTTTCTCTTGCAATTCTGCTGTTTTCTCGTTGGCGTTTCGGGCATCTCCTTCGCCATGCTTATTAGTTCACTGGATATGCTTCCTCGAAATAATTAACTTATGGACATCATGTACTGTCTATTGAGGAAGGATGGATTGTATGGTTGGAGCTTAATGTAGTTGGTTGAGCCGAACCCTTAGAAACAGTTTTACCTTGAATTGTGGCGAAATGGTGGCTGTGTTAGTTTGGGTGACATACTGATGTATAAGCAGGGATGGGTTATAGCCTTGAAAGTTAATATTTTTCGTGAGGTTCTACCAGGACTCTATGAAGTACCGTTTTCCTTTAATTTTAGTGAAAGCGATGCTTCTGTTCCACTGGTTGCCCTCTATATCTCACACACGCACACATTTGTGGAGATGTGCAGGAAGATGGTGAATCTGAGGCCAAGGATGATCTGAAAATGGGAGAGCAGATTGTTGGCAATAGAAATGACTCAACTGGCACGGATATGCCTGAGAAACCCGGTTCTGATCCTTTCGGTGATGCTGATGGGCCGTCCAAGTCAGTAAAACCAGAAGTTTCTAAGAAACCTGGTTCTGATCTTTTCTGTGATGCTAACGGGCCGTCCAAGTCATTAAAACCAGAAGCTGACCTAAAGGCGGAAAGCATGAAGCTTCCGTACATATTGATGGTTAATCTGCTGCCCTTCAATATTTTCCCGATGTGCCTCTTCAACTTTTCCTCTTGAATATTCAGTGCGGTTTTTGTGCTTGCGTTCTAATTATACAAATTGGTATTTGCTTTTCTGTTTAATATAACTACAGGCACCATCTGCCACCAAAATAGCTAAGAAGATAAAATTGACGTTCGCGAAATCGTGGATTTCATTTTTGAGTTGGCGGCTTCCATTTGACGTATATAAGGAGGTACGTTGAGGAACTTATGATTCGTAAGGATGCGCATGAAAGTGTCCAGAGCATGGCTTTGAGCGGTGTCCCTGGAAGCCGTACACACTAATTCATTGTGTTTTATTTGATGGTTGACCTGTCTGGATTTATATTTACTTGTTACTCAATACAAATCTTGCAGCTCATGTAGTTTGCTCTGCTTTTTTTTTTTCGAATGTAAAAACCCAGGAACCTCCACGATACACGAGTTTGACACCTAGATTCGCATTTTAGATTCCATAATTTTCGTTGGATGAGCTTCTTTTATAGTTTCCTAAAATTGGAATGCTGTTTCAAATTTTGGAAGCAGGCGAATGTGTTCTTATCCTTTGATCAATTTGTGTGGTATGCATTTAATCTCACCATCTTTGCGGTGAATGTCGTTCTGCAATTTCCCTGGGATGGTTATTCTGGAACTATTTTTGGGTCTTTGTATGATTATTTTATTCCAAGGCCACGGTTCTGTGGGCTTCTCGGTGTTAGTTGGAAGATTCTCACTAAGTGCATTTTAGCTTCCGGGAAAGCAGTAGAAATTTATGATTCGACTTGTCAAAGTAGTAATGCAGGAGTTTCATTACATTATTTGAAACACTGATGACTCGCAGACTGTTTTGAGATGAATTAACCCAGGGTTTGGGTAATGCATTCGCTAACTCAAAAAGCTTTTTAATCTGTGGATTTCGCTTGAAAGGAAACATTCTGACTTACATGAACTTACGGGAATACTCACTGTAATAGAAAGAGAACGCCGTGCGCCTGTCAACTTGCATAATTTGTGCATTTCGAAGGTTGATGTGGTTGTTGTTTGTTTATAGGAAGGAAGTAATGACTTATTGTAAATGTTGTTGGCATGATTAAGGTTGCAGTTGGAATGGTGTTGCATGCTCTCTGAGAACCCAAAGGATTTAGAAAAAGCTTTCATCTTTGTCAGATATTCCCAAATATGATTCGTGGCGTTTTACGGCATTAAAAGCCAATATATGCAGGACCCATGCTTTGGAAGTTTGTTGGCTTTCTCTTGCAATTCTGCTGTTTTCTCGTTGGCGTTTCGGGCATCTCCTTCGCCATGCTTATTAGTTCACTGGATATGCTTCCTCGAAATAATTAACTTATGGACATCATGTACTGTCTATTGAGGAAGGATGGATTGTATGGTTGGAGCTTAATGTAGTTGGTTGAGCCGAACCCTTAGAAACAGTTTTACCTTGAATTGTGGCGAAATGGTGGCTGTGTTAGTTTGGGTGACATACTGATGTATAAGCAGGGATGGGTTATAGCCTTGAAAGTTAATATTTTTCGTGAGGTTCTACCAGGACTCTATGAAGTACCGTTTTCCTTTAATTTTAGTGAAACGATGCTTCTGTTCCACTGGTTGCCCTCTATATCTCACACACGCACACACATTTGTGGAGATGTGCAGGAAGATGGTGAATCTGAGGCCAAGGATGATCTGAAAATGGGAGAGCAGATTGTTGGCAATAGAAATGACTCAACTGGCACGGATATGCCTGAGAAACCCGGTTCTGATCCTTTCGGTGATGCTGATGGGCCGTCCAAGTCAGTAAAACCAGAAGTTTCTAAGAAACCTGGTTCTGATCTTTTCTGTGATGCTAACGGGCCGTCCAAGTCATTAAAACCAGAAGCTGACCTAAAGGCGGAAAGCATGAAGCTTCCGTACATATTGATGGTTAATCTGCTGCCCTTCAATATTTTCCCGATGTGCCTCTTCAACTTTTCCTCTTGAATATTCAGTGCAGTTTTTGTGCTTGCGTTCTAATTATACAAATTGGTATTTGCTTTTCTGTTTAATATAACTACAGGCACCATCTGCCACCAAAATAGCTAAGAAGATAAAATTGACGTTCGCGAAATCGTGGATTTCATTTTTGAGTTAGCGGCTTCCATTTGACGTATATAAGGAGGTACGTTGAGGAACTTATGATTCGTAAGGATGCATGAAAGTGTCCAGAGCATGGCTTTGAGCGGTGTCCCTGGAAGCCGTACACACTAATTCATTGTGTTTTATTTGATGGTTGACCTGTCTGGATTTATATTTACTTGTTACTCAGCACAAATCTTGCAGCTCATGTAGTTTGCTCTGCTTTTTTTTTTTTTTTCGAATGTAAAACCCAGGAACCTCCACGATACACGAGTTTGACACCTAGATTCGCATTTTAGATTCCATAATTTTTCGTTGGATGAGCTTCTTTATAGTTTCCCAAAATTGGAATGCTGTTTCAAATTTTGGAAGCAGGCGAATGTGTTCTTATCCTTTGATCCAATTTGTGTGGTATGCATTTAATCTCACCATCTTTGCGGTGAATGTCGTTCTGCAATTTCCCTGGGATGGTTATTCTGGAACTATTTTTGGGTCTTTGTATGATTATTTTATTCCAAGGCCACGGTTCTGTGGGCTTTCGGTGTTAGTTGGAAGATTCTCACTAAGTGCATTTTAGCTTCCGGGAAAGCAGTAGAAATTTATGATTCGACTTGTCAAAGTAGTAATGCAGGAGTTTCATTACATTATTTGAAACACTGATGACTGCGCAGACTGTTTTGAGATGAATTAACCCAGGGTTTGGGTAATGCATTAAGCTAACTCAAAAAGCTTTTTAATCTGTGGATTTCGCTGAAAGGAAACATTCTGACTTACATGAACTTACGGGAATACTCACTGTAATAGAAAGAGAACGCCGTGCGCCTGTCAACTTGCATAATTTGTGCATTTCGAAGGTTGATGTGGTTGTTGTTTGTTTATAGGAAGGAAGTAATGACTTATTGTAAATGTTGTTGGCATGATTAAGGTTGCAGTTGGAATGGTGTTGCATGCTCTCACGAGAACCCAAAGGATTTAGAAAAGCTTTCATCTTTGTCAGATATTCCCAAATATGATTCGTGGCGTTTACGGCATTAAAAGCCAAATATGCAGGACCCATGCTTTGGAAGTTTGTTGGCTTTCTCTTGCAATTCTGCTGTTTTCGTTGGCGTTTCGGGCATCTCCTTCGCCATGCTTATTAGTTCACTGGATATGCTTCTCGAAATAATTAACTTATGGACATCATGTACTGTCTATTGAGGAAGGATGGATTGTATGGTTGGAGCTTAATGTAGTTGGTTGAGCCGAACCCTTAGAAACAGTTTTACCTTGAATTGTGGCGAAATGGTGGCTGTGTTAGTTTGGGTGACATACTGATGTATAAGCAGGGATGGGTTATAGCCTTGAAAGTTAATATTTTTCGTGAGGTTCTACAGGACTCTATGAAGTACCGTTTTCCTTTAATTTTAGTGAAACGATGCTTCTGTTCACTGGTTGCCCTCTATATCTCACACACGCACACATTTGTGGAGATGTGCAGGAAGATGGTGAATCTGAGGCCAAGGATGATCTGAAAATGGGAGAGCAGATTGTTGGCAATAGAAATGACTCAACTGGCACGGATATGCCTGAGAAACCGGTTCTGATCCTTTCGGTGATGCTGATGGGTAGTCCAAGTCAGTAAAACCAGAAGTTTCTAAGAAACCTGGTTCTGATCTTTTCTGTGATGCTAACGGGCGTCCAAGTCATTAAAACCAGAAGCTGACCTAAAGGCGGAAAGCATGAAGCTTCCGTACATATTGATGGTTAATCTGCTGCCCTTCAATATTTTCCCGATGTGCCCTCTTCAACTTTTCCTCTTGAATATTCAGTGCGGTTTTTGTGCTTGCGTTCTAATTATACAAATTGGTATTTGCTTTTCTGTTTAATATAACTACAGGCACCATCTGCCACCAAAATAGCTAAGAAGATAAAATTGACGTTCGCGAAATCGTGGATTTCATTTTTGAGTTGGCGGCTTCCATTTGACGTATATAAGAGGTGCGTTGAGGAACTTATGATTCGTAAGGATGCGCATGAAAGTGTCCAGAGCATGGCTTTGAGCGGTGTCCCTGGCCGTACACACTAATTCATTGTGTTTTATTTGATGGTTGACCTGTCTGGATTTATATTTACTTGTTACTCAATACAAATCTTGCAGCTCATGTAGTTTGCTCTGCTTTTTTTTTTTTTTGAATGTAAAACCCAGGAACCTCCACGATACACGAGTTTGACACCTAGATTCGCATTTTAGATTCCATAATTTTTCGTTGGATGAGCTTCTTTTTATAGTTTCCCAAAAATTGGAATGCTGTTTCAAATTTTGGAAGCAGGCGAATGTGTTCTTATCCTTTGATCCAATTTGTGTGGTATGCATTTAATCTCACCATCTTTGCGGTGAATGTCGTTCTGCAATTTCCCTGGGATGGTTATTCTGGAACTATTTTTGGGTCTTTGTATGATTATTTTATTCCAAGGCCACGGTTCTGTGGGCTTCTCGGTGTTAGTTGGAAGATTCTCACTAAGTGCATTTTAGCTTCCGGGAAAGCAGTAGAAATTTATGATTCGACTTGTCAAAGTAGTAATGCAGGAGTTTCATTACATTATTTGAAACACTGATGACTCGCAGACTGTTTTGAGATGAATTAACCCAGGGTTTGGGTAATGCATTCGCTAACTCAAAAGCTTTTAATCTGTGGATTTCGCTTGAAAGGAAACATTCTGACTTACATGAACTTACGGGAATACTCACTGTAATAGAAAGAGAACGCCGTGCGCCTGTCAACTTGCATAATTTGTGCATTTCGAAGGTTGATGTGGTTGTTGTTTGTTTATAGGAAGGAAGTAATGACTTATTGTAAATGTTGTTGGCATGATTAAGGTTGCAGTTGGAATGGTGTTGCATGCTCTCTGAGAACCCAAAGGATTTAGAAAAAGCTTTCATCTTTGTCAGATATTCCCAAATATGATTCGTGGCGTTTTACGGCATTAAAAGCCAATATATGCAGGACCCATGCTTTGGAAGTTTGTTGGCTTTCTCTTGCAATTCTGCTGTTTTTCTCGTTGGCGTTTCGGGCATCTCCTTCGCATGCTTATTGTTCACTGGATATGCTTCCTCGAAATAATTAACTTATGGACATCATGTACTGTCTATTGAGGAAGGATGGATTGTATGGTTGGAGCTTAATGTAGTTGGTTGAGCCGAACCCTTAGAAACAGTTTTACCTTGAATTGTGGCGAAATGGTGGCTGTGTTAGTTTGGGTGACATACTGATGTATAAGCAGGGATGGGTTATAGCCTTGAAAGTTAATATTTTTCGTGAGGTTCTACCAGGACTCTATGAAGTACCGTTTTCCTTTAATTTTAGTGAAACGATGCTTCTGTTCCACTGGTTGCCCTCTATCTCTCACACGCACACATTTGTGGAGATGCAGGAAGATGGTGAATCTGAGGCCAAGGATGATCTGAAAATGGGAGAGCAGATTGTTGGCAATAGAAATGACTCAACTGGCACGGATATGCCCTGAGAAACCCGGTTCTGATCCTTTCGGTGATGCTGATGGGCCGTCCAAGTCAGTAAAACCAGAAAGTTTCTAAGAAACCTGGTTCTGATCTTTTCTGTGATGCTAACGGCCGTCCAAGTCATTAAAACCAGAAGCTGACCTAAAGGCGGAAAGCATGAAGCTTCCGTACATATTGATGGTTAATCTGCTGCCCTTCAATATTTTCCGATGTGCCTCTTCAACTTTTCCTCTTGAATATTCAGTGCGGTTTTTGTGCTTGCGTTCTAATTATACAAATTGGTATTTGCTTTTTCTGTTTAATATAACTACAGGCACCATCTGCCACCAAAATAGCTAAGAAGATAAAATTGACGTTCGCGAAATCGTGGATTTCTGTTTTTTGAGTTGGCGGCTTCCATTTGACGTATATAAGGAGGTACGCTTGAGGAACTTATGATTCGTAAGGATGCGCATGAAAGTGTCCAGAGCATGGCTTTGAGCGGTGTCCCTGGAAGCCGTACACACTAATTCATTGTGTTTTATTTGATGGTTGACCTGTCTGGATTTATATTTACTTGTTACTCAATACAAATCTTGCAGCTCATGTAGTTTGCTCTGCTTTTTTTTTTTTTTTTTTTTTTAGAATGTAAAACCCAGGAACCTCCACGATACGAGTTTGACACCTAGATTCGCATTTTAGATTCCATAATTTTTCGTTGGATGAGCTTCTTTTATAGTTTCCTAAAATTGGAATGCTGTTTCAAATTTTAAGCAAGGCGAATGTGTTCTTATCCTTTGATCAATTTGTGTGGTATGCATTTAATCTCACCATCTTTGCGGTGAATGTCGTTCTGCAATTTCCCTGGGATGGTTATTCTGGAACTATTTTGGGTCTTTGTATGATTATTATTATTTTATTCCAAGGCCACGGTTCTGTGGGCTTCTCGGTGTTAGTTGGAAGATTCTCACTAAGTGCATTTTAGCTTCCGGAAAGCAGTAGAAATTTATGATTCGCTTGTCAAAGTAGTAATGCAGGAGTTTCATTACATTATTTGAAGCACTGATGATTAGCAGACTGTTTTGAGATGAATTAACCTAGAGTTTGGGTAATGCATTAGCTAACTCTAAAAGCTTTTTAGTCTATGGATATCCTTTGTAAGGAAACATTCTGACTTACATGAAGCAGGTGTCCAGTAATGAAACGGCGACCAGGGGTCTTTACGATCCCATCATCTCGCCGCCTTCTCCTGCTCTTCCTTCTCGTGGCCTTGTTCTCGCGACCGTCCCGTGGCTCGGTGAGGTTGGCACAGCTTCATTCTTTGGCCCTCCCTATGATGGTAAGTCTGTAACCCCTAATAAGAAGAAGAAAGAGAAGGTGAAAGAGCTTGTCCATATAAACCTTTTTCTTTTTATTGATCCAGGGCTGGATTGCCGGCTCATCGCAGTTGCCGGAGGGCAAGCATTTCGCGGCCGTGGGCGCAGACAATGGGACATGGGGGACGCGTGCGGCCGGGAGTACGAGGTGCTTTGCACCGGGGGCTGCAAAACCCGTCTCTGACACTATCAGGGTGACAATCGTCGCCTCCGCTCTTCGGTTGGCCCCAGGCAGTCCATGACCGGCGCTGATTTGGTCCTTTTCTCTGACCGCATATGAAGCCATTGCGAATCCATCCATGGAGTCGATCAGCATTGAGTTTAAAAGGTGAGTAATCCATTTCTTCTGCTCCTTTTCGTTTAGAATCCCAATTCAATTGAATTTTCCCGATCGTAACGGCGGTGATCAGAGGGACCCTGACTCCGATAGTAGTACAGATTTTAAAATTGTCTTTTGTGTGTGAAACGTGCAGGGTCTGATTGGTGATGGATCAGGCTCAAGACAGGGAGGTGAAAGGAAATCAACTTATTATGGTAATACATATAAATTTAGACACAGTTTATTCGCAATGCTGGTTGGTCGTATTGCTCTTTTGTTTTCAAATGTCTGCTGTTTTCGAATTTAAGAGGATGGACTCAGCCAGTGTGAGGGCTGAGAGGAAAGATCGGAGGCTACATTCGTCGCGTTTGATCTTTGCTAAGATGTTAACTCTGTCGCTGGTTTGAAGTTTTGGGAAGATGCTGCCAAAAACCACAGATTATCGCACTGCCCCAAATTTGTACTCATGTGGTATTTTTCTCGCTATTCCTATTCCGTCGGTGAGTACCGTTGCAAATTTTACATGGCAACTGAGTGGGAGAAAGAATGCAAGCGGTGCTAACATGGCTCCCGCGTGGAGTACGTGAAAGGGAAATTGTTTCCCTTGGATATTAATGATATGGTGTCGTGCTCTTCATCTCTCCCGTTTGGGGTATATGGTTTTTCCGAGAACTCAGGTGCTCTAAATCATGTTTTGGTTCCATTATAACAAGAGAAATATTGATTGCTCCACGGGAAGTAGTTCAATTCATGGCTAAAATCTCGCTTCCTGCTCAATTTGTGGCTGAACTCTATGCCGTGATTTATGATTTGGGGTCTTGGGTTCTTCCTTGGTTTTCTCGTGTCCTCGATTGCTTCACATGAAGGACCTTGATTCGGTTTCATGAATTTAGAGAACAGAATTGTGATAATTCTCTATATTTTTGTATCAGTATTACAAAGCTATTTATAGGACTTCTAAAAGTACTAACTAGGAAAAACAGTATGAATAATACAGTTATAATCCCACAAATCAAGGGATACTAATAAATCATTTCCCTAACTAATTATCTACAGTTATTTCCCAATAATTAGGACCCAAAAAATCAGGATTGAATATTCCTAATAATCAGCTCCTAAAATCAGGATAATTCAACACTCCCCCTCAAGCTGAGGAATAGATGTTCTCCATTACCAACTTGGAGATAATTTCAGTAGCATGATCCCACCATTAAGCTCTTTGGTTAGCACATTAGCCAGTTGATTTTGAAAGGCATGTAGGACATGCAGATGAACCCCTCTTCTATATTTTTTTGATGAAATGCCTATCAATTTCAATATGCTTCATCCTATCATGTTGTACGGGATTAAGGAGCAATATTAATTGCTGATTTATTGTCACAATACAGCTTCATAGGGCCCTCTCGCTTTGATTTTCAAGTCTTTTTAGGATGATTTTAAGCCATAATAGCTCACATTTTCCTTTGGGCCATTGCTTTCGAAATTCTGATTCAGCATTTGATCCTTTAACTACATTCTATTTTTCACTCCGCCAAGTCACTAAATTTCCACCAAGAAATGTGCAATAACCAAATGTTGACCTTCTATCCATCATGGATCATGGTATAAGCTTGTAGCACCCGTTTTTGATTTCTTCTGAATAGGACTCCTTTTAGGACTTCCTTTTAAATAATGTAGCACTCGATGGACGGTTTGTAAGTGTGATTCTCTTTGGGTCATGCATAAATTGACTAATCACACTTACCGAATAGGCAAATATCAGATCTAGTATGAGCCAAACAGACGAGTTTCGATCAATTTTTGATACATTTCTTTGATCTACAAAATAGGTTCTTCCTTTGCATCCCCAAGCCTTTTATTAGGCTCAATAGGTGTAGCTACTGGTTTACAACCAAGTTTTCCATTTTTTTTTTTTTAGGAGTATCTAGAGTC